>OZ024696.1:16394224-17069388 GCA_964016905.1 Perithous albicinctus | reverse complement strand
CAAAACAGTGACAATTTCACACGAGAATCCTATCGTCGTGCGTATACTGAAATTCTATGTACGCCAATTATTTGTGATAAAATTTCTAAAAACAATTTAAAAATTCTCGTTTTTTTGCATATTTCAATAGTGTGGCAAATTAAAAACATTTTCCCATTGGATTTCTTTTTTTTTTTGTAATTTGAAAAATTGAGATTTTAAGGCTGTTGTCAAATTGTCAAATATTTTATAATATATAATATAATATATAAATTCTAATAAAAGAAAAATCATATGCATTCACAAAAATAAAGGCAATTCATTTATATATCTAATTTGTAAAACTAATTTTTTTTTTACTCCTTTATCAATAGCTTGTTATCATTACTGATTTTTTTTTAAATTCTAATGAAAAAAAGAAAAAATGCAACTTTTAAATATTTAAAAAAGAATAAACCAATATTTTGGTTGGGAATGTAAATGTAAATCATCCTTAAGTTTGCACTTTTAAATACTTCGAATGATCTTCCTTATTTTCCAACAACATTTTAACCCATAACAATTATTTAATGACAGGGCCTTTTTTGCTGTTGAATCTGAATAAATCGAAATTAAAAGCAGTTTATAAGGTTACGAATTCACGCTTCCATGAGTATGCTACAGGGTAACTTAATCGAATGATCAGAGTAGCTATGACTGTCGTCAATAAAATGGTCGATTGGATGCGCGTCGATAAAAATTATCGAAAACTGATTCACATATGTAGAGGTATACGGATTCATACAGTGACAGAGGCAAAGGCGGAGAGTTTTCAGTGTAAGGAAAATATAATAGGAATGGGCCGAGGGCGTACAATAGGATAGTACACAACGGTGGTTCCAGCAAAAAGAAAAAAAAAAAGCTTTGAGTATATAATACATATACGAGTGCTCTTGACATATTGTATGTGTGGAACATATACGCCCTCACGACTGAATGTTTCGTCGAATTGAATGACTTTTTTCCGATATTACTTTTTCACAGTTGAACATCGTAAAAAAATAAAATAAAAATAAAATTGTCACATGATGTAAACCAAGTGTTTTCTACTTTTACTCTGTTTATTTTTTTCTATTCCAATAATTGCCGTACATCAGAGGACACAAATACACATTTACCAAGATTCGTTTATCGAGCACTTCCTTTTTTTCCCCTCACAATTTTTCATCGATATTAGACAATTTTCATATTGGCTGTGTACTGCAAGTGAGGATAATCCAATGGAAACTCTCTCTCTCTCTCGTTCACCAACGATTCGGCACACAATCGTAAAGGGTACTCTGCGCGAAGTTGTCGGTGTGGCTTCAGGACACGAAACGTAATTTAAATTCGATTTGGAGATTCGATTTAGATTCGTGCGGACGAGTCACGACTTTTTACTCCTTCTTTTTCTTTTTTCTTTTTGCACACCTAGATTCACGCGAAAGAGCCAAACGTATATTTTATGAAAAATATGTTTTGCACTTGTGCGTCACTTTTCGCAACCGACAATTGTGATTCGCGACTTTTTGCTTATTTTAAGTAGCTCTATTTATTCTTTTTTTTTCGTGGCGAATTTCGGTCAACCATATGCGGCAACAATAAACTTTAAATTGAACGGATAAACTTTAAATTCTCTCGAGTGGGACGTGGAGAATAGGCGGTGGCTTTCGGGAGGAAAGAATTTTATTTAAAACGTGGAGAATGTTGCGTATGTGTGTATGTATATATTTGAACGAAAAAGCGAATGAAAATCGAGCGCGAAACCGGCCCCGCGGCGAGCTTCTCAGTGTCGCGAGAATATTGCGCGCGGGCAATTCGCTCGCCACCGAGGAACTGCCCCGAAACTGCGAGCTTCACAACGATCACACAATTTCACGTGGGGAAAAGAGAGAAAGAGAGGAGGAGCACTGGAGGAGAGGCGACTCGCACAGCTGCTCTGAAAAGCTTGCGGCTTGCGCTGTACTGAATTTATATTTAGATCTCGCGACAAGAGCTAATATTAGATAGCATTGTCCGTTCGCGAGACGCTCCAGAACAATATAGGAAAAAGAGTGGGAGGAGCCACCACCGCCAGAGTGGAATGGCCTCGATACGTAATCCACACATAAATATGTCAACGCACGGATCAGCCAATTATGGGGTTGAGTGAAACGAAAATATTTTTTAAATTCACTTAATTTGATCGTACCAAAAAAAAAAGATTACAAAGTAGAGCTTTGCACATTGCTTCCTGATTTAATGTTTACAATGCTATATCTCTATGAGGAAGTATGTATCTATTTTGTCATCCTTACAGAGGAAAAATTAAATCTGTTTATAGATTCATCCCAAGTTCAATACGAATCGTTCGTTCAATTGCCAAATATTTTGAAATCCACCTAATTTGATCGAATCAAAATAAAAATAAAAAAGAAATGAAAAAATGATGTCAAAAAAGTCCTAAGATCATCAAGTTTGCAAGTTTTTATTTTTTATTTATTTTTTAAATTCGTTTGTGTTTGTAAGATTTGGATTCTAAAAATAAATGTGTTTCTATACACTTGATGGGTGTAGACCTGCAGTCACTTTTGACAGTTTCTTGATGGGTCAGAGAAAATAACAAGCGTGTAGAAAAGAACATATTTTGAGTTTTTAGGGACGCTGTCACGTTTTACACATTTTTTTTTTACGTGGTGGTGGAACGAATATATTGTCGAGTTGAAATGTCTGAGGACTTGAATGAGAGTGCTTCACAATTTTGTTGAAAATCCAATGAATAATTTTACAATCTTTTTTTTTTTACATCGAATTTGGTCTCCCACAACGACGGAATTTTATACACTTGCGCAACGAGAGTATAGTTGTTCGTGAAAACTTTGATTTTAAATATTCAAAATACTTGTACCTTAAATTTTGGCGAATTCCGTTCGCCAATTCGTTGAAATACTGATATTAAAAAAAACTTGAAATTGAAATGTATATCGATGCTAAAAAAAAAGATCAATTTAAAACCAGTGTGTAAATTTGGTGGAAAATGCTTCACAATACTAAAAAGCTTGATAGTCAGTAAATCCTTCCTTTAAAGAAGGTTAATCGTATAAATATGTGTATGTTCAATCTACCGAAACTTTATATTTAAAAAACAGCTCATAAATACCACGTAGTGTTTTGATTGCATTTGGAATATGTGGGTTGCCGTAATGTCTTCATGCCATTATGATTATGGCGCTGCTCGTATCCCGAAATTCCATCGTCTCTCAGCCCTCAGAATCTTGCTATTTTTCCCCTGTAGAAACTTGCTTCGTGGAACAACAATATCCCAGTAATAACGTGCCACACGTAAAGGACACGTAAAGGAAATGTGAGAGTGTAGCGTACGCGTTCGGTATCCACCGAAAAAATTCCAGGCAACGAAAATGCGACGACAGAGTAAATAGGTATACGTGGTAGATGGAAGGTAGCGCGGGGGTAAGGTATAGTGTACGACACGCTAGCTGCTAGTTTATAGAGGAAATTTGTCCTTCCGTTTTCGTTTACGTGGGCAGAAAGAGAGCGCGGAAAGAGAGAGGTTGAAGGGGGAGGAGGGATGAGCGACGCAACGTGGGGTGAGTTGTATATTCGAGGGCGAGTATCGCGAAAGGTAAAGAACCGAAGGAAAAGAGTCATAGCGGACGCGGTAAGAGAATTTCTTGAAACTCCCTGAAGTAAATATATATATATCGGAAAACGGCACCGATGCCACTGGCTCATGTTTTTCTCGTGTATACACGAAAGGTATCAAACTCTTCATTTCCCGAGGCGCATTCGCTAAATCGAATGAAGTGTATCGATCAAATTTCAACAAAATTCGACTGATTCGCGTCATTGGCCTGACTCTTTACAATATCCACACAGTTTTATAATTAACTTTTCACTCTTGTATTAATATTCTCATTCTTTTTGTTTACAATGAAAATATAGATGACGTCAATTAAAACAGCATAACTGCTTCACTACTGTACCACTGTTCAGCTAAATTGGTGTAACGATTCTTTAGTTGACTGAATTTTCGAAGCTCCTGTACGCAGGCAAATTTTTTTCGTGCTAACAAATATTCTTCTATGAGGAATCAAAAACAAGTGGGTTTGTTGAAACGGCTACGATATACGTGATCATTATCGCTTCGCCAAATATACTTGACTTTAATTCTTATTCCGAATTACAGATCGTTGTGTTTCACTGTTAGACGAAATTCCGAATCATGTAACTGGAATACGTGCTTTCCCTTTGTTCGGTAATTAGAACGCGAGAATATGCTTGCCTTTAAGCGGGGAATTCGTTAGCCGATCGGGTATTACGGACATTTGCTTCAGATCTCTCCAATCAAAATGCCATTCTTTACAAATTTGGATATCTAGGTTAGAGTCGGTAGCAAAAGAGATATATTTGTCTAGACATATTGGGTCACGATTATGCTGATCTTCAGCGATGTAATGTTAACTATAAAGAGGAACAAAATCATCATCATCAAGTTCATAAATACATTTGGAAAGTTGCGTATTGAATCGAAACATCTAAAGCCGATGCACAAAGCCAGTGCTGTCAATGACTGCTTTGAATTTATAACAGGAACACTGCTAATTTTTTCTTGAAGGTCATCTTAAATCCTAAGTATCCATTTCGATGACGTACTCATTTTCTTAAACACGTGGAGACTTTTCAACTTGAAACCAATGCATTGAATTCGCATCGACAAGTAGAGAGCTAAAATCAGGCTTTGTTTCAGTCGACTCCAATAATCCCCGTGCATTCCAACCCTGGATACGACACACGTATGCAGCTGCGCTGTCGAACAATCAATCAATCAATTGGTAATCAATGAATATATGCGTCTGGCAGTTAGGCGAACAACCTATTAATTAATGCTTCGATGCTCTATGTTCTCTCCCTTCTCTGTCTCTCTTCTCCCCTCTGTAACTCATCCCTCTAAAGCTGTCTGCCTGGTTGCTGCTGTATCCGCTTGATGACTACATCGGGTATAGAGAAGTACCGGAGGTGGTACACTCGATAGACACGATGAGTTGCTCGCGTACCGAGATTCAGTATTCGCCCCCTCTCTCGGTGTTGGTTGATCTATATCGATGGTACCGATCCACCCTCGCGGCACTCCGAGCCTCGAGGACGAATAAACTGATTTTGAGTGGCCTGGGCCTTTCTATCCATAGAACCGAGGGGGATAACATAGGTAGCCTCTCCTCCCTTACACACACCTTCTCTCTCTCTCTCTTTCTCTCTCTGTCCCACACTTGTATCGATGACCCCAGAATTACGCGTATGAGTGCGCTTGAAAAGCTCCGCGGTAGAGAGAAGCAGGTCGCGATAACCTGCTCGATTGTGTGCACCATTCAGTCGTAAAAGTGGGGTGTACACGTAGTGGCAATAGCTGCAATACATGTCGAGCGAAATGAGGGTTGTGCGGTTTACTGGGTACTACAGGCTATAAAGAGAACCCTTATAAAATAGAATCTAAAAGTCGTATATCCAGATGAGACTCATTTTTGTCACCTGATCACCAAGAGTTAAAAGTTGGCTTTTATAATTTCACGTGTACGTCTCGTCTTGTTCACAATTAGTGTTTAATTTAGAGTAAGCTGTTTTTAATTCGATAGCTTGTTTCAGTCCCGCATGAAAGCAATCAACTGGGGATGTTGACATTCTTGTTTACAGCATATGGATTGACGGCAACTCCAACGCAGATTAATTTATACATGCGTCTAATGATGAGTATGCATCGACTTCATCATACTCAAAGCGGATGAAGCTAGTTGGGGAGAATGGAGAAAGCTTATTGAACCCCACTTGATTTCGGAGGTGCTCCGGATCTAAATTAAAACTGAATTTGAATGCTTATGAAAGAGCATTTTATTATGCGCTATTTCAATGAAGTACCGACAGGCCTACAGCCAAGCTGTACGACGAGGACAACTCAAATGTCGTGGATACGTTATGCTTGAGTGCATTCCAGACATTGCATTATTTTAGTTGCAACTCCCATTGCCCTTTAGCGTTTACATACGCACTACACTGTTTCCCTGATGGTTGAGAAAGCCAACGGCATGTGTACGGCACACATTGCCTGATTTCTCGATCCCACCCTTCTGTCAGTGACTAGTTCCCTGACGCATGATTCAAATGGAAAATGCATAAGCTTTGCTGTATGGAGTCAAGGTATGCAGACACAGGGGTATAGGGTACAGGGCGACAGAGGGATATAGTGTTGTTGATACTGCTGTACGCGCATTCCTTACTATATATTGGTGTAACAGCAATTTGGTTGTATAGATCAATAAATTCAATCTCGAACCTCTAGATACTCGGTATACTGATCAGCAAATCACAGTGTTATCATATATATCAGTGTTGAGTGCGTACATAATCAAAATAGGATAAATAGTAGCAGGAATAACAATAATAATTGTCACCAATACGCGAACTTTTCAGCAAAACTAATTCCTTTATTATATACTTCTACAAAGACCAATGATTCCGGATGGTTCTAAATCATTTTATGCAACAATCTCTATCAGAATTATGTGGCGCAACTGAAAGCAATATCGTATTGTATATGAATGTATAGAAAAGAAAATGATAAATAGTAAAACAATCGATGTTGATTTAAACCAGAAAATCTCACGTAATCTAAAGAAGCTGTCGTGCATTTACTGGTGACTATTTATTGGTGCATTCACCCTATCAGACAAATAACTACAGATGCGACGTTATTCAAGCGTTTTACTGGCAGTAATGGTGTCATATTACATCGTAATTGGAGATTGACCCTTAAGAAAGAGCTTAACATCAGAGGAATATATTATCACAAATGTGAATAAATTCACGTACATGCAGGAATTCGTGTATACATTGGAAATCGTCGGCTGTAGCGTAAGTTGAAGCTAAGTTTAGAGCATTCCAATCCGGCCAGCAACAGATCATCTTTTCCATTCCAACATGTGTATAAGCCGATGCCGCATTGCCACACCGTCATGCATCCCAGATATTTTCGTTGAGAAAACTTAGAAATTGATTTTGTGCATCCATGCACCACACTTTCGTTGCTATTTCTGGATTCGGTTGTTGCCGTCACCATTGCGAGTTCAGTGCAGAATATGCACCAACGGCATATTCTGCACTGAGTGAATTTTCCGAAGCAACGGTAGAGTGCATATTAGCCCCTCGACACCGAATACGATCAATAATACCAGAAGCATTGAAATAACTCGCCATTCGAGAATAATATCGCAATTTCAAACTGGTACGGATTGTCATGAACATGATTCTATGCGCATGATGTAAATGTGAAAAATCACGAAAAAAGAACAAGAAAAAGCGGTAATGCTTGTCGTCAATGAAGCATTTAAACTGGTCAGCGTAGCTAAAAATAGCTCGAACTAAATGAATATATGGTGTAATTCGAATTATCTAATACGAAACGTGACGTGTCATTGTGGGTGTGGGTACCGCGAGAGGTTTGAGACATGTCAGAGAATCGCCTCAAATCGATATTGACGTCGTTGCAATGGTTCGATTGGGACAAGTTGACATGGCCGACTGACACTTCATGGGACCTTCGTGTATGAGACACAGAACAATCGACGCAACGAGGGGGAGTGAGTAAAGCTTGGTGCAGAGTAACGTGTTCAACCGTCCATAAGCACTCGATCGTCTGCAGGGGGTTCGAATTGGTCGAGATGGGAGCCACGGCTGTAATTAGTTGATGGACAGGGAGCGGCTACAAAGGGTCGTCGCCGTCGCGTCTCGTGAGCAACACTGAGCACCCACGGGGAGGGTGGGGGAGGGATTCACTCTCTGTTCAGTAGACAAGCAAGCTTGCAAGCAAGCAAGGTGCCGGCTGGACAGGTAGTGATTCGGAAAGAGGGCGAGGCCACACCGAACTACAACACAATGATCACTATGTACGTACAGTCTGCGGGTCGCTATGTATGCACATAGTTATCGAGTCGGGATGAAGGGTGTGCAAAGCAGCGAGAATAGGCAAGAAAGGGACCGGTTATTGCTCGCACGCTACCATCGCATTTACATTCGCTCTGTAGCCGAATAACCATTATTAGAATCACGCGATAGAAGCATCTAATCTCATAAAGCTTGAGGTCAATGCATTGGTTTGACTCATGTCTTACAGGTCTTAAATGATATTGGCCCTAAAAATTTGTTCGTAGGATTCAAACAGTTACGACTTGCGACGCAAATACTAAATACAAGTCTGCAGACCATTTTAGTTAACTTCTCATAGATGAATATATAAGAAAACAGATATATTATTGGCCATCAGTCTGACAACCCAAACGGTCTATTAAGATGTCAAATTATTGGCATTGATTCTCACAAAGCTTGAGTTCAATGCAGTAGTTTGAATCACATTGACCCTAAAAATCTGCTAATACAATTCAAACTATCAACACCTGCGACATCAACGTTATTCCGCATGCCATTTGACTTCACTTCACATAGTGAAATAACATGCAAGAAATAGGTTTTATGATTGATCAACAGTTTGGCAGCCAAAACCGTCTATTAAAATGTCAAATCATTGACAGGATCCCAATCATACGATTGGACAGTTCGTTTCTTACGTTAAGAAGAAACATAGTTGCATGTACCCAGGTTTTGAAAATATCTAGAGTATTCCGTCGTCCCGTTTGAAATACATAAATATGTAATAAACTATGTGCATGTATGTATTCAGAAATCTGGTGAATATATAGTACAAATTCCCGGGGCGGTAGCGCAATAGAAGATGTGGACCAGTAGCACGACTCTTCACTTACGGTATACGTCGTGGTGAAGGTCTTCGAAAGCTCTCTAACCGGGCTCTCTACCACTCCGTGGCGTATCTCTATACATTCGCACTCTGGTGCTTTCTCACAGCAAAGCATCAGCATAGCACCCAACCAACAGTAGCAGCCGCAGCAGCAGCAGAAAGCAGCCACAGAACCAGTGAGTGACGGTGCGAAATCGTGCCCGCGAACGGAAGGAGCAGATTACGCTGGAACGAATCGCCTGGAGACGGGAATATTTCAATTTTGGGAGTAACGTACGTCGGAAACGCTAGAATGAAGTACATGACGATACAGTGTAGGTATTGAAAGCACCACCGTTTGGCCAAAGTGTAACGGTATGATTTGAAGGAAAAGTGACGTAGGGCAACTACCTCTAGTCAACCAACACCGTCTTATATGGTCCTTGACGTTTTTCGATCTAGGCCACCGGTGTACGAACAACATATTTTGTTGGAGCCATTTTTTTTTTTTTTTTTTTTTTTCGTTGAATCCGAAAATCACATGGTATTGGAAACTATCCACGTTTGGCTCGGTTCATGGCTGACGCTGTGTCATTGACAGAGACCTCGTTCGAAATAACTTATGCTCACGAGTCTGAGGAAGCTTCCTGGTTCCAAGGTTTCTGTTGGCCATTGCCGCTACTGGCTATATCCCATAAAGGCTTTCGAGGGCAACAAGGGTTACACGAGTGCAGTGACTGAGAGGGACACTCTCAAAAGGTCCCATATCGGACTATACGACGAGGTGAGCAAAGCCTTTGTAGACCGTTGTTCACATCCAGTAGCCCTCTTGCTACTGTGCCCTTCTCGTCTCTCGTTTCTATATCGCGTTAACTCACAACACAAGCACATCGTTCTTCGACGACCACCGATACATTTTGCCAACGTTTCATCGTGGCTTTTACCTTTGTCGTGTAGAATGGCGAGATCGTAGACGCCTGAAATGACGAGGCTCTTTTGCAACTTGGCGACACGTCGTCGTCGCCATATGGTTGTAGTGGTTTTCACGCCTGTTTCCGGGTAGATGGTATACTTTTCACTTGATGTATAAGCGTACTTACGACGTAAACTAGGCTTTGTTAAAGTGAAATTTATGACGGTGAAGGCGCCTCTGTGAAAAAAATATTCATGTTTTTAGTTTTCCAATATAAAATATGAAATGCTGAACATAGAGAAGAGTGTCCTTGAACGTAAGTGCTGTTATTATTCTTCTTATACAGTTGTCAGCTTGCAAGAAGAACTTTTAAAGTGATCTTCAGTAAAGTTATGTGAAGTTATTTGGAGGCTACACCTAAGAGTTTTACGATATAAAACAAATAAGTCGACAAACGAAGATACTTGAAGCTTAAAGTTGCAATGTTTCATTTATTAAGATCAACCTTTAACTGCAAGTCGACTGCTTGTGTCAAGTAGTTTATAAAATAATTCGACGCTGCTTGGGTTAAGTATTTTATTAAAAAAACTTGCCTTAACAATACGCAACTTTGAAGGGAACCATTGTCGCTCTCTCAATCACAGACTAACAAGCCTTGTCAGTTACAAGCCCGAGTCTCTTAAGGTGATGCTATTTCCGACTATTGCAAGTGTCGACAGTCCACCCATGGCGTCCTTCAAGGTCTTAATATGTGTATATTAAGACCTGGACATTTGTCTCACCTACGCGTTTCATTATCAACAACACTAAAGCCACCTAGTCAATACCGATAGGCGTTCGGCTGGTGGTTGTTATGCGAAGAACATGCTGGAGCAGCGATTGAACGACCCCCGTGTTGCCAGTCATTAACAACCCACGGATAAGCGTACAACACGCGAGTAGAGTAGAAATAGGAACAAGGGGAGTAGATGGTATAGTGGAGGGGGTAGTGCGCGGGATAATGGACCTTTTGTGAATCCCAAATTAGTTGATGGGCAGCGAACAGTGTGGCTGAAGTAATGCCTGGATTATGCGGCTGACACAATAGCCCTCGAAAACGGTCGCCGCAGTGGCGCACTCGATAAATCACACTGATACCTCGTCCGGGACACCCAAACTATCCTCCCGCATGCTTCAACTCCTTCATTGCACGGGTTTGCGACGAAAGTTCTCTGCTAACATCCAACGCATCCAGAATACAATCAGATTTCAGGATATTAATATTGAAATCAATAGTGAACAAATGAAAGGAGAAAGCTTGATTTTTAAGGGGCTTAAGATGCTTTGTGTTTAAGCAGATCTCCTTTGGCTTGTTTGTAACAAGTCTATCAGTGTATGTAAACATTTTTAAGGGTCGATAAATCAATTAGTTTTTGTCCACAGTTGCAGCTGAATGGATAAAGGTTTTGGGATTTTTCAGATATTTCTTTGCCGTATTCCTCCTTCAAACGATTATATAAGGAAATAAATTAAATTGAAAAAAAATAGTATCAACCAAAAAGCAAAATGACACGAGTTGTCTATTGTAATAAAATTGTAATCTTTTTTCAAGCTGATTTCAGGTATATTTGATGCATTATAAATCTGCATGTTCTTTCGAATTTATATAATTCCAAATTTACTTAAATATTATCAATTGTTCAACATTTTCAATGTCAGTTATTATCTGATGCAGCGGAAATGTAACAACTATTTGTAAGAATATTACTAGCAACTCTTTACATTGTATGAAAATCCATAATCTCATGAAACTAAATCTTTTGACTTGTTATCATAGAAAAAATTGGAAAGGAAAAAGAGATTGCATTTCAATAATTCATTTTATATACATATATATATACATACATATATATAAATTTCAAAGTAATTAAAACTTGCTTCAAGCTAATACGACTATTATAACTAGTAGTTTTAACGATCTAAATTAAATTAGATCGTTAAAACTACTAGTTATAATTGTCGAACACTGCATATAATTAAGCAGAATTTAGTATTTGATGCACACATCACATATATCCATTCAATAAATTTGAAGTCCACAATTTAACGTACACGAAACCAAAGCGAATCCGTGTGTAGGAGGTACAATTTCATGTGCCGCGTCGTTCAACGTGAAGTTGACCAGATAATCATGCCATTGGAACGTACTGCAATTAGCGGACCTACATTTTCCGGTACTTCTGGCGGTTCTGTACACTCGATTGCATGAAAATTTAGCAGCAGTGGCCGGAGTGCACTCAATTCGGCTAAAAGAGAGTTATACATTCGTTCTCTTGTATTCACTCCAATGACATTTCCTCTCTTTTCCACTGTCGTGTTCGTCAGTGAGAAATGTCGGAAGTACTTCATAGCAAGAATTCGTGAATCAAAACCTTGTAGAGTTACGAGAGTTAACTACGAACGTTGCGTTGATGAATGATGGCGAATACTATATTTCAATTTATCGTGTCAAATGCAGCATTTCAAAGCTGCCCATAGATAACACCATTAAAATAAAAAATTCTTCGAGTCGATATTATAAAAAAAAAAATATATGTATATGGAAATTACTCTATAAAATATTATTCTTCGTATCGTTAATTCACATTCCTCTTGACTCGAGCACTGGTTTAAAAAAAATATATATATTACTTTATAAAACGGATGGTAATTATCATTTTTATATTCTACACAGAGCATACTGGCAATTTGCAGAATTGTGCTGAAACTTCACATAGGAAGTTAATATTACCTTCAGGGCAGTGAGAAAATCTCGCGTATCGAAATTTTATGCACAAACGAGAGGTTCTAAACCCGATTAAACGTTTAGCAACTGAATATCCGCGTAACACGCGCGTAGGCTATCACGAGCAAGAGGTATACAGGGAATTTCATATCTCGATAAAGCTCCGAACATTGCGCCAAGAGGTTGAAAATATTTGCCTGTGCTTTGGCAGCGTTGAAGCACCGAGAATATTTTACAATTTTCCAACGGTTAAACGGTTAATTTTCATCCAACGGAGAAGCAGCGCGCCGCGCAGACTGAAATTTACTGTTAAAACGCGAGGCAGCCGTGTCCAGAGTCCGCTACTAATCCTTCAGCTCCATTATTTTAACGACCCTGTTATATTTCGCCAACGCATTTTACGCCTCATCTCTTCTCGCGGTAGTATGATCTTCATCACGTGATTTACGTTGTTACGCGAGCATTGATATTTCACCGGAGAATTTTTATTTTTGTGTATTTTTTTCTCTCTTTATAACGAGAATTAAAAGTTTCCGGTAGATTATCCAGAGCTCTGCATATTTATGGGCATCGAGATTAGACTAGTTTTCTCTCTTTTCGTATTTTTGGTGCTAAAGCATTACTATTTTTCAATATTAGTGTATATGAAAGTATATATTAGGGGCATTTCATGCTAAATCATCGACGGGGTCGCGACTCATGTATTTAATTTGAAAGAAAAAATTAGTATTTCGTAGTGCGCTATAAAAAAAACTCCACATCAATTTTTAGATTTAAAAAAAAATTATATACTCACAATCACCAAAAATTGTTATACGCTAAAATAAAATCTTTTTTTTTTTTGTCAAAGGAGAACATTTTTGGGAATATGAAATCAGGATTGGAGTGAAAAGTGAAACTAAAAAAATATTTAAAATTGGCGTTTTTTTTTTCAGTTTTCTAGTTATTTTTCTTGTTTTTTCTTCATAAACTGTATTTAATCTCAATGTCAAGGGAGGGTGAGGAAAAGTCGATTAGGAATTAATTTTTAAGTTGTGTGTGATATTTTCAGGTTCACTTAAATTTTGAAAATACCCAACTTTGAATTTCCAATCTTACCCCTTGCTGAACATTTTATTAACGCCTTTGTGTAACGTACCTGAAACAATACAAAAAAATACATAGAATTTTAATATATTTTCGTAATTATTCAGAATTTGAGTTTTACCAAATTTTTAGTAAGATACAATTTTGATTAAAAACTTTATATTTTTTTACCTAACATAACTTATGTTTTCTTCTCGAGAAAAAAATCTGTTATTAATAAATTGGAATAATCAGCGGCTTACCCGCCTTTTTTGGTTTTCCTAATACAAGTTGCAGCGTTGCTGGTAAAATATCTTTATAATATAGACAGATTAAATTTCACGAAAGCATTTTACGCATCGTATCTACTCATAGTGTCATTTTCATCACGTGATTTACGTCTTTATGCGAACACTTCACAAGAAAAAAAAAAAAGAAGAATTCTTTTTCTTTTTACGAAGTGAATGAAAAGTTTCCGGTAGATTATCCAGAGCCCTTCATATATATCCGCAGAAGAGCAAAAGCAAGAGGCATCAAGGGTGTTAGACTATGTACTTCTCCCTCTCTCTCTTTCTGCACTTGGTGCAAAACTCGAAAGCCACCGCGGTATCCTACTCGGCTCACGAATCCACACTCTTTACTATTACTGTATAGCACAAACCTATATATAGATATACACATATACCGGAGGCTCTTATTCGTATAAGTGGAAGTGGTGCAACGGATATAACACCGTAAAAAGGTGTGTGTGCATGCACCGGTGGAAAGGAACGTTGCGCGAGACTGAATTTTAAATTCTCAGTGAAACGGGAAAGCGAGTAAGTGGGTAGGTACCCACTGGGTCGTCGACATATCCGATATTCGCATCCGCACACGTAACCATGCTCCACGACTCTTCGCAGCTTTCGTACCTTTTCCTCCCACATCTTCGTCCTTACATTTTCCTTTTTTTTTTTTTTTTATTTCTCTCCATCTCCCTCTTTTTCTCGTCAACTTAGCTCTCTTCCAGCCGTCTTAAAGTCCTGTTCACCTTATCCACCTAGTATACCACCAAGTACTTCTTTCCGCTGGCAAATGAAAACTTGCTAGTCGCTTTCCTAAAAATCGTCCCTCTTTAGACGATTTTTCTTGGTTGCAAGAGTTGACTCTCTCGCGCGACTCTCCGCCAGCTCTCTAAGACGGCTTTTTCTTTTCTTTATGGAAAAGCTGCGGAAAAACTCTCGGCACTTTACCTTTAAACCGTGCTCACGGACGACTGCTTGATTAATTAGTTACACACTTTTTTTTTTTCTCTCTTTGCTGTCAACTTGAGAGAAATGTGACGTTTTACGCTGGACGAGGTTCAAGGAGCTGGATACGTATAGTATACGTATATATATATATGAGAACTTGCTGTTAGAGGATTTAATTCAATACGGTTCGTGACTGGTGTGCCTAATAAAGCGACTTGCTGCTCACTCACTAGCGTCATTTTTTTCTTTTTTCGAAAAAGGAGATCTCGGCATCATAGTTGTCTAATGGAATGGCATCTCAAAACACGTAAAACGTTTCCCATAGTAATTATTAAGTGTACAAAAACTTGTACGCGGTGCCGTTTCTGAACCGATAACGGCAGGACTGGATGCCCTTTATAGAGATTGTACGACGGATGTGAACGGTACCCGAGGGTTTTTTTTTTGCCCGGTAGATGTTGGATCGTACATTATTCTGCTGACATGAACGGATTTAGGTTTAGAAAAATCAACGACGGTATACTTAACGATAAAAAAAGGTCTCGATATCCTGGAAATTCGTGCATCTGATAATGCTCTCGTTTTTGTATATTGCTTTAACTTTTACGGATTAACACAAATTTGATATATTTTTGTTAAGCTCTTATAAAAGTTATTTCAAATAAATATGTCATTTGAACCTGATAAATGAATCCAAAAGTGCCATTTAAATCGAAAGAATGGAGATAATAATGGACCATTATTTTTTCAATTGTCCATTTTTTACTTTACGGCATTTTTATATATTTTTATATTTATTGTTAATTATAAAAACTCGAACCTGAAATTTAACAAAATAATTTCCTACCGCGTAATGAGATGTTTCCAACTCCGGATTACAATAACCAGCAATATAATCAGCAAACATTGATAATGGATGCAATGCAAAGAAAGTATTCTCGACATGAATATAAATGCGTGAAAGCGACAACGAAATTTCCGCTGACAGTATAACATGCATAGAATAAAGGGACAGATTGCATTTTGATTATTTCTTTTTTGTCTTCTTCTTTTTGTTAAGGAAGAACGCGTGTGGCGTGTGAGTCGGCAAAGGCTGTTCATGCAATCGAGACACGGACTGTGGCTACCTCTTCGGCATCGTGGCACATACAACGTGCAAGCGCGCCTGGAAGAACAGAACTCTCGGTTAGCGATGGCATCTTTTTCTACGGGAAGCCGTTCTCGGAAATACGGAATGTACGACCGAGAGCTGCATCTTGAATCGATCAACGAATCGACTTTGATGGTGAAGCTACTCGAGTTGCTCCGCGTCGAGGCCCTCGAGGGCTTCAAGTTGCAGCCAACAAACGCGCCATTGTTTGCTTGCCCAGTCGCTTCAACGAATTTAATTGATCTGTCGGTTTGCGTGGATAGGTCGAACGAAAGAGTTGAAAAGATCCTCCCTCCGCTCCCGTGCAAATCAAAGAGGGAAGTGGAAATCTCCTTCACGATTTTCGAGTTCGTTGGCTCTTTGATGATAAAGACGCTCTTCTGAACATATTAAGTTACATAGAAGCTACTAAACTGAACTACAGTAGAAATTGCCACAATTCAGCGACTTTGAGGAATGATTTATTTTCCAAGGTTTTCAGGAGAACGCTCAATTTAAAAAATCCCATGAAGATTTAAGTTTTCGTATTGGAGGCATTTTTTAGTATTTAAAAAATTGGTTAAAACGTCATAGAAAAAAAGGAGTATGTCTGATATTTTAATTATCTAGAAAACCGAGGTTTCCAAATGAAATAAAAGCATGTAAGAATTTTGCCGAGATATATACTACATAATACTTGGAGATAAATGGGTTGTTGAATAATGCCAATTTATACTGTAGATAAACCGAGGGTGGTTTCCAAGGTGGGAAGCGAAGAACGGATAAGAAAATGACCGTGGGGCAGAAAGGCTACGTTGGAAACACACGGCGACTTGCTTAGTATTGACCGCTAGAATGTGAACTATACGTAACAGCAAGAAGAAGATACAAGACTGTCGGCTGTTCCTTTTTGTCGATTGCCGTATATAAACTACAGCGTAGACTAGAATCTAAGATGCGTCTCGTGTTACTAACGAAGTTGAACACCGAGAGATCGATGATCCCGACCATTGGATCATCCATACGAGTGCAGCCTACGGCTGTTGGAGTTCCTCGAAGCGAGAAGTTGAATGGCAAGAGCTATTAAAAACCGATATTTGTATATATATATATATATATATATATATATACAAATATCGTATATATATATATATTGTATATATATATATATATATATATACAACAATGAATATGGGGCATTCCATACCCATTCGAGCTGGGTCTGACCCTCGACCTCTCGAATTTGACCCACGATTTTTTATTAGTTTCTATTAGTTTTTTTTTCTAATCATTTGATATAATTATGATTATCTAAAATCAACACATCAATCGATGTCACTTTTAAAAATCGGAAAAAATTCTAAAAAATCGTGTATCACTTATCAATGGGGCATTCCACTTGACATGGCTCTAAAAAGGACTAATTCTTAAGAAATTCCAAAAAATTAATATAGATGAAAATAAAAATCTAACAAAAAAGTTAAATTTTATTTATTATTTAAACAATTCTGTCCGGTTCAAGTTGTCTAGAAAAAAAAAAAATGTAAATTTAAAAAAGATTAAAAGAAAAAATAATTTAAGCTATTCTAAAATTAATACCACGTGTATACCATTGAAATATATTGGTCAATTTTCAATCAGTGTCTCTATTGAGTTTGGGTAATGAAAAAAGCTACATCGAAAATCCAGCAGGCAGAAAAATGTCATTAAATATTTACCAAAAATGCATCGACCAATATTTCAAGCATCAGTACGTTAGAGATTCATTTTAATTTCGCTAAAAAGTTGTGCTGCTTTCTGTATATATTTTATAGTATGCAATATATTAATTGACTATATATTAACTCATTATTTATTCATCGAATCACTCGACGTTTTGGAACTGTCGAGCGTACGGATTCAGTCCATCCACTATTGTGCCGCATTCGAGATAAAAGCACAGATGCGATGATATTCAATTGCTCATTCAGCAAAGCTTGCAGACAGTATATATGTATAATATACAAATAGAGCAGAAACGTTTGTCCAACGTGAATAATACATAAATCAATATTTATTGACCATTCAATAAATGGTGAACAATGAAACAGTTGAGTATCGAAATTTCGACTTGTACCATCTGAAATAATTTGCACGTTGGTGACACAGTGTAGTTTCATTGCTACATACTGTTTTATTACGCTGTACAATTATTGGCATTCCGATATAGCCTTGTATCTCGACTTTATTCCAGAGCGAAATATTTTTTCTTTCCCCACTTAACCAATATTGATGTACTATTCAAAAAGTTGAAAAAAATGGATGTATCATGAATTGAAATGAAGAAGAAAAAAATGTATGGTCTGTGTTAGCGTTAAATTTATTAATATTTAATCAATTTTAGTACTTATTTACTTATTAATAATTTTAACCACATCAGAAGCCTGTAGATTGTATTACAATTAAAAATTGTTCAAAACCTATTAAAAAAATCAAAGAGAAGTTAAATATTTTAATATTAATAAATGATTTTATTAAATTATTACCAAAATTATTTTTTCTCCATTGAATACACATACAAACTAATAATTTCAGAATAGCTTAATCTTCAGAAATCAAAAAGACAAAATTAACTTATTTAATTAGATTTTATTTTAGATTCATATTAAGTACATAAATATCTTCAATTTCATTAAAAAATCAAACACAAATGTCTGAATTTATCGCAATTATTTTTCACGTACAAAACTGAAACAATTCCAGATTATGAAATTGAGTATTCGAGAATTTCTATCAGAAATTCATTCGCAAAGAAAATATCGCAGATTATTTGAAGTCCGTTTTTCTTCAATGCATTTTGCCAATGCAAGCCCCCCTCCCGCCCAATCTAGTTTCAGCGCTCAATGCTATTACCATAAAACGGAATGCAACGTTTGCGATCCGCCCCGTGGCATCGAACAGAGAGCTGGTCTCTGCGGTAGCCTCATTCGCGAAAGCTCGGTTGAGGCTCATTCAGCACGCCCGGCCAATACCAAGAGTAAAGGGGGACAGGCACAGGCATCATCAGCGAATGAGAGACAGAGAGAAGGTAGGCAAAAGCGATAGACAAACGAGCCAGCTCTTTTTACAGCAGCAGCAGCAGCAGCAGCAGCAGCAGCAGCAGCAGCAGTAGCAGCAGCACGAAACGATGGTACTGTATTCGAGCTTTTGTTTTATCGCGTTTACAGAGTGTAGACGAGCCAGTAGAGGGGATAGTAGGCTTCTAGTTCACAAACCACTCACCGGGTGGACGCCGCTGTGCAGTGTGCACTAACGGTATATACATGTTTGGTACCTCTGCGCGCACCTTTACAGAAAAGGCAGCAACGCGCCAAGCAATATGAGAAAGGGAACTGGTGCGACACTGCATTTTTGTGTGACTAGACAAAAGCCACCCTTTTGACGCGCGCAGTATTTAACGGATGACTTTGTCAAAGTAAACCCTGAAGTAAAAGGAAAAGGTAAAAAAAAAAAAAAGAAATGTTGGAGCCTAGTGCTGCTGCTGCTGCTGCTGCTACTGCTTTGGTAGCGGTGGCGCTGCGGTCATGCTGTGCCTGAGCTTGTTCAGCGGCCCACATGCCATGTAAACCATTGACTAATTGGACTTTTGTTATAGGACTTTAGTACAGGCTGCTGATATAACAATGGACACGCAGTCAAGGTGAGAAATGGACTACCAACGAATGAGTCGCCTTTTATCTCTAGAATCCTGAAACTCTATCCATCCGGGGTAAAAAAAAATTATATTTTTATGCATAACGGCTTTTCGTATTGTGAATTTTAAAATATGCTCTTTAATGCAAAACATCAAAAGTTTATAAATATTTTATGAAATTTTTATAAATACGAATTTTTTTTTTACTGTGATTTATCTACGAAAATGTAGAATTGTTATCCAACATTTGTTTTTTCTTTTTTCACATTTTGTGATAATTAATGTATTTTTACCTAATGAAGCTGCTATCTGTGGTCAGTTGAAATAAAGATAAAGTTCTAGCTTTTCTATTTTTTTTTATAGATTTTTATTTCATACATAAATAATTATATATATTTTATTCAAATATGATAAATAATAATATCCAATATTTAAATAAAATAGATGCTGGTTTTTATGAACTTAGTTCATTTAAACATGCGAATTTCGTGACGATCAACCACTGAGACATTCTTGTTTAATCAACAAAAACAAGAGATAGAATTAACAAGATGGGTATAACGAGCGGATTCTTTTCTCCAAGTTTTCTTTAGCCTTCTTATTTTCTTTCCTTTTCTTTCTTTTCTTTCGAAAGCATTCTCGCACCGTATTACAGAACAATAACATAAAGTTCTAACCGTCATAACTTCTAAAGTTATAACTTTTCCATTTTCTCGGATTTCAATCGAATAATAAAAAATTATTCATTTATATTTATATTTTAAGTTACTTCACCCTCTTAAACCAGGCTTCGAGTTCGTCAAAACGTCCGTCTCAAAAAAAAAGAAAAAAAAAAATCTTGACGTTACTCCTCTCAAAAATGTATGATATTTATTCTGCGCAGCTATAACAAAAAAATTGCAGTGGAAACTACATTTAATGACTTACATTTTATGTTAAAACATTTCGGTTTTGTACAATGGTACAATTTTTATAAACAGCGACTCGAAAAAAAAAAATTATAAGTATTTCATTCTGGTTAAAGTATAAAAGATTAAAATAATTTATACATATTCGCGACCCTCTTGCACCGTTCTCAAGAAAAAAATTGGAATTATTTTGGTGACATCTGGAAACAGGAGTAGCCCACTTCGTGCGAAATGCCTGATAAATAAAATCGATTCTAATTTTTAAAGAACTTAGCTCCTTTAAACATTTACTTGGTCATGTTCAACCACTGGAACATAGGTATAATAAAAACCACAGCCTCCAGAGCAGCAAACAAGAAGGAGAGTTAACGAGACGGGGAACAAGTGGATTTTTCTCTCCAAGTTCCCTGTAGACTTTTCACTTCTTCGCTCTTCTGTCGCTCAAAGAATTTCTTTCTCTAAAATAATTCGTATATAATCTCGACCCTCTTGCACCGTTCTCAAGAAAAAGTTGGAATTATTTTCGAGACATCTGGAAACAGGAGTAGCCCACTTCGTGCGAAATACCTAATAGATAAAATCGATTTTGACTTTTAAAGAACTTAGTTCATTTAAACATTTACTTGGTCATGGTCAACCACTGGAACATTGGTATAATAATAAACAAAAACCACAGCTTCCAGAGCAGCAAACAAGAAGGAGAGTTAACGAGACGGGGAACAAGTGGATTTTTCTCTCCAAGTTCTCTTTAGACTTTTCACTTCTTCTCACTTCTTTCTCTCAAAGAGCATTCTCTGTACTGTGCCCTTCCCCCTTTCCCTGCCCCTGCTCACGAAGTCTTTGCAAAATCCGTGAACTTTGCACCCCCGGGGGTGACTTTAAGTAGTCTCGTACATTTAAGTTCTCACCAGAGTTCATTGTTTATGTCCTTTCTGTGTGCAACGTGGTTTGACCTGCTCGTCGTCCTTGTCGAGTCTGGGCAACGATATACAGGCGGACTTGACGCTTAAGAAAGAGAGGGAGAGAGAGAGAGAGAGAGAAGAAGAAGACCCCTCGAGACACTCCTTCGTTCTGCCCTTCTGTCCCTTAACTCGTTATGTGGATTTCACAAACAGACTGAAATACTGTCGGGCGTGTTGGACTTCACGCAACTTTGAAAGAAGTATATAAACTCCCGGCGTTTCTGGTGTTTACGGGAATAATTTGCAGAGCCAAATGTGCGAAACTGCCGACGGATCAGGATTGCTGATAATTGTTCATGCAGCAGGCCAACTGTGACGATGGAAACAGGTTTTGTTTATAGAAAAAAATACGTGCCTGGGAACCAATGAGAAGTGTTTCAAATTACAGTAAATCTAGCTTAAAAATTTAATTGCAAATAGAATTAGCGTAGATAAATAAAATTGAATAATTACAAACGATTTTTTTTTTTTAAAGATAATTTTTGCTTTATGCAGAATAAGATTTGAAAGACAAAATTGAGTTTCAAGACTTTGTGTTGCATGATTTATTTTTCCATAAAAGGTTGTAATCATATTAAAGGTCGTGTCAGAGTGGACCTATCTTGCTAATGGAAACATGCCTTTCAGAGGGATATTGGTACAAAGGGATGGATATCCAAAATTATGTTGAACGCGCAGCATATTTGCTACATTAGAAGAGCTTTTTTTAGACGGTTTAAACCGACGTTTTCATTCAAAACTAATTTCTTTTTCTGTTCTAATTTACAAGTTCTAGAAAAAATGTGACGAATGAAGCATTATTATTGAGAGCATATACTACATTTTTATTTAATTAAATAATCAGATAGAAAAATTAAAAATTTGATTTTATAAAACTATTTTAAATCAGAAAAGTGTCCCGTGCGTGTGGTACTACGTTTAAAATAAATCTGCGTCGAAAGGTGAATTATAAATCAATAATAACGGTTCGTCTGTTTAATTATCGTATTCTCAGCTTTTAGCCCTTCAACATTTTTCTCAACATTACTCCGACCGGCCAGACGCAAAAAAAAAAAAGAATAATCTCTTACAACCAGAAACACGACAGAATTAAATGTTCGTAATTGCGATTCGCTTGATTTCTTTTTTCCACTAAAAATAATAATCGAGTTTCCGATAATTCTTATCTCTTCCCGTATGAATAATTTCTCATTCTTCAGTACAGTTTCTTCATACCCGTGTAAAAAGGCCTCGGGGAATATCTGGCGTTATTTTAGTTTTTTAAGATATATATACACTGTATCGAATACCGCAGGGTTTCGATAAGGGTTACTCATTATTAAACGCGCTTCGTTCTTGTACCTACTAACTCGTCTACGCTCTTCTATATATATATATATATATATATATATATAGTACATATGCATGTACAGGAGTTGGTAGGTGCGCCGACTTTCGTAGCACAGAAGGAGCGCCGCGGGAAAAGATGGTCGATGGGCTGCAGAGCTAAAGTCATGAATATTCATCAGCGTTAAATGCTGCGAAGAGCTGTCGTTAAGGGTGGGGGGTTAGATCGATATTTATCTATAGTGATAGTATATATAATGTCGTCAATGCAACGGGGTACAACGGCCCCGTGACGTGATGTCGTTAAATTTTTTCTTTTCTATTCATCGACTCGATAATTAAGCACTTAAACATTTTCAAAGAACTTTTGTACAACCCGGAAGTTGCTTCGATCCATATTGTAGTAATTGTGGTCGTGGCAGCCGCAAAGTCTTTGCAACCAGAAGTGTGCGTTGAAGTATAGCAGCCGCGACGACGGCAACGAAAGAACGGAGAGAAATTGAAGGAGCACACGAGTGTGAGACGGTTGGGAAAAATTGCATCACTCTTCTCGTTGCTGCTGAATCAGCACTACTACTGTGTGTTCTTTAAATAGTCGATCTGTGTCCATCTACATCGTCAAAAAAAAAGAGAATGAAAAACTGCATTTAAGTAACAGTCACTTTTAATACTTTAAACAAATTATTTTGTTAAATCAACGTGATACTTTTCGATAAAGATACTACTGTTCAAATTATTAGTAAATTTGTTAACCTAATATTGAACTTTTTTATTTTTTTTTTATTTACAAAACATGTAAACATCAAACTTCTTTTTTGTAAAATTAACAAAGAGAAAAAAAACGAAAAGTAATTAATGACTTATCGAAAAAAAATTATCCAGAAATTGCAATACTTAATCATATTTTTATCATTAAAAAAAGGAAAAAAAAATGAAGATATAAAAAATAGGTTCGTCGGTTTAATTATCGCATTTTCAGCTTAGCCGTCTACACTTTTCTCAAACATTTTTCCGACCGGCTAGACGCAAAAAAGAAGGAAAAAAAAAAAAATCGAGAAAAGGGGATTAAAAATTAGACTTGAAGCGAGATTTCCTGGAGACTGTTAAACGTAAAGTCGCAGTTTCTGCGGGTTTCCTGTTTCTGGCATATTATGGCTCGAAGCACACTGGTTGTGTGTGCCTTGGGATGAGAATCGCACCAGGGTTGGGTCGGTCGCGAACCCTGTGAGAGGAACTATATATGCTTGCGCGGGTCTCTTTCTCTTCGTGAAGGAAGAGAACACGCGCGCGGCCCTCAGACCGTAGAGGAGAGGCAAAGAAACTGCACGAAATTACCGGGGCTCTCCCCGTCATAAATCTCGAAACGTTCTCGTAAAGCGTGGCTGACATGTGTGCCGCTGCTGTTGCTGCTACTACTACTGCTGCTGCTGCTGTGTGCATGCAATGCCCTTACACTGTCTCACGACTTTTAGCTTTTAGGAATATATATACGCAACACACACACACATACATATGGGGCATTCCACCTGGTTTTTCCTCCTAGCTCTGACCCTTCCGATTGGGTTCGCAATTTTTTTATATGATTAAAATAACTCTAAAAAGCACTAATTTAAAAAAAAATCACATTTTTAATTATCTACGATTTTTTACAACAAATGATCGAACGACACATTTTTAAAATCTGAAAAAGTTCTGAAAAACCTTTTTTCGTAAATAAACATTTTTGGTAATCTAGCCGAAGTGGGCTGGTAATTCCTTCGATTATTTTCGCCATTTTTTCAAATTTTTCCCAACTATTTTTATTGTTGTTGAAAAAAGGCCGAAAAACATAGATGGAGTCATCAGCCCACTTCGGCTAGATTACCAAAAATGTTTATTTACGAAAAAAGGTTTTTCAGAACTTTTTCAGATTTTAAAAATGTGTCGTTCGAAAATTTGTTTAAAAAAATTGTGGATAATTTAAAATGTGCGAAAAATATGACTACTTTTTTAATTAGTGCTTTTTGGAGTTACATAAAAAATTGCGGACCCAATGGGAAGGGTCAAGGGTCAGACCCAGGTCGGAAACAGATGGAATGCCCCATATACAGACCCAGAGACACATAATATTCGTTCTGCAGTGTACTTGTACAAACGAAGAGTACTTGACTATCCTTCTTTTTCTCATTCAGGATCTCATTCGTTTTCCGGCAACATCTTTGCACTTTAATAGATAGCTGAGCTTTTATATCTGTGTGTCTTCGCGTGTAGAATGAAAGGGCAACCAATTTCTCTCCCTCTCCCCCTCTCTCTCTCTCTCTCTCTTTCTTCTTCTTCTTAGACTCGAAGTCGTACGTCGAAAGTCCGTCCACGTAAGTCTCTCGGCGTAAACCATGCGGTAGAGCTTGTATCACTGTATACGAGCGTGGCATAGTAAGCTGTAAAGTGCTATATCGAGCAAGTGTATCTGGTACATTCTGATATAAAATTTGAGAAATGGTGTGGGTGTGTTCTATCCACTCTGCCGTAGAATCTGTACTCTGTTGTATTATTATATATAATTCTGTGCTATTGTGTGCTGCCTTTCAAATTTACAGTTATTGAAGTACATCGTTGTATTATTTTTATTGTGGAATAAAATTTCATCATTGGGACGTAAACTTTTTTTTTTTTCTAAAATGTAAAAAATTACTTGTTTGTGTGAAATCGGTTGAGCCCACCGTTTAATTTCAGAATATTTTTTTGGCAAGTAAAAAAGTAATTCTTTTTAATTCACAAAAAGAAGTCATAAAAAGATCGCACGCTTGATTGTTTTTAACACAATTCTGATCATAGGAAAAAATTCTTCAGGACCAAACATAAAAAATTGTAGGCAATGCATTTTTTCTATATTTTTCTATGTTTTGTATTTTTTTTTTATTCTACTTTTTAACGTCGTAACAGATTTTCATACAAAATGTTTCGAGCTTTTAATTAATTGAAGTTGCATTTTTTTTTGCCAATTGAATATATTTTTTAAATAACATTGAAATAAATGAAACTGACAATCAATTGTGCCATATTTTTAATACTAAATTTATTGCGACAGAAAAAAAAAACAAATAAACGCGTTCATAAGAAATGATTAAACTATCAAGTCAAGTTTCATAAAACCTTTGAGAAAAATAACAGTACCTTGGCAGACCGCAAAACCGTAAATGATTAAACCAATTGCATTCCAACAAGAGCTTCAATTGCTTTCCGCATGCGAAAAGGAGACTTTTATCCGCCAATCGTACATATATATAAAGCTTAGTGTGATGTCCTACTGGTCTAAGATAGTAAGCTGTGTAGTATATTCGACTGATCCAGGACATTCTGGTAGGATTTGGTGCATAGTGGGTGGGTTTCTTACCACAATATATATACTCCACAAACTATAGTGTAGCATGCGCCATATCCAAGATGTAAAAATGTAGCAGTCAGTAGTATAGTGCCGTAAAAGGAATGTAGAGGCCGTTTCATGGACAAAGCTTCGAGGCGGAGAGCTAGCAGTTCAGTTTTAATGTGACAGTGTGGAGGTCTCTTTTTTTTTCGTATAAAACCATACAACGTATAAGGAAGCAAGCAGTGTATACTGACTGTGGTAAAGAAAGACATAGTGTACTTCCGGAAGTGCGTATCCGCGGCTCACCGAACCTCTCCACGTCGTCAAAGCTGAGGTCGTTACATATTTTCTTTTTTTTTTTCTCTCTACGATCCAAGAAACATGACACACGCAGGGGGAAGAGGGTTGTGCCCTATATCCGCTGAAGAATCTAACGACCCAATGAAAATATCTCCTACATGTATTTCCTGACGCTCAGCACAAAATTATAGGACGACACATTTCTTTTTTTTTTTTTGTCACTCGTGCCGAGATTCTGGAAACGGATTAATGTACCACACGACTTCTTCGTCAGTCTCTTGAGGACGGTGGATTTTTTTTCTTTTCTTTTTTTTTTAAGATGAATATTAACAGTCGACATAGTCGGATGTGTACCAATTGCTGATCGTGTCACCGGATATGATGTTCCGTTTTAATGGGATTGGAATATTACTGAAAATTAACGCTGTTAAAAAAAAAATGAAAAATAAGTACTATAAGGATAAAAATGATTTGGCTGTTAAAAATTAATTCTGATATTTTGCACGTATCATCGAAACCGCATTTCTTGATTTGTCTCAATTTGGAATATCATTTTTGTTAAATGCTCGTCAAGAAATGTATGAAAAAAATGTCGTGAAATTTTCGAATTTTTGAAACTCGTAAATAGTCAATTCAATTATAAAACCACATGAAACCATCGCCTTTAAATAGTTACAGCTGGGTGTACGTATAATTCTGGAAAACTACAATGGTAGATTCGCGCTCATCCACGATTTGCATTTCTCCGGTGTTACGGGGCTATATGAGTTTGATTAATATATCCCTGGTGCGCACGTTGAGAGTTAAACGGCAAACGGAGGGGAAATCTGCGGGAGGTGTGTGTGTGTGTGTATGAGGGAAGCCATATAGCGATGGAGGCAGGCAGGTCGCCGGGCAAAGTTAAATGCCGTATAAATAACTTTTTAAGCGTGGCTGCATGAGTGCGGTGGGGGCGCTCTAGAACAGCTCAGCCCGAAAATCCGGACGCCAGGGAATTTGTAAAAACAATGGGTGAACTCGTGGATGGAAAGAGCACGGCGCTAGTGAGTGACTGAGTGAGTGAGAGATAGATAGAGAGAGAGAGAGAGAGAGAGAGAGAGAGAGAGAGAGAGAGAGAGAGAGAGAGAGAGAGAGAGAGAGAGAGAGAGAGAGAGAAAGAGAAAAAGAAAAAGAATCGCCGCATGTGTTCGCCATGTAATCGTGGCTCGAGCCGAGGGTTGTTCGGGCAGATTTTGCAGCTGCGGGTCGCGTCCGACCATTGAGAGGTTATGAAAGCGTGTGAGAGAGAATGACCAAGACCAAGTAGAACGAGACAGAGAGTGAGAGAGAGAGAGAGAGAGAAAGAAAAAAAAAGGCTAAGAGATACGTGAAAGACCTCTCACTGAAAACACACGCAGTAAGGACTGAAAATTCGTAGTGTGAAGAATCTTGACTGGAAAGTCCCAGCACGTGCGCGAACAATCGGATGGAGAAGAGAGAGGGAGGGAGAGAGGGAGAGAGAAAGGTATAGAGTGTCTTCCGGGTCACAAAGGGTGCTCCTGCTCTTCTCCACTCGTGTGAGGGTTACGAGGGTCAGTCGCATATCCCTTTACCGTCCAACTGGCTACGCTATGCTATGAATAATAAACATTTCCAATAATACATACGTATATCGCTAGTCTCCTACATATATACACTTACTGGTATTATCGATCGTATGCACAACGTTCCGTATACTTCGAATACTCAGTATGCAGCTATGTATATATTACATATAATAATGACGAATGGATAGCAACCATTGATACACTGTGTTATGCTTATTTAAAATTATATGAATAGGTTTTAATGATATGTGGACACATTTCAGAATTTAAATGATATCTCATGGATTATTTATATTAAACGACAGTTTTGGGGGACCGTATCCGAAAAATTGAGGGATTTTTTTATATGAGAGTCATTCGTCGAAAAGTCGACACACTTGTGGACCTTCGATGTCTTCGGTCGCCTTCTTTGTAAATTCGACAATTTTTTTTTCCAGCTTCTTAAATTGACCTGTCTCTGTCTCTAGTCTAGTTATTTTTGTTAATTTCCCAAAATTTTATTGATAAACGACTTTTTTATAGCACGTAAACGTTGATAAATAAAAACTACTCGTACTTTTCCCATCGCCTTTCAAATCGATCCTCGAATATTTCAATGAAAAAACATTGCAATTGAAAAAAAAAAAAAAAAAATACTTTTCACAACCACTTCAACTAAAATACGGGATTAAAATATCGTACCATACATATAACCACATAGTAAATTAGTTTTCACTTCTCATTTAATATAGATTCGTATTTTAACATATTTCAGGATGCAACATTTTTGCCTCTGCACATATTTTCACGGTTTTTTTTTGTTCTAGTGCGGTCTCGTATTTTTTACCCCCCATTATATATGAATTCCCGGTGAAAAAGATATTCCTGAGCAAAACGAGAATGAGAGATATGTCGAACGGTTTGAAAAAAAAAAAAAATAATAAAAAATAAAATAAAACGTACGTATACATGTATTTGCAACTGTGATTGGAAAAAAACTGTGCTGTATTTGTGAGTTGCGAACCGAAAACGTTACTGATAGTTTACGTTTCGGCGAGGAGAGCCGAGAGAGCGAGGAACACCCGAGAAGACAAAGGATATTTATGCACATACATAGTGAACATTAAAACAGTAGAGCAATGTATTCGTTGCTTTTGCCATTGCTCTGCTACTGTTGCAAAAAAAAAGAAAAAAAAAAAAAAAAGAGTGAACGTAGACGCAGAACAGAGTTTATAGGAAGAGAGTATGAACGAACTCTGGTACGCGCATCGCGATCGCAAAACTATCTCTCGTGATTTTTTTTTCTGTGCGTGTGTGTGTGTGTGTGCGTTTGTCACAGCTATTTTGTTTTGGAATTTGGCTAACAGAGAACACGGGGACGCAGTGCGTTGTCACTCGTCAACGATACAACGCGCATACAAGTACTTTTTTTTTTTTTTCAGGTCGAATTACACGTGACGTTATCCTATTCTGTACACGATGAAACTCGTTGCCGTGGGGTCGGCTGTGCTATCGGGAAATATAACACGCACCACGTGTATTTCATATCTCGGCTGAGCGCGGGTTTTACGCACACTTAAACGAACCACTCTGTACCAAAAATATGATGAAAGCCGAATGAATCTCCAGGATGATTAAAAAATAAAAAAAAGATTGAAAAACGTTTGAAATTGAAGATGAAACTTTTTTTCAAGGTTTTTTTTTTAACCTTTCCTTGAATTTTGTCAAAAGGAATAACATTTTGATTATTCTCGGTTGATATTCCCTTCTAATAATATGAATTTAAATACAAAAAAAAAATTAACAAAATTTGAATCTGTTTACGTTAAAAAAAAAACAGATTTAAAAAAATGTGTTACTCAATTTTTTAATTTTTTAATGAAAAATATATTATTTTTATGACCTTGAAATTTTCTGCATGTGCAAAAAATGTACTTTAGTAAGGTGTAGCGCGTAAATTATTAACTTTTCCTTTTTCATTTATCTTTCAACGGATTTTTTGAATAAAAATTTTAGACTGTTTTTCGAAAAAGTAGAGTCAATTTTTCGCTTTCACACACTGTTACATCTTAGATATTGCAAGAAAAACAACATTTTATAAGACTTTTTTGTTTCTTTTTCGATTACCTAACAACGGATTTTTCGAAATATTTTTTGCGAATTTTTTTTTCAGCAAGCTGTAGCGCCTAAACTATTGACTTGGGGGAAAAAATTCTGTGAACTTTGCTAAAGTACATTTTTTGCAGATGCAGAAAATTTCAAGGTCATATTATTTTTGCAGGAGGATTTGCATAATTACAGTTTAATAAATTTCTAAAAAAATGTTCGTCTATATTTTGAACATATATATATTTTTTTATTGATTGTTATTGTTGAATATATTGGATTATTTAAAATGTTTAGAAATTTGGTAGCAAAATGGCGGTTTTGAGATTCATTTTTGCAGGTTTGTATAAATTAGATAAGTGAAAGGAGTCATGTAAAGTCAATGGTAATTACCATCCGAATAAAAAGTTAAATAAACTCGACGATTCAGAATCTTCAATTAAAATCTGCGTACCGTTTAATTAGAGTTGTGGCTAGCTGTGAAAAATGTGTAAAAGCTAATTGGTTTCTGTTAAATAAATTGCTTGACATGACTTTTGAACCAATTTTTTTTTTAACAGATATGATATTAAATATGAGTATTAATTGCCAAATCTGAATGTATTAACGATCATGAAAAAGTGTTTCAAGTATTAGTTAAAATTAAAAAATCATGGCTATAATTATTGTGTGGAAATAAAAATTTTCACGCTTTTTCATTCGTTATTGATAACTCGGAGTGATTATTATTTTACAGTGATAAATGATATTTTGTAAAAGTGATACTCGAGAATTATTCAGTGAAAAAGTATTTAATATACTTTCTCAACAAAATGGTTTTTGATTCTGGTAAACATATAAAATACAAAAAAAGAAAAAAATACTGTATGGAAAAAAAATGTTTTGTATAAATATTAAAATCATAATTTTTTTATCTTTTTTTTTCGTCACCTCCAAAGATTCCACTCATTTTTTTATATACTCTAAAAAAGTGTACTGTCGTGCTAAATTTGGAGCTTGAGATTCCAAGAAGAAACGCTATAATGATGTCTCGTTAGCACGAGAGGTAGAACAATACGTAGGTTCATTAAATGTGTGAAAAAGTGAGAGGGAACTAGTTGAGGCATATATTAAAACAATATTTCCATCACGTTAGCAAAATTAAGCAGCTTTATATTCTTCATCATATTATTTACACGTTTTGCACACACAGAAAAAAGTAACTTTGTAAACTTGAAATTCGATTTCATAATAAATCATTTTTAAAAATAAACTTAACAATTTTTGCGTGCCAAAAGCTGGTAAAAAATGACATGAGAATATTGGGAAATCGGTAATGCTAAGTTTTAAAAAATAATTTTGTTACACAAGTAACAAAATCCGTTTATTACTTAATTAACAAAAAGCCATATTGCGTTTACGTTTTTTTCCCCCGTTTAATTAGAAGTGACAAAAATAGATTTCTAAGATGTCAATTTATAAACTTTAGGCATAAAATATATTTGGCATTTTGACAAATTAAAATTGTCATGGTAAACAGGGAAATTTTATAATACTTTCAAATAGTCACAATTCATAATACTTTTTTAAATGACTATAACTTTTTTTTTGTATAATGAAAAAGAACTTCTTGTATTCTTTTTTTGTACGGATAAAAATATAAAATTATTTTTTTTTGTTTACGAAATTTACAGAAAAACGAAAATGTTACTTTCGTTATTACAGTGTATACCTACGTCATTACAACGTCGAGACGTGAGGGAGAAAAAATAAGCACTTTAAAGCATACAGACTAAATTAAACATACCGTGAAAAGGGCTCTTCACCTAAATAACAAAAACAGCCCGACGGGCATTTAAAAGAAAATTATATTTTCTCAATTTCAAAGCCGGCCAACAGGACCACATAAAAACACGCACACACCCACACACACACCGACCCATTCATATACAAAAAAGAGCGCTGTAATAAAACTCTTGACGTGAAAGTAATTTCTGCCGTATACTTCGTTTCCGTGTTAAAATCGAACCGTGTTCGTTGGGCGTTGAAATGTTTGTTCTTTATGACGAACGTTTCTGCAAACCCAGCAGTGTAAGCAAACGAGTGTTTGAAGGGAAGTTGATGAACAAAAAAGTCAAGCAAAAAAAATAGAGAAAAAGAGAAAATGAGTACAACGCACCTAACTTCCGTGGATATAAGTACAACAACTGCACTGCGAATGAAAAATGGTCGATGCGGTTTTTTTTTATTTTTTTTTTATCGATAGTTCCGTGTATATGGAGTCGGTATAGCGAAGGCAGGTGGTTGGTCAACCCGTCTCTCGGTTATATCGCAGTCGTCGCGGACAAGGTCGAATCACCCTCGCCTCTCTAGGGCTGTTCCGTTTATACACATTCCTATAGAAGAGCTCCAGAGTAAAAACGCCGGTAATTGAAAACGAAGTGAAATTACGCGTACGTTCGAATGACGGCTCCGTATATGGACGGTGGCCAGTAACGCCCCATCGTTGACCACCATGAAAGCTAAGAAACCACTAACTAGACTAGACCGGGGCTAGTTGAGACATTTTTTTCTTTTTGAATTTTAAGTATAAATAAAATAAATAAAATAAATAAAATAAATAAAATAAATAAAATAAATAAAATAAATAAAATAAATAAAATAAATAAAATAAATAAAATAAATAAAATAAATAAAATAAATAAAATAAATAAAATAAATAAAATAAATAAAATAAATAAAATAAATAAAATAAATAAAATAAATAAAATAAATAAAATAAATAAAATAAATAAAATAAATAAAATAAATAAAATAAATAAAATAAATAAAATAAATAAAATAAATAAAATAAATAAAATAAATAAAATAAATAAAATAAATAAAATAAATAAAATAAATAAAATAAATAAAATAAATAAAATAAATAAAATAAATAAAATAAATAAAATAAATAAAATAAATAAAATAAATAAAATAAATAAAATAAATAAAATAAATAAAATAAATAAAATAAATAAAATAAATAAAATAAATAAAATAAATAAAATAAATAAAATAAATAAAATAAATAAAATAAATAAAATAAATAAAATAAATAAAATAAATAAAATAAATAAAATAAATAAAATAAATAAAATAAATAAAATAAATAAAATAAATAAAATAAATAAAATAAATAAAATAAATAAAATAAATAAAATAAATAAAATAAATAAAATAAATAAAATAAATAAAATAAATAAAATAAATAAAATAAAGTCGTCTTTAATAAACTACTTACAAATGAGCAGCTCTTCATTTTGTTCTTATAAAGAACATCATGTAAAATAATATCTATAGATTCGAATACGTATTCTCAGTGTGCGTTAACACCTGAAAAACTGTTTTTTTTCTGTAATTTTATTTTTCTGTAAAAGAACCACTTTTTTTGAAAATCCATTTTTATCGGTGATTTTGGCAATTTGCATCGGAGTATCTAAAATAATGCCCTAACAAGTGCTAAATGGGTTGAATCAACTACTTGCACCTGATACAAGTAGCTCCGGTATCCTCTAAACCGTTTATTGAAAAACTACTGAATTAACGGCGCGAATAAGACCTTTGAAATAAAAAGAAAATTAATTCACCACTGGCACCCCTGGATCGCGCCATTAACAGTTAGGGGTGGAGGAGGGGAGGCGTGCGCACACCGTGAAATTCCCAGAGTGTTGGAAACTAGTGAATAAGAGATCGAGCTAGTCGCACAACCGTGGAAAAAGGCGGAATAACGCGTTTCACGCCGTTTGACCACAATTATATCGTGCAGAAAATTATTCGACCAAATTTTCCAACCGCATCAGCGGAAGAAGTACTCATGTGCCCCATCATCCGGCTGTGTTTGACGTGTGTGTGACGTACTTTTGCCCTATGACCAATCCGTTCGGCCGACCTCAAAAACCACCGGAGCCTTTTACACTGAAACCGCACAGACCGAGGGCAAAATATATGGAGAAAGTGAGAGATGGTGTGAGAAATGGAAAGAGAGCGAGTGAGAGAGATAGAGAGTGTGTGTGTTGGTGTCGCTCACGCTACCGCATTTTAGTACTACATATTGTTTTTATCGACGATACCGGCCACTGAGTTGAATCCGTTAAAAACGCACCGCCACTCGCTGGTCCTATCGATAAACGACCCAACGCCACCACTCGTTAAACGCATCGATGCGAAACAATGTAGAGGACGAAAAAAAAAGTGGAAAAAAAAGCGGTCGTAAAAGAAGAAAGAAAAAAAAATACTGAGGTTGAACTCATACGCTTTGAAATGGTTCGAGGGCTCTTTATGTCATCATGGATGGATGGAAAATGGAAATCATGGAAGGACTCGACGCTTTCTGATTTATGCGCACTTAATCAAACCACTTTGTAATACAAAATTTAATGAAAGCGTATAGAATCTCTGGAATGATTTGAAAAATGAATTCGAAATAATGTTGCATATTTGAACATAACAGAGTGACGGTATGAATACATTTATTGAGGTACAGGAATCATTCAAGAAAAAAAAATAAGAAATTGCGTAATTGAAATACATCACAACAAATCACAATTATTTATTGTTTACTGTTTATATGTAATTATATGTATGTAAATTTGATGTGTACATCTTAGATCAAAGAATAATTCTTATCCAATCAGTCTGCGAATCAAAATTGAACTTGGTACCATTTCTCAATTTTTTTTTTATATTTCAGGTGTAGCATCAGTAGAGGTCGGTATGTTAAATTTTATTTTAATAGCAAAACTGCATATTTTGCATATAAAAGACACAATAAATTTCATCGTGTTTCGCAGTCTCTTTCAAAAGTTATTCTGCTTTTAGACGACTCAGATAGATAAATAGACAAAAAAAGGTGGAGTACCTTTTTTTTAGAATCTAGGACACTCAAAACATAAATTTGCAACATAATCAGGCTGTCGATTTTTTTTCATTTAATTTCAATTTTTCTTTTACATACTTCGTGTGTGATGAATTAAAAAAAAAACACTGAAGTGGAACACGCACTTTGTATTCCATCATGGATGGATGTAAACGTGAATTAATGAAAGTCCCCTTCGTCCTAGTCCAAAGTGACTGGTTTATGCATACATTAACAAGCCACTTTGTGTCAAAAATGTACGATGAAAGTCAAAAGGATAAACAAAATGAAGCTATGAAAAAATCAAATGAGCTATGGGCATCATTGGAAAGTGATTGGGAATGGCGTAATCGCAAAATGTGACTTTCTCATGATATTTTAATTAGTGTAAAGTTGCTATTGTAACAAAGGCAATGAATAAACACATTGATGCCTTTATACAATTTTTTCTTTCAAAAGTTATTCTGCTTTCGAACGACAGAGACAGTCAAGCAGACAAAAATTACTCAATGTCCTCTTTGGAATCTGTGACACTAAAACATGCATTTTCATGATAATAAGCCAATCGATTTAAAAGAAAATTGTATAATGCTTATATTCTTTTATATAATTTGCATGTGATTAGGATCTAAAATTAAGTTGAACACAACATTTTGAAACGTGCGTTCCATCCGTGCATATGTGCGATCATGCGCGGATGGAAAATGGAACTCTTGGATTCTCTTTGTCTTTCAGTACAGCTATGAGAAATTGTTATCCTGCTAGAAGAGGATCTCTTACCATGTGTATATACCCATGCAGTGTACCGGATAAGAGACCGAAGAGAATCATTGTTCCTGAGGCACGTGCGAAAACTTCGCACGCTCTCGTGTAGATGGCCTCGGGCATGCCACATACGAACAGGACAGGTGGCATGTCTCCTCTTCCTTGATCCTCCTGTTACACAATTTTCTTTTTGTTTTTTCTATGCATATACCTCTCAGCTCGCTATGTCGGGATGAACATTTTGTGAAAACTGTCCGTAGAGTCTAACGCTCGTAACCATCCCGAATGAATAAAGTCACTGACGTTGAACAGCGCCTCCTCTGGAGAAACCGGGGTATCTAACCAGCCGGGGGCCTTTGAGAGAGTGGATCATTAACCAAGGTATAGTCTCCGCTAACAGGGTCCCCGGCGCCTCATGCATTCGTGCTTCTTCTCCACAGTTTATACATATATTTCTTCACACCGCGCATTACTGAAAATACTGTATGTTAGCAAATGCGCGTGTGTGTGCGTGTGTGTTTTCCAGCGTCGGGAGAGAAGAGAACGAGAGAAAGAGAGAGGCACAGCGAGTGAGAGATAATTACTCGGTGGGAAATATGAGAAGGGAAAAGCAGAAGAGGATTAAAGGGCAGCGGAATGTAGTGCGCGGGGATCACGAGCTGGAGAGACGAGCTTACTCGTGAATGTGAAAAATTAAAAAGAGATGAAAGACGCATAGTTGATAAAGCTTGAAAGCAGATGAAAGGATGGAATTGTGAAATAGGTTGATGGTTGTATTATGAATGATACGACAATGTCTCTAATAGGGAGGCGGGGCTAAAATTGGAAATTACAGATCGTTTTTTTTTCTTAAAAAAAAAAAAAAATTCTAATGTAGGGTAATCGTATGACATCCAAATAGGATTAAAAGCGATGTTGGGAAGAAAGAAAAAAAAGACGAAAGCATTTTGTTCACTTTAATCCGATTTTTAATTTTCGTATTATAATAGATTAGATTTAGAAATCATTTTTTTTTTTGTAAAATTGGAACATGTCTTTTCTTTTTTTGTCAAAATGATATCCAATATTTCGGAAAATGAAATTACAACATTTTTTACCTTAAATTTTCGTACCACTTTGTAAAACTAAAGACTGAAGAAAAATTATATCAAATTCATACGTTTTTTCATTTTACTTTTTACTGTGTACGTCTATATGATTGATCTAGGAATAATTCGAACAAACTCAAAGATGTGCATTCACTCACAGATTCGTTACAAACAATTGAACGCGTGTGAAATAAAAAAAATATCGATTTTTCCAAATGACAATAAATTAATTACATTACAACAAAATAAATTCTGATGTAATATCAACTTCTTTGTTCAATTTACGTAAAAGAGATGTTTCAATTATTTTCTTTTTTTTAACCGATACTTCACATTTTCTATTTTCATTTTCTCCAACGTTATAATCGAAAAAAAATGTGGAACTTTGTAAATTCCACCAACAAAGTTAATCGAGAAACGTGATGACGAGCCAGATATTCGTTCAAACGCTGTTGGGGATTGAACGTATAGGCGAAGGATGGAAAATCCTGGTGTGTGTGTGTGTGTGTCTCTATGTGTGCGGACATGGATCAGAGGCCGATTGAGTTGGACGACACGAGAACGTTGGACAGTCTGACCACGTGCGTCCCAATCAGGACACAACGAGCGGCGACTCGGTCGATTCTCGTTGATTCAGCCATCGCACGAAACTCTTGTATCCCATATACTTCTTTTGGTAGTGGCGAAAGAAGAATACAAAACGAAAGTGACCTTCTTTATTTTATGGTCACTAAAAAGATAATTGGTTAATATTCGTTGATGACTTTTCTCATGTCTCTTCGTGATTAAATATTATTTTTACTTAATAACCACGCAATATTTTTCTTACGACACTACAACAACACTATCACATTGTCACAAAAAAAGGTCCTTTTCAGTCTTTGTCATTCCGACGCTCCTTCTTCTTCCTCTTTATGAGCTTTTGCCATTCACTACGAGTCTGGCACAAGTGGAGATATAAAGAATGGTGAGAGTCGTTGTACCATCGTTCCCTGTTTTTATCTACCATCAAAGACACAATATAAGCGTCAAGACCAAGGGGAGTCTCAAAAGTCAAATGCCTCTTTGGTTTGCCATAGCTTTTTGTTGCCCCCCCAAAAAGACTAATCCTTGTGGATAGGGAGAAAACTTGTCACCTATTTTCGGCACATTTCTAAGCATTGCCAACTCAAAAGAAGTGTAAAATTTTTTTATACGGCATTTTAATGAGTGGACGAAAAATATTGCTACTGTTCTGTACTCTGAAAAATTAAATTTTTAATTAATTAAAGTCAATTTGCAATAACGTTCATTTTTATCGAATTCCTACACCAGAAATTCTAGGTGAGATGAAAATAAAAATTGACGATGTCCTATGAGCTTATGTGTGTTAAAGTTATAAAAATCCTTACGATTACATGGCTCGTAAGAGTTTAGGTCATGTCGAGATTTTATACTTGTCTGCTATGATACTTATAGTATATAATGTATGGCTTAGCTTTTTGATTCCGTCTTCGGAGTGATGCGTTGTGTCGTGCGCGGCAAGTAAGTGAGAGAGAGAAAGTGAGGAGAGGAGAGCTTTTGAAGCATCAGCGTCGTCTTCGTCGTCGCTATAATGCTAGAACGTCGGGAAAAACCTCAAAGCCGTCGTTACCGGCTCACAAACACCCTCTCACACAGGGAGATCAGTTTGTCGCGGTCGAGGCCGCACGTCGTTAATCCTCACCCAGAGCGTCCCACTACCACCAGCTTCGGCACCGGCTCACCAACTTTCAGCCAACCAACAAACAGTATACAGAGCTTCGGATGCTGCACCACGTGCGGTATCACGCTAGTGTGATAAAGACTAAGCCCGGTAACGACCTATACGTATCTTCCCGAAAATGCGAGAGCTCTGGAAGGACGGACCATTATGAGTATCATATATAAAACCGTATTAATGAGGTCGACCTTAAAACACATTTTTTTCTTTCTCAGCTTCGCACAGAATAGAGCACATCTCAAAAAATATATATGTATGGTATACCAAAGAGATGCTGTGAAAAATACTGTTTCGAAATTTTTCATGACACATTCGTCTTGGAAAAATGTGATATAATATAATAAAGGGCGACGAGTTTCCTTGAACACTCACAGAAACTCATGCAGATAATCACAGACACTTATACAGACACCCACACCGTTACTCGTACCGGCACTCGCATAGACTCTCACACAGACACTCACACAGACGCTTACACAGACTCTCACACCGATACTCCAATCATAGACAAACTTATTAGACTTAGAAAAATTGGAGCGCAGATTTTTTTTTAAGAGAAAAATTAAAATTTGGGGGGCGTCTCAAAGGGGTACTTTCTAATTTATATTTATATTATATTTATATTATAAATCAGGACCTAGGGACCTAAGTCAATATAAAAATTACGACGAAAACTACCAATTAATATTTGTCATGTCTATCACGTTACCTCTAAATCTATGTTCGTTTGGACGGCAAAGAAAAATGTTATAAAACTATAAAATGTTTGTAAATGCAGTCGGAAGGAATAATTGGCGTCACAACATAAGAGCGTAAGCACGAAAACACACGACTCCGACTAAATAACATGAAGCTCTCCAAGAATTGAGAGAATTTGACTAAATGAAAACTGCTGAACATTACGGATAAGTTCATTGTTCGTTACTGGAAAATTCTCGGCGGGGTTGGATCTCCGGTAACCGGTGAAGTTAAACAAAAAGAAAAAAAAATCGATTATTTTATTCAACAGCAGCTGAACAAGATAGAGCGGGTGATGGAAGTCCGAAATGTTCCGGGCGGATTGTGTGCGAAGAGAGTTCGATATCTCGTCGACAACTGCGAGAGCTGACGCTCTTTCTCTCTCTCCGCGCCAAGTCCGGTTGGTACCGAGAACCCTCGCAAACTCCAACGGAAACTCAATCGGACCATTACCTGCACACTGACCGAGGACGAGGAATGAGACGACGGAAAAAGTACGAGAAAACGTAGTGGAAAGTGCTGGAAAACCTACTTCTGTTTCTGGTACTTTGCACGAGGCTAGCCGTGGCGAAAAAGGGAGAAAACTCGAGGATAGCATATAGGAAGGCGAAAGTAAGAGAAAAACAAATGAAGATGTCAAGAGGAAAACAAGGCGAGTTCACCGTACGTGAAGCAATAAAAAAGCTAACAAAATGACCGACAAAAGAACGACTAGAGGTGGGAATATTGCGCGAAAAGGTACGAAAATAAAAAGAACAAGAATGGAAATAAAGAGAACAGGAATGAAGTCGTGGGTGCAAAATTTGTTGGGATCCTCTGAACGTAGCACTACAATTTTGTTTTTCTTTTAAACAATACGAATTATGCATCAATTTCGACTCTCTTAAGGGAATTAAAGTAAATACACTGTTAAAACACATTTTCAATATATTTTACTTGGATATAGCCAAATGAAAATCAATGCTGTTTTTAGATTTTATTTGTCTCATAATTCTGCATCGATTGCTAACAATTTTTTTTTTTTTTATAAAAACGACCCAATCTACTGTTGAATGAAAATGATTTGAATTTTTTTTTATCTGTGAGATTGAAATGAATCGCACATTGTCAAATCGATAATAATTATTCTTATAGACTCTGAAAAACTTAATTTATCTATTGCTATTAATTTACAGACACTGGTGTAGATTTTGCAAATATTGTTATTCCTCAAATATACACGGGTGATGAATATTTTAAAATGCCCTTTTGCCATTACGCTTCTAACTCAACTACTTGTGGATTTTACCCGAGTATCTTAGAGAGCGACCGTATATGCTGCTGTGTATATTTGCCTAAATTCATTATGCGGAACACTGTGTGAGACCCTTTCACGAAGCTCCGGAAAGCAATGCATATACAGTGTGAGTGTGGGAAGCGAAAACGTATATTCAACACACTTGCCCTCATATTATGTAATAGTTTGGTACATGATGGTGTGATCTTAGTATTGGTGTTACCAGTGGCCAGATGTGCACCAATTTCCTTACGGAATTTCTCCATGAATCGGAATTTATAGATGGACCTTTGGGGAACCTCGCCCGAACTATTCACTTTGTTTCTCCTGAATGCACTAGAATACTAACTAAAACTGGATTGCAGGTATGCATTATCGGATATGCATATCTGACTTAAGTGACAAATGTAGTCCATACAAATATATCGTCTTATTACACTGATCTAAAAAAAACATAGCACATTTAACGGCCTAATAAAAATCCGTGTTTTTGCCACAACGGTTGGAATAAATATTTTGAAAGTTTCGAGGAGTATTTCTTCTCCGTATATCTGTTCTCTCGATTATATCAGGAATATTGAAAATCGAAAGAGAAAAGCAAAAATTGCTGTCGTTACCAATACCAGATTTTTCTCTTACTACCAGATAAAAATCTCCGCATGTTTTTTTTTTTTATTCCAATCCAATTGTTTTCCTAGTACCATTTCCAACGAACCCTTCAACTGGGAAATACGTGAATTGTAGTACGCGCCAAACGTCGTGAATTATCGTTATTGTGTCGTATTCAATTACTTTCACCCTACATATATTTAGGTGGCCCTTTTCTCCGGAAGTACGGACGCGTGGATAGTCGAGGGTTTGTCGTCCACACTAGGGCAAAATAGCTTTTCCTATTTCACGAATGTTTCTTGCTGGCGCGACGCCAAAACGCGTATCTATCACCTCGTAAATTACACAGCATCTTTCTTCAATGAATACTCTGTAACCCTATGTTTTCCTATAGACAGTCTTTACGCGTATTATATGCACGTCGCTCGGTGGGGGAAAGAGGAGTCGGGGGTCTCAAAACGTATGGACTACGTGCTCAACGATGCTTTCGCGTACATCCAGGGCAAATATCTTTCGTATTACATTCGAAATTATGCACCAGCGTAGTTTGGAGAGCGCGCCACTGGAAAAGCAATATCTGATAGGCGATCGTGGTTAGAGTTACAGTTACCGGTGGTTACAAACGTTTCCCATTTCACGAGTTAACGTTTCACCGATTAAGCAAATGATAGAAATGAAGAATTCTCGGTCAATTTAACCAATTGTTTCATTTTTTAATCCACTCAGACATTTCTAATAATAAACCAGATTTAAGTACAGTTTAAAATTTTTTTAAATGTGATCCAATTGATAATCATGTACAAAACAAAGACTCAAAACATTGTGTACCGATTGATGAGACAGTCCCCACTACTTGACGAGTATCTCGCACGGTGGGGGAAGCATTAGGCCAATCAGCGAACGCGCCATCCGTGCAGAGTTCGCATAAGCGTTACTGCGCATAGCCTGTATTTTAGCAAGTGTCCCGCGTAATCAGGCTCGTCGCAATCTAAAAAAATCGAGGTTTTACTGTATCTCATTTTACAGCTCGTTTGCTACTTCACAAAACGCCATTGTTTGTGACAAAAAGTCACCAAACTTTACAGACTATTCACAGCAATCGTCTCTTTCTCTCCCACCGCAGTGAATGATCGAAATTTAATTAGTAAATTGTCCGGAACAGCGGAAATGGTTAATCGTATGAAGTGAAAAAAAAGCTCTTCACTCGTGATTATGGAGAACGTTGGCGAGAGAGGTCCTGAAGGTTATTTCTCTGTCTCTCCACTCGACGACTTTCAACCCCCGTGAATACAATTCAACGACTACATATATATACACTTAAGGTATACATGACTATAGATATATTGTAGAAAGTGGCTAGCCAAGCTCTGGCTATGAAATTCGCCTGAGTACTTTCGTCGGTCGAGTAATTCTGTCTCGTTTCCGGCGATGATGTCGTCGTCGTCGTCGTCGTCGTCGTCGTCGTCTCAGGGAGAAACCGGGCTTGCCACGGCCGTCCCGGAAAACCAGCTGCAGGAGAAGGCCCCCGGTAGTAGAATCGCGGCGCCAACGCCCGGAAAACGACGCCGGACTTACCGAGACAGAAATTAATAACCCGAATACAATTGAGGGCCGCGGAGGGAGAAAGCGCGCATGACTCTTGGGAATATCGTTTTTCTTTTTTCTTTTTTTTTCTTTTCCTTTGCACGATTCGCTACGCGAGAGTTTCCCTCACAGAATGTCTCTCGCTTTACTCTCTTGTCTCGGCGCATATACTCAAAGTAAGGAACCAGAGAGATAGAAAAGCGAAGTGGAAACGTGGCCGGATGTAGATGCGACTCGCCGTGCCACACTCTACTATACGAGAATCGTTCTCAGAGACGTTATAAAGTTATGGGTGCTTTCTCTGTCTTTCTCTCTTGTGTTATAACTGTTAAGGTTTTCTCCACGAAAACGGCTCGCTCTCTTTCTCTCTCTCTCTCTCTACGGTGAGATATAAGGCATTCCACAACAGTTCACCCACTAAAAGAAAAGAATTCCCAAAACATGTCTAAAAGTTAAATGATATAATTATTCTACCAAACTTAAAATTTTTCTGCGTTGTTATTTATATCATCTTAGACTTTTTTTTGGGAATTTTTCTTTTTTTTTTGGGTGACTGAACTGATATGGAATGCCTCATATATAACTCTAACCGCAAAGCAACAGTAAAAGAATGGAAATGGACTTGGAATTCACAGAGACTGTACAGATAAACTGTGGAGAGTTTTGTCATGGACGAGATGCACTTCGTAATTCAGCTTGGCAATTTTACACTCGTGGAAGAAACGACCACCGGCGAATATATATACAAAATGAATCGAAGTTAAAAAACGGATTGTAGGAATATTTTATAAAATTTAACATAGATTTATAAAATTTCGATCAAACCTAAGTTTAATTTTAGGTTCATTTGAGGGTGATGAAAAATCAATTTTCTCCAAAGTTTGCCAATTCTACATACAGAAGAAAACGCGTTGGTCAACGTAAAAGGGATAAAAGCAAAAAAGGGGTAACAGAAAAAAATCAATTAAACATCTCGTATACAATAACCCTTCAGATAATAAAAATTATTATTTAAAAATTAATGAACTGATTCGATCTAAATTTACAATCGAAATTTCAAATTTATGCAAGTTGTGCAAAGACATTGTAATTTATATTATTCCATGTGGTGCAATGAAGAATGTGATTGCAATTATTCACTACAAATATCCAAAGCTCAAAGGAAACGCGTACTTTATATCTTTCCACCTTTTATTTTCCCTTCCGGCACCAGCCCTTGAATGTCTTACTTTATACATTTATTTCTTTGGCTTCTCCTGTTCCGTGTTCGTTTTCTCTCCTTCTCTCTCTATCATTCTCATTCATTTGAAAAACAATATAGCATTCACGGGAGAATCGTTAAACGAGAGACCAATCAACGTATAGTCGACGTCAATCTGGATCCTTTGTTCGTTTAGTTTACGAAATGCCTCGAGCTTGTATTTATACGAAGCGTTTTGTCCCTGCGGTCAGTCATGATACATGCGAAACCAGCCGGCGTGGCAATCCGGGATTCTGGTTCTGGCTTCAACGCAACTTCTTATGTTGTTGAAGCCATGTAGCGTTTAATATGTGTACACATGGTTCCTAGAGCTTTCAATGATTAACCAAATGCTCGGCCAAATCCTGGCTGCAATTGTTTCCGTTAAACAGAAGAGAACGGGACTATTTGGATCAGTAGTTAAGATCATTATAGCCAGATTTAAAGGGAGGTTGTCAACTCAAATTTACGGATATTCAAAGACCAATAACTCATGTACTTAATATGTAGTATTGAGCTATCGAACGAATTTTTCTTTGAAAAATTAACGTTATCATTTGAATAAAATTATTATAAAAATTTAAATCAAACGTTGATACAAGACTATGAACTTTATAATAAATTCTTTTTTAGTGTTCTTTAAAAAAAAGAAGAAGAAAAATTCTTTCTTTTTACAAAAAGTGATGAAAAGAATGAGAGAGAAAGCCAACTGAGTTCTCAGGATAATTTTGGAAAGTTGGAAAAAGTATCTCGGCATTTAATATGAACGAGCAAAGTTTCGAGACACAAGGCAATAATCCGCGAGTTCCCGCCACGGCGTCACTGGAAAACGACGATTCAAGAATCCCCCTAAGCCATAACCTATATCGTCCTGATATTAGTCCATTTGCCGGAATGGAACGAATGGCCGAGAGGCATTGAGAGTAGTGGGGGGGGATAGCTGCGGCGATTTTCCTGGTTTCTCTCCATATATTAAGCATTTTACATGTAGTATAGAGCAGTGCCAGAGATGACAGAGGGTCGGTTAGGGTAGACTCGAGGTAACGATAGGTTATATAGGAGACATTGGGAACGACCCTAAGAGATCACACCAATGTTGGAAGGAAGAGGTTGACCCCATATATAATACAGATACTTTGTCATGACCCTTACTCCACTGGGAGGACTCGACGGTTTCGAGAAATCCGTAAAATTTTATACGACTAAATGATCCTACGGTGTCATCTTTCTCGTGTTTTTTTGGTCCCTTGTGAATTTCACCGTCTTTATCAATACACAACAGATGTGAACTTAAAGTTAAAACAGGTCTTCTTTTCATATTGCTTTGCTCTTTATAAATAAATAAAAAATCAATCTTGTAAAAATTTCATTATTTTTTGACTCACTGATTGTTTATTTAAGTCCCAAGTGATGCCAAATTTAATATTTATTTCCCTAAAATACTGATATGGAAATTTATAATGTATTAAAAATAAATGAAAAACAATGAATTATACGTAGATTCGGTTAAAGGTATTATTGATAGAAAAATAATGCATAATGGGGAAAAATGGTGGTGAATTTTTATGGTCAAATGTTTAGTTTGATTTTTATAAAATTTAGGTATCACATTTTATTACTACATATTATATTTAGTAGGATTTATCGTTAAATTAGTGAAATCACAAAAAAAAAATGTGTGCATTTGTCGAATTTACAGATTTTTGTTGTTGTTATTAGTAGTGAAAAAAAATTATGAATCGGTTGAAAATACTAAAACCACTGCTTTTTTTTTACCAAGCCCATAATTACATAGTGGTTCTTAATAGACCATCCACTTCAGATTCCATCTTTGGTATGTAGCATTTCACACGTGTCGAAGCCGATTACGAAATAATATAGGCGAGACACGTAGCGAGAAAAAGTTTCGTAGCTCACTCGAGCGTTACCGAAACGTCTGCTTAAATATTTAACGAAAACTGCGCCCGACACTTTCGAACAAGGTGCACGATGACAACAGTGTGAGGGGTCTTTCGTAATTCAGTACCGGGCCGCGGACATCACCTACATACCACATCTACTGCATCGAGGATTCTTTTCCTTTTTTTTTTCCTACTACTTTCAGTAAGAGAACATCGAAACTGTCTTCCATTTCTGTAGCTCTCGATTCTAGCAGCTTCATCTTTCCATCGCCCACGCAAACTTTTCAATCCTTTCTTTTTTTTTTCTTTATTTCTCTCCTGTTTTTTTTTTCCTTCTCTTTTCTCGTTTTCTCTCCTTCGTTTCATTCTTTCTCTCGATCCGTGAAACTTCTCGCGCTCCTTCGGCCCGCATACACTTTGTACTAATTCTTTTTCTAACTCTTTAAGTGGATTCCTTGGGCTCTCGGATTTCCCGGTAAACGGGCACCAGGTGAATCTCAAATTTCCTGCAGCATATCTTTCTTTACACTTTACGTCTTTATTTCTTTTTTACATTTATTTTTTTCCTAGTTTTCTCTCTCTCTCTCTCTCTCTCTCTCTCTCGGTATTTTTTTTACTTTTTTTTTTTGTAAACTCTCTTCGCTTCATAGCTCGTAAGTATAGAAAATAGGTACCTTCGACTCGATACTAGGAATCTATATTGAAGCCACTTGTTTACAATATGGAAGGGTCTTATTTCGAAACACAAGATATGCGAGAGAGCTTTATTACGGTACAATAGATGCTTTCGTAGTATGAGAGTATCCACGAGATATCGATAGCGCTGGAATTCTCTCCCCAGCATCCTTAAGTACGATGTTGTCGAGAGAATAGACGGCCTTATATTTCATTTGCATGTATAGTATGTACGTTTCATATACATGTCCGAGTGCTGGATGTTCGTCGAAAGAGAATCACTTCTCTATCTTTTGGAACATATGAGTATATATTTTTCTTTGGCACATATATATATATATATAAATATTTCGCTGCCGCCGCCGCTTTGTCGAAGAATCTAAAATCACCCAGAATTCCCAGATTACCCAGAATTCCCTGATTACCCAGAATTTTCGGATTCCACAAAATTCCCGGATTACCCAGAATTCCCGAATTCCCAAAATTTCCAGATTACCCAGAATTCCCGAATTCCCCAGAATTTCCGGGTTCCCAAAATTTCCAGATTACCCAGAATTCCCGAATTCCCCAGAATTCCCGAATTCCCCAGAATTCCCCAGAATGCACGGATACCATAGCAACCGCTCCTATTGAAAAAAAATGTCAGACACTCGAAAATTCGATAATATTATGGAATTCATTTCATAAAAAAAAAGTTCTATTTAATTTTTTAAAAACTAATTTATCAACAAAAATGTAATACTACATCATTATTCCAAATAATTGTTCTTATTATCGGCAACTACGTTGATTTTTTCTTTCAGATTATTTTCTTATCTCAAAGCAGTTAAATTCTAATCAAATACATTTTTTATTTTGTAAATGGGTGACTGTAAAATAAGTAAATGGCACCCTTAAGGCGTAATTGAAATATTTCAATACAATCTAGCCATTATTTAAGAAAAGTACGACTGACTTTCTTACGTTCCGACTTTATTGTACTTTTATAGCATTGAACGAAACTGTATCTTTAATCCCATGTTAATTCGAAATCATTTCAAAAGAATATACAACTTGTGCACAAAGATTGTGTGGTATTCAAGAGTTAAGAGCTAAGATTTTATTAATCATTAATATGAAAAGCATTGGATGATGTTTCTTCAGGCAAAAGGTAGCTCTCAACGATTGAAATATTTTATAGAGTCACGTAGATCTTCCACTTTTAAGATTTCTTACAACTTGATAAACTTCTTTGAACTTTATATTTTATGTGGTAAAACTGAAACAGCTGTACTTTTAATACCGAGTTAAAAGGCAATCTTAGCTCTAAGATATATTTATTTAAAAAATTCATTACCGTACAGGAAGTTTTTATTCATAAACAGGTATATTTAATATGCAAATTACGATGAAAAGAAAAAAAAAATCGGTAATAAAAACTTGCAAATTGTCTTTAACAGAGGTTTACACTGGTTCATACGTTCCACATTTTACATACATGTAAAATTCAATAGAAATATCACTCGGGGGCGATTTGCTCTTGTTAGTTTACAGTACCGACTGTAATTAATTGGCCTCATTTCATGTCGCCATTGTCACGCAGGGCACTTAATTGATGGCTAATTATTGTCGGCGATAATTGCTCGTAGATTCATTAATTGACTGGAACAGCTATATTTATGATCAAAGTGTTGACTATTTTATCCTCCGTGACGGTGAAAAATCGTGATTTTACGTAATACCGGATATTCGGGAATTTCCGCCATATCATCAGCTGCACGTGAAACGAAGTTTCTGATTAGAATACCGCAAAACAGGCGACTTGCACTTCTGATGTATGTAAGTCGTTTCGCGTTTGACCCGAGTAATAAAGCTGTCACGAATGAATTACGAATACAAAATTCATTCAAAACTCGCACCAATTTCATGAGCAAAGAAAAATATCATTTAAATATGACCCACATATTTCAATATTATACTTACATTCTTAAGTAAAATGTAATTAAAAATTATTGTATATGTAAAAAATAATTTTATTTACGGAAACCATTTATGTGACATTGAATGTTGAATTACTGGAATATTAGTAATCGAAAATTAATATTACTGTTAAACATTTATATTCATATAACATTTTTGTGTTTTTTTTTTAAATCTTATTTGACATTGTGCCATGAAAAAAAAAATACTTCTACACCGAAATTTAATAACCCGGTAGGAGAGATTGTGGATAAGGGTTTTAACTCCTTGGATTTAAAAAAAAATCTTTTTTTGCTTTATTCTTGAATATCTTAGAAAATAATTTATATAGAATACGCATATTTGGTGGAAATTGCTATTCCAGGGTATAAATTCCAAAAATCACTATAGCAGCACCTTAAATTGTCCGCAATTTTACTTTTTAATTAAAAAAAGTAATTACTTTTAAAAACGTTTACATTAGATTTTCTTTTTTTTTTTTAAGTACTCCGAAATAACTTAAATTTTATATCTAACACGTACATTAAATTTAATGTACAAATTTGTATACAAAAGCTTTGACTACACATTTTCTAACAGTAAAATTAATAATCTATATAGAATAGTTTAGCAATATAAATTAATTCTCATTACCTTCTGGTCAGTTTCCGATCGTAAAAGCGATACCCACTAATATAGTAAAAATTCATCTTCTATGATGTAAATTTCCTAAAATATCAAACAAAAAGTTGAACAATTTTGCTTATTTAGAAACTACCTGTTTTTGCTCATAGTTTACAAGTTAAAGTTTACTACAACTCTATACTAGTTATGAAAACTATGCAATAAACTTTATAATAACGCGTAATATTCCAGTCGGGTTTTTCGCCCGCATCGATAAGCGATATAAAGTTTTATTCATCTTTACGCTTTGATGTCCAGTGGAAAAGCCTTTGTGACTATATAAACGTATAGTTTTAGATATAATGATATAAAGTTTCGTACGTAGATGGACTTTGAGTATGTATGCACGGCTGTTAGATAAAAGCTAATGTGTGTTCAGTGAGTCGAACTTTACGAATCCATCCGCCAATGATCCGGCTCTCACCAAAGCTTATATATTCCATGCTACACGCTACAAATTTCTAGTTGAAAACGTGCATTACTACATATACGTATTCCCACTGTATTCCATTGCTCATTATAGCAAGAACTTGATACGAGCATATATATTTACATATATATATGTATACATATGGTATATGTTCTTGTTTCATATGCACTCGAATATGCAAGCGTATGTTACGTATAGTCACAATATGGAGGCCAGTTATTCAGACGACTGATTTTCATGCTACAACCGCACATACATAATATGTGTGATAATCTTCAAACAGTTGCGCTTAACGCTCTCTCGACGGCTTTGCTCGAGGCGAAACCATTGAACCGAAATGAACTCCGACATTAATTACCGTGCATATCATTATGGGAAATATATTTTGATTGTTAATTACTGTCAGAATTCTTAACCGCGTTTAAGGGAGGTTCGTCTATTACTTGTGTGTGATAAAAATGCTTGAAAAAAAGAAAAAAAAATACAAAATATTAATGCAATTCTATATGCAATATTAGTAACATGAATTGTCGATGTTACGTATGTGTCACATACTTCGAGAAATTATTAGATTGTAAAGTATAGAAAAATATATATATTTATGAGTCTCAGTTGCTCAACGAAAGAAAAAGAAACGGAAATAATTGTTAAAAATTTGTTTAAAAAAATCTCAGACAATATTGAAGCCTTAAAATGATCAATAAATTGAAAATTATCAGTCGTAAACTCCTAATTGGTTGTAAAACCCTTAAAATAAAATGTTAGGTTCGTCACGAGAATCGATCAGCTGCTGCGCTACAACGTCCCGAATACCGTCGCTGTGAGTTCAATTTATTCGCGGTCCGGGACATCAAACTGAACTTTTTGACGATAAAACGTTCGATTTATAGACGGTGTAGTTCGAGTTTTCCAATTCCATTTTTTGAAATGGAAAAAATTAGAAAAAAAAAGTAACTTTACGACAGGCAGCAGCTACAAAAGTTTTATATGCAACACACGATTTTTGAGAATTTTTTCATATAAATGTTGAGATTTTGCTTGAATAATCTCAAATAAGGCCTTTTTATTAATGTTTAATTTAATACATTGGAAAAATCACAAAAAAAAAAAAATTCTAAAAATCATGTTTGCATACAAACATTTTCTAGTTGCTGCTCATCGTAAAGTTACTATTTTCTCAATTTTTTGTTGTTGTCAAAAAAAAGGCCGAACAAAATAGAACGAATTGCCGTCCGACTTCGACTTGGTTACCATAAAATGTTTATTTTCCATAAATGGTTTTTCGGGATTTGTTCAGATTTAAAAAATGTGTCGTTCGATAATCAGTTTAAAAAAAAGATCGTAGATAATAAAAAATATGTAAATATTTTTTTTTAATTAGTGCTTTTTAGCGTCAATCGTATAAAAAATTTACAAATACATAGGAAAAATTTTTCCTAAATTGTATTTTATCAAAATAAAAATGGAAATAAATTACGAAAGCTAAAATTGCTCTACTAGAAACAGAAAAAAAATTATTTCATTATTATTTCATTGTCGCTATAAAAAAAGATATGTGAATACTTTAATTTCACGTATCAATTTTCTATTCGCAATAGCAGCAGCAAAGGCACAGTTAGGATGCGAAGCTTAGCACATAACCAGCTCTTGGGATAACCCGAGGCAATTTGCACCCGATCATGAATCAAATCGAGTGTCGGGGAATCACGGGCGTAAGCTACTTAAGTCGAGGGATAAATTCGGTACGCAGCCGCGTGAACACGTTGAAATTGATCTCAGCCGATATAGCATTCTGCGTTGTGTACACATATTGTGTTGTTCATATATATATAGACATAGATATATATACATATATGTATAATTCAAGTGCACTGTATATACATATATAGATATATGGTAGCGGTGTGAGAAACATATAATGTGCTGGCGTTAATGAGCATGCGGGTTTTCGCGAACGTGCTCCAACAACGTTAATACATAAATGCTTGTTATATACCATAGAACGCTGGAACCACACATATATAGGGAATATCACAAATAACCATGTACATTTCATTTGGGCAAATGTTTACCGTTATATTTAATAAAATATTGTAAACAGTCGTCGTACAACATTTCTTTTAAATAAATAAATAAAAATAGATAGATTTGTGGCAGTGAAATAAAATTTGTGAAATTTAATGAAATGCTCAGCATCAAAATGACCTGAATTTTGGTTATTAATATTGTCTTAATTGTTAATAATGTGGAAATTTTATTTTAATAAAAAAGAGACAGCTTTTTTTAATAGAGATTTAAAAAATAACTATCTGAACTTTAAACCTAATTTTTATAGATTTTGCTAATGAATTTATACAGCATTGCATTTTTTCGTAGTGCTGGTCGATCTAATCGACAAGTATCGAAAAAAGATATTTGTCGAACTTTTCTTTAAAATATTATTTTCCCAAAAATCAGCATAATGAGAACCTCTTTATTTTTTTTTTCTAATTTTTAATTTTATATTCCTTCATGACATAAGCTGCATTTAGAAAGAAAGAAAATTGCCATTGGTTTCGTCGGTATATTCACATAGCTACAGAAATTGACAGAAGGCAAAAAAAAAAAAAGTAATGAAAACAAACACCTCTGTCTTTACTTTTCAATCTACGTAATTGCAACGATTTAATGCAAAATCCGAAGTAAATGAAATATAACAGACGAATGAAATTGTATTTGAAAAGCGATGATGAATCCAAGCTTCAGAACATTGTGTATAGAGCACATTTTCCATCGTTTAATTACAGCCTGCGTGATACAGTCTGTATCTCTATTACTCTGTCAAGAACGTTATATTCTCTTTTTCTTTTTTCACAAGATTTTTCACCCCCAATGCACCTCACAGTGCTTCGGTCTCGACTCCCTCGTCGAGAGTGTTTCGCCTCGTCGGTTTTCGTTCCTTCGAGCGTGTGCGACAGTTTCCAATCAAGTTACATTACAATCACCCGTACACACACACACACACACACATCAACGACGCTCTCGTGTTTGTCACTCTCCTTCTTATACACCCACAACCACCAACATTTTATCAATGTATCGTGTCGTTATTCGCGCTCTCTCTTGCATTCGCTCTGTTAACCATGATTATCGGAACTCTCGCACGTATACGGCGTGACACAAGGATATTTTTATCATCATTGCAAAAGCGTCGATCGCACGCTTTCCGTAGGCAACTGGCAGTTGTGTTCATGCACTCACGATTAAGAGGCATCGACCTCCCATAAACCGTTCAATCTAGGTCGATTGAATTTTTCATATATCGCATATAATGCCATTCTGGACACCAAACTCATCCATGTAGTTAATTATAAAAATAGCCTGTTTTTTATTTTTATTTTTATTACTACCATCGTCGAGCAATTAGAGGAAAATTGAGTGATGCAATATATCGATCTATGGATTGTTTTAACGCACATATTGTACAAAGTAAAACAAGCACTTAGAATCAAGTTCATGCATTTGCTACGAAATAATGCATTTTTTTTTTAAATAGTTGAAATTGAACGTTTTTAACAAACGAAATTTGTCCATTTTGTGGACAAAGGTAAACATTTTAGTTTAGTTTACAAATGTTTATTATTATTATTATTATCATTATTAATGGAATGAATGCATATTTTCTGAAATTAATAAAAAAATGTCTTTAGGCTATTGACATTTAACAAAAGCCTTTATTTTGTTATCTAATTAAAGTGTTGAACATTTTAATGTTAATCATTTTTAATGTCACGATTACGTGAAAAAAAGAAAAAGCTTTTCCCAGTTTAAACTTTATTCTCAGTTTCTTCACCCTTTCGTTACTTATACAGCAATTATATACAAACGCAATTTCCAACCATTTTCATTAAAACATAAAATTACAACAAAAAAAAAAATTATTCTAATTTTCCCCTAAAATATTTTGTTAAAAAAAAAATCTTCAATTTAGTTTAAAAAAAAAATAGAAGACACAAAACATGGGGAAAAAAAAAAGATTTGTATGCAGAATTCGAAAATAATGGCATGAAAAAAAAAATGTCACATCAGCAAAAAAGAGAAATATTTTCGTTGTTGCATCGTCGAGCGATAAATTCAACATTTATTGTAAATAACATTCATTTATGCTCTGTTCAGATCGTTTATCAATATCAGCGATTTCTAGTTTTTTGTTCGATGTTATTCCTGTTCTCTCCGCCGCGCTGCCTTTTCCTACCACACTACTTTATTTATTTTTCTTTCTTTTCTTTTTCTTTTTTTCTGTGTAGTTCAGTGGAGGTACGTAGCTCTCGGGAGAAGCGTTCCGTCTCGATTTGCGATTGGAATGGTCGTTCGCTCGCTCGTAGAATAAAATGAAATTAACGGCGACGGGTGAGTCGCGAGGGAATATATAACAGAGATCATCTATATATACGTTGTGCACGACGCTTCGTGCATTCGTCGATGCTACCAACGTGTATACACCTGATGCTGTATATATACATATATATATATATAGTATTATACACAGAAGGTGAATTGGAATCAATGGATATTCCGAGATTCAACGAGACGGCGAACAAGAGAGAAAGCAAGTGCGTCGCTACTTTGCATATTACCGGGTGGCCAAGCGAAGCGAGTCGAACGACAGACTCTTGCGATGGTTGAATGCAGTGCGTCGCAACCGCGCCATTCGTCACTGTTTTGATAATTAAAAACTGTTTTCTGACGACAATACAAAAGGTATATCAACTCGGATGTATTATTATCAATGCAGGGGTATTTATTTACGTTACGATATACGTGATGATAATCGCAAATTTTTCACAAGACTACTCTTGTATGAAGAGAATGGGATTCCAATTTGTTTATATTACGCCGGGACAATTGTGAAGTTTTGAATTTGGATTTGGACAACAAAGTACGAATATTATTTGTTAAGAATTGTGTATTTTTATTTTTTTACTTATTAACGACGAAAAATGTGTCATTTTTGCTTGGAAATATAATTTTGTTCAATTTACAAAAAAAAATGTTTAAATCTGTTTTTTTTTCTGATTTAACAAATTTTGTAATTTTTTATTAATTTTTTTGTTTTAAAATTGCCAAATTTTAACCCATTTTTTAATGAATTTTTCGTTGTTGAAAAAAAAAATTTTTATTTGTTAATATTTTTGTATCTAATTTTTGCGATTTTTATCTGTTATTTTATAATAGCTTAACAATATTTTATGTCACCGTTGAATAAACAAAAAAAAATTAATTTACCAAATTGACAACATTTTCAACAAAAACCGTATTAAAAAAAAAACAAAAAAAAATCAAGAATACATTTAATATAAAAGTTGCATATACTTTATTTTTCTGGGGATTATAAACATCGTACATCTACTTGGCACGTAATAATATTCACGATATTGCATATTGCTATTCACGACTTCGCTTTGTATTGATGTAATAAGCTTTGTTGAATTAATATTTATGAGAAAATTCAACTCGAGTGTAGACGTAGCTTTTTCATTGAGAGAATATAGAATGTAGTAGTCTACTTAGATGAAGTACAATGCAATTCAAAATACAATAGAACTGGACCAATTGAGAAGTAATTAGCTACTCTTGTATATTCATTAAATGCGAATTATGTGAATTGTAATATCATAAAGCAAACAAAAATGGGAATGAACAAAAAGAAAACATAGAAATGAACAGAATTTTTCCTGGATGTTCGATGTATTACAGAAAAAAAATCTGTACAACTTTAAGCAAAAGTTTATCGTTCTCTAGTGCAAAAGAATGTTTACTGCAAAACGGTTAGTAGGTCTTTCAATATTTTTTCTACAAAATGTACGCAGTGGTGGTCGTATCTAAACTTCAATATAGACTTTGAGAACTCTGCAATCGAAGGAAATGTGGTAATCCTGGCAACTAATATATGAGGCGTATTTTGCCTCATATTGCTCAAACTCATTGCCTATGCGACATGATTTTTGCCTCATATATTAGTTCGGGATTTTTCATGTCAACAAAACATCCTCAAATTTATTCAGAATGTTGGTCTGGTTGAAGAACAAAACGTAGAATTTTTTTCAGATTTTTTATTGCATATTCCAGGTATTAAAAATTTCTAAGAATAATCATTGTTTATTTTTTAACGTCAATACTACGGATTTTACGCTTCTGGACGCAAAGTTCTGAAGAAAAATAAAGTTCATTAAAATGTGCTTTTATTTATTTCTACATTTTCATTTTTAATATTGAGACTCAAAACTATTCACTGATGCATATTTTCTGCAGACTCAAAATTACAAAAAAAAAAAAAAAATTGGGTTAGCTTAGGTAAAGATTTTAAAGATCCTATTAGTAGTTTCAAAATCAATGTTTGATCTTAAAAAACCCTTAAAATCTTGTAGGTTCTTTGTGTTCTTTGGGTTAATTTTTGCTCTTATACTTATCAAGAAAAAAACAAAAGAATTTCCAGTATTTTTCGTAGTCTCTTTATAAAAGATGTCCGCAAAACTGCCATCTAATATATATATATATATACATATAAATAACGAAAGATTATATAGCGTGTATAATGTATTTGCGCAAGCGCAAAATGACATCCGTTATATTTCGAACACAAGAAATCAGATACATTACCCAAATCATCGGCTTGTGCTGTATGCAGAGTGAAGAGGAGAAGTAGAAGGACAACGATCGCAGGCATGTTGACACTGTGGGGGGATGTGTGTGTTGTTTATTATCACCCAGACCCACGGGTACCATTCATCTCCGGTCGACCTATAACCGCCACCCAGTCGCACCCGCAAACACCGCACTTGTAATTAAATTCTAATATGATCAATATCAATTTTCGGGCAAACGGCTTTTCACCGATAACCAAAACGATTTCAGGATCACACTCGCCTAATCGATTCACTTTAGTGAGAGAGAGAGATATAAACTCGTCTGCACTTTATCACTCTTTAAATTCGACAAATCCCAAAGTCGAAAAAAGAAAAGAAAACAAAAAAAAATATCAAAACTCCACCGAATCCTCAGCACTGTATCACGAAATTAAAAAAAAAATTGTCTTTTTTATGCATGTACTGTATTTAATAGTTTTTCGTTGTTGTTTAATTCACTTTTTCACTCGGTAAGTTTTACAAAAAATTTATATCAAGAGACCATATTTTGTAATTGAAAAAAAAAAATATATATATTACACTGATCACTAAACACTCACAAACACTTTTTGCTGAAATAGTGTCTCTTGGATTGATTTTTTTTTTTATTATTATTTTTTTTTTATTTCGATGTGACTAAAATTATTGTTGACTGACAGACTAATTGTCACTTGCGCGATATTCTCGTTGCACAAAATCCTCGATCGTAAATATCACTTATTTTTACGATGCACTTTGGAGTTGATTTTTAATTGCAAACTCCAATTTATTCGGAAACAAACAATTATCCTATTCACTTTGTTTAATTGATGAATCCACAGTCGTCAGAATTTCATTTCTTTGATTTGCAAAACACTGACAATGGATAATTAATTAGTCGATTAATTAACAATTGTGGAAAGCGAGATATATTGAATCTTTCAAACTGGAAACAGACAAAAATATTTCGATTCACACTGGCTCAGCGTGATTGTTTGATTGATATTTGAATTTCGAGTGAGAAATACACGTGCATAGACGGAATGGAAACCGACCCACGTGCTAACCGTTCGACGGTCGGCGTGCGACTGACGGGCGAACGAACGTTTTGAAACCTGGTGAGCGAGTGACGTCACTTACCGTATGCATCCTCGTGCGCCGGACCAATAGCCCGAAGCTAAGAACACTTTGTACCCAATATATAGTTGCGCGTGTTTCGAACTTTTTTCAAATTATTTCGTTTCTTTTTTGTTTTTCTTACGTTCGGTAGGCATTTTACGTGTAGTGTGATTCCGGAGATTCTCGTACGACGCTTGGTTTTCTAGCACTGCTGAAGCGCTCAGGAGGTGGAGAAGGAGGGGAAGGGGGGATTCTTATGGTTGCCGGAAAATTAGACATGCGCTTACGCAGGAATTTTCAGCCATAATTGAATCCATTTTTCATTTTATTACCGAGTATTTTCTGACATTTTCGACATTTCGCTCTCTCTAAATAATTAAATCAAAACATCGATTACATTATTTTCCTTTACTAATACATATAGTATATTTGTTAAAAATAAAATAAATAAAATATATAATATTCTGAATAATTTTTGTACTCGAAAATTTAAATTTTTAGATTGATATGCATTTCATATCACTTTGTTTTTATACATTTTTTATTGAATTTTTTCCTGTTTGCCTAATTTTATATATTTTTCTTATTTTCTCATGTTTTTTGTTCCGTTAATTAATTATACACTTTATTCACCTGTTTTTGTCTAAAATTCTTTCGTTTTGTTTTATTTAATTTATCTAGTTTTCTGTAAATTAGTTTAATTTTTGTTTTCCATCAGATTTTTTTTTGTGTGCATTTATTTCTTTTGACTTATTTCGTCAATTTCGTCTCCGGAATAGTATCCTATTGGATGAGCCCAGTGCGGTCAAGCTGTTTTATCTCTTTTCCGATTGATGAGATTCTGAATGCTCTGGCTATATAGAGTGCGACCAGGGGAACTGAGAAAAACGTGGGATAGGGAAGGAGGGATAGAAGGCGATTGAGGAAGAACATCCTCCGTTGCGTTCCGGCTAGCTTGCCACTACTGCATTCACAGTGTCTGTGTATAGACGAGACGGTACACAGTACATCGCGCACGCGCCTCAACTCATCCACAACCCGTAAGGACCCGAACGTTCTTATATACGCTGGCTCATGATTTTCAATGTACCATGTGTGCGTTCATTTGAACAGCTTTCAAGTTTCTGGGATTGAGCAGGAAGTTGAGGTCACTTTAGTTCTACCCAAAAACCATTTGTTACGCATTTGTAGGCAATTATCCGAACTGTACGACTTAACTCATGTATAAAGCTGTAGAATATTATAATAATTTTACAGTAAAATCATTACTATATTAGAAAAAAATAAAATTGATTAAAATCATACGAAATTCATTCATTATTTTTCATCGTATTTTTAATTTAATTTATAATCTATTAAAGTAGGAAAATTAAAAAAAAAAAAATTCTTTTATGGGTTTTCAGTTTGAAGGTACAAGATCTGTAATTGTGTAACTTGTTGGAAATATTTTGACAAAAAAATATTTGCTATTTCCTATTACATAATATACTTTAGAAAAATATGCAAAAAAAATTGTTTCTCTTTTTACGTTACTTTTTCAGTGATTCTTAATTTTACAAAAAAAAAAAAAAAAAAAAAAACAACGCAGACACGTCAAAATCTATAGATTTTGTTAATTTTTAAATATAACAAAAAAAATAAATCTGTGTAACACAATTATAAAATTCTATAAAATGTGCACAACAGGATTTGCTAATTCGAAAACTTTCATGTCATTTTCACATATTTTTTTATTACCGTATATTAATAATATGTAAAAAAAAATCACAATTTATTTACCGTCGAAAAAAGATCTGAAGGTATGAATGAATATTGTACGTGCGACATATCGATGCTATCTAACAGACTTGGGTGCGTCTCTGGTGATTTGAGTTTAGGGGCGGGGGTGAAAGGATACTGTCTGATGTCGAGAGTCGAGCGAGGCCATGTGGACGGAATTTCAAGCGTTTGCCTGGTGGTATAAGAAGTCTCTGAAAATACTCGCGTTTCAGAGAGACCCAAACTCCCTGTGGCCCTCTGCGATATCGGAGTCTCATCATTTCATTCATCCGGTCCACGAGCCAGGCTATCACGAAAGCGAAAAGAACCGCGTGCCCGCGAGGCACCCAAATATATATACCTACCGCTCTGAGCTGGCACAACGAGGATGCCGCGCATGCGACTGGCAAGTTACGACTTCACTCTCGTACAAATATGTACTTGATTTTCTAGACTAGTCGTTTCTTAAATTAAAAAAAAAAAGAGAGATAAAAAACCTGAAAAGAAGAATTTCAGAGCAGAATTAAAGAGAGTACACAACTGTATTAGCGAATATTTAAAGATGAAATAAAAGCTACTCAGCATGAAATTAATATTTGATTATTATAATTTTGTACCTCATGGCGAAGTATTCTAAAATTAAATAATTTAATGGGTAAGGATGTGATTGTTAATAGGTAGGAAATAATTGATTGAGGAATTATAATTTTATAAATTGCCGGCTGAATATGAATGAGTGAAAAGTTGATTTGTTTTATGATTATATAAGTGAAATCAATTACTATTCTACGATTTTAGATATTCAATTTCGTAAAGTTAGGTAGAAAAATTCGGATTCAATGACAATTTGAAATTTTTCATTTTGTTACACTTCCATTTTGGAAGTCATTTACGAAATAACTATTATTCTAGAATTTTAGATTTTTGTTAAAATTGGTAGAATATTTAAAAAATTGTAATGCTATATTTCTAATATATTCAATTTAGTAAAGATTGATAGAATACATTTTATTTGACCATTTAAACAAATTGTTTATATATATTTTTTTAATTAAAAAATCATTGACGGAACGCTAATTTATATTTCACAGCAGACTATTTAAAATTAAATAATCCATTAACGGGAAACAGTGCTGGTCTTTAATATTTAGTAAATATTAAACTTGACTTGAGGGAATTATAATTTGACAAATATAACCGTCAGAAAATAAAGTAGAAACTTGGTCGCGCATATCGGATTCATTGCGAAAAACAGGTTTCTAAATCTGCAACATTTATCTCGTTAAAGAGCTTTATAAAATTTGTCTCCGGTTCCCGGAAGTCCATAAATCGAGCGCCTCGGTAAAAGAGCGCCGACCGAGACTATCTTCTCGGTTTTTATCGTGTCAAACGTCTCAGTCGCCGGTAGCGATGAGAACGACGGGCACACACTGCTAGTGCCACGATTTGTCAAATATAGTGTGCCATCAAATGCGCTTGAGTTTTCTCTCTCGTCAAGCCGATGATGATGATCGCAGCTGTGAAGTTATGTCTGCAAGAGAGTCGACGCACGTTTTTCCAGGTCATCAAGCTCAAAGAACGTCTTCTTCTTTGTAGCTCGCAAAATCTCATCGGCTTATACGAACTCTAATTCACCTGCTCGAGAGATATTCTTGCTCTTAGAACACTCAACGGCGAGAGCTTTGCCGAGTGGAGCTTCACGCTGAAGAGAATATTTATGCGCAATAATAGTAGCTCCACGAGTTTTCAACAGTAAAACACACTGTGACTCTATACGTCCCGAAAATTTCATACTTCATCCTTATACTATAGAATTGGCGAGTGAGTGTAGAACAGAATATATACGAGTTCTCATTTGGAATTCAACACATTAGACTATATAACATGTTTGAGAAAATTAACAAATTGCTTTCTCTTATGTTGATTTATCCTGAGTTGCGAACATCTCTTCTGTATAATGCGCTAAATTTCATGCGCGTAATTCCACTTAACCTTCATTGTATGTATATACATTTCTTAACCAGTAAAACTGGTGAATCGTCAGAAAAATTCAACACTCTTTGCAACATTTTTTTTATTTTTTTTCATTGAAGAAAATATGTATTTTTTAAAAATGCATTCAAAGGGTGAAAAATAAATACTTATTATTGACAGAATTTCGAGTACATTATATACGAATTTCCATTAAAGTGAAACATTAACGGGTCAAAAAATAGCTGATTTTTACTAACTTTATTATTCAAATAAAATATAACAAATATTATGCAAATAAACAATTCTGTCGAAAAAATCTTCAGAAGGGTTGAACATTTTTTTTAAACTTTGAATATCATTTATATTTACTATTATTTATCGTAATTATTATACAATTGCAATTTTTATTGCTGGTGTAAGTCAAAGTTTTTGATGTTAAAATTAAAAATGACATTTCGCACGACAATAATTCAGAAGTTTATTTCAAAACAATAACTATGATCGAAACATCGGTAATTTTTCCTTTCTCGAAATTACGAGAAATTATTTTTTATTCGTACAAAGTACGATTTAGGCGAAACTAAGACTACAAGTATATAATCATAATTCTATATCCTCATTACGGTAGAAAATACGTTGGCAGTCCCGAGACTGCTTTGGATGAAACGCAAACTTGTTATTATCAGAGATAATGTAGGCAAAGCGTAAGAGTGTAGTTATGTAGCCAACAGTTGCATCGTAACTATTTTATATCTATACTACTTGAAGCTCCTTGGAGAGTGAGTCAACTTGAGACTTAATTCACGTGTAATAGCGAGACTTCTTAAACGAGAAGACTCTTGTGGCGCGTTAAGCCGCCTACTCCAACACCTGATCCTCCCACCGCTGGCTTTCCATACGTACATCCACTGAAGTATTACTATAGACATACGTATAAGTATGTGAAAAAAAAGTTTGGAGCACGAAACATCAGCGAAAATTTTTTCAAGGTCCTCTCACGTATATTCCATTCTGTGATGTCCAGTTTACAGTAATAATGCCTACTTGACGAATCCAACACACAATTGTCAATCGCCTGGTTTCAACCTGAGTCTGAGCTTTGACCCGTCCGATTGGGTTCACAAATTTCCATATGATTGACATAACTCTAAAAAGCACTAATTAAAAAAAAGAATTTTATTATCTACGGTTTTTGGAAGCAAACTATCGAACGACATACTTTTAAAATCTGATAAAACTCTGAAAAACCTTGTTTTTTTTAAAATAAAAATCTAGTCTATTTTTTCGGCCTTTTTTCAACAACAACAAAAATGGAAATGATTAGAAACAACAGTAACTTTACGAGATGGGCAGTAGAAGAAAATTTTGTGTATACAACACATGATTTTTAGAATTTTTTTTCCAGACTTTTCCAATGTTACATTTTATTTCACAATGAACGTTAAGTAATCATTAATAAAAAGGCCTAATTTGAGATTATTTAAGTAAAATCTCAAGATTTATTTGAAAAAATCTGAAGAAAATCTCACGCAAATTGAGTCTTGACAGTTAATCAACAATTTTTGTGTCTCAGTTTGGTCGTCAGTAGACTTTCATCGTGTAAGCTGCCTTTGTATGTACAATTACACATAATTGAATTAGTGTCTTGCACAGTTACATCTTCCTGAATTGATCACGTGCAATAAAAATCTGTTTACAATTGCTCGTTTAAGAGCCAAACCTCCAGATGCTTCCGCAGTGGAACGAGAAAAAGTGATACAAGAATTGAGTATTATACTGCAGCACGTATAATATTTCCATATTTTTTTTAAACATCGTTCTACTGCACCCTCCAAGCTTACTAATTCGATACAGCAGATGCAGAAACACCGGTAAAAACAGCAACAGCAGCAGAAGCAGCAGCAGTAGCAGCATCATCATCCAACGAAGAGGTACGATGAACAGAAGCGTAATGTCGGGTTGTCTGTCTCTCCAGAACAAAATCCTTGAGACTGCACCGCAGGAGCGAGCATCACGTCGTCGGGATGATCCTCAACGAGCTTCGCCTGGAGCTCGATGTGCTTTTTCAAGCGTGTGCTAGCTTCCGTCGGTGTGTATATATATATGTGTACTTCTCTTTCTCCCGTTGCACTATTCACCCAACTAACTTTCTCTCTTTTAGGTTTCAAGCTTCCTCTGTCTCGGCTGCTTCACCGAGGCATGTAAAAACCGAGAAAATTTATGGGCGCGAAAAGCGTTGGAGTGACCACTTCAGAGAAGGTTTGCACGGTCGCATTTTTCTTGGTTGCAATTCTCAGCTTCGTCCTTTAACGCTCTCCACACTTATTGCGAGAATGCGATGAAAAATTAAAAAAAAAAAAAAAAAACACTTTTTTAACCATCGTCGAATAGCGTTAATTGCGGTAACCATTTAAAACAAAAATATGCTTTGATTGCAAAATATTTATTCAACTCTCGATGGCTGTATATATATATTTTTTTGTTACTTTCATTTCACGTTCGACACGAATAATCAGACAAATATATAAATTTGATGTTAAAGGGTGATTTTTATGTATAATTTATTAAGACTGAAAAAAAAAAGAAAATTATTCGCGTGCAAGAACTGATAATCTCATTGCCGAACGTGAATTCTATGTGTGTGTAAATCCAATATTGGTATTACAAACCATTTTTCCTTCACGTAAGACCCCTTCCGTGTTTGTACGATAATCTTTGTGTTTTTCACGTTAGCCACGACAGACTCTCTCTCTGACTTTCTTTCCCCGAACTTTTGCTCTCTCCCTCTCTCTCTCTCTCTCTCTCTCTCTCTCTCTCTCTCGCTCTCGTTATATATACATATAACCGGTGGGGTGTGGGTAACATTAAGGTCCCTCGTATATTACTCTCAGCGTGTCCATGCCGAAGAAGACTGCGCCCGGGAACGAGTGAAATATTAGGCGTCCTGCGGGACCCGCTAGTACCGAAAGCATCGCGCCCTTTCTTCCTCACCGATTTTTGAGATGACGCCAAGTTCCCGTTACAAAAACAATGAGAGAGTGAGACTTTGAAAAATAGATGTAGACGAATAAATGAAAAAAAAAAAGAATTAAAGATTTAAAAAAAATTAAATTGAGATAACGGATCACTGATGGTCATGGTGGCTGCTAGCGCATGATCATAGTCGTCGAGGGGTTCAAATTTCAAGGCAAATACGTATAAAAATTAGATATTTTTTCGCAGTCATCTTTCGAAGACTTGTTGGAAGTTATTTCTTTGCACATTTTTTTAGTTCATATTTTTTGTATAATTTTTTTCACGATTATTTTTCGCATATTTTATTAAAGTTATAATCAGTAGGACATACGAAATGGAACAAAAAAATTTGTGTTTTTTTTACACTCGGTAAAGATCAGTAAAATAGTCCTTGGCTTAACTGTAACAGAAGATATCTCGACTGTCAAGGAAAAAGGGAATCACTGATAATTGGTTAAATGAACAGATCCAGAGCTCAATCTATATAGCGTTCCCTTTCTTCAGTCCATCAATTTCAGGAACGAGCGTGACTTCCTTACGAAATCCTCGATAGTATTTTACGTATGTGGTACACATCTAACTCGCCCTATCTAGCACGTCCTATCGATACGTCTCGGCCCTTTGTCTACCCTATCGTTGGACCTTTTTATCGCGAGTTGAAAAACTTCTCCAGTAACACACTTTATACAGTCGAAGGGCTCCATCGTTATTTTTTAGTTGTGCTACCTCTGTCGAGTATTTCTCCTTTTCGAGCTCCCAGAAGGGAAACCGGATTCAGTTAGGGTCATTTTTTTGTTTTCGAGGCTTTTGAAAAAAAAAAAAAATAATTCACCGACTAAAAATAACGCTATTTTGTGGTTGTGATTCTTAAAGTAATTATCGTTGTTAATAATTTGCTTGCTTGTGTTTCAGTACATCTTAAAAACATGTGCAAAAAAAATGTAGAAAAAAAATTCTATACATGGCATTCTCTGTGTAAAGCTAAAATTAAATTATTCGTTGCCCAGCACTTTCGTAAAATAAAATAATTTTGAAACCGTCTAAAAAGAAACAGAAAAGAATTTAAAAAATTATTCAAATATTGGGGTCTCAAAAAAAAAACTATATCATTGTTTTTTTAAGTAAAAAAAATACCATGAAAAATCTGGAGACAAATCGAAAGGGCTCGCGTTGTCAAGAAAATATTTCATTCATATGTTTTGTCTATTGGAATTTTTATATTTGTATGTTCCTTCAATTTTGACTCTTCATTTTTCCTCGAATTGAGGCTTCTCGCTTCCAAAAAGCTCGACTATACGATTGAGATTGAATCAGTCTTTTTCTCCATATGCTGGAGAAAAAAAAGTACATACACAATAATACTGGCACTGGGCGTATAGAATATGCACGACCTACCTCCGCAACCTTTCCTTCCATCAGCAGTAGCAGCCAGCTTGGAAATGTATTTGTTTGTCAGATTCTGTCGAGTTTTCACGAGAGCGCGGGCAATTCTGTGAAGGAAGAAAATGCAAAAGGAGTGGCTGGGAAAAAGTGGCTGTGCCAGTGTGCCCGGGTACAATTTTGTAGGTGACGGAGCCGAGAGACTCTATGGCGCACGTGAACCACAGGCGCACCAAGTAGTAAGCTTTATTTACCGTGACGTGCGACCGTCGTCGACGTATTTACTACATATTCAGACACAAGTACACGTATTCGGAGTATTTACATATGCACGATTGTACTCAACACGAACGTATGCTGTGTGCTCCACCTAGTTGCAAGGAAAAAGAATAAGACGCCAGACTTACTTCCATTCCCTTGCATTTCATAGCTCAAACTGTACGAACGTAACTGAAGAAGAAGAAGAAAAAAAAATAAACGACGAGATAAGGAAAACGGATCATTGGGTAAATGTAAAAATTCTATTATTTAAAAAATATTTTAATGCAAAAATATGCAAAAATATATTTTTGCATCGTCAATATCTTTATTTTGTTTTAAATACTCAAAAATTCGATTTTAAAATATTCTTTTCTCGACATTACATTTTCGAGTTATTATTGCATTAATTAACATTTTTGGTAATCATGATCAAGCCAAGTTTCGAAAAAAAAAAAATGTCAACTACTGTACAATGTTTTTTTAAAATCCTCCCTACAATGTACTAAAAAAATAAATAGTAAACGGTAACTCTGTCGATTTCTCGTGAGATGACCCATGTACGACATTACACACAGAATGAACACATTATAATTTCAAACAGCAGTGATTGCTTCTACTGAGATGAATAGGATGGACCCACGGTTTTTTATGGCAATCGAGTGGAGTTGGAAGATGAAGAGCCGAGAGAGCCTTGTTAGTATCTCGAGTTTCCGTGACAGCCGCGGGAACAAGGCTCCTGCTGCTTCTGCCTCGAGTGCCCGAAGAGCTGCGCGCGTTATGCTGTGGCTATATAGCGATGCTATCTGCTTCTCTACTATAGTACATATATATATATGTAGTGTAGTATATAGGCGAGACCGCGAGAGCATTGAGGATGACGGCGGGGTCCTCCGACAAACTCCTTGAAAGCACCGCTCACGTCCCAGCGCTACTACTGCACTCACTGACGATATCCAGATACTGTATATGCTATAGAACCAAATTCGTGAGGAGCAACGAGGACCAGAGGACGAATTGTATGACACGGTGTTTGCTCGTGGAACGAAAGGGCCAGATGTTAACAGCGTTCTGGCAAAAGTATTATAGACGTGATTTCAAAAGTGAATTTTATTTCTAATATATTATAAAAATATCCTGGCAACTGCCACCGCTGCATGTATGATATATAGGGCATTCCATGTCAAGTAGATCCCTTTAGGTCAACATTATTCGGTCCCACAATACGTTCTCCCTGGGTGAGGACCGACTGTACACCTCCCAAGTCTACACGATTTTTTTTTTTATTTTAAGAATTTGTTCCCTAATTTTTGTTCTAATTTAAATGGCTTCTTTCAATTTTATTTTAATTATCGGGCGAATTTTCAGCGCTTCACTCTCAATATATGGGACTTTTATTTCACCACATATTTTATTTTTGTTTTTTTTTCCTATAAGAAACCATCATTGAAATTTGTTATTTTGAAGAATAGAAAAACAAAAAATTTTTTAAGTTGAAAAAAAAAATAAATTATTCTGGGCTCACTCTCGAACTACGATGGAAATACTTATTTTTAGTTCTAAATTTTATGGAAAAAGTTTTAGAATTCAAAACCTCGCTGAAATTCATTTTTACTCAAAAGTTATGGAAAAATAATTATTTTATAGGGTAAAACTGATGATAAAAATTTAACAAAAAATATCCTCTTTTTTTTTTTAACCAAACTATGCCAAAAAAAATTCGTCATCTCAATCCGAGGAGGTCAGGCCGATTACCAAGAGAGTTGACTTGAAATATCCCATATATAGATTAATTTCAAAGCACCACAAAAAACATAACCGATAATAGGTACGATGAAAAATAATGGCCCATTACTATATCTCTATAGCTTTTATTTTAGTGTCATTTTTAAAACTAATTTCGACAGAGAATCCTTTTTCTTTTATTCTTAAAAAAAAAATGTCTACATCTTTTTATCCATCGTGGTAGGATATAAAAACATAATAATTAATGTACCAAAGATTTATGGAATAAATAAAGAAACAGAGCGAGCTCAAAATTAACGGGTTGCAGCTCTCTTATTTTCTGCTGTTTGGCCACGAAAAAAAAAACAAAAAAAAAAAACAAAAACAAAACAAAAAATATATATGAGTAAGAGCAACGATAAATTTCAACTCTTTCGTTGAAAACTCGGTAACCAGCAAAACCCACAAATAATCAGATTTGCAAAATTCGTGATGGCGAATTTTCGCATAGAATCCTTAAAATAATCGTTTTATTCGTGTGTTACAGCGTTAGGTAATGACAGAGAGAGGTTGCAGGTGGCGGTTAGCCGAAATATGGAAAACGCGGAGGAGATAGCCGCAGATTGCGCGGAAGCAACGTGAATACGGAAGCTGAAGTGAAGAGATAAATCTGTCGAGTTGCAGGTGTGATATATAAATGTTGCTGGCGCTACTGTTACCGCTACTGGTAGTTGGCGCGGTCACGTGAAAATCCGACTATACCGGCGTACTGCGTTGTACACCGTAGAGCAGAGAGGCTGGCTTTGCAAAAGGATTTTCCACGCGTCCGAACGGGACCAGCGAGTTATATACGTACGTTACCTGCTTGACTTATTCAATTTGTATTCCTGCGATGCTAACGCCCTCTTCACGGAATCGTACACTCCGCGAGAGAGGCCATTCGCTTTCCAGCTAGCGACTCTATTATTAATGGAAATGTAATAGTCCACCTTACTCGCGACGTATTGTAGTACCTCTGTAGAACCTCGGGCGTACAAAAAAAAAAAAAAAAAAAAAAAAAAAAACGAGTGAAAATGAAAAACGATATTAATATAATGGTAAACATCAAGCGAAAAGCGCCACGCTTGTAACTAGTAACTAGTACAGGCCCTTGGATGAAAACGCATTGTACAGGCGTTTCATTACATTAGTCGTGAAACTTTTAACCGTTGATTTCTGTGTCTACAAAAAATATCATATTTCACAAAACACTGAGAAAAAAACCGAGTTTGCTCTTTTTTCGTACATTTCAGAGACCTTCAACTTGACTGTGCGTGCGGTGGCATTTCGCAGCTGGAGCTCTTTTTTTTGCTATGTAAAGGCCAACTTTATAAATGCTTCTAATTAACAGATTTCTGGTAATAATATGTTGCAGTCTGCGAAAAAATGAATGACTGTAAACGCGAGGCTTTTCATGTTTTTTTTTTTTATTATGTTGGGTGGAAAAAATCTTCAGGAGTAAATTTTGTGTGAAGGTCGAGGTTAATGATGTATTTACTTGTAGGTGCTTTTGTGGCTCATAATACACAGTAATACACTCTCATAATAAATGCTAAATTTGTTTGCAGATCTGAAGTATGATCTTAGGATTGATCTCATGTTCGGTTTCAAGTTTGATCTTAAATTTGATCTTACGATCGATCTTATGTCTGAAAATTCGACCCTGAGTCTTGGCAACTTCTATAATTAATTATATTTTCATCTCTCCGTGTATTGCAATTTTCAAGTAGATTTTTTTTTGTACATTGTATGTAAGATTCTTCTATTTTTTAGTCCATTCAACTGTTTTCATAATTGCGGTAACAATTTTATAGTTACTCCAGTAATGAAAAATTAGTCATCCTGATTAAAAATGAATAGTTTTGTGACTTCACAGTTACCAATGCCACATTTTTCGTTCAGTGTGATTGCTTTTATCGTTGATTTGATAATTTCATTATGATGTTTTTAGCATGGAATTTCCTCCTGGAACTTTCTCATACTAATAAATGACTCTCTATGTAATAGATCCGCAAAGCTCGTGAATTTCGATCAATCACAGGAGAAGTTTGTGTGGTAGAGGTTGAAACCATGTACGATACGAGACACACCAATGGAGGCCAGGCAAACTTGTCGTGTTAAATCAATCCCCGATGAATTTCGAAACCGCAATGCACAGGCGACGGGTATAAGAGAGAGGTATACCTTCTATCTACAGGATAGAATCCTATAGGTGCACCTTGCCCATTTACTTCCAACTATGTGTACATATATATATACATACGAAATCTGGGCGAAATCCGGCGTGTGCAACTTGGAGCGCATCACTGCGTCGTCTGTTTCAGTTTCGAATGTGAAACGACGACGCGATATTCGACGTTCCCCTGATTTCGAATGTGACTGTATATAGTATATATATATATATGTATATATGCTACTCGACCATTTCGTATCCCATCTAACCACCCACGTTATATATCCGACCAACGAACATCTCGTCGTTGGTAGAAGAGCTCAACACTATCGCTTCGCACCCTCGTCAATCTCAACCATGACTTCTGACACGTCGACGCACTTCGATGCACGGTCGTCGCTAATTCAAATGTCTTTACAGTAGAGTTTCTCATGACGCGACGTTGTTTCGTGTAATTCTCATATTTCTGTATGTGATAGTCCGTAGACTGTTAGAATTTTCGGTAATAAAAATTTGCAAATATTTTTGAAAGTACAAGAAGTAAAATGTGCAAAAATGGGAGCAAATTGAATTTTTCCAAATATCACTAAGATATTCTTTGCAATATTAATTTTTAAATAAAACGACGAAATTCTAAAGAAGACTGGACAATTTCCGACTTAAATTTTCCGTCGAAGAAACAATATTTTTTACATTTTCTAAGCTCGTCTGTATTTGCAAAAAAGTATTAAATATTAATTCTTGAACGAGTATCGAAAAAACCAAAATCGTTTGGAAAGAAATATCTGCAGGCATTTTCGTACTTGTTACATCTTCATCTATATTACAGACATATCTAAATATTATTGAAGCGTTAGGCGTAGTAATGCTAAAAATAATATTCTCTATTGTCTATAATTCGTTGCTGTGTCAATTATTTTATTAGTAATTATCCAATTATAATTTGAACAAAGTGTCAGAATTGTAAGAAGTTCTACTGTACCTTCCTGTTATTTTCTGTCTAGCCTTCCTATACGGATGCACGTACGCTTTTCACCAACTTAAAGTGCACCCTGTGTACACTCTGCGCTCACTTGAGTTTGGCATTCACGTACCAATGGAGCTCCTGGCGTAATGAACCAATAAGAAATCAAGACGACAATGTTGTATCAATTTCGCAAAAGCTGTCGTTGAACATAATCCAAGATGACTTGCTGCTGATACCAGACACATTCATGCATAACGTCGTTGACCTCCCAGACGGGTCATTTTATAACAAGTCAATGCGTCTCTTACGCAAAAAAAAAAAAAAAAAAACGTTCATCAACTCGCTTGGACGACGTGGGTATCGGATGACCGGAGGACATTCTTCCATGAGACCGCCAATGCGTTTAATGCAGCGTAACATTTTATATGCATATTAGATCCGATGCACCGCTTATTAGTTCCTATATGCATTATTAACGTATACATTATATTTTATAATATAAATTATCCGCATAGTGGTAATTTCAGGAGAGATAACTATAGTTCGGTCAATGGCCTGTACAGTTGCTTCTGTTTAAAAAAAAAATTCTTTGTCGATGGTAAAACGTTTAACTTAAACAGTCATCAATCTATAATATTTGTGACTGAAAAAAGCACATAAATATCAGATGCAGCAAGAAGTTGGAATAGGGTCCTGATATCCTGTTCGAAAATATCCGGCAAGCAAATGTCGACTACAGAATATTCTTAATAATAAAATAAAAAGCTCTACTTTGCAGACTATTTATTTTGTGGCAGGATATTTTTAAGGTGATATTTCGCTTACCAAATGTCGATATTGCTTATTAGGATATTATTCTCCGGATATTATGTCATGGAGCTAAAAAAAAGAGCCAAAATCATCGTGATTTAATAATCATCAAATAATTTAAAAAAAGCAAAAAAAAAAAAATTAACCCGACACTGACAAAACGTATCTCAACATGAACTAGTCTACTTCTTAAATTTGAAATCGATAACTTGGTCATCTTATCTGGATTTACCCGAGACCGTGTGTAAGATATTATATTCATTGAAAATATCATGCAGACGTGAATTTTAATCAGAACGTTCGCACGTTATCAACTGTATTATTAATAATTTATAGTATGAAATTGCTAAGTGCCAGCAAAATGAGGAATTATATTTTTGTCGATGGACCAAATCGGCAATTACCTACTCTCGTTGATCGTCGTACACTGAACAAGTATCCTGTTAAGGATGAATGTATTCACGAGAGTGACCCGCCGTCGTATACGGTGTGTGTATCCGAACGTTAATATAAAGTTCCATTTGAGTGTCCCGTTTTCATAATCTTTAATCATCGTCATCATTGCAACGCGCAGACATATTAACTGAATTATTCATAGCGCATCACTCGATGGTCGCCGTGGGCAAGAGCATATGAGGACCAGCGAAGCAATGGGGGTACACCGGGTTGTACCGGACGCGCTGCACGCGTTCATGCAAATACATAGTCGTCGTTGGTTGAGGACAGCCGGACGTACAGGACACACAGACCGGTAGCAGATAGCATGTGCAAACAGCTATACGTTCAATTGACCCCACACGTTAACGAGTTATATACAGCTAACCGCAGAGTGCGTTGTGAGAGCCCATCGGTCTTGGTGACGCCTCCAGGATGTTCTCGAGGCTTTGCCTCAATTCCGCGTCCATCTCGTCGCGCGAATACTCCGCGCTACGTGTACCGTTCATTATCTCGATACTCTCATGACATAATTATCTCACGCTAATTGTACAATGTAACGCGGGGGGGGGTCGCGCAATCGATTTGTGTTGATAATAGAGGCTAAGAAGTGAGATTGGATCATTGAAATTAGTCGGACACTGATGACTACGTCAAATACATTTTTTAGCCTGCATGGTCACTTAATCAACTACTGTTTCTTTCACATATAGATCGTTTCTTCCACCGCAAAATTGTTTTTCTAGACTATGTCATTTATCACGGTAGACGCAGAGCTAAATTGTCATTTTCCTTCACGTGTAGGGTGTATACGGGACATTTCATCTGGTTTCCACCTGGGTCGGAACCTTCACCCTTCCGATTGGGTTCGCAGTTTTTTTATATGATTGACATAGCTGTAAAGTGCACTAATTAAAAAAAAAATTATTACGCATTTTTAATTATCTACGATTTTTTTTAAAACAAATTATCGTACGACACAGATTTTAAAATCTGAAAAAAAAAAATCTTACATATCATGTATACGAAAATTTTCAACTTGCTATTACAGTTATTTTTGATAATGACAATAATATGCATTTCTTTTTCATTGAAAATTATATCATCTTAAAAACATAAAAATTGAAATAATTTTCTGGTACGTCTACATATTTTTGCTCACTTCAAATATGTGGTGATGTGTTGGACCGAATAACCGTTAAAGAAATCAAACATTTCGTTTCTTCTATGAGAAATTGATTTGACAGCCCACGTACGTCGAATTTTTTTTTTCTTTTATTGAACCAGCCAATGTCTTCTCTCAAATATAACGTGTTGAATTCTAGAAAATTTCCTCCGTAACACGAAGCCTTTAGCAGACACTGGAAAATGTCGATAGTAATAATATCAATGTTCATCCCTTTTCACATCGACCTTTCACTTATGGGAAAAAGTTGATTTGACACCAAAGGAAAATGCTAGTTCCGGTTGACTTGACCGTCAGTGGTCCTTCACACAAACCCCTGGAGTACTCTGTTGTGGTCCCTCTTGCACGCCGTACTCCGGATATTCCTGCTATACAAACTGGACTCCTATATACCTTCCTCGCCGTCCCACAATATATCAACATCATAAAAGGAAAGAGGAAAAGTATCCCGTGGGATATTCACATACAGGTAGTTTATGGCAAACTGAACTTCGTAACATTTTCAGTAGGGGCTCAATCAATTACCCAACTTTCGAACTGGTAACAACCCTCCAACACCGCATATTCGTGTTTTCTATGTGAGTTGATTCAGGATATCTATGAACCCCGTGAAAGAGTCGACGCGCAGGACCTCACTGCACTTCATCTTTCTCTTTCTCTCTCTCTCTCTCTCTATCTCTCGGCTTCTCTCATTCTCTGGGTGTACGTTACTCGCACACTTAATTGTTTCCCCTTGGCCCTTGATCGTATGTGGCTTATTTTCACGCACACAAACGCGACGCCTAATATGTTCTCTGTTTATATTGCCGGAACCCCCGTGACTCGTGTGTTTTGATGTTACACCTTTTGCTATCCTCGAGTTTATTTGTTTGAACTGGGAGCAGTTGCGTGTACGTCATGTCTTGTAATAAGTACCTTAGGCATCCTCTTCGTAATGTCACGGTTGAGCATTTAATGTAAATGAAGGGTTGAATATAATGATTTTTTTTACTTCAAATAAAATGCATTTATCATTTCACAAATATTGCTTACAATATTCGCTACATATTCAGCTAAATTTTCATAAAAAAGGAAAATAATTATGTCGCGGAAGTCGTAATGTGATAATAACATATAGTTTTTCAAAAATATTTTGGAGAAGAATTTTAAAAAATTTTAAGCAAAAAAATGTATTTTTGGTTTAAAAAATTCGTGTCACCGAAAAATGGTGAGAATATTTTTCAAAAATTGACTCTAAAAATCTTTTTTAATTTAAATTTGTGTATCAAAGATTTTTTATTATTTGATAATTTTATAAATCCAATTAATTTTACTTTCAATCTAAAAAATAAGAGGATCGATTTATAATTAAAAATAGTTGTTTCAAAGAGTTTAGAAGAAAAAAGTTGAAATTTTCAATTCTGGATGGCTCTATCGTGTTTAAATCGAGAAATGAAGAAAATAAGACAAGAGAAAGGGTCTGGTTTAATACGCGCTCCAGGGGTTTGGCTACGGAATCTGCGAGAATATTCGGTATGAAAATACCGGCAACCGAGTCTCCCACTTTATACAGACCTGTCTACGTTGGTTACTTGCCGCGTGCGCGGAAGGAAAAATATCTCACTCGGCATCTCTCTGCGTTCAAGCTATCTCCGTAATAGGATAAATAATGGATTAGCGTCGCAACCTTTCCCCCCCCGTACCACACGTACATGACATTTCACTCCCGTGTATATTCGCTTAAACCCCGCTTGTACACTCCAGAGTGCGGTTATGTACTGTAGACTACTGGCGTGTTTGGGATATATACCCGGGGAATCCGAATTCCGCCACAGATATGCTCTCTCATTCTCTCTCTCTTTCTCTCTCCCTATCCCCCAGACCGTTAATCAACATCCTCAATACATAATTTCTCCATCCAATTACTAAATTTTCACTACAAGAATTTAATCTTGTCCTAATGAGTAAAAAACAAAATATTAATTATTGTTTCCTCAAGAGGCTTTGATTTCGTGAACTTCTTTTTTTTAGAGATTTTCATGTCAAGATACTCCAAGTGGTATATAAATTAATTTGCATATTGCGAAATTTCCGTTTTCGAATTTCTTTTCAAGGTCGTATTTAATGAAATTCACTGTTTTAAGAATTTTTTTTTTTAAGTCTCAACTTCTAAAATTGTGTTTCAGTTCTTCCAAAAGATTGAGACATTTTAAGCTTTGTACGAAAGATTGTAATTTCTTCTTTTTTTTCACCTGCATCGCAAAACTTCTTCTATAAGGAAATGAAATGTCAGCATTGCAAGTTTTCGTAGTACGGCTTGGAAATTGTTGTCAAATACTTCTTTGTACTTCTCTGTAGTATTTATGCAGTTTATCAATACCAGATTTTTCGCTCAGTGTAAAATTCCATACGTCAACGACAACCGTGATATTTCGTAAGCACTCGAATAATTCACGTATTTGTATCCTCAGCGAATACAGTGGAAATAAAGACATGGGAAGTTTCGCTGAGCGACCAAAAATATAAATAAAGTAACAGAAATAAAAATAAAAAAAATTGAAATGTACGTGGAAGGAGGCGAGAGAAAATTACATCGCCCAGGAATATTCTTTTCATTTGCCAAGACTCGGTGATATCTCGTCATAAATCCGAAGAAATGTCGGTGAGAAGCATATAGAACAGGCGGCTCTTCGTTCTCTTCTCTCGACGTCATGACGGCCCTTCTCATTGCGCACACCGGCTTCGCAGGTCTGCTCCGAGTCACGCGCAATATAACGTTGTCAACGTGGCGGAGAACTGTCGAAGACTCCACTTAAACTTTTAGCGTTAAACAGAATTGCCATCCGTAGCTTAACAAGCTTTTCTTTACTTTCTTCATTCTCCTGTTTTTATTGCTCTTCGGAGTATGTATGTATACTGCGAGATACTTTTGTATACGCCAAGACTAACGTCAAAAACGCCACCAGTCGGATTTCAATGGAATACATCAACGGAATTCATCTGGCAAAAAAATCTGAAAAGAAAACGTTGGAAAAAAAAAACAAGTGCTCTTCAAACTTTTAATTTAAAACGGAGTGGTATTCTAAAATAATTGTGGTTGCAAAAGAAAGTAAATAAATATTAATTAACAAGATGTCACACGAATTTTACATCTCGTTTTTTTAAAGGCGCTGAATTAATTTAAAATACTGTCGTTTTTTAAAAATAAAATAAAATAAGACGAAAAACAATTAGCGACTTAAAAAATGAAAAAATCCGAGATTCGTACGAAAATACTTTTTTTCGGAAAAGTAATCATTCATTTGAATAACATTTTTTTTAAATTGTTTCGTCTATATTTCTATAAAGGCATACTGTAAATTCCTCAAGTTGGACTTTGAATTTTTGAGAAAATTTTAATAAGATTGTCCAAATACATTCCTTAAAAAAAATTCCCTAAAATGTAAAATTATGTAAATACACCAAAACTGATATAAATTTCAAGCTGTCGAACTGAAACTTTCTACACAAGTGTAATTATAACCAATCAATGATGAAAAATTTACGATGAAAAATAATTGAGTAATAATTTTCAAAGCTAAAAACGATCAACATATTTCCACGTAGAAAAACCATTAAGAAAGTTGAAAAAAAAATGAGGAAGCTATGTGCTAAGCTACTAATTAAGCTTTTTACAACAAGCAGCGATAAATTATTTTTCATCATACTCAAAGATTGGAGACTACATTTAATTTTTTTTTTTTTTCAGTTCAACCTTCTTTTATCGAATTAATAGAAAACATTTGAAACACCCTAATGTAGACTCACCAATCGACCTATAACATGGTTCCTATATCGGAATTCGATAAATGCGGTAGAATTTCGAGGCCGTTATACAGAAAGAAGGAAAGCAAAAAAAAAAGAAAAGAACAAAAAAAGACGCCTCGAGAGCATCAGCGACTAGACAATGACGGGCTGACGAACGCGACTGCAAAGTGCAGAGGAAAGCGCTCGTTCATCCGGAACGCGGAAGATCGATGTCTGTGTATGAGGCGAATGTCGTGGCCGGGGTATTCTCTCGATGCAGTTTACGTGGTGTGGCAGGGGGTGGAAAAATATAAGATTCTCATGGATTTTGTGGGCTGACGCGGTGAGTATCCGTGCGCGGCCTTAAATCGTTTTCCGTGACGGGGAGCTTAAAAATAGAACACGCCAAGTTCTCGGGTTTGCTGTGGAAAAGAATTGAGAGGATTTGTGGCGCGATGTGAGAAAGAGAGAGAAAGAGAGAGAGAGAGAGAGAGAGGGATGATAAGAAAGGTTACGCTTGAAGAGAAAAGCGACTAGCGCGCCACGACGAGAGCGTCTCTCATTTTTGGGATCAGCGGTTCAGCAGCGTGAGCAGCGTTCCTCCTATGTTGCTTTGGTTTGCGGATGTACGAGGTCGACGTCGCGGTATTTCCTTCCGCATGTTGGAATTTTGGGAAGCTTTGGGGATGCTGCGAGAAGTATCGCAGCGAAAACTTTTGCCTATGTTATCTAGGAGAACGCGTTCACTCTAATGTCTGTGTCGTTGCTGATGATCGTAAACTCAGTACGTGTCACGCTGATATTTGCTTTCAGATTACTTGAAATAATTTCGCTTTTATTTCAAAAGTGACTTCAAAATAATTGAGAGGGTCCTTGGCGCTAAGTGATAAATGGAGAAAAATCATGATGAAACATATATACTAAACTTGAAGAGCGCCACAACGAGAGAGTCTCTCATTTTTGGGACCAGCGATGCAGCAGGGCGGTTCGCGGTGTTGCTGCTAAGTTGCTTTGGTTTGCGGATGTACGATGTCGACGTTACGGTATTCCTTCCGCTTGTAGGAATTTTGGAAAGCTTTTGGAGATGCTGGGAAAAGTACGGGAGCGTACGCTTTTGCCTATGTTCTCTAGGAGAATGCTTTCGCTCTGTGCGTGTGTTGTTGCGCTGATGGTAAACCCGGTGCATGCCACACTGAACCAACGATGCTTATATAGCCATCAACCAGACTCCCCTTTAACGCACACGCCAGAGCTTTCACTCGATGTGGTAAAGTAACGCGCGCCAGAAATGCAGCATCAACAGCAGACACACAGCATTGCTGCTGTTAAGAGACACGAAGAGACTCGGCCGAGCAGAATAAATAACTATACGTAAAGTACGGATACCACACACATCTCAACAGACGAAAGAGAGATACGAAACAGAAACGAAGAAAAGCATTTATCTCCGCGCGCTCACATCCGATGCATTATCATCGTCACGTACCGTGGATATAGTGTGTGCTACAACACCCTTTTTGTAAACTATGTAACGGCTTAGAGACGGATAGAGAAGCTTCACAAATAAACGTGAGATTATTTCTAGCTTGTCTAACAGAAAGACTGTCTCGCGGAAGTAAGATTTGAGACGTGATGACAAATTTTAACCACTTTCCTCACATGGATTTATCATTTGGATGAATTTTTTTTTAAGATCTTCAAAAAAATTAATATATTTCGGATGTCTGAATATATTATGGAATGTCTCATTAGTCTTTCAATAATGTCAAGATTGAATTAACTTCTTGGTTCTTATAATGACTTATCGATAATGATGCGGTAATGTTATCCTGACGTACGAATAATATTATCGTTGGTGTTTTCAATCCCAAAAAGTTTTCATTGAAATCATTGGAGTATATCGCACACCTCAATCGGTTTCACTCGAGAATGTCCAATTATTCTATCCCGATGGGTTCCATAGCCGCAGTTCAAAGCTTTCTACCTCGTCGTCTCGACCTATCCGCGGCTCACTATCGCGGTCGAAGCGCGGTTGGATTGCGGTTACCGAAGGAATTCCACGATCACTTTCGTATAACGAATAATTACATGATTGTTTCATTGCCCAGAGTGGGGCTCTCTTGGTTTTTGGTTTGTCGAACGTCGGGAAGGTTTGGTATGATAAGGCCAGAGAGTGAATGCGGTCGACCGTGCTGGCATCTCGAGGGGATAGCCAAAGCTTTTGTATACATGTCCTCTGTTCGTATATGTTCAGCTAGACGTAAAATTTCGCAGATGGAGATTCGGTAATCCGAAAAAAGTAAGGTTGAATGCTTTTCGACAAATAAATATTCAACCACGCGAAACGCGTACATACATGGGGCATTCCACCTGGTTTTGTCCTTTTATATGATTGACATAACTCTAAAAAGCAATAATTTTTAAAACATGTACGGATTTTTAATTATCTACGATTTTTAAAACAAATTGTCGAACGACATATTTTGAAAATTTGAAAAAATGCTAAAAAATCATGTGTTGCATACAAAAAGTTTCAGCCATGGCTCATCGTGAAGTTACTATTTTAAAAAGAAATTTCCATTTGTTTGTTGATGAAAAAGAGCCGAGAAAAACAGAAGGAATCGCCGACCCACTTCGGCTCGGTTAGCAAAATATTTAATTTTCCAAAAAAGCTTTTTCAGCATTTTTCGGTTTCTTGAAGTGTGTCGTTCGATAATTTGTTTTAAAAAATAGTAGATTATTAAAATGATGTAAAAAAGAAACAAAAAATAAAAGTGAGTGCTTTTTAGAGGTATGTCGATCATATGAAAAATTGTGGACCCAATCGGAGGGACACAAGGGACGGACCCAGGTCGAAACCAGATGGAATGCCCCGTATGTATGTACACACACAGATAGACGCATTCACGTATATATAATTCATCGGAAAAACTGGCGTGGCGCGATCTTTTATTTATGTACGAGGGCGCATTGGGCTTTCGAAAGCTCAGCGATATTGGCCAAAGTTTCTATCTCCCTTTTCGCAAGTACCGCGCGTCAAGTGCTTCGCAAAATCAATGCACGAGAGGTCGAACTGTGCATTTGATAAATAATTAATAACTTGTAAATAATTCAGTGTGCTTTAGAAGTTTTACGTACAAAACTGGTATTACAGATTCTGACAGATGACCTTTTGTTTGTTAGTTGTTGAAATACAAATTTTTTTAAATCCAGGATATTAAAGGTGATGGATGTGGATCTTTGTAACGAGTGCTGGTCCATTTGTGTGTTAATGGTAAACTTTTTTAAAGTGTCGAATTCACGGCAAAGAAGCGTGTTTAAATTATTCTGCTTCCACACCTGAAAACTTTCAATACATTTATGATTGCGATGAGCAAATGGAAAATAAATAAATTGTTGTTTATCAAAGCAAAATTATTTTTCATGAAATATCAAACTAAAGGTCAACGATAAAGGAGTTTCAATTTTTTTGACGTCAATTGAATCTTATTGAGAACACACTTTTATAGTTTCAATATATTTATCGAATTGCAGAAGAATTTTTGACAAACCCAAAAATGTAGACGCTGGGAGTAAAAGGTTTGGTGTGCATTTCTGTCAAAGACCCCTTAAATCTAGGCGCAGCGAATTCACTGATTGAACCTAATGAACTTGACCCCATGTGCAAGCGGTGTTTCTACGGGAACGTTTAGTTGCCGCGTGTGACTGGAGTTTCTCGCCCCCTTGTGCTAGGAACTGAGTTCAGAGCCGGTCTAGCTGCGGTAGTTGTTGACGTTCCACCTATACACAGTAACCTACCTTACAGCGACGATAAATCTTGAGTCCGACGTGGTGGGTCTTACCACGGTCAACTGGCAAACTAATGTTCCATTTGGTACCGGTGGCTAGCACACACGCCTTGCCAATGTGTTTCACGGTTCTGTGAGCTATGCAGTGTGTAGAGTAACAGCACTGCCGCCAGCAAACTACTCCTCCAATACCAGAGTCCAAACGGTCCATCTTTCTCTACTAAGGTAACGGCAGACGCACGGCGACGGCTCTTAACAGACCGCCGTGTACTCAAGACCATACACCGCCGAGTGCACGCGACTAGCACACCGCAACCACGATAGTATCAGAACCCTGACGCATGTTTGTACAACCTTAACAACGAAACACAGCAATCAATCTAAACAATATTGCGTTGCTCACTATATATTTTCATACTGTACACGATTGTCTCCAGTTCTCCAGTTTCTTGTTCGGTTTGGTCATCGAGGAAATATCAAAAATATCATCGATCGAATTTCTCCTACATTTAGTGGAATGATCGGAATTTTGTTTGATCTATTTAACTCAATTTCTAGTAACTCTTTTAACACATGAAAATCCCATAATTTATGAATTGCCTAACGCTTTGGGTCACAAGGTTAAAAGTCGGTCGCGTCTTTGGCAATCGACCATAAATCTCCCATTCTATAATATTTCTCCCAACTGAACGTCAATTGAACTTTAAGATCACGTTAGTTCTATGACCAAAATCGCCCAAACCGAATGATCGATGTCAGGTTGAATTTCCAAAAAATTCAACGGAGCTTCTAATCAAAAAATGTCATCAGTCTAGATATTTCACATCAATCAACTATTAAAAACTCAGGCTCTGTTTTCAATCCAACTATTCAGTTACAACTTTTATCAAAATTGTCAACGCAGGGGAAAAAATGACAAATTTGACTGCTAGCGGAAAAAAGACCAACTTCCGTAAATCGACGAAATGTTTCCGTTACACTGTACCAGTTCTATATACGCAATCTCGTGTCGAATCCATACAAACAACAGTTCAGATGAGGAAGGAAAACGTTCTTGACGTGGAGATCTTGTGCAGAGAACTGCAGTCACAGAGTGTGGTATCTCGTCTAGAAGAAGCTCACGCGGTGCATGGCAGCCGATATCGTTTCCAACCGGAGACACTAGGAGCCATTTACCCCCAACACAAGAAACACTTTATCATCTCTCGGGTGTTCCCTGTACGGCGGTACACTCAGTTGGTTACAATTGCTGTATATGTGATACTATATGGCCCGGGTTCGGTTCCTCCCGTTCCCTTACTCTTCTGCCATTTCCTCGTTCTTTCATCTCCTTACGGATATACGCGACTCTCGGCTTCTCATCCATGCTCGCGGATATATCCTGCTACTCTGTGGACGACTCGTCGGAAATAGAAGCTTCGTCGCTCTGTACCTTAATACCTATACTATGTAACTGCTAGATAGATACCAGAGGTTTCAACGAGAAATAGGTACAGATAAATAAAGCGATTGCTGTTTGTTTCATCATTGGAAAGACTTATCGAACAAAGGTTGAAAATATCGTACAGGCAAAGGTACACATCCATACTGCTGAAAGACATTGTAGACAATGATTCCGATGAATTTATCAGATTGAAAAGTGGAAGCTTTTGTTTGCTCTGTTGTCTTATATATGTTTTTTTTTCGACTTGTTTGACTTCTGATATGCGATTCTTCATGTTGCCTTCGGGATGAAGGGAGGAGCTTACATGAAATATCTAGCTCGTAAATAACGGCGTAGTTCACTTTTTTCATATCAATGGAATTTTGAATAATCAATCGTTCCATGTGCCTTCAATATCATAATTTTTATTATTTTTAAATTTAAATGAAACTTTATTACTTCAAAAAATAAAACATCCATTTTCCATAAATTGTTACTTTGTTTTTCTCATAAAAGTCTTTATGAAAAATTGAAAATAATAAGTAAGAAATGTCTTAAGGTTTTGCTTTAAAACATTCTCGTGCTGACTAAAAAAAAAATGATTAGTCAGTCAGTTTCCTCAAGATTCTGTTCAACAAACCAATCTCATTTCTTACCCCTTGGTTTTTCAAATATTCCGCAAAGATATACGAAAAGACAGGAGTAACGATGTGGCATTGCAATATAAGACTCGGGTTTCGTTTCGATAAGGAAGTGAATTTTGTTTTCTCGCTATTCTGTTGGAGTTTCCATATCGTCTTTATTCTTTTGACCCCTTCCTCGTCTCTCCAGCTCTATCTCCATCCGCAAGCGCGCTTCAATACTGAAAATCTCCGGCGAGTTCGTAGCTTATAGAGAACCCAAGTCTGCAATTGGCGGATATGATACACGCAGCGACCAGGCAATTTCTTCTCTCTCCTTCTTTCTCTCTTTCTCTCTACGGACACAGCAAAACTGCGCCGATCTCTGAAATATATTCTATGTCGGCTTCCGTTACTCGGGGAAATGGAAACTCCTCTCGAAATGCGCGCCAAGTCGATGAGGCAATCGCGGTACTGCGGACCGCGACTCACTGTTCACTCTCTCTTTCTCTCTCTCTCTCTCTTACTATATATTCCTGGCTGGGAAACGGGCAGAGGAGAGAGTAGTGAAGCGAAAAGTGAGTCGGGTGCCCAACGATCGAGCTTCACGGACGAGGGGTCTCTTCCCTTGATTCTACAGAGTGTCATGCCAAACTTCCGAGAAAACTCGCACCCAAGAGTGTAGAGAGGAAGGGTTCTCCCCCTTCACTCACGGAATCAAGAGAAAAAAATATTTGCATTCTATACAAATTTATGCACTGTAAAAAAAAAATGAAATAAAAAAGTCTGTATAAAAAAAAATCCGTGAGTTTAAGGAAAAAAAAGTTGTTTAATTTTTATTCTTTATTAAAATTGATTAAGAAACAAATATTGAATAAAAAATCTTTAATCTACAAAAAAAAAAAAAATAATTTAATTAATCTTCTAGTTCACGAAAAAATCTCAACTATTGTAAATTTCTTTCCAATCTGTAAAACGTACTACATTCTTTTTATAGATCAACCAATTTTCTTCGGGTATCTTTTTCGTTTCAATTTTTAATTCTGATTTTAACAATGTAGAATTACCCCACATGGAAATTTATGTACTAGTCGATTGGTACGGATGAAGAGAGGAATGAGTGGATTAAAGGTAGATAACGAGGGGTAATGTCGTAGTTTTTCTGGGAGTCATAAATTCGTGACTGTGTGGTACATGTGAAAAACGTGTCGAAGCTATATAGGGTGGAAATTAAAAATAGAGTGTGGCATTCGAAGTTGATTTTGACAATTAGGCATCTGGTGGAAGAGGTCGTGTGTTGGCGCAGTATAGAACGCTATATGCATAGTCTCTCGCGTGGCAGCACCAAAATATCCGAACAAATTGACTCTTCTCGGTCCCCAGTCGAGCGAGCACTCCGGAGGCTCTCTTGGGCTGAACAGTTCCGAGAGCTAGTTCCGGCCACAGCAACGGCTGTGGCTCTGTGGCTGTGGCTATGTGGCTGCTGGTACTGGTGCTGGTGGTGTGGTGCTGGCTCTCGACCGAGCACAGAAAATAAAACATGTGAAAGCATTTAGGTTTCGCGGAGGGAGGAAGTAGTGTCGCTTGAACGCGTCCAGTACCAACCAAGAGCGCCAAAACTATCTACACGTCTCATGTCTTGTGTCTCTTTCTCTCTCTCTCTCTCTCTCTCTCTTTCTCTTTCTCTCTGTCCTTCGCACGCTTATATCGAAGCTTTTGTGCACCCAACTCTATATAGTATCACTGTTTCTTCCACGTGGAAAAATTGAAGGAAATAGAATTTCCACTGTTCCACACGGTTTAAGGTTACTGAAGAAAAGCGATAAGAGCTGTAAAAATGGGATTCGACGATTCGGTGAAGCTGGCAGCTCTACTATATTGTTTACGATGGAGAATGAAGGGCTTGAAAATTAGTTAAATGCAGTGAGTAAAGTGGACTCGGGAAAATTTGGTTAGTTGATAAACAAAATTCACGAGAGACTAAATAATCGCTGTAAACATGTTTTTGATTTTTAACTGTGATGCGATAAAACCGACGGTAGGGAAAAAAATGTAATGTCAAGGTTGGAACTATTCCATTATCATAAATGTGACAAAGGCACCTTTTATTTGTTCCAATTTTAATTAAAGTCCTCTTAGAATTAACAAAAGAATTTTTGTCTGTTTGTCAAACATTTTTTAGATCACTTCCGATTTAGCATAATTATTCTGATTAATTTGCTCTTCTTGATGTTACTTCTAATTTAATAAATCAAACTTTGTGAAGATGACACATTTTTTTGTCACCTAATGATTTTCCAAAAAAAAAAAAAAAATATTTGTAAATTCGTGAAGTTTACAGAATCCTGATTTTTTTCTAAATTAAAAAAAAATGTGCTGAATACAAAAAAAAAATGGTTAATTTAAGACAACAGTGTATGTAACTACGAAAAAAGGTAATCCGATTCTACACGGACACTTTTTATTGCGCGAGGAAATAATGTTGGTAGCTTTATCTGCATAGACAATTTTTTTTTTTCAGTGCTTTACAGTTTTCCGTTATCGTTTTTTTTTGCATTCACGCTCGCGTCTTTAGCATCACCTTAAGGATACCTTATGGGTGTGTGTTTATGTAGGGTCGTTAACCTCGTCCTTGTCCTTGTTCATGTCCATGGTCGTTGTCGCGGCGATGTGAGCCTTAAGCCATGAGAATCGTTTCGTCGTGTGTTTTAAATGAAATTTATCATCTCGAGCAATTTCACGGGATGTTATCCTGCGGGGTCGCAACTACCGGCTTCTGCCGTTCTGTATTCTATCCCCCACAGGTTCACATCTACCGGAGGCTCGCCCACCCCTTTACGACCCTTCTTACATCATGAATAAAACAGTTCCCTTGAATTTTACCTCTGTCCCACATCTTTCTCTCTTCACTCTTTTCGCTCTGTGCTCCATTCTTGTATTACTTCATGCTTCGTCGAAGTTTCTATCGTATACAAGACGGCAATTGCCAATTTTTCGTTACGACGTAAACCAATGTATAAACGAAGAATGGAAGGATATTCGACGACTTTAAAAAAAAAAAAATAAACGAACATGATATACAATTCCTTCGTTTATTGCTGGAAAACTAATGATTCTTTTTAGGCGATAATCAACTTTTAAATTATGGAGGCTGAGTCAGGGGAAAAATTTTCTTTTTATTGTAACGTCTAATTTTGTTTCGTATCACCCAACAAATTTTGCGGAATTTATTTTTTTAAATGTGCTCAAACAATTTTCGAAATCGTGGTACTCGATAAACCTGACTGCACCATTGAGAATAACAGCAAAATAATTTGAATAGGTTTGCAAAAAAAAATGCATTCTTATTTTTCAGTACTATAAATTGTAATTGAAAAATTTTCTTACTCAACGTTTAAGATAACAATTGCAAAATCTTCGTTACAACGTAAACCAGCATAAAACACGAATATGTCACGAATATTAAAAATATTCGAGACATTTAAAAAAAGAAACCAATATAAAATATACATTTGCTTCGTCTATCGTTCGAGTTCTAAAGGAAAAGAAAAAAATCATAAATGAAACGATTTGCGTGAAGCTACTGAATTTTGGAGCACGCGTCGAGTCTCGATCACGCGTGACAGACACGCGTTCGTCACGCCAGAAAAAAGTCAAGCGAGTTTACTTTGCCGTCCATGAACTCTCCGAGCTCCGTTTGTCGGAGTAAAACACGCGATCATCCACCCCGCTACGAAATGCGGCGACCTTTAAGAGGGTACGTTCGCATTTCGTACGTGCTTTCTTCTCGACGTCTCTCTTTTTTTTTTTTTTTTTTTTTTAACCACCGCCTTTTCGTAAAAACGAAAATAGATGCGACGCTACTACGCTACACGGCATTACGATAACGTCTCTCAAGCGGATTGGCGCCTGAGTCGCCGTTCGAGCTTTTTGAGTATATACACTGCTGGAAATCATGCCACTGGTCCATAAGCGTGAAATACGATTTTTTTCTGTTTTGCTTCTGATTAAAGAAAGTTTTTTGTTCATAAAACAATTTATTTTCAGGATTTATCATATCAGGATAGTCAAAATGGTCCAAGATGTCGAGAAAAAAGTGGCTTAAAAAAATAATGTACTGAGTAAGATTTTTGTATTCAATGTCTGATGTGAAAAAATTTCTTCTGGAGTAGTTAGGCGAAAGTTTGATTATTATTTCGATTTACATTCATCCAGATAAATTACAACGGATTCTTAGTAACTAAAATAAAAATTATAATTTTATTGGATGTTATTCAAATGGGCGTTAATACTGTATCAGGTTATATTTTTCTTTTTTGCGAAAGTGTTATATAACCAAAACAATTGTAGAAAAATCGAAACACTTGAATTTTACGAAATTTTTTTATAACGTGTACAAATCCTCGGTTACGAAGTACACTGATAGTACAATTATAAATAAAAGAAAAAATTTCATATGAATCCGACTATAATTTCTGCATTCCCACGTTTTACCCACATTCAAGTCAATTTACGCTTGAATGATATTGCTTCCTATTAGCGAAGAATATTTCAAGTATAGAAAAGCTCGATGAAAAGGCGTTTAATGCTCGGAACACGAGTGATACATCACCGTCGATTTCTCGCGTTAACTGGCGAACCCCCGATAAAGAAAAAAAAAAAAAAAATTATATATATATTATATAAAGAGTAAGAGGCGCCTCTCTCAAAGGTGTTGTTTTTTGTTTCTTTTCTTGTTCGATTTAATGGCCATACAGCCGTGAAACGTTCACTCGATAAATTATAAGCAACTTTAATACGACAGCAATATCTTTGCTGCAAAGAGTAGTGAGAAAAGTGCAATGGTGAACGATATCACCTCGTCGTGAACTCGTGGAGGATTGGCCTCTAGTTTTCTTTTCGATACTCTTGTGTTCGTCTCGATTTTTCACGCACCAAACAACAATCTCGTCCACGTAGAAATTCTACAAAGATTCCTTTGGTTTTGCTCCAAAGAGTACGAAAGTTAAGCGACTTTTCGAACTATCGCGAAATATACGAATTTTTATATCAGGCATTTTCCGTCAGTTTCGCCACTTTCTTTCTAGCTATATTTTTTTCTCCCAATCCGAGACTTTTTATTTCACTCTTCATTTTATATAATCTAAAGTGGTGTTACAGAAACTGTGTAGAAAAATTGGCAGAGTGGGTAAAAAACATATTTTGGATGGATTAAAAAAAGTGTTTTAAAATTTATAGTGGCTCAAATATGACGGAGAATGGCTCGTATATAACATTTTTTCGCAGTTATGACCGGGACTGTAGTTTGATTATTCCACTCGATGAGGCGCGAAAAGCCACGGGAAAAATCTCGAGGGATTGTGAAGCACACAGCAACCCGTTTATGACATCTTGCCAGAAGCGCTGTTAGAGGTGGCTACTTTGTGGCATTGCATTGCTGGTGGTGCGTTAACCGTACATGAGAACGGGGGCGTAATATACAGCGATGTAATAAAATATTTATTTGAAAAATTGATGGTCCTCCAAGAATAAGTGCGTAAAAAAAGATTAATAGCATTTGCCAGTGCCATATTTATTTTATTGCGAAAAACTGTGTTTTATTAGTTTACTGTGGCAGGTTATTGTAGTTCCGGTGCTTTTCGCACTCTCACGACTCACCCCCTCGTGCCCTGATTTTTCTAAGACCCCCTACGGAACTCCCCCTGGGCGCCAGTTTTTTTAATTGTAAGACTCTTTATGAGTCTTTAAACCGCTGGCTTTTGAAACAAAAATCCAAACAGGATTTTAAAGGTACGAAATGAAATATGAAAATATGGGTCGACACATTTAAAAAAAATTTAATTGCATCTATTTATGCAAAAAAGAAAATAGATTTAAAAAAAGTGTTGGAGTTGCCTTTGATATATAAATACTAAATTAAGATTAAATGAATTAAATTAAATATAACTGAAGCGGTGTTATGTCTCTCCGCTCTTTCATACATACAAGTGTACTTTTTGTGCTGTTCTTCTGGATTGCGCCAGAATCCAGGGTGGATTCTCGGCAGGCGATACAATTCCTCGTTCTCGAGTCTTAAAGAACCATAAAGATGAAAAATCCATTAACGTGCCTGGTGACGACCAATATCAGTCGTGGTACACGAGACGGAAACTGCTAGCGCAAGAATTTATAGGAAGCGTCATAAAGGTTTACATGAATAATGGATGTCTGGGCTAGTAATGGAGAGTCACGAATGTTCAAATGTATACGCGAATGTTGAAACAGTTTTGTAGTTCGGTGCACAGCAATATTGCACACTGCATGTGCAATATTGCTGCTAATACTGCATGCAACTCTTATTTAATTTATTTAATTTTTTTACTTTACTTAATTCATTTTGTTGCTTCCTCATTGAGAGAAAACTTTGTTGTCAAGAAAATTTGTATGTAAGGCATTACATTTGGACAAAATCGGTAAAGCGGTTCGAATTTTGTGTGATTTCGAATTCTTTTTTTAAATTTAAATTATTTGACAAATTTTCGCAAATCTTGAGCTGGCGAGTCTAATTTTTTAGTAAAAAAAAATTGATAGACATACTTCATCATTAAGGAGGCTTTACGCAAGATTTAAAAAATTATGAGTCATCTATGAGCAAGGTTACAATTTTTTAATTTTTTTATATTCTATAAATGATATTAAATACAACATTATTTTAATACATAAAGCTCAATGTTTTTATGTTCACATGAATAATTTGGCGAATGACGAGTTTTAATATCGACCGAGGGATGGTTTGTGAAGAGGGTTGGAGCATCGTTATCTCGTTCGTCGCGCCCAGCACGAATTACGCCATGATTCGGGGATATAGTAGAGTAACGTTCGCTGAATCAGCCATTAACTCATTGTGGAGCATCGATATAGGTGGCTTTCGGTTACGAACGGGACCCAGAGAGGTGAGCTAGCTGAGCGAGCGAAGCTCCCCTAATCTTTCGTCCGCTCTCGCCAACGCCGGTACTGGCACACCGCGGCACCGCACAGAGAGCACACCGCACGGTCGTCAAATAGGATAACGAAACTATTAGTATCGATGTCACGTTTCTCTACGTGCTTTGGCTGTTACTATACTCTGAGACATTTTGACGCGAACCATTTCATTCTCGGGCTCGTGCCACTGACACCTCAATTCGCCAACGAGCGAGAGAGAGTACAAAAAGAAGAAAAAAAAAAGTGCCGAAAACGAGGTAAAACATTGCGTTGAAAGGCGAATAAAACATTTAATTTCATAAAAATGACTTTTCACTTCTCGGTACTCGGTATTCATCGCGTAATGGAGTCAAATGTATGAGACGTTCCATATCAAATCAGCCATTCCAATATCGCATGCAGCCAGAAAATACACGTGAATAATTTCACACGGTATTTCATATTGATAAGAATAATAAATAAAATATTTCACGTCGCTTGATTGGCAAATAAGAGAAAATGAATTATTGCTTTACAAGAATTTCACTTGACACCACGAAAATAGAGAAATGGTGTGAAATCAATTTTCCGGTATTCAGTATTCATCGCAGAATAAAATAGAAATGAATGTATGAGATATTTCAGGTAAAATGGACCAATTTTAATATTGCTTGCAGTCAGAAAATACTCGTAAATATTGAAACAGTTTTTTTCAAATTGATGAGAATGTAAATTTAAAAAATGCAGGTCACTTGATTGGCAAATAAAAAAAAAAACATTTATCGTGTTATAAGAGTTTATTTTCCACCAAGAAAAGGAAGAAATAGTGCGAAATTAAATTTCCGATATTCAGTATTCATCGTGGACTAAAATTGAAAAGAATGTATTAGGCTTTCCAGATCAAACGAGCCACTCCAATGTTGATTGCAGCCAATAATTACTTGTCAATAATTGAAAAGTATTTAATATTGGTAAAAATATTAATATATCATTTCAGATCACTTGATTGGTAAATTTAAAAAATGAGTTTCTTCCTTACAAGAAAATTCAGTATTTCTGCGATGTAGAATCTACTTTGTAAAAGAGATTTAATAAAAAAGAAGCAAAAAAATATGACGTTCTTAAAGAGAACGTCGATAAGAAAATACAAATTCAACTGAGTCACAGAAAATGAAGAAAAGTATTTCTTTGATAGGTGAAGGATTACATTTATAAATGGAACCTTGAGTATATGCTTCACCTTTCAGCTCTTAAGATTTCACAGTGTGTAAGAAAAATAAAGAGACTGTAAATCTTGGAGGCTTACCCCAACCGATTAACTAAAAAAAAAAAAAAAAAAAAAGCTTATGCAATACTCCGCAGTGGTCTTAATGTAAAACGAGAAAGGATATCAGAGGGACGGTGAACGAAATGAGGACCTTAAGGTTTTTATTCCCGCTGTTCCTGCCGCTTGGGGATGCGAGACAAATGGTATAATAATTTCCTGACATCAAGACCGGAGGTACGTTTCCCGCTCTCGCACTCTCTCGCTCTCTTTTTTTTCTCTTTCAACTTTTTTTCCATTCGTTTTAATGCGACGAAGACGGCGTCTGCCAAAGAGAGCTCATAAGTCAGGGGGAGAGACTTGGTGGTTAACGAGGCTTTTTCGGCTTCCTCCTAACAAGCATTACATCTCGGGTACAGAAGCTGTGGTCCCCAAGATCGTGCGCACGCTTTTGTTTCAAAACCAGACATCTTGTGGCGTGTGCCATGACACAGCCTTTCGTTTCGCTTCAATCAGAAAAGTAAATCGAAACCATATTTCTCTCTTGATGAAACACTTAAAATAGTCACTAAAGTGAAACGTATGTGTTTTCTTACCTTCTAGTCAATATACTGCTACAATTCATTGTTTTCGCAGTAGAGACAAGAAATTTAATAAAAATTATTAACCCAACAATACGCAACCCAGTCATTTCTGATAGCTTTGTAAAAAAAAAAAAAAAAAAAAATGGAATGCAATGAGCAAGCAATGTATTTGCACTCTTATTCTATATGATGTTGTTCTATGGTCCTGAATCGTGATCTGTTCTCACGTGTACCTGCACAATATCCACTCGCCTGATTAAACAATATCTAATTGTATGATAATACCCGACTGGCCCGCATACATCGGTCTCACAGTACAACCACCAATGAACGATATATCGTATACATTATTGGTGGATGCATTCCCTTCGCCCTGCCCCTGTATTTTGATAAGCCCGAATCTCTCGACAATTCCCCACGGGGTTGTTGTTGCCCTCGTTTCAGACGTATACGAATGTGCAATTAGATGGTATAGCTTTGCCGATGTTATTGCTGTTACCGTCGATCCTTTCATGCTCGTGGTGTGTTGTCCACTCGTGGTAATATTCCGATTCGTCGAGACCCCGCAAACACTCGTGCCGTTCTATATACAGCAAAACCACCGCGAACGGGTCGCTACTGTGGCCGAGTGTGGGTCACGCGCTCGTCCGCTTTGAAACAATTAACTTCATCAAGGTAGACGACGTGAATACACACACAGGACATGTATGAGAGCCCAGCGATATCGCCAGAGCCGTTGCACACACAGCGCTTACAGCAGCAGCAGCAGCAGCACAACGAGCAACGTATAGAGACGTGGGAAAAGCGAAGGGGGCGCCGGTGAGTCGAGTTTTATCGCAGAAACTAATATGAGTTTATCAGAGGCCCAGGATCATTTACGCTCCGCCACCGTATAATGTTTACCTCTCGTTTACCCGATGCATCAACTGTCTCTGTCTTTCTCTCTCGGTCTCGCTCGTTTAGTCTACCTTGTGTAATTGAATTATCAATTCTGCCGCCATGCTATCTACGTTCGGCTTGACCGTTGCGTGCGTGTACGTGTGAGTATGTGTGTGTGTGTGTGTGTGTGCGCGTGTGTATTATCTACATACTCCCTGGCATTATCTCCACTCGACAAAACCAAAAATCACCATTTGGCTCGTCGAACCAAACAGTGAGCTATGAAAAAACGAAACAAATGGCAAAAATTACTCGAGTGTGTTTTAATAATTACCATGATTACGGAAATTTCGGTCGAACTGGTTTTCGAAAGCATGTTTATCGATGTGCGGGCTTTTTTTTTGTTCCCCCTTTTTTGTTAGATGAGTGCGGTCTGATAACTTATCATGGAGCACGGAACAATTGGTGCGGTAAAATCAACGCATATCATGATTTTCGCCATTTGGTGGTTATTTTGTATAAACGGAAATGCATTTTTGTCTAGTTTTTCTTTTTCTTCATATACTGCAAAGTGATGGGTATTTTATATCATAATGAACGTTAAATAACCATTAATGAGAAGTCCTAAATTTGAGATTTTGAAGCTAAATTTCAACATTTTTTTGGAAAAACCCAAAAAAAAAATCTCAAATGTCATGTGTTGCATACAAAAATTTTCAAACTACTGCCCATCGTAAGGTTACTATTTTTCGTCATTTTCGATTTTTTTTTGCACTCACAGACACTCACACAGGCACGCCAAGTGTCGCGAGGGTACGAAGCGCCCGAGCCCGACTAACCAGCTAGTTTTCTATAATTATTGATTGTGTGTCTGTATGTTAATTCTAGCTTTGACCAAGAAATCACCACTGCAATTCCATAGAGTGTCTCTCATTCCGAGGTGATTCACCCTGCTGGTCTTCGCTGCGGTAAACTTCTAGGAACAATCCCAGCATGATTAAAACTGAAACCGCTCTCGAGGATAGAAGAACGCACACAGATACACACACAGACACATACTCACTCACTTACATACATAGAATACAGTGTGCCTCGGAATAACGAATTTTCCGTTAGTAGACAGCGGTCCCTCGGAAGAGCTTGGCCGTCACGTGTCTAATCTCGGTGCGAGAGCATGCAGAGGTCTGCAGAAGCAAGCACACGAGACACCGAGTGTAATCTCATTTAATTCTTAGTATAGTCCGGCAAATGTTTAAATGAGGAAAACTCAGTTAAATTATAATTATTGTTATTAGAGAACCTCTCATTACACGAACATGGTGAATTCGGTCGTCTCTTCACTGTTTTTATTAAGAGTATATTAACATTTCATTGAATTATTAGAGAGATTCATAAATCATAATGTTCGTTGTATTTTTTTTGTTAATGAATACCTTACGTCTTAAGTTTTTCTGGCATTTTCCGATGTCGCTACGCCATGATGCAACGAATTAATTTTATAATTATATGAGCATGAATTAATTTGATAATTATTCCGCTTGTAGACATTTGTTTTGTATGTCTTTGAAATCTAAAAAAAAAAAAAAATCGTTTTTCCTATTGTTGGATTATTTCTGTTGGACATCGTCCGGTTCTGACATATCGATTAATTATAGTTCCCCCGCACTTCATCCCGATAGAGAGTTTATTTAAATACGTTGGCACGGTAGCTGGCGAGTGTATTTGGTTTAGTCGTCTCGATCGACTTTTCCCTTCGCCGAAGCGATTAAATCCTCATTATGCTTGCGGCTTGTTCCGCCTCGAAATCCAGACTTATTAGTGGTAGTTTGGAGCCAGCTCTCTCGCAAGCTGCTTCTACACTTGGGAAATACTCGAGTTCTCTCTAGCCAAGCTCGATCCACTCGGCAACTTGCTTGCATACGATACTATATCGTACACTCTTCACGTATATAAACGATGTTTCATATAACAGAGCCATGAGTTCCTCTACTCAAAGTTCAAGCTAAGAAAATTCTCTGTAAACAAGGAGGAACGCGACAGTACTGCATAATAGAAGTTTAGTGATGTGCTTTCACGTAATTACTTTTGTTTTTATTAATAAAGAAATTGCAAATTCCTCCTAAAAGTAGACAGACACAAATGAGTGAGTGTGTTTGGTGTATTTGTTGGAATTAAATAATTTTTTTTTAGAAATCATTTAAGAAAATGTGTATCTCCGCAGTAATTGAATAAATTCAAAATTACTTGATGAATGTGATCCAAATTTAAATAAATATACGAATTTTCGATCATACATTCTCAATATGTTGGTATTCAAATTCCGGAAAAAAAATCAATATTCATGAAAACAAAGTTTCCTCTAAGTAAGTAAGAAGAAACGATAAGAAAGAAAAGATTATAAGCACGAGAGAGTAAGATTTGATTTTGAATCAAGAAATTTTTACTGGAGACCATTCATCGGTCGAGCAATTCACCGGAGACTTTTTCACTCCGATTTACTCTCCGGTAAATGAGTACCATAGTTTTGCAAAGAAAAAAGCAAAGCGTCGAAAAGAGAGAGAGAGGGTGAGAGAAAAAAGGCCAAGGCAAGGCGTTAGGAAGGAAAAGAAATTGTAGCGTGGGCCAGTATAAAGATGGCCTGTGGGGTAACAAGGAAAGGCGAGTTGGTGAGACGAAAGGCGAGGACGAGACCAAGCAGACGAAGCGAGAGGGCGCGTAATCCCGGCGTAGCCATTTCTCATCTGCCTCGTCAGTCAGGAAAATAGGAAGTAGGAAGGAAGCTTGAGCCCTTGCCCGCCCCGTCGCTTCGCTCGCACGATTTACTTGCTGCCGGGCACGTGAACGAGCTCTTGCTTGAAACCTGAAAAAACAGGATGAAAATATACAAGAAAACGCGCTCAACAACCGAGCTACACAGGAGAGCTGGTGTGTTAGAGACAAGAAGCAACGTGAAGGAGTATAAGAAAAACGAGAACACGAGGAAGGTGATAAAGGAGAAGTTACAAAAAAAAAAGAGAGAATAAAACTGAAAGGGAAATGCACGAGAAGACAAGCTGAAGCAACGATGCTACGTTTATCGTCAACAACTGTAGATGCTGAATTATATATATAGCAAAACAGAATTACTAATTCTGCTATACATCAAACGGTTTTCACCAACGGAAATCTTCATTGTTCCACGGAATACGAGATACGCGGCTCTGAAATATGGATTAACTACACTGGTAGCTCGTTATTGTGCTAAAACAACTGTAACCCAGTACAACATCCAGTCACGTTTGCCGTAATTGCTTGTTACCGAGAAATTGACAGACTCTCGTATCTGCTTATTATATATCGTCGTCGAAAGTTTCAATCACTGTAAATTACATGCTGGGGTTTGAAAAATGATGGATAGAAGAGAAAAAGGTGGATTAAAAAAAAATGACACAGTGTTTTCAATTGAAAAAAAAAACGGTTTTTGCGCCGGACGAAACATTTGCACTGCAGGATTAAGCGACATTTATACATATTCAAAAGGTCTTTAATAAAGTTCCTTTTTTTTTTAACATCCCTAATGAACACATAGCTTCCGTATCTCCATACGCGTGGAAACTGCATGAATATTCACTCATTCATACATGACCATAATTGTTCAAGTTTTTGCCGACTCTTAACACGAATAACAATTAGTATCTTCTTCCTTGTGCAACCAAAATATTCGTTTCGCTTTAGCACGCATGCCGTCACCTTAATCCCAATTAATCTTCTTAATCGAGTATTCAATCACCAAGTTATGAAGCAACGATCTGCGAATTGCTTGAACTGGAATGAAATCTAAGATGTCAAGAATAAATGGAATAGCGACGAAAAAAAGTAAGAGGAGATATAATGAGAATCTGATTTTAGAGTCCCGGCACGAATTGAAAGGGAAAAGCATGTCGTCCAAGCAGCAACCGACCAATGGTAGTATAAGAGCAAGGGTTGACTGTGTCGAGGCTGGTATATATATATGCCGACGACTGTTAACTCGGCTTCTACTGGCGGAGCTTCTAGTGGTTGCCTCACCTCCGTCGTCGCATTAATATTTATTCTTCGTCCAACGGTGCGACCGTCAGTTCAACCTGACTCTGGACGATGTCTGTACTACAGACCCACGTTTTGCTACACCATGAAGCTGACTGGCCACCTTCAATGATCACTGTGGATTCACTAGCAGAGAGTGTCGTCAAGAAATCAGCTTCGCTGTACGACATTGCTCAACATACGGCATAGTGCTACAGTACATTACTGCTATAGTATTGGTATGAGCTTGCATCCAAGTTCCTATACAGCCTGGCTCGGTAGTTCAGACCTTTATGCGCCGAGCGACTGGCGAAACGTCGTCAATCTGATGTAGCAGCTCGCTTGCTCTTCACTTCCATCTTGCACTTCTCTCTTGTCTTCATTTTCTATCTCTCCCTGTTACGTTAGAGGAAACCGGGGACAATTGGACCAGGCATAAATAAAATGAAGTGCATTGGCTATTAAACTAGACTTATTGGTTCTAAAATGTTAATTAAGAAAAAATTATTACAAAACAATGAATTGTAATTGTGACTTTTTTTTCCTTGCCTGGTCCTGTGTTAGATTCGCCCAGGATATGAACTTCTGAGGGAGTACATATGACCCAGATTGCGCTAATTGAATAAAGAATAAACACTTGCCTAGCTTTATAGTTACATTTTTAAAAAATCGTTGATTTTAAATCGATGCACGCAGCTAAACATTTTTGTACTTGTCCAAAAGCGACACATGACCCCGGTCTCTTCTATATTGTCAGTACTCCAGCTTTAACCCAACGATCCAATACCCTGTAACTATACTACTCCGCTATGTGGCTGCCACCACAGCTCGTCGTCTTGCCAGCATGTCGTACTTGAGTGTTTCCATCGACTACTTCCTTTAGCCACTATATATCGACTACACGCACGGGACTTGCGCCCGTCGTCGTATCTTCATCGAAAGGAATTGCCGAGTTTCTAGAACTTCCGAGGACCACTGTTTGCCAATGGTGAACACTTACTCACGCAACAAGAAGCAGAGGAGAACAGAAACTGTGTGTATACAAACACATAATCCTGGACTTGCGTGACGCAACACTGGTTTGGCGGTGTTGAAGACACTTGCGGTTGTAGTAGGAGGGCTAAAAGCGAAGGAGGCGGTGAATGGGATGGCTTGTACTTAAAGGAGTGTTTAGGGTCTCTAGAGTTGTTCGTTCTGATTAGATAGTCCGTGATTGCAACGGATTTAATCGCGGCTGAGTGTTGATTCTTTTTTTCCTTGCCTATACCGTTTTAGTTGGTCTTTCATCTGAACTGCTCGATCCTCCAACCGTAAGTGGGAATTGTGTAAATGCCTTCGATCTCGCTATTCTGCACTGGAGGGAAAGATGAGAAAAATATGTTCAAGGAGATAAAATAAATTCGTAATCTTGCAGTGAATGTTTTCTATTATTAAATCGATCATGACTATGTTATTTATGTAAATATTTATTGTTGGTACAGTTTTGTCGAAATAAAAAGGTCAACGACAGATGCATTTCTGAGTTATTTGTTGAGATATAAATTCGTTCATCCGAATTTCAAGTAAATAAAAACGATATTTTAATAAAAGTGGTTCTAAATTTGAATAACTAAAATCACATCAAACAGTGGGATTTCCACTTTATATGTACAGGGTATGTCAGCGCAGTATATATAGCAGAGAGATAGAGAGGTGCAAATTTAGAGTATAATATAGAGACGTTGGCGATGAGTGCCGAGTCCGGGTCAGCCGGAAAACGAAATGTACAATCTGTACAAAAGAAGTAAATTAAACTGCGAACACTTCGGAGGAAGCCTGTGGTTCTCCTGAGTTATGAACCTACTCTCTGCTTTATCTTGTCACATGAATCTGGCCTCATTCTCTCTCAACTCTGACTCTCAACTATTTATTTTTCATCCAATAAAACTTTACGTTTCACACTAACGTAGCTTCATTCACGTCGATTGCTCATCAAACTTTTAGTGGATGGCATTTGGACTTGAAATGAGTCCAGGATATATGTTTGGTATATATTTTATGGGTTTTCCAAGCTGACGTACCATTGATACGCTCAGATCAGATTCACCGTTTGCGAAATAGTGGCTGCACTATTTACTTTCTCTTCTCCTTAAACTCCTACTAAAAAAAACAAACGGAATGCAAGCAGAGAACGAAATGTGCTAGGAATACATGATGCAATTTTCCTGAAAGACATCAAATGACCACTTTGGACAGATGAAAGGAAGAGACTTCAAAAGCAGTCTAAAGATACAACAATGGTTTTTCATAGAATCCGAAGTAAGGTGAAATCTAAAAGAAACAAAAACCGAAATGCAACTGGGTGTATTCGCGTAAAGGTATTATATAAGTCTGTTCAAATTTAAATCAAGACGATGTAAACCAAGGGCTTGATATCTATGTTTCTAGTCATCTGGGAGTTTCCGGGATATTGGAATTCGCCTAGGTATACACTGAGCAACATCCGACCGGAAACGGAGTTAACAGTGACACGGGCCAGAAAAGTCCGCGAACTGTGCTGCTGTTCGCATTGTGCGAGCCAACAGTCGTTTGGGAAATCCGAATGTAAGAGCATAGCTACGAATGAATACAGCGCTGTATAGAAAGTAAAGAAAACGAAGAATAGACGCGGCATTGGGGATAAAAGAAAAGCGTCGCCAAATGTATCGTCGAAGATACAACAATATGGGCAAGTTTGAAGAACTTTTTGAAAATATCTAAAGAAAACCGCGTAGTGTCTTTCGTGATAAGATAGAGTCGGTCATCATAATCATAATTCTATTTTTGTTTCGGCAATACGATCATTGGGTCAAGTGATACAACACAAAATTATGAAATAATTCTCGATGTTAGAGGATTTTTAATTTTGCTTCCTCATGGAGGAAACTTTGTGAAAATTCGAAAATAATGAGGAAGCAATATGCAAAGTTCCACTTTGCATCATTTTTGTATTTGGTAAATATATTTACCAAATAAAAATATGATGCGATGATGCGTGTAATATAAAGTGTGAATAATGGCGGTAGTTTCAGTAAAAGCTTCTTGTATACAGATGCATTGTACAAAAGTATTAGCAGAGGCTACACATTTCGTTCTTTGGAGTTGGACGAACGAAATTTGTATCAAGTTTCAGGCCAGCGAGCCAACTAAAAATCAAGCTTGAGAGACCAAGCTGGGCAAAGAGTCACTGCAACGGGTTTCCCGACCGTGTCCTTGCTCACAGTAGTCTAGAGAAATGAGAGAACGCAGCTAGGTGGTAGAAAGAGTGTGGACAAGAGTGAAAAGAGAAAGAGAGAGAGAGTGAGAGAGAGAGAGAGAGCGAGAGGAACAAAGTACAGAGAAGAGGTTCACTCTGGCGCGTTTTACGTAATACCGAATTAAAATGGTAATGCGATGCATTAATTTCCATCCTATTTACGCCACGTATTTTCCGTCGTAGTTATTTTCGTTCCAGGTTTTGCCTTTCTCTGTACGCCTCAGCCTAGCCAGTCAGCATGATGCTAACATTCACTCTCGCTGCTCTTGTGCTACTCAGTATTTTCGTGCTTATGAAAACACTGTCATATACACACACTACGCATATTTACACGAGGATAAAATTATTTTTCTTCGTAAGAAACAACAGCTACGATACTTATTATGATCATAAGGCCTCGATTAAATTTTCAGCGTTCCTGCGTACATATTTCTCGATCATTAATAAAATAATTTTGGTATATTTTAAAATGATGATATAATAAAAATATTAATATTAGTGATAAGAAAAGTGTGTTAAATATTATTTTCTATAATAATTGTTGTTAATTTCACAAGTTTATAGATAACTTTAACTTTTAAATTCAACTTATATATTATCCCATTTGGGTACGATTGTCAAAGTGACAAAATAATATCTCAGTCTTATTTTTAGTGACACTTAGTATTTTTAGTATTTTTCTTGACGCCGAAACTGTACAGGTCTTGAAAATATACTTCTCGTTGAATACAGTGTGCCAACTTTGTAACAAAAATCTTGAAAGATTAGGTTGCTTAACTAAAATCCAGGTAAAGAACTGTCAAGCCGCGAAGGATCCTCTATTCTTGATTTATATCTGTATCAAAATCCATGGATGCGAACGAAATTCTTGCATCAATTGCGTAAAACGTGTCTTCGAGTGCCACAAGATACTGTGGCCATTAAATGGTCGTTGTGGATGGTGCTCGTTTTGCTGTATTTTCGAAACACACGAACCCACACTGCGTTAGCAGCGTATCGATGTGGTACACGCTGATGCGAAACCTCAATGTCTTTCTTGCCTCGTGAGAGAAGAAGTAGATGAAGGGAAAAAAGCGCAAAGCGAACGATAGAGGCAAACCATCTTGCTCACAACTCCGATATACTTTTGCTCTGTCTGCGACGGTATTCTTTTGCCTAAGCGAAGTTTGAACGAAACTCGCAAAGCAATTTGACATCGTTCAAGAAATAGCTCGAATTACCATAAGTATATCTGATATCTGACCATGTTACATCACAGCTGTGTAATTTATTGGTTACCGAGGAAAGAATGAAGACTTATGTATTGAACGAGTGTCTGAACTAAGAGTTTTTTTTTCCCTCCAAAACCCTCTGTCACGACAAGAGAAATACTTCAAGAAAATACATGAACAAAGGCTTGTAAGCTTATAAGCTAAGAGCTGACAGACTGTGTGCGGGAAACTTTTGATCCGTTCGCCACCTAGCGGCGCTTTCTGAACTAATCTTCAATGTGATATGGCATAAAAATCTCGGAAAAAATGTTTTTCACGGAAACAAAGCTTCTTCTGTGACTAGGAAAAAAAAGTAAAAGTGAATTAACGCAGTAAAATTATAAAACTTATAGTATAAGCATTTGGAAAGTATAAATATTTCGTATTGATTTGAGCGGAAGAAAAGTATGCTTTATTATATTAAAATCTCTTACTTCCATTTTTCAAATATTTTCGCATCTTAATTCAAAGTAATAACCAAAATGTAATTGCAAGCAAATCAACAACCTTTTTCTTCTTACAAATTGCAAACAGACATTTTAATGAACATTTTCTCACAGACAATGCTTTATATTTAATCGAGAATAATTAAAATGCAAATTTAACTTGTATTTTTTGTTTCTTCTCTAAATATTATCAGCTTTGCCGGAGAGTCGTGGATTACCAACTCCTATTCCATTTGATCAAACCGAGAAAATGTCAACAAGTAAAATTGTATGATTTTTTTATTAGACGTCTAGGGATAACGGACGAAAATAGAGAGGAAAGAAGGAGACTTTAATCTCGAAACATCTTTAGCACGCTCCGCGGACGTGGCGTAGCCTTTATTTTTTTTATCTCTCTTAATGTAACGCGTTCCACGTACGTCCTTGGTCCATTTTTTTTTTACGATATAAAAGTCGTCCCTTATTCTCAAGACGCTCTGCGTGGCAGTTATACTACTCCCGGCGGCATGGTTGCGGGATGCGCGCACTCGTGTCGTGGGACACGCTTGTGCAATTAAAATGCTAATTCCACGGTAATGCTTGGCCCATTAGTGTCGTCGGTGCCAAAACGCTCGCTCCCTCGAGTCCTTCCTTCTTCTTCCTTGTTTTTTTTTTTTTTTTTTTTTTTGTCGTTACTTCACTCTCGCCCACACATTTGAGCCAACGAGTGCGAAATGTAACCGAGGGAGTTCGACCCAAGTGAAGAAAAAGCGAACAGAGAGAAACGGAGAAATCCGACGAATTGAAAAAAAAAAGGACCGAATGGAAAAAATCTTGCAACGTCTCGTTCAGAACAATGCACATGGGGCATTCCACCGGTTGACCCTTCCGATTGGATCCGCAATTTTTTATCTGAGATATACAAAATGTACACATTTTTTATTATCTACAATGTTTTAAAACATATTATCGAACGACACATTTAAAAAATCTGTCAAAAATTCTAAAAAACCTTTTTTGGAAAATAAACATTTCTGGTAACCAAGCCGAAGTGGGCCGACTATTCTTCCTATTTCTTTCGGCCTTTTATCAACAACAACAAGAAATGAAAAAAAAATGAGAAAATGTCGTAACTTTTCTAGATTAATTTTTTTTAGATTAAGAGGCAGATTAGCATTTTTTCTACGTGGCGCCGATTTTTAATCGTGCTTAACTTTACTCAACCCTGACACAACTAACCCCGGCCGCTATTACATTGAGACTCGCGAAGGAGGGCGTAAAAGAAGAAGAAGAAGAAGAAAAAGAAAAGAACGACGCGGTGACGACACAGAATATCGTCCAGACGTTGTTCGCATGTTTTACGTTTCACGTTGACGCCAAAGATCGTCCTGGCGCGTGCACACAGGCTATTCTCTCGAAAAATCCCCTCCATACATTTTTCAGCTTCCTCGCGTTTTTCTCGTCTATCTCGTGTGTGTTAGAAACTTGAAGAGCTGCCCCGTTGCGCTATGCTGTCTCTTTGATTCCCGTCCTTTCAACGCCATGCGCTTAAGCGGAGTGCTAACTTATTTCTGTACTTCCATCCTTCCAAACCGCATACGCCGAGAGGGGGCTGCGGTGTGAATTCTGGTAATAGTGGAAGGGAAAAATGGTCCGGTGATGAAGTTGAATGTGTGTCTTGGAGTGTTGGCGTGAAACACTTCGAGAAGAGTGCTGCGTGTAAATCTGAGTAAGAAGTATATGTAAGAAAGATACATTTTATTTTCACTGGAAATACACTGAGAATCCATTTTAAAGAGGGACATATCTTTTTTCTTTTTTTGCTTAGGAAGCCGATGTATGAAACAAAAACTTTAAACTAAAAACACTCTAAAACTTTATTTAAAATATGAATTTTCGATTGTAAAAATATATTTTCGGAGACCTATTTGAAAATAATAAAATATCGATATAGATTGTATTTATAGCAAAGAAATTGAATGTCTTGAAATATGCAGCATTGCTTTGAAATTTATCACAAAAATACATTTTGTTTGTATCCGTTTTAACAAAATTTCAAGTTCACCATCGTTAAATATTACGCTGCAGTAGACGATGAGACGTCATACGTGCGAGAGCTGTAAAAGAAAAACTTTACGGAGACGTCGTTGAAAGAGGCGTCGAGATATGGATGAGCGAGTCGCTCGTAAGGTGAGGCGACGATAGGTACTCTTTCCACTTGGCCAACCACAAGGCAAACTTGAGGACGTCGTCGTCGTACCACGCAGGCCATGTACTGCAAAAATACGAAAGCAAAAATCACCCGGCTTGAGACTTGGTGCGGATAAACCTCGGGTAGTAGTAAATACTTCAACGTTCTTAACGCTTCAAAGCTCGAGGATTATATATATTTTATTTCTTCTTATTTTTCAATGCTTTTCTTTTATCTCGTAGCGTAGGTATGTAAGAGAGATTTGAGTAGAGCCCCTTTTTATTCACGTTCAGCAGGTAAATAAATATTTATGGTTCAAACGATCGAGACTTTCTTTTGGATTTTACTATTAATCCTTAGTTGATCTATTGAAAACACATTCAAATGTTGTAATTCAAGTTACCAAAAAAGAGGAGGCTGTAATATTTTTTTTTACGGACGGAATGCATTTTTACAAAAATTGTTTCTAAATGTTCCGCACATTATGATCGACTTACTTGCAAAGTGTCGAGATTCTGACAGGACTAAAACTGCATTACTAATGTTGGTAAGGCCACTTAGTAAAATGTAGTAAAAATATAGAATTTATATCAATGTACGTAATACTCAAGGAGAAATAGAATAGAATAGAATATTCAAAAATCCTCAAACCTATTCAGCAAGATCCGCTAAACAAGAATTCTTGCGAAATACATGAATTTATTTGTACTCCCGGATATCTCAGAAATAATAATAATATCAGAATAAAAAATAACAAAATGTCAGTCTCCTTGTAATTCGTCACATTGGACGAATGTGAAAATGCTTTTTCGAGATCAGTTCTGACAACTGTAGCGAAAGATTTTCACTTAATATTTTAATTGAATTTCCAATCGGATGACTTTCCACATCGTGTGTATGTGTACGTGCTAAAACCGCTATTTTCTGACTTCGGAGACTTTGGGGAAGGTAATATAAAACCGTCACGAGAAGACATAAAAGTAGGAGAGCATATTATGATGTACTATGTATACACGAGCGAAGCTGGAGGCTGTTGAGCGTGAGTGAATGCGTGCTGCTTGGATCCAAACCCTAGCGAACCACACACGTATCCGTTATTCACCTCACCTATATCGTATGGAGCATACCATGCCAACGACCCTTTTACTCAACTTTTTTTTTTATAATATTTTTTCGTATCGTTAGCACTCAAAATTCATTATCCACGATGTTTATTACACGTTTATTGCTTACTTTCTAAAGTATTTATCGTATTTATTATTATTTTTATTTCTTACTTTTGTAGATGGAAAAAGCACACTGCATCCACATATTTTTACAAAAAATGTATGACTCAATTTTGGATCCCTCGCAAAGGAGAGGCTTTGTGTTTTGTGGACTAAAAATATGAGGAAGCAATGTGCAAGGTTCTACTTTTCAATTTTTTTGTTTAATTATTAAACGACCGACTTTTCATGTTTTCTACGTGTTTGAAATATTAATTTGCATATCAGCGTTTGGATTGTACTTTAAATTGTAATTTGACCACGAAATTTCCGTAAATACTACACCACTTGAATAATAATAATAATAATAATAATAATTTGAATAAAAAATTAACGAAAATAAATAAAATTATTAAGAAAAAAATGTCATTTGGTATGAAATGGCCTATATAAAACCACCCACGTGTACCTCAGGTGGGCGATCTTATTTTTTTCTTTATAACCACGACGACTCAAGAACATAAAACGTGTATGCGTCTAATCTTGTTTGGGGCTTCGAGCACGTCCGATACGCGTTTTTCTTTTATAGTCGCATATTATACCCAACTGTCTTCACTGGGCTATAAAGCTGCACATAGTAAAGTGTAATACTTTTCAATTATTGTGTCTCGCAATATTGTGGATAAAGCAAAATCCTCGTGTCGAGCGGAATCTTATTTTATTTTTTTTTTATAAATTTTATTATGCTCCTCTGGAGTGGATCGATGCTGGACATAAAAATGGATGATTTTTCTCAGCAGAGGGAGCTGCTCTCGTTAAATGCGAAACGAAGTGGATACTTTTTATTCTTTCTCCCCCCCCCCCCCCACGTTTCCGAACGCTGGCCTCGACGTGCATAGCAGCAACCCCGATTATATTATATATAGTGCACCCTTCAGTCAGTGGACTTGAAATTAATTTCAACGTCTCGGACCTCCACCCTGCCAGCTTTACTCTTTTTCTACCTTAAGCTAAAATTTTCCAACAGTTACGTGTATATATATATATATATATATATATTTGAAGCTGCTGAAGTTTTGGAATAAATTAAAAGTTTGGAAGATCGTGGATTCGAGCGTCAGACGCATGTTGCCGAGTTTGATGCGAGGGGAACATTAAAAAAGAAAAAGCGAAAATAGCAATGAAGGAATAAAAAGATAAATTGAAACGGTACTTAGAGAAAGACGTGGTATTATTTATCACGTCGTAGGTTAAAAATGCATCATCAACTATAATATTCATGAGTTACCGTAACAACTTGTAACTGTTTAAGGATGCATTACCTACCAGGTTTCGACTTGGGTTTGACCCTAGAACCTTCCAATTTGGTCTGCAAATTTTTATATTATTAACATAACTCTAACAGACACTAGTTTATTTATTTTAAAAAAATGTTTTTAAACACTTTCAATTATCTACAATTTTTTATAACAAACTATCGAACGACAGATTTAAAAAATCTGAAAACTCTTTTTTCAAAAATAACAACCTTTGGCGACCGAGTCAAAGTGGGTCGGTGATACGTTCCATTTTTGTCGGCTTATTTTTCAAAAAGTTCAAGTTTTCTATCGAATTTCTTTACCAATTTTTAGTTATTGATTAATAATATTTTGGGATTATTATAATTAAGAAATTCGTCGATCAATCATTTTCTTTTTTTTTTCACATTTCTCTGAATGAAAAAAATTCAAACTATAAAAATAGTAGCATGAACTGGCAATTAATAGCTGTCACTATTATTTGCCAGGACTACGACGATTTCTCTGACTGTGGAATTTCGATTACGGAATGTAATATATTCAATGGGACACTTCGAGGAGATGTGATAATAAATGTTTCGCGACATACGAAACAGTTCGGGAAATGAAGTGAAGGGAGTATGTATGTGTGAAGAGGAGAGTAATTTCGATGCACCGAGTGCGCGTAAGGTGTCCTGAATTCATAGTGGCACTACTTTTCCATGACGATACTATGTGTACTTTGTCACGGCAAGATGTTCTACCCCAAAATACAGTGCACAATGATGTTTGCGCGAACCCTCGGGTATTTACCATTGTCGTCTGGCGTTTTCATATATGAGAACGTTTTCTTCGAATTGCTGTGTGATCGGGACGTATATTGCCAAATTTGTCACGGAGCTATTCTCGGCTCTGGCCTTTCTGTTCTCGGTATATATGCTTCAAATGTGTACGGCCATATTCACCCGACGTAGCAATATTTAAATTCTTGGACTAAAATAAGAACGGTTTTAAAATAGATTTTAAAAATTGCTGCCAGTCTTGAAAATATAACGTTTATTATGTGAAAATGTTTTAAAAAATGGCAGAATATTTGAACGATTATTATTAAATATTTGTAGAATTTTTTTTTAATTTAAAGAGTTACAAACATTTTTTTTTACAGATTTTCGATAATTTTCTACGAAAGCTCAATCTTTCATTTTACATTGATAAACAGTCATGTACAAAGTGTGATAAAATTTTATGAAGTCATAATTCTAAAGACACATTATTTTCATATTTACGTTGGCTTATCGAATCTCATTAATTATAACCAAACGTGTTTGTAAAGAATGTTCTGCCACCGATGCAAGCAAAACGAGTGCACAGCAATGAATTGCGTATCATCGTTTGCGTTTATCTCCTTTTTCTTTTAAAAAGAGGAGAATCTATATAATACACCTTTCGCTATCAGCAACCTCATTTTCCTAACAGCAGCGCAACTGCTAGCATGGAATTGTTGCAGGCATATTTTCCACAACATTCTGGATATCCGAACTGCAATATATACATACACACAGACAAAGACAAAGACCGCTTAACTTTACGCTCTTTCCCCTTGCTGCGCTCGCTCCTTGCTATTATACCAGGAAGTTTCGTCGCGGCATGGCGCGTCCGCCGTTGGTTAAAGTTCGCCCCGCTCGTTCTGATTCTGCAGCTTTACTCGTTCGCTCGCGATGCATATCGTCGTTGCATGGTAACATTACAAACCCGGCTCTTTTCCTGTGCATAGAACGACCTGTTAGTACAGAGTACAGTGTTTGGTGGTCCAACCGGCGCCGTCGACAAAACATGAAAGAATCTTTTTGTATTTTCATTTTACAAAATATTTCCTATCGTTTTAACAACAACAACAAGAACAAAAAGTATTTTATTTCGTCATAAAAATATTTTTCACTTTTGACTTACCAATTTTTTTTTTTTGTAAATTGAACCATTTTTTTAGTCCGATATACCAGTTTTTCTGTCCGATATACTCTAAACATTCTATGTGTAATGTTTCTACAAAAACATTTCCAAATGTTGCAACTTTTCAAAACAATTTTTCTAAAAAAATCACACTTACATTATGACGGCATGACGCGACCGACGTTGATTAAAGTTTGTCCACAATGCATATACATATTACGTACCCGGATCTTTTCCTGTGTATATAGCGACCTCTTAGCAGACAATCTAGTGTTTGGTGGTCCGAGCGACGACGTTGACAAAAACGCACGAGGGCCTTCATTTCGTGTATGTGCTTCAAACAACATATGGAAAAGAAGGGAAGAGGCACAGACAGAACGAGATAAAGCAAACAGTGGAAAAAAAGAGAATACAGATAGCCCGCGTGGCGCTTAATAAAGTAGTGTTAGGGTGGTGAGGGGGTCGAAGGACAACAAGTTCTTTAACACTGGAACGCGCCTTCACAAGGGAGAATTCCACTTTCAGGGCATTGTACTCGTTGTACATCGCATTATGCCAAATATAAGCTTGCTGTAGAAACGACCCGGGCACTCCGACTAGCCGCGAGCTAAAGCTCTGCGGAATATATGGTGTAGTAACGACACCTTCTCTCCGTTTTTGCCCTCTGTGCGTTCTCCTCGAGTTCCTATTGTTACATTTTTTTCCCCCATTCTCAGTGTCTCTTTTTTTCCATTATGATGGTCCGACTTCGTTTTTTTTTTTCGGCAATTTTGTCTTATTGCTGTCTGCTAGAATTGTGAAATTAAAAACAAAAAATTGAATCTCTTATTTAGATTTCGACTTTGAGAAGCAAATTTCTTTAAGTAGATAAAATAAAAAATTTTTTTAAATTACGAAATATGCATGAGAATAATTTGTTTTTATTTCTAAGAAAGCGATAATACGTTGTTGACATATTTTTGAATATATTGTGGAATGCGTAATACTACTCTCGTTACATTAAATCGCAATAACGCTGTCGCGGAGTTGAAATTATTCGTACAACCCATAGATCGCATTTGATTTCCATGACAGATATGGGAGATGTGTGGTTACAAGTTTGTGCGAGAAGAGTCGGGTTGTCTGTCGGTGAGCGGGTGGTTCAAGTTCCGGGTTGCTACAGCTCACGATGGATAGAGTCGAGTAAACTGGGCCAACGTCCGGACTCCTGTGTATATATGTGTCAGCCGCAACCGCTATAGCCGGGTGTTCCTCGCGTCGTTTTACCAGTGAAAATAACCAACGTCAGCATCCATCGAATTTCCCATGAGATTTGGCCGCGAAAGCACGGAATTTCTATATTCCGGGTTATTATTTTATAAAGACGAAAAAAAAAAAGTAAGTTGACCTCGCACATAGGATTTGACACCAGATGTCTTCTCTGTTATTGGGTTCAAGAATCCTTTCGTTCAATATTTATTTTAAAAATCATATTCTTTCTTTTATATCTGATATATAAAAATCGACGTAGAATTTTTATGCCACTGTGGTATAAAAATCTTGATCGATTACGATCGAACACTGCTGCCTGCTTCTGATGCTGCGAAGGCACGAAATCACTCAGTTAAAGTGATGTCTATGCGTCTTTTCGCTTCCTACTTCAAGCCTTCAAGCCGAGTAACTTTACACTACTGACGCATTTTAGTAAGCCGTTAGTTGGAAGTGCCCAATGGGCTCGTACTTCAGTGAAGTGCCGACAATGTGAGCGTGGGCGTGAACGGAACTTCAGCGTAGGTGTTACTTACAGTGAGTTACCAGTATAACAACGAAACCTCGTAAACTGGAACCACGAGCTTCCCTGCCCTTGGAGTCTCGGATGCGTTAGCGACCGAAGCCTTTTTGTTGAGGAAACGCGACGCGTTAAAGCTCAACGGTAATGCTCTAGCTATGCTATCAGTATTTCTGCACTCGCACATGCATCGTTGATCGGTATCATTGTGTTCAGAAATTACACATTCTATGCAAATCAGAATTCTGCTTTTATGAGAGACAATGGATCGATGTATTTCGTTAGGATTCGATTGGATCAATAGTTTCTAATGTCATCTTTCAGAATCAGCAACAACAAATCCCGTTATTATTAAAAAGGATTTAAAATTTTTCAAAATTTTGTACGTATAATAATTAAGAAGAAGCAAATTGATTTTTTGAAATTCCACCTATGATTTTGACGGGTGCAGATTCCAAACGCGGAATAGGGGTCCAGAGGCTGACGTTGTCTAGTCCAATTGAACACGATGTTGACTGTCAGCTAGCCACTGTACATTCATCGGACGCGACTGAATCCATACATACACGGCGTATCCATGCTATACTGCTAGTTCCAATCCGGCAAATTGCATTGTAACAAATCTATCTTGCTAGCGCGAATCTGGATTACCATAAAGCTTGCATTTACATGAAGTGTATTAGTTGCGGCGTCAAACAAATAAAAAAAAAAAAGACAGATTTGCCAATTTGTTTTTACTGCTTGTAGAAAGATTGCTAAATTGGCGAATTTTTGAAATCAGTGCAATCCGAAATAAGCTCCATATTCTGAACATGGTGGCACTGATGGTATATCGAAAAAGTAGTAATCCAAAATCTCTTCAGTACATCCCTGAAAATAAGTATACTATTAATTCACCGCAGTTTTTGATTTATTTTATGAATGTAACAATTTGTATTGGACATGATTAAAAATAAAAAGCAAAAAAAATAAATAAATATAGCACACGAATTTTTGATCTTGTTCAGAATCTAATAAACGTTGTAGGCGAACACGGGTCGTACAAAAGGTATTGAAGGGATGCAATTTGAAAATTCATACTCAAAATTCGTCGGAGCAAACGCCGCGGGCAATGGAAGTGACTGTGGCGGGGTTTCTCTCGTCGGTGTATCTGATATTCGCGAACTCGTCGTTACTCGTCGACCATTCATCATGCCTCGTGAAAACTTGATTTGACTACCAAATTTCATTTCAATTCATTCGTGCTTGCGGTCCAGCGCCGAACTGCTCACTCTGATACACGACAGTGTACATCAAGCAGGTTCGTGTACTTTTGTTCGCACGCATGCGAAACCGTCATTTCAAGGCAGGAGAAAAAAACGTTCCTACATGTACCTCTGATACTGTGCTCTCGTATCCTAGAAATAAATAACGAATAAATGAATGCGTCAGTGTGCTTTTAACTAACGGGAGGAATTATTAATACTAAACTAAAAAAAAGCTTGCAAATGAAATTCCTCATTCCCATTTTACCATTAATATTAACCTACTTTGTGAAAAAAATGTATCTCAATTTTTATCTCCTCATACATAATGCGAAAAATCCGAATGAAAAAAAGTAAAAAAAAAGTTTCTCGACTAAATGGACTACTAACCCAACGAAATCATCCAATTCATCCACTGTGAAAGAGCTATTATTAATGATTATTACAAGACTGTGAAAATTTGTATTTCTGTTCAGTAAGTATTAATTTTTTTTGGAAAAGTTCAAATGCTTTTTAGACAGGAATTATTTCTGGATATTGAAAGAAAAATTTGAAGCATTATATGAAATTTAAGTTTGTTTAAATCTTGCAGCCTTTTCAGAAAACTTCAGTTAAATTATTATAGTTTTAATGAACTAGGAGGCAGCATTTTGGTAATCGAAAATTCACAATGAAAAACTCGCGCTTGATTGCCGCGGAGAATGGTTGCTGAACGTTTTGTATTTCCGGGGCGGATGCGAGAGTGTTACATTTGGGTGGGCGTGAGAAAGCGGTTAGCCCGCACGGTAGACTTTGACAAATTGCTGAATGGCGAACGAGCGACCACACGTGGCGCCGCTACGGTGATCGATGCATGGGCATTGAAATTACGCAGCAGAAATGAATAAGTGTCCACTAGTGTCACTCGCGGGCGGTATGAAGGGGTGGTGGTATTGGTGTTATGGAAGACGAGAGATGACGAGAATGCGAGTCATGGGTTCACTGATCAATTTATTGACCGTTCTCTTCCAGAGATGACCAGCAAATGGGTTCCAATTCGATACACGCTACCAAAGCATACCGGGACCATCATCAATGAACAAGAATACAACGGAATTCAGCAATGACAAGTTATTTTATGGTGAGTATACAATTTTCCAGCTAATTATATGATGTAGACGACATTAACACGGCCAGTTTGTTTCCAACGAATATTTCAATGTGAATCCCAATATGAACATTGATGCTTCAGGCAATTAGGCAGCAACATTAAATGTGCTTGGACAATGAGAAGTCATGGTTAACGTGTTAGACGATGAATTAGAGGTTTCGGCTCATGATTCGAGCTATCTTCAGTTTATTCAAGTGTCCTACTCCTAGTCGATAGAAATTCCTTATCATAGTTGTATTTTTTGGTTGGAAATCAAATCAATTGCTTTTGATGTTGTGTTATTTCTTGTAATTCAATTTTTATGTTCTTGGACACTTATTATGAATATCAATGCATTGAGACGTTCTGGTTATTCGGGTTATTTATAAATAATTGTAACATTCTTAAAAAAATCTGGTATCAGGTATAATTGGTGCAGTGTAGTTTGAGTTACTGATTCTCAATTCAACGTTTTTTGTTTTGGCCAAACTGATCTGTTCAACCTGAATGGCTGGTCGTGATGATCATTGTAACGCCCAACATTAGAACCATTGTGTTAAGATCATAAATCAATTTCCATCTCAGCCCAAACAATGGTGATTATCCGTAGTGAAGTACGCAATATTAAATAAAGGGAAAAGTGCCGGAAGATAAGCAACGCGAGAGCACTCGGCCGAGTAATTTGCTTTTTAAATCGCGAGACAGAGAGAGAGAATTATGCGTGTCTGCACACAGCGGGCGCGTTAGAAATGGCCGTCGTAGTAGTCGGCGAACGTTTGTTCGCCCGAAGCAGCACGCGTATGAATAATGTAATCTACTGCTGCTGATCTGACGGAACGGGCGCGGTCATGTATCTGGAATAAGTAGTCTTGATGCGCATCGTCACGTATTCCTTACACATCAGGACATATCATTATAAGTTTGCGCTGCAGACGGAGAAATAGAGAGGAAGAGAGTTGGAAATGTAGAAGAAAAAAAAGACTAGAACGAGAAAGAAAGAAAAATAAGTAAATGGATTCCATTGCACGTTTCATTCCAATAAAAGTGATTAATCTGAATGTTTACAACGTTCTTTCGATAGCAGAGAAAAGAATTGGACAAACTGAAATAGGTAAATGGTGCTTCATCTCAGAAAAAAATACTACAAAAAAATGGTACTGCTGTTCAATTTACTGAAAAATTGAATTTCGCCGGTGCGGCAAAAAAAGGTGATTAATTCTTAAGTTCACGCGACTATTTTTCCAATCGTATTTACTTTCTTAACTGCAAAATGTAGTTATACGTTAACTACTAACTAATTAATGTTTCCGGTGTCCTATAATCGTTCAGTGTACACGTTTCGTGTGGACTTGTCTTCGTGTAGATTTTGAGGTGTACAGTCGGTCTTGTATGGACGGCCGTATGGAGTCTTCTGTTACAGCTCAACGTACTAGCATACAATGCTGCTTGGTAATCTTGTACGTGGTTTACGGAATTCTGTCAGTAGTCTAGACTTTCTATTATATATATATGTATATACGTAATCCTACATTACTGTTAGTACGAGAGCAACTCGCGCGTTCTCTAAAATCAAAGCGCTCGTCTGCCGTGTTGCTCCTATGCGCTGGTACGTTACCGCACCGGTTGGAATGGGAAACGTACTCTTTGGCGCCCAGATCGAGAGACCTCAAAAGGGATATGATAGACGAAAAGCGCGCTGACGCGAGGAAATGCGATTGAAAGAGAAAGAGAGAACGAAATCAAGAGAGAGAGAGAGAGAGAGAGAGAAAGCGGCGATGCTCGAGATGAGAGATAGAGCTCACGACGGCAGATGGCGTGCCAGAGCGAGAGAGGAATTACCGTTGAGGCGACGCGTCGCGTCCCGCAAACTGCAGAGAACGGTCTCTATAGTAGCCTGGCCGTTCGTTAACGCTCAACGAAGCGCTCTTGCTACATATATCTGACATTTGCGGGGGTGGTGGCGGGAGGAGGAGGGGGGTGGGGGGCGGTAGATGAGGAGGTAGAGCTCCCAGTAGACGCTTCATCCCGCGTTGGGATCCTGGAATTACTGATCCAGAAAGAGGATGAAAGCTCACGGTTCCTTCAATCTTGTCGTGCCCAACGTTCTGGGTACTTCTTCTGCTATATATCGATGAAAATTTAATTCGTTCCGGGACACTAATGCTCGAACGTCCAGCCAGAATGCAATTTTTGTTCGTCTAGAGAAATCATATGCAAGGGTGACCGGGGCTAGTTGGCTCTTGAATTTCTTTTATTTTTAAGGTTCAAATGCGATGATATTTTTGGTGTGATATTTTGTGAATGAAATTATCGACCAAAAATTTCTCGGAATTGAATCACATAAATAGAATTTAAATGAGCTTTAATTATGAGCCAATAATCAAACTTTTAATGAAAAAAAAATAATAATTTAACTTTTTGTTTAATTAAGCAAAAAAAAAAACAACATATTTTCCTAGTTAATACCACAGTTATTTGCCTTCATCGCTTGAGCATGGTGAGACGTGAAACTGTATGCAACTCAACTACAGGTTACCTCAATTTGCCAAGTCTCGCTTCGAGACCAGCAGCAACATTCTCGCGCTACCAGCCATTAATTACGTTTCCTCATCTCTCGGTACAACAATTCGTGTCAATCTAAGAAGAGCCCAACCGACGACGAGTAAGACGTAAATCCTACGTTGCCTCTCGTTCCCACTGTTTAGCTTCTCATCCGTTCGCGACACAGCAACCGCGCATTAAGTCTCTCAAATAAACTTCGGCGTAGTCGAGGAGAATGAGGGGCGCTGGTGAATTGGGATTCTGAAAGCTGTTGGAACCTTTACAGCGTTTACCAATGACGCACCTATATACTATACAACATCTTATATCTATACTTATGCAATGGAATAGAATTTATAGACATTTATTTTTGGATTAAAAAAAAAATCCCCGATTAAAATCAACTTATACAGAAGGTTAGAAATAAAAAATTTATATTATTATGTATGAATTAAGAAGATATGTTGAATAATAATAATAATAATAATGCCAAAAAATAAAAATAAAATACATGAAATCGATTTCATAATATTCCAGATGCATTTGAATTTTTATTGAAATTTGTAGGAATTAAAAAATGTCCGTTCTCAAGAATGTTTGTAGGCTGTTTTTAAAAATGGATCGTTCAATGATTAAGAGAATATTACTTTTAAAAATTGACGATTACAAGACACATCTTTGAATACAATTTATATCTAGATACTTTTCTTTTTATCAATTAATAATAACTTAAAATGTAGGTTGTTAAAAAAATGTTAACATTTATTAATAGATTTGTTACGAAAATACAAACGGCAGCAAATTGTTTTATTTTCCAGTTTTCCTAGTCCTTTTATTTACATAAATATTTTAGCACTCCGATGAAACAGTTTCGAGTTTCCATATACGAAATTATTTGAAGCCTGCCGACAAAACAAGTATCGTTTTCACGTGTTATCGTAATTTTAATTACTGCCAAGATTATAAGTCTGTTAGGTATTAGTTTTGGCGATAAAATTTGTGAGCATGCAAAATGGGTGCTTCAAAGAAAGAGATAGAGGGTATTAAGCGCGAAAGCTAATGGGAAAGCTAAGGAGCAAAATGAGCTTGCAAAATTACTCGTCTGAGGGGCTTATTCTTTAACTACTTATAGTTATAAGTAGCTAAAGAATAAGTAGAAGTCTCGACACTTCTAACATAGCATTTCGGATATTATAATTTCATTCTGTGAGAACTGAGAGAATGAAAAGTGTGGGTTTATATTCTGATACTGAACACACCTCTTTTCTACTATTTTATGGTATACTATGTAAGAAAATAGCGAATTCCTTCTCGAAACTCTCGTCGGATGTCCTGTGAGAGCCAATTTAACCTCTTTTCCTGAAGCATTCAGACATTTACGGCTTTTAGCTCGTATGAAGAAGTCGTCGATTTCTCAGAGGACTCTTGCAAAAAAGACCTTGAACATACCTACATATATATGTATATATATATTTATATAAAAAGTATATATGAAGGGACGTATATATGGGGCTATCCATGACTATTCGACAGGGTTGTGACCCTCATATTCTTGGAATATAAAAAAGCACTCCCGAATTCTTTTCAATTTTTATTTATCAAAGATTTTTGTTTTTATAATCACCGAAAATTTGACTTCTCAAAAACCACGTCGACGATTTCATTCCATTTTTTTTTTTTGAACCATAAGTTATAAATTTTTCCATTTATTTTCTATTTATTTATTTACGTACTTTTGACAGCCATTAGTGCAATAAAAATCAAATATTTAAGCAGCCAAAGAAACTAAAAAAAAATCCAATCTTACATCCGATATTGCATGATTACGTAGTTCAATAAATTTTTATTACAGCTAAATTAGAAGTGAAAATAATATAATTTTTTTTTCCAATTTCTAATAACTGACGTGTCACATTGCTTTTTTTCTGGAATTAAGATCAAATATTTAAATTCGATTAATAGCCTATTTTCATTAAATTCAAAGTCAGTGTGCCTTCCAGATGTCTTCCGCAAACAGATTTATTGCAAATTCCAATGTGGAGTCAGCCAGTTTGCTGGATACGCAATGTAGGAAGGACGAATGTAAATACGACGGTAGATCGGTTAGGCAAATAGACTCGAAACTAAGGGGTTGTGTGGTGCACTGTGAAACCTTTACGTTCTACACTTAGGTGAGTTATATAACACGTAACAGTACAGGCAAGGCCATACAATGCCTATGCTTATATAGCAGTAGAGCTATATACTATATGTATATATATATATATATATATAGTATACACCACGCTCAACCAGAGAAACAGAATGAGATTTCGGTCTCACCATGCGAATTTCCCAAGCTGACACAAACACTATGCTCTCTCTATCTCGTGTTCCGTACTGATGGGTTAATTTCGTGTAACGGTGCCACGACGGTAACTGCAAATGTACGAAGGACTGCATACGGGCGTAAGAGGCTCTGACGATACCTCCAGGAGCAATAGAAGGAAAAAGCCTCTGCGAAAGCTAAGAAATTTCTCTAGTCTCCGCCAAATCCTCTTCCAACTAGTTTTACCGTATCCCTAGATCCATTCTGAGTCTTCGACAATGTTTTCTTATCCAAATATACCTGGATTCTCTTGCGATCCAACAGCTTTTCACATTTTTCCAACGAACGTCGTTCTATATATTAATTTCTGTTTTTTACCGACGAATTATCAGCAAAGAAATTTGTTGAATTGTAGATTTTTGTTTTTTTTTAGATACGACAAAAAATATATTGTGAAAGAAAATAATTTTCCTATATTTATTTAACAATGATTGTACGTCATTTTTTTTTAAATTTCTTCAAACTCATTGCAAGTGTCATAAAAATAATAACAAACACTTAGTGCACAAAGTTTACTTCTTAAATTTTTTTTGTAAAACTAGAAACTAAGATTAGAAAAAGGCTTTGATCTTGATGTTCTTTCTGAGTCCTTCGAGCGATGTCTTCTTACCCAAATTTGGCTGGATTCTGAAGCTTTTCCCCAACAACCACAATGTTTCATCACTCTCGTTTCACATTTTTCTTATCGTTCTGCCTACTTTACGTCGTTACTTATACGTACGAATTTTGTTTGTACACCGTGCGGTACATAGTTTGCGAGTTATCGAAGGGTATTTGCGAGAGTTTGGAAAGTTGACGTCGACGTCGTTTTGTTTTCCTCGTCGCATACACTCTACGTCGCGAAGGAGGACGTCCCGATGGGACGGGCTCAAACCACGCGTGTACGGATGCTGTCCAATAAATCTCGCATTTTCTATCGCCTTGGCGTATAAAGCACCCTCGACAGGCAACAAGAAAACCACGAAGATACGACTGACAATTTGTCGTACGCTGATCCGTGGAATTTCTTTGCTATGCTCGCATATTTTATACGACATTTATGAAAATACTCTTCGTATGAATAAAATTTTTTTAAATTCATTTTCAACTCGATTTTTTCTAATTTACCATACAACATTAAAAGATAATTCTGTAAGTTTCGTTATATACGATTTTTTTTTGTTAAATTAATAAAATGCCATCGATAAATGAATTATGGACTTACTGAAAAAATTGCAATTTTTGTGTGAAATTAAAAGTAACAAACAAATATTTGTTATGATACTAGAATTAGCATGGTAGTTGCAGTTTTTTTTAAACGAATAAAAAAAATTACAATGAATAAAAAATTAGTTTCCCATGCTCTAAATTTTTTTTAGGTAACTCGGAAGAACCCCTCAAGAAAAGGCATTTTTAAACGAGATAAAAACAAATTGCTTACACCATTCAGAACAGTCAATATTTATTTAAATTCTCTATGTCAACAAGATAAGCAATGAAATCAAAGGAGTGAAAGAAACTGATTAAATGAAATCCTCATTTGATGCAGTAATCGTGAATGAAGGGATGCACTTTTGCCTTGCTTCAATCTAAAGCAATTTTGCTTCTCCGATCGATCGATCGAGATCCTGAGACTTGGAGGATTCAGCGAAAGTACATTTGCTGAGCTCAGACAGTTTTCCTACTGATGTACAACGCGACGCCGTCTTACACTCTCCCGCTCTCTCTCTCTCTCTCTCTCTCTCTCTCTCTCAGTTCCTCGTTTTCTCTGTGTTTCATCCCGAAGCCTTCGGCTCTCTTGATAAGGGCGTGAAGCGCAATCAATCTGCATTAGAGGGAAGTCGACGCTAAATTCCGAGGTAGATTCTCACGGGCTTTGAACGCAGCCGGAAGCAAGCTATACTGAAATTTCATCGAGACTCCTGTCAATCACAAAAGGAGCCTTCATGCATATCACTTAGCTCCAACTTGGCGTTAGGTTTGTGGACGAACCTATACGATTCGCTTCACGAACAACCATCTATAAGCGGTTTATGGTTCCGAAACTTCATCCATCCGTAATTCCGTGTTGCAAAATTCTGTAACATGTTTCCGATACTGTTAATATATGTCTGGTGATTTTAAAGTGAAGCTATAGTAACTTCTGTAATTTCCAACAATGTTTCATTACCTTTCCTAGGTTGTTTTCACTTTGGGTCGATTTTTTTAACGTAAGATCGTTCTTAAGATCGAACTTAAAAAAAAAGTTCTCATAATTATTAAAATGTACTGCGAAAAAAAAAAAATTTGTGAACGTATATAATACATATGCGACATATTTAAGCAATGAGATTTTAGAACGTACAATCTATGACACCTCGTTTACTAAAGCTTTGTTAACGTTCAGCTCTTGCCATCTTTTTTAACAGGAATTTAAATTGGAACCTTGTACTTTTCTCCCTCATTATTTTTCATATTTCGCATAGTTTCTCCTGTGCGGTGGCTTTGTGAAAAATGTAAAATAATGACGAAATAATTGGCAAAGCTTTAATTTAAATCTTTGTTTAATATATTGCAAAAAAAATATATATTACTTAAATATAAATAAACGTATATTTTGTTCTGGCAATTATTTAAAAATATATTTAAACCAGTGCATATACGATGTAAAGTTTCTACTCTATTATCGAGATATTTTATTCTTCATAATAGACGTGAATTTTTGTGACAATCTCATAAAATCTCGATATTATTTTCTAGCCTCTCATGGTACACGAAAAATCCGCATTGTTACGGTTCTATACGCTGCATCGTATTTCGCATTATTGCCAATTTGCACATAGCTCACGGGATTGACAGCTAAACGACATCGATTCAGCGGGGTTCTCTCTCGAAGAGGGAATGAAAGGAAGAAACACGTAGTTTCAACGACGGTGATGAGAACTACGACGACGACGAAGACGAAAACGACGAAGACGACGAGATGGAGCTAAGAAGGCACACCGAAGAAAAGATCCATGCTTCAAATTATCGTGCTTTACGTTTTTGCTCAGTTCTCGCTCAGTCGAAAGACCCAATTTATCCTGTCGTACTGACTTTTGTTGAGCTGGCGAAACTCCACTGCACACTGTACGAGCTCCATTTCGACGACTCAACGGCACGTCGGAAGCTCCCTATTATCAATGCAAGCTCATTTTGTAGTTCAACTAGGTCCACGACTTGGTCTTAATTTTTCTTTATATACCTCTTCACATTTCGCCAGTCTCTTCTCCTCATTCTAATCATTTCCAAGTTTTCGTCTTTGTTCTATATCTTTTGCATGGTAAAATTTACTTCGCAAAGAAACTCGAAAGTCTCACTTCGATGAATTGAGACTTTTTCAAGATTTTTGGTGAAATTAAAGCCCTTCCCATGATTCTTATTATTGGTCTCATGAAGCACTTTGTTTTGAAAATAACACACTGGGCAGAATATTTTTTAAAAAATTGGAATTCTGAGATTCTGAAAAAGAAGAAATTTGAAATAAAAAAATGTTTCATTGGTATGATGAAATGTTTCATTAACTCGATGCCTCTATATTTCATTGAATTCAAGATTATTTAAATAACGATAGAAGAAATATTCCATAGATTGATATTTCAAAAACATCATTCTTTGAATGAATCAACATTTTTCTCTCAGTATAAATAATAACCAAACTCATTAAAATATAAAAAAATAGTTTTCGATCAATATTGCATCTAATATCAAATATGAAAAAAAAAACATATTGCAATACTGTATGAATATTAAAATAAATTATTATAATAACGTGGCGAGGAGCGTAGCTGAAGGAAAAAAAAAGTTGATTTCCCGTGTGGCACTGTGTTGCGGTAATGTGCAGCAAACTTTCTGTCGAAAATTACGTGCAATGTGGTTTGTTAATTAATCGTATTTACGGGATAAGAGAAACCCAATAGCCGCATACGAATCTGTGCAAATATGAAGCACGCCAGGTGGGATGTTATTTATTCGTTATTAGTTAGACCTCCTTCCTTTTGCTACGCTCTCTGCTATATTCCCAGGGTTATATAAATAATCGGCGAGAGTTCAAGCTGAGGAAACGTGGGAAATTCTGGCAGCGATATTGCAGGCTTGAGGGTTGATATAACGCATATACCGAGAAGGAAGATGCGTTCATATACTGACTCCAGAGGAACGGTCGCGGTTTCTCAAACCCTTGAGGTTTTGTCTTACCGTTCCAGCTAGTCTATTCCTTCCGTTGACGTGTGCTTGTATTTGCAAAATTCGTTGGCTTCGGTCGCTTTCGTCGGTTCATTTTCAGTGAATAGAGATTCATTGAAAGTGATCGAACGAAGCGACCGAAGCCAACGCATTTGACAAATACATCCATGTCAATGGAAGGAATATTCAAAGTCTTTCAAAAGGTCTCTGGTCAAAAGGCGGTGTAAGTAAAGACCGTCATATTACGTTATGGAAACATAATATTGCAAATTTTATGCTGATGATGACGATAATAGGCATAAATATGTTGAGGAGTATTTTTTAAAACCGAAGTCAAAGCATATTCTGCAATACAACCGCGCGTCGTTGAAAGAAATATTTAAAATGGTTTAATAGGTCTTTGAGCAAAAGGTGATTTAATTACAGACTCTTATATTAAATTAAATTTAATATCAGCGAAAGTTTGTGTCTATAGACGTTCACAGAATCTTGGTGTTGACTTGGCTTGATTTTTTTCTGTTAATTTCTAGTTTTAGAGAAGAACTATAAAATCTTTTCAATATAATTTTTTAGAAATGTTTTGACATAACCAATGTATAATTTTCTTTTTACACAATATTTCTATAATTTTTAAACAATTATTGTGTCACTTCGAACTTTAACAGACATATTTCCGATAACTTGACACATTTTTTCATTTTAATTTGGCTAATTATGAAAAAAATATCTGAAAGGTTCAGAGAGGAAGCTAAATTGACATTGAATGCCTCATGTATTTTGCTTAATAATTGGTTATAAGAGTGTCGAAGCATTGGCACATTTATCTACCGGAGACGTAAGCCTGAAACTTGAAAATTTTAACTCGTTATCTCGACTGAGTAATGAATTATTCCAAGCCCTCCCCCCCTCATATAAGCCCACAGTCAATTAATTGATGCGATAAATTGAACGATAGTTTCGATGGGAACTCGCTTTTTCATCGAGTGGTGGATTTACGGACGATTATTCGGTGAGAGGAATTTTCGGTCGTCCGGAGAAAAATCAATAAATTTTAACAATTGGCACGTATGCCCGCTTCGTACTTGCCTCACGAGCCATTATCGTCGCATTTATTGTTCGACGAATAATTACCTCGTATGTTGCACCGCGATGCGGCACACTGTACGCGCTGTATGGTACTCGTCGGTCGACGACTGACTCAGCGCGATATCGGACGATTAATTTCTACATTTATGCTACTATTTTTCGTCCTTTCCGCAGCATATGTATCTCCGGATATGATAACAGAGTGTGCATCAATTTGCAAAGTATACGATTCATCATATGTTGAAAGAACAAAAAAAAATAGAAAAATATACAGTGTCAAAATCGCTTGGCTCCCACCAGCTCAATTTTCCAATTACATGATATTATCTAATCAGGAGTAATAATTAAAAACGCCTCCGTCCCATTTTCAATAAAAACTGAATCCGAGTCCATTGAATATTTTCCTTTTAGCTAATATTCAAACGAAATTGAGAAATATAACACATCGAAATTTTGCATGAACTTTCGTTATTAGTTAAAAACACAAAATAAAAAAAGTACGAGAGTGAAGGATAGAAATAAAATTGTTGTGACAGGGATTTTTGATTTGCTGTGTAATATGTATGCTAACTGCTGCGTGTGATGAATAAAAAATTGTGCTCCGTTCTTTGATGTGATATTACGTAGAGACGTAGAAATATTCGAAATTTAAATATAGTTGATATTCATACGGTGAAAAAAAAAAATGTATTCGACGAAAGTTTCTGCGAGTTAAAAAACAATTATTTATTTATCTTGTAAAATTATTATCTATCGCGTACCTGTTTTATTATTATCATTATATTTACGATAAACATGTGGTAAATTTATTATTAAATCTAAATTTCAAATTATATTCCATTCACTAGAAGCATGAAAATTCTGTGCTCAAATGAGACTATTTTTTTAAATTATGAGATATTTATTTATTCTCAAACCAGGAAGAATAATTAAAAATGCCGATTCTACTTAAAAAGAAAATGGAAAGTAAACCTACATTGTATATTTTTTATGTATCATATTTGAATTACTATTACGAGTTAATCATTCAAATAAAATTGGCAATTCTACAAATCAAAAACGCATCGAGCATTTCACGAACACGTTCGTTATACTAGACTTCAATACAAGAGATAAAAAAAAAGCGCACCTGAGTACAACATAGAAATACGATTGCTGTAATACGGATTTCTTATTTGCTCCCAAGAGTATTGTCGTCGTCATCGTCGTTGGTAGTTTGTCCAACGTCTAAGGCGGTACACAGCATCCCAACACCCTCTCGCTCTCTTCTTCAGCAGCAAAAGCATACCAGCACCGGGATCTCCAGCGACTATGATGGTGGCACACATATTGTCGCGATTTCTACTCTCTTTAATAGAATTCCAACGGTGAAATAAAACGAATGGGAATTTTCCGATACTGGTGAACAGCCACAGGCCGCTTGATAAAATAGACGAGAAGAGGGTGAAATTTCTTTCACTTCTATACAACTCCGTTGCTGTAATAGGACTCCCTCTCTCTCGCTGACACCTCGCTTTCGATGTTACATATTTTCTCTTTGGCACACCTTTTTCCACATTTTGTTGTAATCTATATATAAGACATTCTCTGTCAATTTCACCGTCACTTTATTTTTTTTCTGAGCCTCAGTTATATCTCTCAAAAAAATATTCGCGTACCACTCGAAATATTTTTTGATTTTTAAATTCAACGTTTTAGAAAATACATTTTTTAAATAGTTAATGTGTCTTGAAAAACTAAGTTATAGGAGAAGAATGTCTTGTCATAAAAATTGTAGTTTTATGTCACAATCTATCAATAAACTCTGCCAATTAAATTTATAAACAAGGCATTTTATGTCAGAAGGACCACTATTTTTTTTTTATTATATTTTCTTCCCCATACTCCTACACTTTTAATGTTGATCATCATTTTCCATAACCTACGGAACCTATAGAAAAATTAGCAGAGTTGTCAAAACATATTTGGAGGGATCAAACTTTTTTTTTTAAGTTGTAGTTGATGAGGAATTACTCAAATATTAAAATGTGGTTATGAGAATTATCTACGAGGATCAGAGAAAAAAGTGATTCTATTGACAGAGAATGCCTCATATAGAGTGTAATATATATATATATATATGAAGCTGAACGGGCGGTTTCTAAGACCGATCTTCACAGGAATCATGATATGTAACATCACTAAAACGAAAGCTATTTCAGTTATACACGTAGAAGAAGTCATGTATATATATGTTGAATACCGCGAAAGCTTACACAGCTCACCAACGCAGTTGGGCGCGGTCCATTGTAAAATTGGAATCTACAAAGAAATTAATTTCCTCTTATCTGGTAGGTTCGCGAGGCACGATAAATCTGACCGCAGAGCCACACACCGCCGTTGCTCCAGTCTACGGAGTCTTCTATATGCTCCGAGGATTTATCGGTCCTACGAGCCCTGGACCTGCCTTGGTAAAAGCTGCAGCAGCACCAGTACCAGCATCAGCACGGCGACGCCCCAGCTTCTTCCCTTTTGCTTCTGCTTTTAGCGCTATGGCCATCATCCTTATTCCTTCTACCTTCTGCAGCCAACCTTAACTTACCTTGCGGTAGATCATCTACCAGCAAATATGATGAAACGTTGATACGTGAAAGATTTAGCAAAAGTGTAGTAGATAATACGCTCTTGCTGTCTTCATTTACAGACCATACGTGAGTATTTATTTTGACAGGATTTATATTAATATTAGGAAGACATGGATTGATAGGATTAACAACACTGGAATCATGTTTGTAGTTTAAAACATTTTTTTTTAAATTATCAGTTTAATAAGAGGTGTATATTCGAGTTTAATTTTTGTTCATATCAAGTTGATATAAAAATATTAGTAGCTCATATATCTATTTATCTATAAAGCAGCAGTTAATCACACAGTTCCTTCTCTATCCGGAAATAAAATGAGAAATTCGAAATTGAGCATTCTCAGTTTCTACTTTATCTGATTTCCGGTTGCCGAGGGTGCCACTTTACTCACTGTTTTTAACTCGCGATGAAGACGGAAGAGGATCCGGTAAAGCACACAGTTGAGGTGAACTGTAATTAAATATAATCAGTGGGCAAATTGTGGTTTCCGCAGAGCTTGCCGTTGTTAAGAATGTAATTTTCTCTCGGAAGTACGTGAACCCATCGTTATGACTGGCTTAGTGGGCTGAAGTAAATCGACACTAAAATATATATGAGGCGAGATGTGCCATTATGTGGTTCATTTTATTAAAGCTGAAAAGCCGTAACTGCTTAGTATAAAAAAAAAGGATATCATGACGTTTTTATGTCGAACATTAGAACCCCTCGATGATGACCTAATATGAGGACGCATTGATGTATCCAATGAGGTGCTCAGGAAAAGATGACTGTTAGGTCATTGAACCTCAACGCATACTTCCTCGTAGAGGTAGCTTTGTCAAAAAAAGACTTTGTCAAAGATAGAAAATAATGTGGAAGCAATTTGCAAGGTTCTATTTTGCAGGCTTTATTTCAGTTATTTCAACACGATTTATGTTGCTCTTAATTTTATCTAATCTGCAGGATGCTACCGAAAAATGTGTATAGTGGGCAAAACATATTTGGAAGGCTGACATTTTTTTTTTTATTTATCGAAGCTTAATTATCGAGGCATGCCTCATATAGAGGTCAACACAAAGGGTTGAAAGCTTGATCAAGCTCCTCCAGTCTTCGTTAAGTCATTATGTGCGTTTCTATAAGGCTAATTTTTTAAATTAAGGATGCAATACATGCACATTTCCAATCAAAAGTTTGCTCTGATTATAATTTAAATGCTTTAAGACGAGGAAAAGTCTCAAAAATATCAAAGCCATTCAAGATGCTAAGAATATTAATTTTGCATAATCATAATACGAAAAAAAAAGTAATAAATTACAAAAAAAAAATAATGTTCACCAACTTGTGAAATTTCCGATTTCCAGTTTATTTTTTAAGACTGTTATTATGAAACGACTCAATGATATGAAAACTTCTTATGTGCAATGTCGAACTTTTTTACGAAAACATATTCCAAATTCGCTTTGACAACTTCTTATGAATTAATTAAAAAAAAAAAAATAGAAAACTAATGTCGCCACAAATTTGTCAAGAAATTTATAAATATTTATACTTAATTTGCAATATACGGAGAGTGGTACACGTTAAATTACATTTTCAAACGAGACACACACACACACATTCATAAAGAACACGTAAAGTAGTTAAACGACATTAGTAGGAGAAAAAAAAAAAGACGTGGAGAAATGTGAATACACAGGCGCACAGTTAAAGTTTTAGTTGCGCCTTTCAAGTATCACACACTTTGGTAAGACCCAACGCGAAGGAGTTAGAAAGGAGAGGCAGGAAGGCGAACTCGAAATTTCTGACCGTAATTACGAGCAACGACCAAGTTTCAAAGTTTCTATCCACGAGTGAAAATTATGCTGGCGCCGGCGGTGCGCGGCTCCCAACCGCGAAACGCACTTGTAGCTCTCCGAAGGACGGCTGATGCGACGGCACCTGTTACAATTTATAACATACACGAGGTAACTATTTGCATTCTGCAGTCTTCCCGTACAACCCACTCTTCACAAACCGTGACATTTTCCATTTTCTGTCGTTGAAAAGAATTGTAATAAAAAAAACCGTGAAGTGCGGAAAACGAAGTATTGAGAAAATATTTTACAACTACGATGTAAATCACGATATTCGATTTTATATGCATTTATGCATTGACGGTGAATGCAAGCAGAAACTCTCGTCATTGAGAAAAGTCATTTATCCCGCAGGAAGACAAAAAGCAATTGAGTCAAGCTGGAAAATATTTGATCGATAAATTACTCAATTAATATGTTTGAAATTCAAAAGACTTTCAGAAAAGATGACATGCACTTTATGCAAAAGCTTTAGTTCATTCGTTGAAAAAAATTATTCTCACAGTGTAATGGAAAAGCATTTGAAGTAGTTTTTTTCACCTCAGCAAATAATATTATTTTCTGTCATTTTTTCTTCTAGCCTAGCGAATAAAATTATTTGCAATGACTTTTTCTTCACTTCCCTAGCAAATAAAATGATGTGCTTTTACGTTTTTTTTTTTTGCTATTCTAGCAAATATAATTTCCCTAGGCGACTGTGCAAGATAGACAACAATCCAATATATATATATAGATATTCTTGTAATACACATAGTCGGTAGAATAAATTAAATGAATTTCCCGAATACGAAGAGAATAACACCGCATTTGCGTCGCCGAATTTTCATAAGACCAAGAGTGTTCAAATATGCGTTTCTCTGGCTCCTTACGAAAAACTCATCTCGTTCTGAATTTGCCTCCCGTAGTCCGATGTCGCTTAAAGCCTTGTGAGCATTGTCGAGCGTTCCGGCGGCAACTCGAGAGAGGCAAAGAGAGCCGACAGAAAAACAAAGACCTTTAGAAATAAATTATTATTCGGGTGTTTAATTTTTTTTCTTTCTTTGGTCGACAACAAAATGCCACGAAAGTCAAAGTGAAATCTCAAGTTTCGAGATTATCTCTCTCAGCTCTTTTGATATTTTTCAAAAGCTGCCATTATACTGTCAAATAATTAATTCGCATTGAACGATTTGCAGGAAAAATAATTGAATTGCACAGCCACGATAAATGCATAAGATAATTTTTTTCCAGAGGCTAACTGCACTCGGATAAATTTTTAAAACATTCTAATTCGCTTATCTATGCAAATTACGAATTATCAAGCGTCCGACTTTGTTAGCAGATGAGAGATATAATCCACAAGACAGCGTAAATTGAATTATAAATTGTATTTATCTGAGAAAATGTTTTCTTGCAGCAAAAAAAAATCTATACTGGAATCGCATTATAAAAGTAGAGTGAATACTTTTTTTTTTGTTTAAAGCTCACCTTCGAGTTGACTCATAGCAAATGCCGGGCTTAGTCTCGCTTTTTTCCCTCCTTTTAACTTTCCACTGCAGCCGGTGCAGGAAGGGCGAATCACTCGGTCTATCAACCTCGCGTAAAGTGTAATCGAGCCGCGGGAACGATTTGATTAATTGAAAATCTACGCGAATGCGAGAGCAACGTACGCGGGTTTTCGAACTCGTCGCCAATCAAAGAATAATTGAATGTAAAAAAGAAGATGTTAAATTCGCGCGTTTAAAAAGAAAATTTACGATGCAATTTAATGAAGCTAAGATCTTTTGGATCAGAATTATTGCAGGTCAGACTCGGCAGTAAAAATTCATTGGTTTTGAATATACGTCGTGATAGTGTGCAAGCACGAACTGTACTCGCAGGATTAGAATTACGATGGGTAAGCGTGAATGCTTCTCGTAAAATGTCTAAAAATATCGTTTTACACGTAATACACGTCTTGCAGTGGACACGCTGACGGAACACGATCGTAAAATTTCAACCCATTTTATTGTCATTTAACACTACTAACAGCTATTCCTGTATTCTCTCGTATTTCAGAGTCGACAAGTCTAATAATACTTGCAAGTATTAGCAGTATTTTTGTCATTTTTATAGTATACTATAAAGTCAAGATTTAAATGTTGTAAAAAAGTACTCCCGGTGGAAAAAAATTCTACAGGAACAATAAAATATTCTTTGCTAATCTGTAAAGTTGTTTTTTTTTTGTAGTCTGTTTTGAACCCTCCAAATTGTTCAACATAGTACCTCAAAGATGGCTTTGATAAAAAATTAAAAAATAATGAGGAATCAATTTGCAAGGTTCCAATTTGCATCCTTGATGCAATCATTTTTGTGACTTTTGTAATTACACGTACTGACCAGGATCTATTCTGGGCCCAATCAGGCTCCCGAGCTTTATCAGACCCTGAGCAAATTGTGTTGTAAGCCTCAGATCGCAACCTGATACATCTTCAGACAACGCCTGATATAGGCCTGATTTCAATCTACCAAAATTTCTGCCAAGTATGTTAACAATGCGTTATTGTATGTTTTCAAACATTCTTAGCACAAAAAGATACATATCCAAATATCAAAACCCGATTCTGTTGAGATTCACCTACCAGAAACTATCTATTCCGGAAAAAACATGAACGTGGTATAGTAATACGTATGCACTTCGGAAACATATGGGAGCGAAGGGCGCTATGCAAATAGAGATAGCAATTCGTTGTACCATGGGTGGACCCTGCATATTGCTATTTCGTATATATACCCAACGGAAGCACACGTGAGAAGCTTTTGCTTCTGTTTGGTCGCAGATATATATATATATATATATGTGTAGACATGTATTTTCCTTGATCCATCTATTTCTCGTACTGAAGCATGGCAAGTGTGCACATTCGTCCGTTCTTCCTCGTGGATGTTCCTCCCCAACGCCAATGTACACAGATAGAAGGCAGTAAAAACTTTCGTCATTCATCAGTGATTGGTCACTTATAGAATACAGCGTTTCCAGGTGCAAGTGATGGAAAAGGACAAAACTATGCCAATAACTAAGTGACTGACAAATCTTTGTATGGCCAATAATTGTAACAGATTACAGTGGAACTTCGAGAAGGGTTGGAAAACGTACAGATACGAGGGATGATGGTTCTGTCGATGTTACGGCCATGGCCGTATATTACCCTGGAGCGACGACAGTGGCATTGGTGATTGCGAGTTAATGGCAAAAGAGTGGCAGAAGAGACCGAGAGGGTTTCTTGGCGCAAATAGAAAACTAGTGTTATCATTTCATTCGCTTGGCCTCTCGACTTTCACCCCTTCGCTCAACCCACACATCCCCCCCCCCCCGCCCACTTCTTCACTCTTTTCCGAGTTGCTCTCTTCCGCGATTGGCCTCGCGCAGTTCGTAGATAAGAAATAGCTATACCTATCTTCACTGTGGCTCTCTCGCCACTATACCGCAGGCTGAACACACGCGACATCGGAACTCAGAGCGAAGAAAGTCAAGATAAGAAAAAAGACAAAATTCTTCGACGAAAGTTATGGTCAGATGGGAAGAACTTTGAAAGGGTACGTTTCGAGGACTGCAACGTCCTCGCCTCTTTATCAATTATGGAACTTTTGCCTCACCAATGGAGGATATAGATCCTTGGATCTAAAACTTCTATTTTTTGTTTTTGCTTCCTTATAGAGGAAGCTTTGTTTTCGTGAAAATTTTGGTTTTTTTTTTCCCGGAGATTTTCATGTCAGGACGTTCGAATTTGACAGCACTTTGAAAATTTTGAAAAGAGACATTTTACGCTATAACTTTCGTAAATTACAAGATAGCAGGCTGAAATTTTGTAGACTAATGGACTAACGTTAAACCATGTTTGGTGCCAGATTTGGCAAAAATCAATAGTTCGGTTTTAATGTTATTGCAATTTCAATTTATTTTTTTAATGTCTGTGAACATTTCAACTCTTGTAAATTCTGAGATATCCGGCTGCAACTTTCCACGTGATTTCACGATTATTGATTATCAATGATGATTTCAATCAAAGGAACGGTCGCTGTGTTGGTAAATTTCGATTTTGCTTCATAAAAATGAAGGAAAAAGAATTCGATTATTTTTGCAGATTTACTTTAAGTTTTTTTTTTAATATGACGCAAATCGGTCGAGAAAATGTCTTTCTGAAACAATACTGCAAAGTATTTTTGACAAAACTTTTTTTTTATGTTTCCCCATGAGAAAGCCAGAATATATCAACATACTTTCTTGTAGAGATAGCTTTGTAGAAAAAAAAGCTTTTTCAAAGATACAAAATAGTGAGGAAGCAATTTGCTTCTACTTTTTCTCTATCCAGAGAAATATGAATAAAATTATGCACATAAATATTAAAGTTAATGATATGTAGAAAGTAAGATTATCGAATGACGTAAATCCGACTTTGAATCATGATACATCTTGGGAAGATAATGCAAATACAGGCGGTATACGTGGTAGTCCGAGTGTTTACATTTTCAGCAATTAGCTCCAGCAGCGCGAAGCGAGAGACCAGCTGTATCGACAGAGGTTTTCTCACACTCGGTTATAGTACGAGAAATCAACAGTCGGAGCGGAATCAGTTAACAGAGAAGGGCGATGTATTAAAATACTTATGCGGCTTAGCTTGCCATATAAAATTATAATCGAACTTGGTAAAGCGGCATAAATCATGAAAATACGATGTTATTTTTCTCAAAAAATTGACTGATTTGTTCGAATTCCATTCGTTAACAAACTCAAGATAAGAAAGTTTTCTTTCTCCGAGATCGCCAGAGATTGTAAAAATTCCGAATCTTTGGTTGCGTTTACCTGGATAAAATTTTTGCATGGCTTGTACACGTTATAGCTTCGCTCGCCTCACTCGAGAGAGAAACATAAATCTTATGGATTTTCGGAATACGTCCCAACGGCCGAGTTAGCCGTCTTTAAATCAAAGATGTTGCGAAATTTCGTCGGTAAATCACTGGTATACGATGGCAGTTCTGCGGTTGGCTTCTGTTTTCTCACGATGACAAATACGCTCTCAGTATCCAGGAGAGGCTAGACTTGGTTTTGCAAATATTGAATTCATCCTTCGACCACGATAGAATACGAGTGTGGAAAATATCCAAGATTGTCTTTGATCGAAATGGTTCTTAATCAAAGATTCAAGACAGCAGATAATATTTATATGACCAGAGATAATTGCGACCAGAAAACTTTTCTTCTCTCATTCGCCGCAAATCACACGGTTTTCTCTCCTTTCCTTCATAAATTAAAGAAAAATCTCCATTAACCGACCCCTCGTTTCCCATTATAAAAAGACAGGTTCCCCACGTGAAAACTTTCCGATGGTTCGCCTCATTCTCTGTCCGGTCTGTGTGTGTTTTTTTTTAAACATTTTTTTTTTTTAAAGGGAATAACCCCAAAGTTTTAGCAGTATATTTCACGGCCGTCGGCGCTCACCACGAATTCTCTATATCTCGAGAACTTTTATAATCCTATATTATCTCTCAGAAAGATCTGGATTCTCTTTCGCTGTCCGGCAATCGCGCAAAAGTCGATAGACTGTCTGACTAATCGCTAGTGAATACCATACAATAGAAACTTTTTTCCCTTCAACCTTAAGTTTATGCAGAGTTCTACGGTATCCACTTTCTTCGTAATTCCAGGTCCTCGGCTTCCTTCGACATGGAATTTACTTAACGCCAAGTCCGTCTGTTGTTCTTTAATTATAAGTCTAATCTCGAATGCTGGAAGAATACGAAATACTGTAACCAATTTTTTTTATATGTGTGTTTTTTTGTTACCTGGACTGTTCATTTTAAAATGGTTCATCAATAATTTCCAATTCGTTCAATCAACGGTTGTTCCAATAGTCATAGGATACCTGGTTCAATTCAGGATTGATCCAATAGTTATTGGACAACTGGTCCAATGATCTATTGAACCATTGTCAAGCTGTTCCAATGTAGTAGATTAAGGTCAATGGCCTAGATTCTAAGTGCGGCATTTTAAGCATAGGTGGCTTCCTCCACCATTCAATAAACGGTCAAGAGGTGAAATCAGAACCAGGTGCCAGAAATTGGTTTAGCAATATCCTAATTTTAATGTGAAATACGAATGAATATTACTTGAATTTGGAGGAATTAATAATTTGAACGAATGATCCATTAAATGAATTGTCCCTTTGGACGAAATCAATAACCAATTTCATTTTTATTATACATATGAACGTTGAAAATGTTTATTGCCATTGTAACTTTGTAATTGGGCAGCAATGATACTCCTCAATATGATCACGTCTATGCGCAGTGGAATGTTCGAATTAACAGTGATTTATCACTCGTCGCGTATCCATCAAGGTTTCTAATAGTTACAATTTAACGCATAGAACCGCCGATCTGCCACAGAACTAAATATATATAGTGGACGATAGCGCGCGCGCGTGAACAGAGGGACATGCCATGATATAGACAGCATAGGTGACGCTGGAACGTGAGGGTGGGTTTTCATGCGTCGCATATCGTACGGATCTATTATACCGGCATGGTATGTGCACGTCCGGCATCCCGTGAACCGGTTTGGCGTTATCGCACTGCTCGCTCTCTCGTGTCAGTAAATAAATCCGATTAATTCGAAAACCATTCCGGATAATTAAACGTCAATGCACACGCAGGATGTTCCGCAGAACGCTCGCCACGACTAATTAACATATGCCCAGTGGGAGACACGTGGGGGAGGGCCACCCACACTTTACCGCATGTAATTAACGACCGTCGAGAATTAGGTTGATTTCTTCGGCCTGATAACCACCACCTACAAAATCGACTGGTACAACTATATTATAATACAAAACCCTAAGGTGTAGAAAATTAAAAGAAAAAATTAAACTCGCTTGCAAGCATCTGCTTGAAAAACATGTCCACTCTGATAGTCGAGAAAAATATATCCCATATCCAGACACTTGTTTTCCCTCTGGCAGATGATGTTACATAGACAAAAGCTTCTATAAATGACAGTAAGGTTCTCCAAACTTTTACCGTGCTGAAAAGATAGCAGACGCTAGGTGACAAACAGAGCATGGTTTTTCATCTACATAAATATACTTGTATACGTATAGATCCATTATACTGTCGTACATACAGACAACTTTAAGTCCCCTATTTAGGGGCTAGCTAGCTTAGTAGTTTTATTCCAGCTGAAAGCAGCAGTAGAAGGCGGTAGTTTGGGGGAACCGGGTTTCCGGCAAGAGAAGAGGCGGCCACCGTGGAAGTTAAGGCGGTAGAACCACCACTATAGCGGTGAGAGCCCTGCAGTGAACCGCTGGAGCGGATCGGGCGACGGGGTTTCGCTCGCGCGCGTCGAGTCGATCGTAAACTCCCACGACCTCATCGGCCCGGGGCCAAATTCCTTGCTAGTACTTAAGGCCGGTAATCCTGGTCGTTCGGTGGTTTTAAGACGAGCGCGGAAGAACACCACCACTACCACCACCATCGCCCAGTAGCCGTTGCTCGTCGCACTTTTGCTCGTGTACAGGAGTGCTCGGTTGGTGGGCTCGCTTTTACTTGAGGTGGTATACACCTCCTGAAGGCTCTCCTCGTCTCTGATAAAGGACGCAAAGAGGAAGGGAGTGAGAGAGTAAGATATGAAATAGGTACGATCGGCCTGGAGGATCCATTGTGAGAGTCTCGTAGAAGAGACAGGAGTTGAGGAACGAGAGGGAGGGATGAAGACTCCAAAGCTTCGGAGCTCCGGAGAGAAGTGGTTCAGATGCTATCGGTTCACGGGGGAAGCTGGTTTGTTCGTATATAGGCAGGATAGTGGAACTTGCGATCCAACGGAGTTGCGTCGCTCGTCGTACTGTCGAGAGGACGGAGCGATGCTCGCGGTGAGGACTTGGAATCTCTCTTTGCATGTTCGTCGCGTAGTTGGTAAGGAAGATCGGTGTGAGGGAGGGCGGGAGGAGGGCGTGAGTGGGAGAGGGCGACTCTCGTCGAGGAGAGACCGACGTAGCTAAGGCAAAAGTGATAGAAGGAAAGCGGCAAAGAGACGAAAAGGGGTCGAGCCGGTAGGTCGCCCGACTGCTTGAGGGGTGATGCTCGTTTGTCCCCGGTAACGACTTCGATCTTCGCAGACTTGGCAATCTTGGTCGACTTATTTATTCACCGCGGAGACGAACCGTCTCTACACCTCTGCTGCTGGTTGGTTTAGTAGATTGGATGTCTCCTATATGATTGTATTTTTTCCCCTTTCAACTGTTCTTTTTTTCCGGTTTGGAAGACTTTCTTTTTTGGGGTTAAAGGTATTTGATTAGGTACATGAGCATGGGGAAGTTGCATAAAACACGTCGATAGAGTGCAAGCCAGGTTGATTCAAGAAACAAAGAATGTATCTGTGATTATTAAAACATATTTTGGTAACCGGTTGTCTCGTAAATCAGATTTGGCTGATTCAGTTTTCTAAGATAGTACAAATTCTACAACATGGTATATCGTGATATTCAATAGTTCAATATAACAAATTCAGTAGTTCATCGTGTTGCCTTGTCACCTTTTACCGTATGGCTTAGAATTTATTTCACCAGATCCTTCTTCGATTCTACGTTTATTTTTTGTTGTCTTTATTTTCGCTGCATTATTTGTCTTAATACTTGAAGGGATCGTACGCGTGTTGAGTAAATCATGGAGGGATCACATTGTGAGGTATAGTATAACTACAAGCGGACGTCGAGTTATCGCGAGGCTTGCAGCGCACGTATTCCTGCATTGCAGAGCTCACGGCGACAGTACAGGGTTGGGGTGACAGGGCGAGGATTGTGCATGAGCTCGAATGCACACGAGATCTACGCGCTCACGTATTATGCCTTCCTATGCCTGTTTATAGACGAGAAGGAGAAGGATGACGACTCCGATGACGATGACGACAACGTTGACGACGACGATGAGAGGGAACAAGCTCATTCAACATCGAACAATTAATAGTAGTCCATAGCTCACCCCATGTTATTAACGAAACGTCGTTAATTTCATGTAGACAGCTCTGACTTGTGATTGCATGTTGCCCGTTCCTTAGAAACCGAACGTAGGCATGAAATTAAATCAGCAATGTGCATTGCCTAGGATTAATGTGATCAGCCTTTTACTCCATTTTTTTCCAATAAACCTAATGAGGCGAGAATTATTTTCCTCATTTTTCTTCCAGCTGGACAGTCCGAATTATAATCACGGCCGGAGTAATGAACAATTTGTGTGAGCGTTGCCAAACATAATTACTGGAATAAACAACGTGCCTAGAGGCAAATGTTTTGATATTTCGATCTCTGATCCTGGATATTCATGATTAAACAAAAAAAAAAAAAATAATCATGAATTATTCGGTAGCTTTGATGGGTTTGCAATGAACGCTATTTAGCATCAAAGAGAACTACATAATGGCATTATGTCGTTTAGTGTAATTGGCAAATGGATTAATAATTGTATTGACCAATAGCTGCATCGAAAATCCATCGACTGCCTCGTCAAAGTTCCTCTTTAGGCTCTATTGACAAATAAAGACAAATAGTCACGATAAATTATGCCCAGTGGGCAACCTGAAAACACTTTGGATCAACGCCAGAGACTTATCGAGATGCGCGGGCGTATTCGATGCGGTAGATAGGACGAGACAAAAAAAACTAGGCGAGGAACATAACAAGATGCGCCTAGGGATGGGTGGAATCCAAGGCAAAAAGGCACGAGAATTTCGGGAGAGTGTGGGAGTGCAAAAATCTGCATCACTCGAAATTCAAGTAAAAACGAGAGAGGATGACGGAAAGAGGAAAAGCTAGGAAAGGCATATAGAGGGAAATGTGAGGGATTGAGGCACAGGTTTCCCGATCGACCAATTTATTTTCAGCCTCCGAATGCGCGGGCAGCCACCACCAGGAGCAACGGCAGTGCACTTCTATCTTCGCGGTTTGAATCCATTGTCACACGGCAATCGAAGCGAAATGTTTCCGATGCATTAATAACGCATAAATGTCGACGTGCGGCTTTTGGCCCGGTGCCAAGGATCGTTCCATGGGTTTCCTCTATTTAGGGAATCCATCACCGGGCGCAACTCGACGAGGCCATTGCGCTCGAACATACCACGTATATATATCTTCAGGAGGGCGATAAGGGGTTTCGGAAGGAGGGGTATGAGGATGTAGAGGTGGCGGAGGCTAAGTACGTACACACGTCAACTGCAGAGCGGTCGTTAACTCATGCCTGTCAGAAGCGACCTCGATTTATATCAAATAAGTGGCCCCTGCAAAGCACCGCCGAAATTTACTTAGAAACTCGTACTTATCCCATCTGACTGCCACCGAAATTGATATATTTATAATATCGTGAATGTAGGTGGGTTCTAAAAAATGCACTCGCTTCTTCGGTGGTTGGTTCAATTATTATACCATAGTCGTATCTCAATTTGAGAACATTTGGTAGATATATAATTTACGAAATCTTTGTGTTTGAGAATACGCTAAGTTGATATTCGAAAATAATAGTTTGTTATTAACGTCGCTATCATTTTCTAGGAATGATTGCTTGTGTTTAATTGATTGCGGTCGATAATTTTAGGAATTGATGTCTAATCATCAATTTCTGAAATGTCATCTGTGATATGACTCTGATAATCATAGCACGGTACGCGATAGATTTTGCGTTCTTATTGGGTCAAGGAAATTGGAGGACGACTCAGAATCCGAAATACGTCACCTGTCATGATACGATATAAGCAGAATCATATTTTGGAATAGGGACGTATTGCTGAAACCTCCATGATGATAGTTTCGATTACTACCGTCAGATGGTGAATCGACAAATCGTTTCTCGTAATCGAAACAGCATATATTGACGGACATAAGATCATAAGATTTTCAGATAAGATGCTATATATAACGACTTGAAAACATTTTAGGATTGTCCTACAGGCACTCCAATCTAGTTTCAACTTACTTTCGGTTGAATCTCTCATCTAGATCTTATTACGAAAGACCATTAGTGGAATTTTCACTGCAGAAACTTAAGAAGTTTTACGATCATATATCTGTGACCCGATTCCGAGACATGAAAGGACCATGACAGGGCTTGCATATTATGTTGCATATCATACTTGTGACTAGCAAGGTCATGTTTAGAATTAAGGATGTACTGCCAAAATCAGACCAACTAATGACAGTCTATGACTAATTCTTACTAATAAAGACCATTAGAAAAATTGAACCACGAATGATAGTAAAATTTCGCAGTATCCAAATTATTATTCCATTTTACATTTCAAACACTTTACAATGTTAATTATAATTCTCTGTTGATCCTCATTTAGCAATATTTCACCTTCATCCCACGCATTCATAAATGACGACAAAATTGACGTACTTGGGAGATCAAGGGAGAGAGATTCCAGGCGGGACGCCGCTGAAATTCGTCGGTGTTCTTCAGTTGTACCATCTAATACCGCTCCGAAGTTCAAAGCTTTACCTCGAGAGTCTACTAGAGTGTATATTTATCTACCAGGCCCATGCAGACTCTCCCCACCCCCGGAAAGCTCACCTGCAACTAATACCGAGCACATCGAAACGCGTTAGGTACTCGTGTGCGCTCCTTTCAAACGTAGAAACTGAGGATCGTCCAAATACAGACGTTGATAACATGTTTCAACTGGTAATTCTACGTGTACCAAAGTCTCTCCTCATCTCGTCTCTATCTCTGTGTGTCTCTATCCTTACTCGTTTTCTCGTGCACACGTATCAAGGCTAGTTTCGCTCTTGTAACACCGGTAACTTAGTTGAACAAGCCGTGTACAGAGTAGATACGGGACTCGAGACCTTTGAGCCCAAAAGCATGACGCGATAGAAGTGTACGCCTTAAGAGCACCAACGTATGTTTCGATGGTGAATGCTGCTGCAGGTGCTGGCATCTTTTGGCGTACACCTAAGTTCCACAAGCTTTTGCTTTTTTCCACGCCGATTTATGCGGAATTAGCATAGTTGAGATTGCATTTTACTTTTAAATCCCCTCCCGTTGGCCTCTGTACCAATGCCGCGAGCTGTTGGACGCAAAGAATCGACATTTCATAACTTATGGGATATCGCCTTAAGCCCGCGCTCTCTTTGTCGGTCGCTGCTACCCAGTTGAGGTAATATACATTTTAACCCATACTTCAGCGCCTTTAATATTCGTACCCTGCAGACTCGTCGACTTACAATCTCGAAATGCTACCTATTCGGAACGAGACGAGAACTGAACTGGGAATAAAATTTCTTGAGGGAGAAAGAGGGTTTAGTACGAGTAATAATTCCTTCGAACGTGCAGCCGTATAGACGAGATATTCGGTTGGAGGATCTCAGTATTGAGCCTCCTCTCATCGCGTATAAATTCTCGCGGATGATCTCGAGAAATGAATGTTTGATGAGAATGGCAAAATTACTTTCGCGAAATCATTATGTGATTTCGGTAGACGAGACAATGTGAATAATATTAATGAATCACAAGGCATTACAGATTCTAGATTTTTTTCAACTGAGGGCATTTGGAATTTTGATAATTGACTCCAACTTGTGTTTAACAGATCAAGTGAATTAATGTAAATCTTTTAATTTGTATGCTTACTGAAATATTATAAAATAGGTAAATTCGCCAAAAATTGTTTCAAAGTCAATTATGCACGTTACATAGCAAATATTATAAAACTCGGTTTTGCCATCATTCCAGCTGAAAGAATAAAGTTGCTCGAAATTTCCAGGAGTATTTCTTCTTCGTATACTTCTCTTCCTCGATTGAACGTGGAGAACTGAATATCGGAAAAAAAATTATCCAAATGACGTTCAGAAAGCATAAATGTTGAATATTTTCAACATTTATGTGATTTTTTCATTTCTATTCTTACTCTACAGTTTTCTTTCTCCATATCTCAAGTTTGACATATTTCTGGAAAAAGGAAAAAAAAACCATTGGGATAAAATTCTTAAGCGATAAATTCCCTGTGCTTTAATTTTCATGTTTTCCTTTGGTATAAAAATACATTGCTTACATTTTTGCTTCCTCATAGAGGAAGGTTTTTATTTAGTAATGGAGTACTGAACGATAATGTACATACAGTTATGTGTTTCAATAAGGTAATTACAACAAAAATCCACTAAAAGCGTATTTTTAAATAATTTTATCTGAAGGGTCATTACGTTCTGTACAATGCATGCGAAAATATATATGAAGAACCAAAGCAAGTCACATAGTAAAAAAAAAATTCCGCCGGGCCCGCTGAATTGCCTCTCGTTGATATTCAAACTCCGCCATTCCACAAAACTAACATTTTTTATTCTCTTCTGTCTCTCTGGTAATCGATATTGCATCTGGTATTTCGCCACTAGTTCAAATATCGTACAGAACGAACGCAGCAGCAGCGACAGTGGTGAAATTTATCGTATTCTTTTTTTTCTTTTTTGGTCTTATAACTAACGAAAACTCATGTAAAAAGTAGCATTGTAATCAGTCACGTTTAACGTTCCTTTAAATGAGTATTATTGAAGTGTACTTTTAAAAAATTTAAACGTGCTCAAAATGTAATAATTGGATGAAAATTTGACTGATTTACCAGAGAATATATTATACCAGAATAAAATATCGGAGAACTATTCGGTCAACTAACGAACGAGTAAAATAAATGAGAATCATTACTCTACTAAGAATGTATTATTTGTTTACGATTTGTTTTCGTAATTAACCCTATAATTAAGAGAAACGGATCAATTGTGTTTTATTTCAGATTTTACTTCTACAGTTTGATTATTGAATTTAGCTTATACGTGTTTATTTCGCATTCATTTCATTTAGATGTGGAGTGAAAGGCAGGAGTGAAGTTGTCAGTTAAACATCCATTATTTCATTTAAAAAAACGGTGAAAAAAAAAAAACAGAACAGACAGAAACTCGGTGTTAATTAACAATATTTTTGGTCAATTTATATTTTTACAATAAGAGTACAAAATCAATTTGCTAAACATTCACAGTAAATTTATTTTTTCTGTGAAAAGTTACGTTAAAATTAAAAAAGAAAATATCTTCGATTTCTATACCTGAAATATTCACTGATGTGCATCGCTAAAAAGTGACCTGCAAAGTTTCATCGATTAAACAGCATCCCAGTAATTATGCCCTAAAAAGAGTTCAAATAAAGTACATTGAACGTGCTTTCTGGTCGAAAATATTTAGGTGTGAATTTCGAAGCACATATTGAACTCACACAGTCAAAGTCGATCAAACTTCAGTTCCTAACAAAAAAATTGATCAGGCATTCTGTAGCGATAATGCTGTGGATGCCAAAGAGTTATGCTGGAAATTGGCCGTGTGCAATATTTCACCGGCAAGCAAATCCGTGAGTTAATATCGAGCACTGCGGATATCGCAGGGCAGAGCCCCTCCTCTCGTCTCACAGGGCGCAATATCTGCAAGGTGTTAATCACGAGATGACTTCCCGGGTGTTGCACCGGAAACCGGGAGTTTCAGGTGTACACTCGTGTATATAACACGGCGTATATATTCGCAGCGCCACCCCGCGGGACCGCCTACTTGGCATCAAGGATTCTAGTATACCATAGCAATACTACAGTAGCAATAGCTTGTTTCACGTACTCTGCTCCCGGTACTACGTTAGTATTGCCGTCAATGCAAATCTACTTGCCGGTTAGTTAATCTTGGATATTGCCCTCGACACGACGTAATCTCGTACAACGTAAGATTTGCCCCCCCCCCCCTTCCCTCCACTAACGAGTCATTCGAATTTATGGCGCTTTAATCTACGCCATTAACTCGCTGTGTAATTAAAACTCAGCGGTCCCGCTCATCATTCTCATTCAGATGGATTACCAAGTTTGCGAAAGTATCTTGAGCGTGAATCAGATTGCTCTTCGCAAAAGGAATATCCTTGAAGAAACAATGAGATTATTGACTGGCAACGATGAGATAGATTAATTCCAGATTCGTATAGTTTTATATATATGGGACATTCCACCTGGTTTCGACATTGATCCTTTCCATTGGATCCGCAATTTTTTATATAATTGATATATTATTCTAAAAAGCAGTAATTAAAAAAAAAAATTACTCATTTTTAATTATCTACGATTTTTAAAACGAATTACAGAACGACACATTTGAAGAATCTGAAAAATTTCTGAAAAGTCATGTTTTGCATACAAAGATCTTCCGACTACTGCCCGTCGTAAAATTACTATTTTTTCTAATATTTTCCTTTTGTTTGTTGAAAGAAAGATAACAAAAAATTAATAAACACGATATCGCCGGTTCACTTTGACTCGGTTACCAAAAGTTTTGATTTTCGAGAAAAGGGGTTTCATAATATTTTCAGATTTTTAAAATGTATCGTTCGGTAAATTGTTTTAAAAAATTGTAGATAATTTAAAATGTGTAAGAATTTTTTCAAAAAATTTTTCCAAAAAATTGCGTGCCAAGGGTCAAGGGTCAGACCAATGTCGAAATCAAGTGGAATGTCCTATATGTATATATACATGTACCTTAGTGTCTTATATTCAACCTGGCGGCGTCGACTCGTCTTCCCCGACCGTAAATAAAGTTTCACGAATAATCTTTGGCCTCGTTAAAACTTCTTTTACAACCCCGACGGTTCGTGATTTGGCTTGTTGAAGTGAATCCGGTTATCCGGCGATGGGGCATTAATTATCTTTCGAGTTTATATACAGATGAACGTGCTCGGTACTTTTGCGAAAACGAGTCTTGTATGGAATTGAGATAATTAAAACTGGCGTTTCTGGCCCGGGCATAGATTTTTAATAATAACTTTTATTTCGAAGGAGATATAAGTGACTATATTTTCTTAATACTTTGATTAATTGTTTTTATTTCATATTTTTGATTGCTCGTAAAAGAAACTTTGTTTACGTAAAAAAAAAAAAAAAAAAATTCCGAGATTTTCATCTCAGGATTTGTTTGAAAAAATTTTGTTTTTACTCCAATTTAGACAATTTTTGAGGGTTTGGATTAAAATTATGTGGAATTCTGAACGATTTATACATTTTTAAAAATAATTCATGGTTATTTATACAATTATATAGTTACATTATTTTTACTGTTCCCCCTCGTTTTAACAGAATTTAATATTTTCCTTGAAAAGACTTTTTTGATTTTATCCGAAATTTACAAAGTGAGATGAATATGGAATAATATTAGAATAGAATTAATTAATCAAATTTAATGAGATTAAAATTGAAATAATTCCATTAAGATAGCATGACCAGGTTATTAATAATCTTTTAAAACGGTAATTTTATTTTCTTTGACTTTTCTGCAGCCGCAAAGCGAATACAGAAAAATCAACAATATTTAATCTCGTAATTAAAAAAAGAAATATTTTGCCCTAAAATAAAAATATTTCTACGCAAAAAACTAATCTTATTTTGAGACAGTTTAAATTGTTATGCCTAGTAAATTGTTAAAATTTTTCCATGGAAACTTTAAATTTGAGAGAATATATAAATAATTTTTAATGTAGATGAAATTTGAAAATGTAATAAACGTTTTTATAATTTAGGTGTTGGTGTTGAAAATTTGCCACGTCAATTTTTTGGGTAATTACGTAATCTGAAAGTGACGATCAAATTTTTAAAGTTTTATCGGCGTTATTTGCGTTATTTGCAAAAATTGTCGATATAGTAACCTGTAACTTAACCAGCGAAAATAAAAAATAAAATAACGTATCGGTAAATTATCAACACTATTCAGCAATCGGAATTTAAGCTTCTGTAGGTAATATAAAAATCTGCAAGTTGTCGAAGAGACCGACCTTATCTACAGTCGTTCTTTACCATTCGTAGATTTTCAGGGATTGAACTTTGTATCTACATGTGCATTCCGACACGTTTGTAAGTCATTTTGCTAATTTAAAAGATTGCAATTTACGAATAAAGTTTAAAAAAAGCAAATATAAGGAAAACATTGAAAAAAAGGAATGTACAGAAAATATTATTTGCTACACTTATCAACAGTCGACTTTTATCATTTGCAGATTTCTTGAACTTTGAATTTACAGTTGCATTCCATTACATTTAAGAGGCATTTTTCATATTAAAAACCAGCAATTTACGGGTAGAATTTTGAATAAAGCAAGTATTAAAAAAAAAAATTGATAAAAAATAATAATTTTCTGGGATTCGAAAGGATTCGAAAAAAGACAAAAAATCGTGATATTGCGAGTAATCGTATTTTATTTTCCGCGATACAGTTTAATGTAACATGTAACATCGCAACATTTTTTAATCAACATTTCAACCTTTTTCTCATTTCTCGCTGCTTAAATGTTGAATTGTAATAATTCCTTTCGTCTGTTCGTCATAAATATAATATTTATATACAACATTCTAAAACATTTCAATAAATAAAAGAATACGCGTTGCTAATGCATCTATCACTTAATTGCAATTCGATGACACATTTGCACGTAAGGTGTGTGTGTGTGTGTGTGTGTAAGGATAGCCTTGTTCATATATCTGACTCTAAAAATCGAAGTGTCCATTTTGACGATTGACTAGATTACGTGTTCTCGATTATTTACTTATCTTCTATAAATTATATCATCGTCCCAACTTGTTTTTTGTTGTAAAAACGAAGCGCCAAAATCACTTCGAAAAGTGATGTATATTTTTCTTATCATTAGGTTCATTTTCGTTGCTATATAAATAAAAAAACGTAAATGCACGTTGAAGTGGAGAATCTCGTGTTGATGAACACGAATGAAATAATTATTGATAAATTTATCAGTGGAACAGTGCAAGCACTGGGGTGGTTCATGATCAAGTTTAATTTTTTAATTTGGTCTCCCATCCCGAAAAGTAGTGCTAAATACTTTTTTTTTAAATGATCTTAATAAATTATCAGTACTTCATAAAAATAGTTGGAGGTCGCTTGCGAATGAAAAAAAAAAAAACAAAAGGAGAAAAATTAGTTTCGTAGTTTATGACATTCACATGTTTCAGGATGGTTTATATAAAATTTGAATTTTTCTTTTGTCTCCCACCTCAATTAACGTTAAGACATACACAAAATAAAATTCTCCTAATACACGAGAACTATAATTAAATATATAATAATCATAATTTTCATCATGTACCAACCTCCAAATATTTTTATTATACACTAATGATTTAAGTGGATTATTTTTTCAATATCTGGCACTGCTTTTTCTGTTGGGATATTAAAATTAAAAAAATAAAGTTCAACATGAATCACCGCTAGAAAGCACGTGTTCGGCAGTGCACAATACGTGATCCGTATTATTTTGGCTTTATTGGCAGTATTTTTTTGCAAAGAATTAAGGGAATTCATGGAACTTTTCCTTATAGTGGACGGATCGTTAATTTCCCTTTCTTTTCGACTCGCGAATAATTTTACAATAATTATAATATTATTAGAAAAACGCCGACTTTACCATCAAAGTTAAACAATGGCGAATTGGTGCATGTTATATCTGTGGACGCCGAGTCAATTATATAGTTGAGCATTATTGTCTTTGATATTAAGGAAAATGGAGTACCTCAATTGGATAGATCGCTGTTGCTCTCGGATCCACGGCTCGCACGATTAAAAAGAATCTTACTTAACAACGTGATCGATCATCTTTTATCAAAAATGTTAATATTCTCATCATTACCAACGTGAAAAAAAATCGGATCGTCTGACAGGACGAACTATTATTCCCTGCATTTGGATATAATTTTTAAATAAAATTTGCAGGTTCAGAAGAGAGTTTAGGAAAATATTATCGAACGCGAATTATCGCATATTTGAAAAAAAAAATTCAACTGGAAGATTAGAATTTTTTGAAAAAATCTTTTGATTCTTGTGCATGAGTAACTATTTTTAAAAAATCAGAATTCAATGAATATTGAAATATTCATTAATTAATATAAACTTGAAAAAAAAAAATGGTTCTAAATATTGTACAGGTTTTGATCCCTGATCATACTTAACATCCTAAACTATTTTCTGGTAAATAAGAAATAAGGCTCCCGATTTCAATAATCGGCAAATAATTCATATCAAGCACTATCAAGGCTGAAGAAAAAGCCTGCTGTCGCAGATCAGATGTTTAAAATAAAAATAATTGAATAATAGAGCGTCGCCTTAGAAATGGATTGACAATTTTGTAGAAGAAATTGGAAATCTGTCGTAGATTGTCGACTACGTTGATGAGTAAGATCTCTTAATGATGAAACATGCCTAATTAATTACATACTATACTATACGCGTATCTACAAAATTGTTGGGTACTACGTGCTAGCCTCGTCTATGACCGTGATGACCCTATTATTGGAAGGCGCCGGGGCCAAGCGCCATTTTTGTTTGATCTCTTCATCCTCAACTGGTGCCTGACTGTTGCCATTACCGTTCCCATTACCATTTCCATTTCCGTCTCCCGTTTGGCTGCCTTGGCCACCCTGCTTTGATCTTGCAAGCGACCATCGGCGTCCTTTGCGATCCATTATTATCGGCATTTCGGCAATCAGATTATTCTCAAACTCCGAGAGCATCAAATAATTTTCAACTTTATTGCAAGAGGTTATGCAGTCGCCTATATAATCAAGATCGTCCAAAATATTATCCGGAAGATCCATGTCTGCTATACCCTCTTCGGAGATGCATGTCAACTCAGGTTTTTCAGTGCCAAGTGCATCGATAATTTCTCCTGAAAAAAAACAAAAAAATAATTTAAGAGAGTAAATTCATGTAAAATCACTTTGTAAAAAAAAAAAATAAGTACCCACATAACACCGAACCATTTGAAAAATATTTTTTAAATATTCCTTTGAAATATAGCAATATTGTCATGAATATTTTAAATCAATTTCCAACATTCTTAAAATATTCCAATAATCTTGTAATTTAAAAAAATAAGAATTATATCATCGCAAAACAGTTTTAAATCCTAATTTTTTAATATTTTAAATGTAATTAAATATTGGCAGCACTTCTACAATATTTATTCCATTTTTTATGCTATGCGGATTTAGAAATGTGTCATTTTGACAATTGACAACAATGAAAAAAGCTTTAATTTATTTTTACCTGGTCCTGGTGCAAGTTCTGCGCCGAGTACCAAAGCTGCGGCAGCTGCACCTGCAGCGACACCTTCGTTTTCAGGTTCCTGAGTAAAAGATAGCCTTCTTCTTTGCGGACAATTGTCTGAAACGCAGAGATGCCTCGTTCCGTTTGCTCGAGTGTGCTTGTGTCTTGACAAATTGCGTCTGTGAAGATCTATGAAGAACAGAGTGAAACTACCGACTAGCACGCATGTGGAGCTGAAGTAATATCCAGCTTTTCCACCGCAACCAACATTTATGTAACCTGATGAACAGAGCGTTACTGGTGATTAGATGAATAATTCGTTTTTAGAGACATTTAAAATGCTATTAAAAATATTGTTTCCTTACCCGAAATCGGAACACCGATAGCTATTGGTATTGCCTGGGAACACTGAACGAAACCCCATGTTCGAGCAAAATTTCTGGCTCTTACTCGCTCATACGTGTACATCTTGAGACTGTAGTGATATCCACCACAAAAAATCCCTTTAACGAATACAAACAGTAGATTTTAGACATTATTACATTTAAGCATAAGAGAGTCATTCTAAAACAGACAGTTTTAGAACGACTTGAGAGATGCCATAGGGGTATAAAATTTCATGGTAAACTTGGTTACCATTAACCAAATAAATATTGACACGGATACAAAAATTCTTCATTTCAATCGTTTAATATTTCGGCTAACTTGGTTTCCTCAATTATTGTCATCAATGTGACATAAAATCTAGGTTAGCTCATGATTCAAGGAGTATCAAACTCACCATAGATCCAAGTGAACATGACATAGCCGTGATAATTTCCGTGTACGGCTGTAAGTGCCAGAATGCAGAGACCACACATGAAGACAGCAGCTTGAGTAAGATATTGTCTTGCGATACGACATTCAACACTATGATGTACGACCAAAAGTCCAAATGCGACACATCCAAGTGTCCATGCAAGGCCCAAATAAGCTTGAAGAAGTATCACCGTATCCCCGAGTCCTTCCTCCTCCGCTTGATGTGCCTGAAAAAATGGATCGATGAATAAAAAAAATCACTCACAACACCATTGAATTGTCCAATATAGAATCGGACAAATGAAATTTTACCAAGTAGAAGATTGGTGTGTTAATTCCAAAGGCTGATATTCCAGTGGAAACAAGAAGTATCCTCACGGTCTTGCTCTTTAAAGTACTAAAGTCAAAAAACGGCGGTCTGTCATCAGCCTTGTTCTTATCCTTGATCTTACGCTTCTGATTCTTCAAATGAAGTATCGCCCTTCTCTGGGGATGATAGAGCGAGGCGCTACGATAGAATGTACCCAGGATGAAAGTGAGAAAGACCACGCCGGTTACCGCCTGGAGTCCAAGTCTCCAGCCAATCTTGCTGAAAATGTTCAATTCGTACGTTCAGCAGAACCCTCCTCTCATTCTCATACTTTATCACGACGCCCTCACTCCTCTTGGGTCCCTCAACGCTATGTCGTTTTACGCTCTCAAGTTTTTACCTAATAGCTCCCTTGATGAACGCCGACATCACTGCGATCCCGAGACCACTTCCTGACACAATGAATATCTCCACGAATTCACGTCTTCTTTTGAAGTATTGGGCGACCATCAGGGTACTACAGTCTCTCGTCATACCTACGCCAATTCCTGAAATAATAATTACAATCTTATTATTTAATCATTCTTAAGTTCACGAAAATCTTTCCTGCCTATTTTGTCATACTTGTTGATCTTGAAAACGCCACTTCTCTGTAGATCTAGTCTTGATCTATTGTAATATATTAGTAAAACATTTTTGGAATCTCTCGAAATTAAAAATATTGCAGAATGGAAACTTATCGAATTGTTATCGAAGGCTTTTAGAACGTTTGATAGACAAAATAATATACTAGAAATTCCATTACAATCGCCAATGTGGAAAAAATGATTCTTGTATTTTTAGGATTTCTTCCCGACAAATGGTTTCGATCAATCATAATTCCGTCTGTGTGGATGTATATATTCGCGTTATGAAATGCTCGACTGAGTAAGAATCCGATTATGTGAGATCATCGGTGAGACGCCAAGACAAGCAAGATTTGGCCTCGAGCAGAATTGATGATTCAACCAAGAAAGAAAAATCTTCGTAACAATACATCTGGATAAATTACAAATATCGAGTTTGGGTTTGCCTGCAATTTCAATTACGCAGTCTTTTTTTTTCTCATTCGACTGTAACAACTTCTTAGGCTTTATAGAGAGTCGAAAAGAATATTAGAAATTCTGCTGATGAGTAATTACGAGAAGTGAGACTGAAGGAAAGTTTCTTGGGCATTAATTATCCCATCGCTTTTCATCAATGCTTTCAAAGTGCACCAAAGGGGAAGAAATAAAGGGAAAGGAGTCAAAAGCTCACGATCAGTCTTCCTTCCAGTGACATTTCAGACGTATTCGTCTCGCAATTGAATTTAGAGGAAAGACAGTTGGAATCGCGATAGCAGCATTGCTTTTGCAGGACTTTGATGAATTCTCGCGCGTCACTCACCTACGACAGTGCCGTAACTGAAGAACAGCTGATGGAATTGTGAGGCAAACGAGGTGAATAGACAGCCGAGAGCAGTGACGAGACCACCAAGAACCGCGGTGACTCGAGTACTTTTTTTCCGACAGAATGCGATGGTCACTGGCGATACGAGAAGCGCCACTCCGGTTGACATAGCTCCAAGCCATCCTGCGAACAAATACAATAAAAGAGAGAAAACGTCAGTGTCTGAAATAAGCAAAGGCATATCTTCGGGAGATACGAAAATGTTGCGTCATAAAAGAATTTACGGGTTCATCCTGATGGTACTTTCGATAGGGTTAACATTGACAGTTGCTAAAAAGTATTTCACATAATTATAGTGATATATCAAACTGTTCAGGATCATTTTATTCCAACGAGTATTAGGAATTTGAACAATTTATTTTTTTGAAATACAAATTGGTATTTGCCTTTCTAGAAAAAAAAAAATCTGAATGTATGTGTGTGTGTATGAATCAGACTCGGAAAATTTTAACTACTATAACTCAAGAAGGGTCGACCTTCTTTTTGCACTCACAGCCTTTTATCACACTTATTATATTACATCGAAGTAGTTCTTTCGTACGTGCTTGAATAAAATAAAAAAAAAATATAGATTAATACACTTGGAAAGACGTTGATCGTAGATTTTTTTCAGCATCATTTAAATACGATAACTGTATTTCTCCGCTCACTCTCCGGATTGAATTCTCAGACTGTTAAGTGTATAGAGGGGGTTCATAAATTGTCGTGCGGTGATCGTATACGGTTGTCGTGACGTTATTAAGCGGGGACCCTCTCGCGCGTTTACCGGTGAATTAGTATAGTGGCCCGAGCACAAGAACGTATATCGACCGATTCGAAATTCATGCGCCACACTATATCCCGTTGAATTATCCACGTCTCCTCTATGGACGCGGCTTTAGCCGAGTCGATGGATGCTTGCAAAGCTCTCGAGTTAGAAACGATTTATCTATAATTCGTTCAGTATAGCGATTCGAATCCAGCTGGTGCTCATTTCTCATTCACTGTCGTATCTCGGTGCCTAGGATATTCAATTGTAGCCTCGAATACGAACAGCCTCTCCAGATCGCTTTCCAGACTGACCAAAGTAAAGTTATTTCTGAACTAAAAAATATATATATATATATATATATACATCGAGACGGCCGAGTGAGAGCTTTTTATCGTCTTTGACGTTGACGATCTCCCAACAGTGCGTCACAGAAAAGAAAATCGTGGGCAGCGCAAAAAAAGCCTCGATCAATCAGCAAAGATGGGTAACCCAACTCTTATATGGATGTGAGATTGACAGGCGGTTGGTTCAAGCTACTTTCCACCTCGTCTCGAGTTTTCGTTGTTTCGGACACAAGTCCCAAAAGTCACGCACCGCTCTCGAGTTTCTCCGCGAGACAAAGGTCAGCTATGGTCTCAATTTATCTTCTCGAGCTTGGAGAAAGATGTCATGGAATCTGGCAACCTATCATATTTGAAGATTTTTCTATTTTCCTCGTTTATACGTCAGAGTCTTGTGTCGATTATTATAAAATTATACCAATTGCAGATTAATTTATGAGTCTTTTTTTTTTCGTTTCCAAAATTGCAGTTTCAGTATTCAGGTTTTCTCCCACGCGTCGCTGGCTCAAATGACTTCAGCCAGTTTATCTTGAGAATCCATGGGATTTTTGTGACACCACTTATTTCTCGCACGTGACCGCAAGCTCTATAAATCAGAGTGCGCGACTCTGCGCATGCTCTCGTCGAAAGATTTAAGATATCCCAGAGTTACCGGTGTGGCTATATGGTCACTGTAAAGTATTGCAACTGCCGGGTGGAGTTTTATTCTTGTATATACTACGATGCACCGAGTTAATTAAAGAAAGAAGTATTGAGACGTCGCAATGCTGATATATTAAAAAAAAATTGAGAATCATAAATCCTTGACACCTTCTGCAATTCAATCTTTCAGCGCTGTGACATTTAACAGGACTAAAACAATGTGTGAAACTGTTGCGTATCGGTAAAGAAAAAAAGAGATATATATATTTTTTTTAACATTAACACTCACCCAAAATTATAACAATAACAAAGTTTTAATAGCATTATGTCGATGAAGAAATTATATATAAGAACTTCTGCACAAGAACTTCTGTGTCAATACTTGTGCGTAAAAACTTCATGTAAACAATTTTATAACGGGATCGTATAAAATATTTTTATAATCTTCCTACGAGAATGAAAACTTCTGAAACCTAATTAAGACCAATTAAACCATCTGCAACCTGAAATCAGCGACAAATTGAAAATATGAAAAATATTTTCATCGATAAGGAAGCTAATGAATTTCACTCATTGAAATGTATTCAGATGATTCAGCCTCCTTGATATTTAGGAAGTTGTACTGATTCAGCGACTAACCACACAGCTTTAAAAAAAATCGTTTAGGACTTATCGGGTATAAAATAAAAGTGAATAATGTCGGTTTCAACTACAAGTGACATGCAATTCAACGATATATGCAGTCTACGATAATCGCAAAGTAAATTACCTCTTTTGAATCGCTGTAAATAACGACTCGAAGCATAGGTATCATAGTGAGAAGTATATTTCGTGTTAGCGTGCGCGCACGAGATCTTTAAGCGAGTCTTAACAATGCCCAGTAATTTTTTTTTATCGGAGTCCTTTACAATGTAAACGTTATATGCTTCTGAATTTCGTTCCCCTCGCAAAAGAATTGCGCGGTTTCCACACATGTTTATTCAGCCATATGACAAATCTCATCAAGATGCCATACAGCGCTCTCTCGTCGCGCTTTTAACCGATCCTGCTCCATAAGTGAGATACGTGTGTATGTGCACAATATGCTCTCGTCACTCGAACATTTTATGCTCCATATATTTCCGGAAGATACTAACCGCGGAGATTCCATCGGCCCTTTAAACGTTGATGCCGTTTTATCCAAATGGTGTATGGAGCAACGAAGCTATAGTCGAGCAAGTGGAGGGATGGTGAGTTTAAACACGATAAGGACTTTAGTGTACCGCGAGCACGACGTTGTGGAATATAAAATATTCTTTACGACGTTTTAGCGTTACGTGGGTGTCTCTCGTCGTTTCGCGGTTACGCGACGCCCACGCGACGAAATTTTCCTCCAAACTCCCGTCCCCGCGGGGATTTCATTCTCCACGTGGTGCTACACAGAATTTTACTCTAGTGAATGCATACTTTAATGAGAACGAGGTAAAATCTATTTTACTGCGCGATAAATTACACCAGTTTAAGGATATTTGTATTCAAGTGGCGAGCGTTATTATTACGCAAAATTCACATCTGGAAGATATTCTAATTTACGTTTTCCAGTGAAGGTTATATATTTTTTTTTATTATTTATCTTTGATAACTGGGTTTTATAAATTATGTAAATTCGCTTTTTTATCACAAAGATTAGGTACGAAATGTTAAAAAAATATTATTTGAATGTTGAAAACATTCATTATTTTTAAGCTAATTGTATCATTAATACTGAACTGCACTTATTGCATTTTTAGCACATTTACCTTCTAAGCTATTGCTTATTTTATTTATTTTTGAATGATTTTTTACCGAGGACACTTTGTCAATATTTCGATATTTAAAAAATTAAATCTTTGTTTTCACGTTTTTTTCTCTTTGGAAGGTCATTTAAAATTTTTTTTTTTCAAACATTCCAAAATTCTTAGAAATTCTTCAATTCTTAGAATTGAAGGTGTAGTAAAATCGGATTTTATTACATACTTAATTATTAATCTAGGAGAAAATTTTGAATGGATATCTGATAATGTAATTACTCCTAAGAATTTTAAGCATTAATTTATAAAATTGTTGCTTACAATTAAATTAGCAACGATAACAAAATACACAATTGGCAAATTGTTATTGTAAAATAACTTTCAATTGCATTATTCGTCCTAAAGTTGTTTATAAGAGTTATGAGAGGTAGTGAAAGATTTTTTTTTTGTGGAAAAATAGTGACGTTCGATTGACGTATTAACCATCGAAGGTCTCATGGAGGATTGTCGATGGGCGGTGATCTACAGTTGATCGAGAAAAGTAACCAATAGCAACGGTGAAAGGATCGCAGATCGAAACACCTCATTACATTTTACAGCCAATGAACTTGTAGCTGCAATTGCTACACTTGTATACATATATGTATATATATGGGGCATTCCACCTGGTTTCCGTTCTCTAAAAATTACTAATTTTTAATTTTTCACATTTTTTTTTACTTACGATTTTTTAAAACAAATTATCCAATGACACGTGTTAAAAATCTAAAAAAATTCTAAAAATCATGTGTAGCATACCAAATTTTTTCCATTTTTGTTGTTGTTGAAAAAAGGCCGAAAAAAATAGAAGGAATCGCCGGTCCACTTCAGCTTGGTTACCAACAATTTTTATGTTTCAAAAAAGGTTTTTCAGAATTTTTCAGATTTTTTAAATGTGTCGTTCGATAAATTGTTTTAAAAAATCATAGATAATTAAAAATATGTAATCTTTTTTAATTTAGAATTATGTTAATAATATAAAAAATAGCGGACTGAATCGAAAGGGTCAAGGGTCAGACGCAGGTCGAAACGAGGTGGAATACCCGATATATATGTAAAACGACTTATAAAAACGTAAGGGTGAGAAATCACGTCGTGCGGCTTGTGGTCAGAACGACAAATTAATTTCATTCCTTCGTGACCATTGCTTTATGAGAAAGACCTGGAAACCAAGAGGTCGCGAGTTTTCTCGGAAAATAATTTACCACGCATTCTCGCGTCTACGTTTGTGCCGTGATGATACGCGAATAGTTTTTACCTTGAATTCTAGCTAATCTCAGCTAGCTCGAATAGTTCTCCATCGAATAACAATAATAATGTTCTGAACAATGTCCCATTTTTTCTCTTTTTAATGGTATAAACAGTAGTCATAATTAAAGCCTTCAATCGCCAGCTTAGCATGATTGCTTCATTTGAGGATCAGCATAATTTTTTTTAAACATCTTCAATTTGTATCTAAACAATCTTAATGAATATGACAAATGGCGGAATTCCTCGAATTGCGCATATTTATTATTAACTAAAAAACTACTTTTAATTCACTAAAAAAATAAATATATATATATATTTTTTTTAATGTAAAAATACAAAACAGATTTTTTTTTTAAATACCATTTTTCACTATCTTGATTAAGAAAAGTATTTTTTTTTTTCGGTAAAAAAGGAAATTTTGATATTAAAACAATTAACATTTGTCATATGCCTAAAATATAAAATTTAATTAAACTTTCGTTCCTTAAAAATAATTCTTTTAATCTGCCAAGCACATCCGCATCACTGTCATATTTCCATTGATAAATCTCACTCAGCTATTTCCTTTTACACCCGCTGAATATTAAATTACGTTGAGTCAAAGAAAAAAAAAACCCCCAGCGTATAGCTGTTTCCGACTGGCCATATTTCATCTCAGTGCAAAAAAAAGAAAGGTACAAAGAAAGAGGATGGTATGGAGGTCCTCTACAGAGGCTTGTTTGCATGATTTCTCGAGTGGGTCAAAACGAAGAACGATAATAAAAATCAATATTGAATGCGACGTTGAATGTTCTTTAATGACCATCGAGCTGCAGTTTGCAGTCGAGTATTCAAGTTTGTTGTGGTCATAAGTACGCTCTAATATCAAATCTGTTTGTTCTACATTTCGTGTGCCCAAAAAGTCGCATTGGCACTGCAGAGAGCACTAGATCAGCGACAGAAAAATTACGATCGCGTGGTGCGTTCATAGCTGGGACTCACAACAACAGTAGAAGAGTCGGTGGATGTGAATCTACAGCATCGTTGCTCTCGGGCACTGGAGCAATAACATATATCAGGTTTGATAGAAGGGGGATCGTAATGATCCGGCCAGCTGACTACCGGATACATAAAAGTTACCGAGCACTTCCCACAACGGCGCGCGAGCCGACCGAACACGGTACGAATTGAAGAGCTCTCCCTGTTTGCAACCCGAAGAAATAACGTTATAAAATATATATTGACGTTTCCAAGATGCATGTTACGTATTCGTATCAAGTGAAGTAGCCATCGTTATCGCAGGCTGCAATGGAAACGTCCACTTTTTTTTTTTATCATCGATCAAGTCGTCTCGATTCCGGTAATATCGTTGCTCAGCTTTATCGATGGGAAGACGTATGTTGCAAGAGTTTAATTCAATCTGCTGATGTAGAAAAACTCTGGAAAGTTGCTAACTTATCTTCGGAGAAAAGCCCTTTTTAATTTCAGCCTTATGGAGTTCCCGATCGGATATTAAGTCGGTCTGTATCACTAAACCGTATTTATATAACATCAGGCCCAGTTACAGCAGCAATTTGGTAATTTTGATGCGATTTGACATATCCGCCTTAGAACCAATCCAGAACTGGATTAAAGATGACGAGTTCGATCAGACAAGACATATTGATGCCAAATCCAGCCCAGACCAAAGCATGTTGATCAAACAAATGCTACTGATACCTGGCATAATCCTGATGTAAGATTAAACAGGCTGAATTGATTTCTGTTCAAGATGGACCATTTCCATTTTGGGATGACATTGATCGTTTAGAACGGAATGGAAAAAACGGATTTATTGATAATTATCCAATCATGTTAAAAAGGAAATATATTTAGTAGCGTGCGTTGGGAATGAAATAATAGCAATTCTTAATAAATTATTATCATTTAAATACCACTGACATCCCGTACACAAAGAAGGTATATAAGAGTATAAAAGCTTTAGTCTATTCAGTGAGTGGACAGAAACGAGTTGAGAAGTTGACGATCAGGAAGATCGTCGTCGTCTTTAATTACACCCTCCAACAGCAATTAGTCTCTTTCACAGAATCTGATGGTATTTAATCAATTTCTTCGTCCTGTCTAAGTGGTAAAAGAAGAAGGCGGTAGAAACGTCTACTGGGGTAGAGCATAATCCATCAATGACAGACTCGGTGTCGCCGGAATAAAGTAATTTCGTTGTGGTATAAAATTCTTGATGAGCATTAACTGCTCAACGAAATGAAAGCGACGAAACAAAAGATCTGAAATATTATTCCTTATAAAATGATTATTAATCTTGGCTCCATCGTGCTTTTGGTTTTCGACCTCGTGAGTGCTTAGTAACAGCTTGACGCGCAGCTAGAGGGTGTATGCAGAGTACGAGGAAGGATCCCTGAGGGATGAACGAAAGGAGACGTCTGTGGGACGAAACGAGGCGAGACGGTTCACCCGTGGGACGAAACGAGACGAGACGACGTCGTCTTTGTGGGATGAAAGGATTATACAAAATACCAGACTCGTGTCTTTGCCCAGACGGAAAATACTGGTTGCCAGTGAAAACAGTATTTGAAATAGAGGCAATATTCCTGGAAAGCATTTCTCCAACAGGTTGGCTGAGTTACTTGATTTAGAAAATTTTTCTTCTCGGGAGGTCCAGAGAATCCTATGGGTTAAAGTATTTTAGCATCAGATGACAATTCATGGAATTGGAATTCTAATGGTCGGATTTTCAGTCGGAAGTTTCTGTCTTAAAACTTAACTTAAGATTAAACTTTAGACCTTAAATTCGGCTTAAGATTGATTTAAAAATCAATGTTCTCTTATTTCCACCGTTTCACATTTCTCTCAGCCCCAATTTTCCTAATAGTCGTAGGTTCAAGTCTTGAGATTGAACTGTGAGTGAAAATTCGACACGAAGAAAAGAATCTAAGAAATAAGCTAATACATTATTTCCGGTTGATGCAATAGCAACGACATATATTATTTTGTGACATATATCAAGAGCTAATTCAGCAGGACGAGAGTGGGAACAAAAAGCCATACTTTTCTTCTCGTGTATATATGCTTGCTGAGCAAATAATCCTCCCTTGTTGAAAGCTCTCTCGCGGGCGTTCGTAAACTCGGTCTCCTCCCATATACGGACACTATACACTCTTCTGGCCCGTGAAAACGAGACTCTTGGCGATCCCTTCCGTCTGTCGTCATTCGTAACTGTGCGAGCTTTCGGTACGAGTGCCTCGCACAAGGATAGTACCCAAAATCTGGCGGAGAATAATATTTGCGTCAGCGAACTCTAGCTGCTCAGCGAATATTCGCGGTATAAGACTCTATCAACATCTACAGCCTGTTACGACGATCTAACATTATGTCATATTATGGTTTCTTGCAGAGGAAGACAGTTCAGCCTACTTTCGGAAACAAGTATTATGATCGGAAGAAAAAGCACTCTGCGAAAGATCTGAGGGAAAAAGTTGATTGACTTTGCTCGGTCAAAGCTTTGACGTATACGTCAACTACTGTTGTCATTGGGGCATTTTTACAGATGTTCATCTTCGTATTTTTTTTTTTTTTCAATAATAAATATACCTTAGTAGTTAATTATATTGAAATGATTGAACCTAAGACATTATTTTCGTCTTGAATTCACCTATTTGGAAGAAATTATTCCGCGATAAAATATAATAATAAAAAAATTGTCAGAATAGATGATTTAAAAATTGAACTGGACTACAACATATAAAAGTGAAGATTTCGAGTAAGAAAAATCAAAAACATCAGTAAATAAATAAGATAACCTAGGCTTTTAATCGAAATTTCATGTCTTGCACTATAAAATGACAAGCATATCTTGAATTGGTCACTCAACGATTTTTTATTCACGGTCTCCATCTGTGAATAGAAGAAAAGTGCGAGTGATACAGATAGACGTACGAGGGTTGTAGTACTTTATCGAGAGTGAGAGCGCAAAGTCAACAAACCCTCTCGCCATCTCGAGGGATTCTGGAGGGTGAAAGTATAACGTATATAAGCAGTGGCAACCTAACCACTTGGCACTTGCCCGAGCATTCGCCTTGAAACAAGCTTCGAGAGAGACTTTCGTGGAGACACTTCGAAAGGGATCGCGATGCAGTGGAAGTGCAATAGCGGATAGTCACATCGACATTTGGACAAGACACATTGCGATCGAGTATCCAAGACATTGTCGTTTTTCCATTTTGCACCGCAGAGTAGGATTTTCTTATCGCATGCTATCTTCCAAGTATTTACTTCTTTTTTTTCCAATATCTGGGGACATAATCGTAGAAACTGGATTTTGCAAATTGTAAATGAAACGCGGTTAGCCGATCGTGATGTCGCTGACCGTGTCCTGCGAAGATTTTAGGAGCTGGGTGGACTTTCTAGTAAACAGAATTATTGGCTGTTTTATCGTTAGGAATCCTGGTGAAGATAGTTGTGCCTCGTATAACGTTGCAAAGTAATGGCCCTTTTCTTTTTCTCTTGGAGGTTTTCGAAGGGAAAAGTCACTTTTATGCACCCTTGCTCGGTTTCATAGCATTTTGGTGGCAGTAATAAGAATGGAGGGGCTCTCACAAAAAAAAAACCCCTCCACACAATTTTCCTTGATTCTCCATTGCTGCTGCACGAACAATTTGTATGTTCATCCATCCTGGTGTGAAGGAGAGGAAAGAACAAGAAAATTAGGATTCAATGGAAATGCGACCTGTCTCATGTAAAATAAACAATAGTACCCCTCAATCATCCAATTTCCATGCAACAAGCGAGCAAGACCCTTTCATTTGCAGGCATAAAGTGAAAGTGAAATACCCAAAACCCTTGAATTTATTTTGGTGCACGTATTTTCCCGAACTTGAGTCGATAGTGATGGACCAGTTTGAGCTACACTTTGCTGGTAACTATCAATTCTGACAATCGCATGGAATGAATACAACTAAGATGGGTATGAACCTGGGAGTGGGGGAGGGGGACGGGTGGGGATTGAGAGATTCGGATTCAGTGAATTAGAATTATTTTATAGGAAAAGTTTTGTGTCCACGAAAGTCGTCCCTAAGAGCTTTCTCCCCAGGTTGAAAGTCTAGACACTGAATGCTTCATTTGGATTTGCATTTATTCCACGGTTATTTACGGTTTCTGTCTGCAAATATAAGAAATTTGACGTTTTTAAAATTATTTTTCGTAAATTGTTATTTTAAGAAAATGTTAATATAAATTTGATGTCAACATTTTTCAAAAATGGACGCGGAAGATTTAAATGGAACCAAAATTGCCCCACAAAAGCGGTAAAAACTTCAAATGTCACTAAAAAATCTCAGTTGCAGTCTCCATTCATCAATTCAATTATGAATAGATACCCGTAATATTCCATAGGGCCCAAAATGCTCATTCACAATTTATAACCAAGCTTTCGAATCTACCGACATTATTCTCAACTACAGTATGGGTCACGAAAGTTTCGTTTTCCTCTGCAGAAAGGACGCCAATAAGACCAATCTGGTGGCATTGATAACAAATAAAAAAAGAGGATATAACTTTTACCGTTCGAGTTTCGATATGGAATCATCGATGAAGCGTGAAAATAAAAGGGTGGTAACTGTTAGTTGAATAAACTTTTCGACAAACTCCAGGCGTTTCGCTCAAAGTCCGACTTCCACGATCGTAAAATGACCCACACCGCATTCTCCACAAGTATCCGACTAGAATATATATATATACATTTATATCGACTGGTTGAAAAGCTTATATATATTGTCAAAGCGTGCTGAAGAGAACGATGTCCTGTGGAAGCATTAACCGTATTTTCACGATACGGGAAACTTCGTCACTGCGACACTCGGCGATGCGGTTTCACTTTGCGGTACGCGCTTTCGTCTGCCTCCCTCAGGAGGAGAAGAAGATCGCGAATGGTCTTGAGACTTGGTCGCATTTACCGCGAAAGTTCTCTCTCACTCATCCACTTCTATACTCTCGAACAAGTAGAGAGCACTGCTGTTCGTTATCGTCGTTGAAAAGGAAAGACGGTGGAAAGGGAAGCGTTACATCCGTGCACCAAAGAGGACCACGACTCGAACTTGTACGCGAAGATGGCAAGATCGTTCTTATCTCGTTGCCCACGTGAGTCGCTGGAGACCCATCACGTTCCATCCTGCGCGCAGTTGCAATACTCCAGGGTAGTAGAAACAGTCATGCTATAGTAGTAGTAATAGAAGAGACTAGGGCTTACTTAATCAGAAGCAAAATGGATAAAGTCACGTTAAGGAGGTACGTATATTACGTACTTGACAAATTTCTATCATTTAAAAAAAAATTACATCTACAAATCTCGAATAATGATCAGTTGCTTGAAATTTGTATACTTTTATCAAAAATATATTTTTCACAAACGTCCAAAAATCTGACTTTATTCATTTTATTAAAAAAAATTTATCAAAAAATGTCAATGGTTTAAAATTTGTATTTCTATTTTACAATTTGTTCGTCACTTTTCTAGTTTAATGATAAAAAAAAATTGCAGATGACAATATGACTTTTTGTTAAAGTAGAAAGCAAATTAGTTGTTTAGCAACATTATTTTTTATTCGTTCTCAAATTTGCGCAATCGAAATTTGTCTCCTCTTGGTCTCCCTGAGTATATAGTGCTCTAGAAATGATTTTCCAGATGTGTCTTCACTAACTCCACTACCTCGACTTGCAGATTTTTATCCGAGTACGTGACCCATTATATAGTTGTCTCTGACTTACATGGAGTGGGGGAGGTGCTTCCAAAATCGCAGAATGAGAAGTCTCTTTCGACTTTTGAGAAAGAGAGGGAGAGAGAGAGAGTAGGAGAGGCACATAACACATTCGTGGTAGTTATGCAAATTTGAAGAGGCAAAAAGCACGCGATCTTCACATTTTAGCGGGACTGTGGAGGGACGGTAAGATGCCGCTTTGGTTCTTGAACGTCAGGGCGGACATAAGCCTCAGGCTATTTTTTTTTCCCTGCGACTACATCATGCTGCTCGTATGTATTTAGATCGTATGTACTCAGCGATTCAGCGATAATTCGAGATAAATATGAATCATGCTTCAGCTCTCGATATTCGATATATTATTAATTCACACAGAGAAAAAAAGCTTATACTTTGTAAGCAAAAAATTAAAAGAAAAATAAACAGAAAATAAGAACTTTTCACATTTGTGATTAAAGAATTTGTAACGTGAAGAAAGGTAGGCCATCGATAGGAAATTCTGAAGATGCATTTCATCTCTCCTTCTCTCTTTACTATAACTTGAGATAAGCAGCGAACGAGAAGTCAATGCCCTCCTATATATGGTCTCTAGCAAAACGAGCGTCCCACAATTTATCGGGAATTCACAGATGAAGAATCCCAAGCGATCTATAAGTATTCTTGAAAATTGCTATTTGTGCACGAGAACTCACCGAAAAACCAGGCGACAAAAATATCGTGATTGTTTCGTTGAATATTTTTGTAATAAAATAAGATGCAAAATTTTGGAAATTTTGGATTTTAAGAAATTAGGAAAATCTTTTTTCTTATTGTGTAGAAATAAAATCTGAACTAGAGTAGTTTAGTGATTAATTGAAAAATTTACTTTTAAATTTGTCATTATTTTATTGAGATACAACTAGGTTATCCAGCATAAATGGAATATTTTCTTATTGCCATATTTCTCGACGATAAATTTCTTCGTATCGACGACATGACGAGATTTGCTCGACGATCAAGGAAAAATGAGAAACATATATATTTATATACATAACAGCATGTCGAGTATTCTGGTAGGACAGAGGATGTGCTGGCTAACGATGACTCGGAGAAATGAGCAAAAAACTTGCTGATCCGACATTCATCATACCTCTGTCGAACTGGCAACGAGCGTGTCTGATGCCTGCTGTTTCTGGTGACCAATACGACGAAAACGATCTCTCTTCCTTTGCCTTATTTCTTCATTCATTTGTCTGATCCTTTCATTCTTTCTCACCGTTTCGGTTTCCACTCTTGCTCGCACACGTTCTCACTAGTTATAGTGGCCCTCAACCTTCCCAGAAATAATCGCCCGAACAATCCCCTTCCAGCATCTCGAGAATGCTCGCGCGAATGAATTGGAACGAAGAATAAAAAGCGTCCAAATGGACAGACTCAATTGAACATCTCGACTCTCTCTCCCTTCCTCTCCCTCTCTCTCGTTTACGTTCCTCTTATCTTTCTGTCTTACAATCTTTTTTCGTATCCAGAGAGTGATCTCACTGTCTTATTCCTTATATTGGTAGCAGCGAAAAACTTTTCCATTCTGATCAATTTACGAGAATGAGTGACAGATGAAATATTAGAAGGGATAAATTTGTGCTGGCAAAAATATAGTTAGTAAAAAAATATTTATTCAAACGTGTACAGTCAAAGTAAATGAAACAAAATTATAGCATTGAATAAATTTATCTCACAAGAAGTTCTAAAAATTAGTTTCTACTTGTCAGACTTTTAAAATATGAATATTATCAGCTTAGAAAAAATGTATCTATTATTTGCGATTGCACTTGCAATAGTTAAGGTGCCTTAGATCCTGAGGCGGTCATGAAACCCGAAACGTTCGTCGATCACGCAGCGCCTCAATGCCAACGGAAAGAGATGAGAGAGGGAGAGAGTGAGGGAGCCAGTAAAAAATAAAGCATTGCCGCAGGGGGTTGCTTTTTACGGGGCCCAGACACGTGGACTGCAGACGCAACACCGCACAGAGGAGGGCTTCACTCATCCTCTGATGTTTTCCTCGGCTCACTTCTGCCGTCGGCGGCGGGATCGTCGTCAACCTCGGTGTCGTCGTCGCGCTCCCATGAATAATAATGTATATGGCGCGAGCGACCTTAACTCTTCGGCAACCAAGCACATGTACCTACATAGCTATATATACGTATAGTATGTATATATATATATATACGTAGCCTGATACATGTCTGCGATGCGCCACCTCAAAAAGCAAAGTGAACGAACCGCACTTGCGCTTATAACCTTCTTGTTACGTTTTTAGATGTGCGTTCCTCGTCACCTGAGTGAACCGGTGACGTGCAAGGGTGAAAGGCAATTTCGCAATACTCCAGCGGATTCCTACCACGTGATTTATTAAACTTGTTTTCAGTTAGCAGCCCTTATCGGGTGTTAGATGGATCTTTACTACCTACTCATATTCAACTTGCAAATTTTATTGCCACCAAGTCGACTGGAGAAAAACATATACGATTTATTTAATATTTTTTAATATTCCGTAAATTATTTAATGGCTCACTCTGTTTTTTCAATGATCGGTTTTACTAAGAGAGGAGATTTATAATCTAAACCATAAAAAATCGATATAGAGAGCAAACAAAAATAGAAGATCACGAATGTTTTTATTGGCTTTGCAACAATACATTCGTTTTATTGCAACATTTTTTTATCGCATACATTTTTAAAAAAAATTTGTTTTCTAGACTTTTTTTTGTGTTTTTCAATTTTTGCTAAATGTTCATCAAAGTGTGTCCTATCTGTGCCCGAAGTGCGGGAATCCAATATTTTTTTTGTTTTTGAAAAAATACATTTTTTTCAATGGAAATATTTTTTTTTCTAAGCCACTTTCAGAAATCCCAACCGCATGCTTTTTCTCTCGGAAATACGTGTGAAAAGTCTTGAGACATTGGATTCTGCAAAGCTTGTAAGTAACTTGAAAAGAGTTTTTAAAAACACATATCATTTTTTACTTCATACTTGAATATCTCAGAGATAATACATCAAATGAATGAAATCTTACAGAGATTCTGACGAAAAACAATCTAAAAAGTGTATGCAATTTTGGTGGAAGAGGTTTCAAAAGAGTTGAAAGTTTAAAAGTCACTCCTGCGTACATAAAATAATCACAGTAACGTTTTGAAAAAAGAGCCTGAATGCCAGAAGATCTTTATTTCTGACAGAACCAAGTGAAACGTCTTCCGCATCCCTGCCCACTAGTCCCAATGCACGGCATGAAGCATTCTTGTAGCCAGGACGTGTCCTTGTACTTTCAACTTTGTACTCGAGCATGGGTTTTGTAATTCACCACCAGCAACAGTAGAATTTTCCTGGTCTTCTCTCCTTTTTGACCTTTATACGTCGTCCGGTTCATTGTCGTCTTTCCTCTTCGTTTCCTCTGGTTTCCGACGAAAGCCCTCCGCAATCACAACAGCGAGACGGCGTTTGGTATAATCGCACGGGACACCCTTCGGATCGCTGAACCAGTATACCAACAGTAATGTCGGAAGTCAACGAGAAAGATACGCTTTCGTACAATTTCTCACGAAACGCTTCTCTCAAAGACACGTAGTACGACAAAATTTCCAGACGTAAAATGCTCTTCATTGTCGAAAATGTCGTTTCATTACAGTCGAAGAAAATGATTCATGATACATGGTAAGCCTGAGCTTCAATTAAGTTCAGTTATTAAATTTGTGGAATACAATAAAATCAAATAAACCATAAGCATGTCATCTGCAAGTAACCAGTTAAAACGTTTGATAATTCAAACTTCATACAATAGCTTCATTGGGTGAATGCAATACAAAATTGCAAAGTCAAATTTCATTGCAATATCAATAATCAATCTTTAATTAGATTCCCTTAATTACTTCGAGGTAAATAATAAATAACTCCAGGATGGAGTCCAGGATATTGTCCAGGATGGAGTTCAGGATGGAGTCTGGACAGTCCAGCGTGGATTCCGTGATGAAGTCCAGGATGAAGTCCGAACCCATTGGGCATCTTGGACTCCATTCTGGAGTAGCCAAACAAGAGAAAGCATTGACAAAATGTACTCTGTCAACGCTATCTCATTCGAAACTTATGACGAATAATCTCAGCCTTCCGGATAAAACATTTTTATAGGGCGCCATAAAAATATGTATGCTAACGTATGAATGTGAAAAAGTATGAAACATAATGTGACTCTTCATCACAATGTCTGTTATCACCAAAAAATGCAAGCATCAATTCTCCTTTTTTTTTTTTCAAAACGTACCTACGTTGACGAGAGGTTGTCGATATTTCCTCATTCCTTCGGCGAGCCATATTCCCGCAGCACCATGAATTCCCGCAGCCAAAATCTGCACCATAACCCCCGTCACCACGACGACCCATCCCCATCCGCTTTCTGGATAGTAGTGCTGTCTTATCGTGCACTTTGCGATATATCTGGAGACCCACGAATGGAAACAAAAAGGAAGGGTAGACTCAAGTGAAAGACTCAAATATTCCTCATGTGCCGTCTTATGGTCTCGTATAATTTCAACACACAGTACCAACGCGTGAGTACGTTTAACTATAAACATTACGATAAGAATACACGCTTGGATGGAAGAGATGTGGAACCGTGTTTTGAATCCCTTAAGACACTCTACCTAGGATCGTGAATTTCCTCGACGTTCTTTTTACTCGGTGATCGATTTCGCACTTCGCAAACGACCTCATCGTACTCCCCGGAACAGGAGGGCTCACCAAGATCACCGGAAATGGCAACGCCGCTGTCTTCGCACATGGTCATGTCTTGATGCATCGCGTCGCTTCTTCTTCTAGCCCCGTTCTTCATCCTTTTGGTCCAGTTGTCGTGATGTTGTCTACCGTTATCGCGATGATTTTGACCTCGACACGTTCATCTTTCATCACGTTTCACCGCACTCACTAGGATCGTTAAGACCGTTAGCTTTCTTTTTCTTTTTTAAGGACAGATAACTGTGCAAAGACAACATGTCTGTATTGATAGACAGATCATTGCGTCACACGGAAAAAAAAGTGCTTGATTGTGCCAATTAAGTGCTCAGTGGGATATATGAGCCAGACGATTAATTGGTTAGACTGACCAATTTGTTGGTTATCGTATTTATCTGTTAGCCTAACGAATTAATTGGTTAGTGATGATTACCTACCAAGTCATTTGGTTGTGATGAAAACCAGCTTGGTTCGTAACCAATACCAACCAAGCTTGGTTACTAATCAATTGATCGTCTGTCTCATATACCACTAAGAACCAAGTTGGCCCAATCGAGTCTTTTTTCCAAGCACGTTTGTTAGAGATAACGACGCAAAACATTAAAAGAGCAATTTCCAGACGTACGTCTGTTTTGACGTAGACATTTATAGCACAAAGGTATATTACACTACTATTCCTCGAATAGAGCACTCCTTGTTTGTAAAAAAAAAGGCTCATCCGTCGCGAAGAGCTGGTAGCTGGGCGCTGGTTTCGAATATGTAACTACTTATAAGGCAATGAGTGACTGGTATATTTTTCTCTAGACGTCTATTCTACAGGAGAATATACCCATTGCCAAGAGACTTATGGTATAGTCGTTAGTAAACTGCGGACTGTCCGTTACTATTAAAGACGCTCGCATGCTGACTTAAGATGAAACGAACCCGGCCTGCTTTTACCCTGTACCTACCGCACCGGCACAAAACACTAACCAACACGACAACAACAAAAAATTGTACTTCAACGAGGCATGACGAGAAATCGCGAACTAAGAGTATATGGCCCAGGTTTCTTGATCTTTTATGCCACGTGTTTCCACTCGGTCATGATGATGACTCAGTAGACCTAGACATACGCATTCCATGTGGAATGAAGACAGAATATAAATAAAAAATTTATTAACTTTACTGTTATTCCGCGCTTTGTCGACTTTAGTATTTTGTACAGCAATTGATTGTTCGTTTTAATATTGCTAATTTTGCTGCTGACTTTAAAGAAAGAAAAAATAGGAATTCAGGTTGGGTGTCCCATTGATGCATTAAAAAAGATGATTTTTTGACGATAGAAATACAATTTTGGCGCCTTTCTTTGGCTCTAACAAAATGTTATTTCAGTTTTGTTGCGCTGCAGCTGTATTTTTTTTCCTGTCGAGTTAATGAAAAGCGCAGTATGAGCATTTTCACCATCAGGATGTACAGGTGTGTCTAATTCCGCATTTTCCTTGTTTCCGTGTGTAACACATGTGTATATACAGTGTATTTTGGTGAATTCACCCGGAAACCACTGCACCCGAATAAGCCAGCGGTTGAGGGTTATATATTCGATGTAATGCCGGTGTACCCGGGAGCGGTTTAACATATATATGCACCGAACATTGGTACGGACCGCTCCTAATTGGAATTGTACTCTCGCCGCTTACGTTACACATAAAAGTTTAATAGTGCCGGACTGGTAACATGCAGAACATATGGGTTGAGTCTGCTTGGGTACAACGAAAAAGTAGACGAATATATTTGTTTCCTTTTTGTTTTTTTTTTTTTAATTTTATTTCAAGGCTCGAGGCGATTGCAAACGGTAACGTTCACGAAAAGTAATTATAATAACCAAGAAACATTTTCACCTTGGTTCGGTGAGAGAAAGGAACTATTGTGCCGCCGAGGCAGACGATTTTAATAATCCTGCTGCGGTAAAGAAAAAAAAATGAAACTGTTCACCAGAAGACCACAAGTACATTTCGCAATATTGTGAGTTTCGTCCCAACGCAGAACGGCGGTTCGTCAACCCAAAATTTTTATGTATCATTTTGTAGAACCGGTTGATAATTTGAATTTATATGAAAAAAAAAATTATGCGGTAAATTTAACATTTATGGCATTATACAAACAAAAAATCTGTTATTGCATTAATTTTTGTTTTTTTTTTAGTAATTTTTGAGTGTATTATATTCGTGAAGCAAAAATTAATTAATAAGTGTTTGTAGTAAGTTAAAAAAAATTAAGTATTGAAAATTCATCGATTGTCTTATTTAATTTTTTTGTAACTAGTGTGCGAATGAATTTGAATGGAGTAATTATTATAGCAATATTATAAAGAAAATTTATTAAAAGTCGTTGCTAGCTCAATTATACTGGCTTACTGACGTGACAAAAAATATGTAATAGAAATTTGGTTTTGCCATGATTGCAAAAGAACGAATAATAATTTTGAAAATTTTCAAGCATATTTTTTTTTTCGTTAAGACTTTCTTTATAATTACACTAATAAAATTGAAAATCAAAATAAAATATTCTCTCAGGAAGATGATATTTTATCCAAAATTGTAAATGGTATTACTAATCCAGGTATTCTTAGCAAAATAGTGTAAAAAATAATGTTAATTTTTTAACGAGCTTTTAAATGCCGGTGCAATTTCGAAGTTTTCGCTAATTAAATAGCAAGTGCGAATAGTCACACATGGGAAACTAAAGTATAGCAATGGGATTAAACCCAGTTTCTAACGCCTAAAATTTTGCATAGCCTCGAGAGCCGGTTCGGTGCTACTTGCAGCACACTACTCGTAAACTGCAGTTTACACCTGCCTCGTTTAACAACCCCCCCTCTGGCTCATTATGCTTTTATGAAGAGTACAACTCTCGAATCAAGCATTCATGAATCCATTTAGCATCGGGCTAGTCAAATTTTTTAATTCGTCCTTCAGGTCAAAATTTAAAAACAAAAAATAAAAGAACTTTAATTCTCACGCGAAATTCTACTTTTTTACCTTCAAATTATCACTTACGAAAAGATAGAAATCTAAAAAATTTCAGTTACATATCGAAACATATTTTTTTGACTCTTTTAAATAAATCAGAAATAAGTTCACTAACAACTTCACTATCACATGAAAACACTGATTTTCATTTTAGCAAAATAATAAACATGTGTATAATTTTTTTTTTTTTCGAATGGAAAGTCGGTTTTGTAATTTTTCAAAATGTCAATATTTTTATAGAGTTTTTTTTCATTTTTAATTTATTGTTAATGTAAACGAATTGGACTTATGGCTAGTGGAATATGATGCACGCGAATACGACACCGATGTCGACAGTCGACTGAGGCGTCGTTGAGGGCCACGAGCACGCCGCAAGCTCAGCACGGAGGGGAAAACGACAACCAATGGGATTTCGTTGCCGCCACGTGGGTGAACGAAGACAGAACGATTCGTTGTCGAGTTCACGGATTAGATTGAGTTAGATTGAACTTAGAACCTGGGTTACCAATCAGGAAAGATCCATTTACTTTCTATCTGGTTCAATAGGGATATATTTAGGGACACCGAGCTTGCAGACATGAGCATATATGCATTATAATCCTCTTAATGCAAAAAAAAAAAAAAAAAAAGAAAATTACAAGTCACAAATTGTACATCTTATTTAATTTCCTAAATAAGCTGATACAAAAATACAACTTTTAAAACATAAATTTTGTTTATTTTTTGCGGATTTTTTAAATTAGAAGTGACACAATAATTATGTAAAAATCACACAACAATCGTGCACAATTAAATTATAAGATATATAATAAATTACACATAAATCGAAATCACTAACTATTTTTAGCACCTTATTTATGTAATTCCGGAAAATTAGAAATTTACAGATAAAATGTAATTTAACACAATTTTTCTCTGCACCGAAATAATCGAAATAATCGTTCTATTAGTGCTGAACAATTTTCAGTTTTGTATTTATTGTCTACAGGCACTTTAAAAATCGAAAAAAAAAATTCACAGAAATGACTATCAAGGGGTAATAAAACCTGGCAAATTATAAAAATATTCAAAGTTGAAAAAAAAAAGTGTCAGAGAGCCCTTAGCAAAATGTATAGACATAATTTGCGAAAAAAAAGGTAGAATGCTAGAGTATTGTCTTTCTCGGTTGATTCCATCGAGATGGAAAGTTATGAGACTGCCCGCCCACATGACACTTTTGTCGCTGAGAGCTTTTCCGCCCGTGTAACTCCCACCGCCGTTGATTCCCTTCCACGCGAGATATTATTTATTCTCATTAGATATATACTCGATGGTACGATCGCTCTGTGCACCCAACGAATATCATGTAATTTTCCGTAGTCTGGAAATCTCGACGTAGTATTTCAAAAATTCGATATTCCCCGAAGGCGAAACCGATCGTATTGATTTCTTGACCCCGGGGGCTTTTCGATAGATCAGATAGGCAACCATTTGATCGAGAGTTACCGAGAGCTACCCGAGAAATCGGAAATTTATAGTTGATATATACGTAATAACCGGAGCTAGAATCGTAACCCGGACATACTAACTCGATATACGAATTTCATGCCTGCGTGCTTGGAAGCGGTGAACTCCTTTTTCCCTATATTATAGCCAATTTCTCGGTATAACGGATGGCTATTAGAAACGCCGACTCGGTATAATCCGTTGGCCACTAAAACCCCTCTGAAGTCACCCAGCACACTTCGGGTCGCCACCGGTCACATTATCATACGAATTTCTCTCGATCCCAGATTTCATCCACGATGGCAAGTACTAAGACACTATAAAAAGGTCACCGATTGTTTTTGCCGGTCTTTGGATGACATAAGCGTGAACAGATAGCGGAAATGACGGATTAATACTTAACAACCATATTAAATAAGATTTGTCCTTGCTTCTTATTAATATAGCAACGAAACGGTTGATTTAAATTAAGAAAAATATAAACAATTTAAAGAAAATCTCATGTGGATTCGCTGTGGTAATAAGGAATCAACAATTTTTTTTTCTAATAATAACAAAATCATTTTTCTCCGTCGAACATATTTCTTGAAATAAATTAAATATACATTTAAAAAAACACATCAATGTCTATCGAAACGTAAAAAGAGCTATATTTTTATAATTTTATATATAAAAATATATATTTTTATGAATTTTGGAAGTTGACTGAGTTTTGAATCAGAAAGGAACTGATTAATGCAGACATATTTTACGTTGGCACGCCGCCACTTTGGTCCTTTATTTTGATTGCTATTTATTCGCTGACGTTTCAGCTTCTAATTTCGTCGGATCATCGATCAGAAAGGCAATAGCGTGGCAGACCGACAAACGGACCAACGATTATAACAGTGAGTGTTAACGAAATTCACGTAGTAGCTGGAAAATTTTTGAAATCAACCGAAAAAGCAGACCGACGAGAATATAGCACCTCGGACCTCGTAAATAACATACGGAAACACCCGCCTTCGTTAGCGACGGATTGTAGGAACCCTTGCCGCGCTAAAACGCGCTCATGATATTTATGGCTGACGTTAGGTACTCGAAGCTAAACGATACATCTTTCCACGTACGTGCCTGCCAGGTAATAAAAAGTAAGTAGCAGACAATAGACGACTCCAGAGTCCATTGATAAACATGAAATTAATCATGACATACACATATAATTTGCTATTGGAAGACTCTAAAATTTCGATGTACGTGTTTCAGTATTAAACGTCTAAATTCAACGACTGATTTTTTTTTTAACATTTTGAACTCATTTTTAAATCCTCAACTAATTGTCCTTAAATTTTACATGTAAATGACATTGAGTGATTTGCTGATGTTCAAACTGTCAACTCAGATATTATTCAAGCTTCCATGACGAAAAATGAATTCAAGTACTTGTAGCCGCGTCAATATGAATTAATATTAAAAACCTGCTATGAATTTTGCTTTCGAACATTTTTCTTTGCGAGTGAACGAACGTAAGCTGGAGCCTGTAAGCTAGAAATTGAGACTGACGAAAATTAATTCAGCGGCTTCTTTCTTCTTTGATGTATTTTGATCTCAATCAAAAAGTCGTTTGATGTTGACGATAAGGGTGGCTTTTCTGATCGCGTAGCTTCGATGTCCTTTCATGCATTATGGAAATTAAATAGCCAGTGGCGATTTAAACAGTACGTGAGTCTGCATGCCAACGGATGCGTTCAGGCGTTCTCAATATTTAGAGAGTATATTCTCGGATCGGTGGATATTATAATTATACTATCCGCGTGGGCAGTCTCTCCTGCGCCACGAGTTTTGATGTCGCTAATTAATGACAGGAAAATTAGGTTGTGTAGAAAACCGTTCTCTGATCCGGATAATTCAGTTGTGGCTGGCAGATATATACATTTTCACGATGTGCTACACAAGCACCGGAATTCGACAGCTGCAACATGCAAGAGAGTCCCTCGGGCTGTAAAAATACGTTGAACCGTCAGCTCACAGGGTTAGCAAAGAAACGACCGCGTGTTGAAGAAAACAAAATGGAAAAAAATGGTACAGACCGCAGAAGATACGTCAGGAACAGTGATGATGAAAAATCTGCAATGCTTATTTACGACCGTTCGCACCGTCTCGAGCAGTAGCTAAACATATTTTTGCATTTAGGTCTCGAACAAGGTGTGAGAAAATGAAGGTCGTGATTGTCTACAATGGAATCATCGACAAATGGTAATTATTTTTATGTTATGTTGTTGAATTTTCGCTTAAATAATTATATTAAATTCGTAGTGACAGTGCTGCTAAATTTATTACAATCTAATTTAGTGATTTTTTCAGAAAATATCTTTAATAATGTCATAATCCTGCAAGACATCTTTGGGAAAATTCATAAACCAGAAATTATAGATTCTCGAAAAGTCATAATACAGAAATCCAAAAAAAAAAAATCGAAAATATGTATTCTAGAAAAGTGATTATTTCAGAAATGTGCCAATGTTGGATAAACACCCCATCCTATATTTTCTCGAACCGGTAATAGTAGAGGTAGTAGTGGTATGAAGTATCTTTGTTTCTTTATGAAGAATTCACCATCAGTTTATTATTTATAATACAAAAGTTTACTCGAGCTTGTGAAAATTCTTGTCTTGAATTTGTTGTCGTGAGTGAGGGATATATTCGTGGTTCATCCATAAAATAAAAGTTTTACCATCGTAGATGACGATATTCACACCAACATCCGAATAGAGACTACCTTCAATATGAAAACCTCCAGTAGGAAATCTCATTCCTTCCTACTCCCTGTACTATATACACGCTTTTAAGGAAAATCTTCAGAGGTCGCAAACACCTTCATCTCCTAGAGTACGAATGTTTTACCAGACGCAAAAAATTCATCCGTCACTAACATCATATCTTGATGTTCATTCTAAGCTCCCTTCCAAAACGCATTACCAAAGGCATCCTCAGGTCGTATCTCTCGCTGCTCGTGAGAAGTCGAAAGTGAGAGTGGTACATCATGGTGCGCCGCGGCATAACGTGCGACAAAAAGGTAGGGATGATAAGTTGGGAGACGAGAGAAGTCGTAATTCATCGGTGTTGCGGCTTGAGAAGACGAGACTGGAACTTCTGAGTCATTTTTGCCGAACAAATTGCTAGGAAAACTTGTTAACTCTTCGTTTTTTTTTATTCAAGGCTAAAATTCGCGCAAAGTTACAGAAGACATGCAAAAAGTATTTCAGACACTAAACTCTGCGGTTCGGCAATGAATATACTCTACTGAGCCATCTCTGGTGTCTCAGGAGAGGCATGTTATATATACTCAGACAATGACTCTGCTGTTTTGTTAATAACCTCATGCATGATTCAGTTTTAGGTTATTAGGAAGAACCCTTGTCATTTGACGCCAGGGAGTCGTACTGTGTTTTAGTTACATAATTACAAACGTCGCGTAGGTTGATCTTAATGGGTTTGCAAAAGGGAATATCGGTGCCAGATCAGCCCTCCTAAAGTAGCCCTTTTGTCCACGTCGAGTGATGTGTAGACTTTTGAACCACGCAACTTGGCCCTACCCGGAATGAATTATTTTTATAACTCTCCAGGGGGGAAGGCAAGTTCACTATGCGGATAACGAGGCCCGCGACGTGTAGCTCGTCTCAGATCTTATCGAATTTCGAGATACTATATACGCACGCTTGTCGACCGATGCCAAGCGGTGCGTGCGGCTTAGTCTACCAGAGTTCAAAACGAGAATTAAAATTACGACCAAGGTAGCAAGCCGAAACCAAGTTTAGGGGGGGGGATTGCGGCTCACAATCGCGCTACGAGACTCATGGTGCTACTTCAACCACCGCCAAAGATCTCTTTAAGAGTTAACGGCTAGTCGAGTTGAAACAGTTTCTTTTATTCAAGCGGCGAGTTCTTGCGTTGAGTGAAATTTGATTTATGTAGTTGAGATTGACGGTTTTACGTGTGTTCGTCGTGCTTGGTTCCCATCAGCTTACAATGTTTTTTGAAGAGATTTGTTATCCTTGGTATCACAAAAAAGTGTTTACCTGTCATTTTTAACTAGCTTATCTACAATTTTTTATGAACTTATTATAATTATTTGGGCGGCTTATTTGATCCCATTGGCTCCAGAAGTATGATTCTAAACTTATGGTTGAATTTGTCGTGAACTTGCGCTCGACTCTAGGTTCCCGGGTTAGTCAACTGGTCATCAAACGTGAACTTTTTTTTACCCGAACAATGACAGCTATCATTTTTTTAGGCAAATATATTTAGCATACCATTTTTTGTGGAAATGAAGAGCAAGAAAGAATCACAAAATATAATAATTAATTCATTAATCCATCATAAATTAGAATCTTGCAGGGGGACATCATAGCAGTTTACAGCTCTATCGACGCAGAGCATATGATGTAGTTATAGTCCTGATTTCGGTGAACAGTGTGTGCCCACAGAGACATCTTACCATGTCACGGTAGATTCGCGAAATGCTCGAGCGAAAGCGTTTCTCTCGCTAGCCAATGCTGGTTTCATTCTGCCGGTACAATTCTGTAATAGCAGCGAACTGGAGAGCGGGAATAGAATCAGTTTTTCCAACGTTGGTAAAGTAGGTTCTTACCCCGAAGCTTTCACAGATCTCCACATTGGATCCACCCTTTCGGCTTACCATTGAAGCACATGGGAACCTCTATTCAAAAGTTCCTTCCAATCTAGGGACAATGATTCCAGATGCCTCTGTGAAATTCGATCATATTAATTCACTTAGAACAATCGTTGTATCCAGTTGACATGATTCTGGAGCATTTTGTTTCAAGAAAACGTGTTTAAAAGGAGTTCAATCCAGGGAGATCTGTTAACGAAAAGAATATTGTTATCAGAAAACGTGATTCGACAGGTGAGATTATTTTCGTGTTCCCAAAGAACACCAGACACAATTTTACTACAAATTTGTTATGCATAGCTGACAGTATTGTTGAAAACCAATTTCTCCAGTGCCAGAATACGTAGGTCAGAATAGTTGATCAACAAGCTAACCGAAAGTATAGATAGTGAACTACCAACAAAAAACTTGTTTCCATGAAAATGGTCAAGATTTCTCATTTATCAAAAGAAAACTTTATGAGAATATATCCGGTATCACAGAGAATTCTCGCTTATTATATTTACACTACGTGGCACTCGAGTTTCATGCCTATATTGGATTAATTCATTCGATTCATAGCCAGGCAAAGGTCCTATCTCCCCTTTGATTTTATTTCTTGCAAAAGTTTTACCCACCGGCCGAGACGAAAGTTTTTGGATACGCGTGTGTAACCGAGTCGCTGTCGCTACCGGGTGAAAGAGAGGCAATCGATATACGCTTGGATAAGGAAAAACAAGCCTAATCTCAAACGGGCCTAGACATTATTATACAAGCAATTGGTACGACGCAGATAAAAGTCACAGGGGTGTTTGTAATCCTGAGATTGGGTAACAATGTCTCGGGTACCAATCTCTAAAAACGCCCATGGGATGTGAAAAAAAACACGCAATCGACAGATAGTGAAGGCGACTGCAGAATTTATGATTTTTATTCTTGTTTGAAACAAAAACTGGCAGGATAACTGTAGATTGTTGCTGAAACAGCAGGAGTTGATATTTAATTGGCGGGGTTTTTCAAAATGCAGATCATCATTATTCTAATAAAAAATATCTTGAGAATGTAAAATCTAAACTGTGTGGAAATGTCTTGTGAAGTTGAACAGAGATTTCGAGAAATTTTGGTACCTTTTGGCTTAGTTAAAATAAAAACAATACAGAATGAAATATTTTCCATCGTGCATTAAGATTGATCGAGTTAGTTCATGCTATCTTGCAGGCCACAGCGAGACATAACAGCGAGGGTTTCATTGAGGCGACGGAGGATCCAAGTTTTTACTTATGGTACTCCGAATGCTGAAATGCCTTTGACATCAGAGAGTACGCGGCCTTGATAAACAGTATGGGCGGTTGATGTGTCTCCGGCAGACAAGTGCGAGTGATTTATAAATTCAATAGGTTTTTATGCGGCTTGTTCTCTGTCTCTCGTCTACAGATTTTGCCGTCTAAGCGAAAAAATGTTGAGGGCTGATTGGTGCCCAAAAAAAAAAAAAAAAAATGAAAAAAATGAGAAGTGGAGATGAAAGCAGAAATGGGAATAGAGAAAGTTTAGTTCATTTGGCAAAGTGGACGCCGACGTGAAAGTGACGATCGAAGTTCACGGGCATCACACACTGCATAAAAGTCAAAGTATTGGAGCCAGAGGTTGCTTGAGGGGTTCGAAAAGAAGTGTAGCTGTTAGGATCGAGGGAATCCCATGGGGATTCCGAATTGGTTGTTTCCTCTTTCGTAGCTTCTTGCGTCGAGTCGCACTCACGGTGTAATGCGCCGAAACGAAACTGAGTGGCGATGTAAAACAAAAAAGAAAAAAAAATAATAATAGTACACGAAAAAAAAAATATATATATATATAAACGAAGAACTTTGCAGAAGCCCGGATCTCGCCGCTCGAATTTCTATGCAAACGGCGGAGGAACGTTGCGTGAGAATGTAACATTGCTGCGGGGACTCGGCGTGATATCGGCAAATACGCCACATGGAAGAACTCGAGTCATCGAAGAAAACGTTGTTTTTCGTTGGCGATGAATATAACATTTCTTAGGTTGCTGAGTGTGGCGAAAAAAAAAAAAAATACAATTGCACGGAAAGTATATGAAAATATGTGATACAGTAAAAATCTTGTTACATTATTTATTGTGGCGAATGTACAGAGACTTTTTGTAGATTCGTGTATATTTAAATGGACCGTGACATCTAAAAAAGATAAATACATATCTTTTTTTCATCTAAAAAAGATAAATACATATATTTTTTTTGTGCTTGACAAATGAAATTAGTAGCTTAAAATAGCGTTGATGAGCTATTTTGAACAATTGATGACTTGGTAATTCGTGAGGTAATACTTGAAGCTGATGTAAATAAGGTCTGAGCATTAACAGACCTTCTTCACTTCGTCCCCACCTCTCAGACTCGCACGTTCACTCAGTTATGATTTCCCGCTATAGTATAGATGCGGATTGCCGTTCACGTAGTCCTCACCATCTTCCAACCCTAAGCCATACAGATCCGCGTCGACGGTAAGTAAGTAATATCAATATATTTTTTTTTGCCTCACCAACGATATAGTCAAGAGTCAATCACTGTCAGAATCTTTTAGGACTCAGAGAAGGTTATATACCTTCACGATAAGATGCTCATTTATCACTCTCCACTGCAGATTCTTCTGTCGGTCGTCCTGAGGCACGCAAATTGAATAGCAGATCTGCGGGATTGAGTTTTTATTCGTCGTGACGTCCTATTCTTCTCCCCCCCCCCCGCCTTTTTTCAATCCTACGAAACAGCGAAACACAAAAAAAGTATCCGATTAAAAAATAAAGAAAAAGTTTTGTTTCCGGAAAAATTTTATTATAATATTTTGGCATAATATAATCTGACACCCCAGCCGAGAGTTCAGTTGAGTTTTTTTTATATACATATGAGAGGGTGCTAGCAGGATAGGCAGCAGACTGTTACTAGGGTCCAAGTCATTTTTAATCGTGCCAAATAACCACTGGCAGCAATTACGTGGGTTGCTTTCTAACAAAAGTACTGTCATCACTCCTTGCTCCCTGAAAAAGTAGTAACGAAACTTTTCGTATATTAGATCTGACATCTAGTAGCAAAAGGGTCCAGGCTAAACTTGTTATACGTGGGACAGGACACGTGATTTAGGATCATGTTGGTATTTGATACAGGAAAATGAACATTGTGGTTGACTAGCGCATTGATCTTCCTTGCGGTAGAAATGGTGAGAGGAAAAGTCAGTGATTGTTACGTTTAATTATTTGATATTAAGAAAACATTAATTTTGAATAATAATAATGCTGGGAGTTCATTTTTTTTAAGACATTTTTTATTATTTCATTTTTTTTAAGTACAATTTTTTAGAACTTTCTTAAAATTGCGATTTTTTTTTAGACATGTATATTATATTTAGTAATAACTGAAAAGTTGCAAATTTTTTATATGTTTACCTCGAAATATATACCATTACAAATAAAAATATTTGAAGGAACGTTTTCAAAAAATAGGTTTTAGAAATTCAGGAAAGCAGAAAATTAACAATCACAAGAATTTTTTTTTTTTAATTCTGTTTCTGATTGAATTTATCAAAGAATTTTTTTTCCATTTTCTTATTAAAAACTAAGTAAAATTTATTGACATGAGAATAAAGCCGATATAACTGGACTTTTTTGCTTACAATTCGTAATGGATAAAAAGAAAAATTCAGACCTATACCGTTACGTTTACGATCATTTACCATATGTTTTGCAGGTCCCGAATTACAGGGTTTTACACTTTAAGGTTTCGCAATGTATATAACGTTAAAAGAACATATAGCTTAAATTGGCGGTTATGTCTTCCTTGTGAGGTCGTTGTACGCGCGTCACCAGCAATCAGTATTTCTTTCCTCGAGGGCCCGGCGAGTATCGTTACATTTAAAGAGAAAGAACGAAAAAAAAAAAAAAAAAACGTCAAATAAAAGCAAAACGCCCGAAGAGAAAGACGGCTAAATGTAATACCGTTAATGGGCGAGAAGTGGTCCACACGCTTCCATAATTGAACCTCTCCTCGTCAATGATCCGAGGAGCTGTTCGTCTTTACGACTTAATTAGGAACTCGCTGATATTCGATCGCTCTATTCTACCGTAAACCCTATCATTTGCAACATGACATTTAAAAATTCTCTGAAACACTTTTAAAACGTCAGTCAATTTTTATGGTCATGACGAACTAATATTACATTTTTTTTTACTCATCCGAATTACCGGTCAACAACATTTTTTCGACCAATTAAATTAATGGCAAACTATAGAAATTAATATTGTTATGTTAAATATTAAATTTTCATAAAATATTTGGTTAATTTTATCTAAGACGAATTCATATTATCGTTTCTTTAGTCGTTAGAGCCACTGATCAGTTAAAGCTTTTTTTTTTTTGTAATCCATTCATTTAATGGAAAATATTAAATTTATTTAAATTATTTTTATCTTAGCAATGGAGCATATAAATAGTACGCATTTATGAAGAAATGTCGTTGACTTGAAAATCGTCATTTATAATGGTATTGGCTCGATCCATTTTCTCTGTAAGACTGGAGCAAAAGATTGATGACAAAACGTACGGAAAGTTGATCGAAGGAATGTGGTACAACACGTTGGATCGCAAGGGTTTCCTCCATAGAGAGGAGAAAAATCGATGGACAGACCACCGCCGAGTTCTCGCGCAATTTATAGGACCGCGCTTTTCTTTCCGCTACTATTATTTCGCCAAGGGACTTATAATACATACATTCTTGGTGGTTTGAACCGACAGTAAGAAACTTGAGTTGTCGTTGGGAGAAAGAAACATGCGAGATCGTATCTTTATATAGGGCTGCCTATTTGATCTCAAGATGAATCATTTATACTTCAGTCCGATGAGAATTTATTAGGTTTCGTAGTAACGAACATAACGCTTTTGCTTTTTGTGATAAAACGTAGCAAAGCTTTTGAAAATAGCAAAGCTCATTTTATAGAGAAGCTACTGTTTAATAAAGAAATGTCATAAGGCAAAAAGAAAATATATTTTTTTCACAAAAATATTTACTTCATATTCTTATCTACAATTTGTACTACCAGATTATCCAATTACAATCTTCAAGTTTTCTTTTTTTTTTAATACAAAACTTCAGACGATTTTATTTTACAAAAATACTCGACGACCACTCGGCAACGATTTACCGATTTTTTTTTGTTTACAAAATCTACTGAGCCAAGTTGCTGCACTTATCGATAGACATATAAGTAGACGTAGAAGTGACATCGTCTCGTCTGTCAGCGTTCTGATGTCAAGTCAACCGGTATGTTTCTTTTTATTTTATTTTTTTTTTAAACATTTATTTTACCCATGGGATAACGACTAGAACTGCAATGTGTACATGCAGCTGGATGCACTGGTACCAAGCGGTTGCATTATACCTATCCGTGAATGCCATACGGTGTGTCTATAAATTACTCTCTCGTCGTCGTAGCCGTCGTTCAAAACACACATATGTACCACTTGCGTTCATTACCGCGTGCCGTTTAACCGCCTCTCTCTCGCTCTCAACCGATTCATGGACCGCAAGCAAGTTTACATTTCGCGTCCGTGACGTTTGCCCAGGTCCACATTGCTTCGTACTACAGTGATGTCTACCTACACGAGATCATGATGCATTCGACCACCCGGCGATACAATGATAGTCAATGTTGACACACGATAGTCTATAGAACCTTTGCTATTATCCACACTAATGCACATCGCAAAAGCTAACACGTGCTTACTTTAGATTTCCACGAGTCGAAATTCCTGGATATCGAACAAAGACCACTTGTCTTCATGTTCGCACTTATTCTGTAAAGCTGATGATAACACCAGAAAGTGAAGAAATCGAAACGTATTATCAAAATGAGTACCAAAAATATGTCCACGTTTTTTAAAATTATAGTTCAGGCAGTCGTCCGAAGGTCGAAATATATTTAAAAGAAAAAAAGGTAGCCTGCGGGAAATTTAATTTATAGTATTTGAAATTTAAGTGACTAAGAAGAGACGAGCTAAGAGCATCGAATACCTATTATTTATACTCTCATCTCCGCGTGCCTGCTCGAATAGGTTGTAATTACGTCGTAATTACTGAAAGCTGAAGAGTGCGCCAGTCAGCTTGTGGGTTCTGCCGACGTAACACGCGATCATCGTTTCCTGTGGAAATAAATTTGTTATTTTTTTTCTTCTTCTTGAGAACTTGACCTCGATGAATTTCGTGTTAAGACGAAGTGATTCATGTTTTTTTGTTAATTTCTCATGCTCCCCCATAGCTCAGTCTGAGTATCACATATTCTTGATAGTAATGCTATCAGACACACGATTTAATGGGCCTGTCTACAATTTCTTAACATTCTCAAATTCCACTTTGCACATTTCATAAAAACATACATTACGTTCTCTTGGGACATCAAAATCTTATATTTTGTAAAATTTTGCAACTTTTGCTTAATGCCTGTATGTCATACTGATGTATACTAAACTTTCAGAAAACTATTACGAGCAATAAATTGCATGGCATTTCTTATACGTTTCTCTTCTACAGATAAAAAAAATGTTGTCCTAAAATCGACGTCCTTTGATTGACATATTCGTCATGTTTTTCATAAATAGATTAAATTACCTCACTAAGCATTTAAACCCATGAGGGGATACATGCATACATGTATTTGTACCGACTCACTAGGGGATCTATGCTTCTCGTTGAGGCTAAGCACGTTGCAGTACTTGTAATTAAACTACTTGCTCCGGCGAGTGCCACAAGCAATTACTAACACCTCTTTTTCTTAATGTCTTCTCTCTCTCTCTCTCTTTCACTCCTTGCAGCCACTTTTTTTTTTCGTCTACAGCTAAACAGCACGAAACCATGAATATGCATAAGTTTTCAAGGATAAACTTCTACGTGTACCTAACAAGACATTCAGATTGTAACAGCAATGTTACAAATTGGGCTAATTTCTACTAAGCAATTAACAATTATTAGCTTGCACAAAAGTTTCGGTTCATTGATGAAAAATTAGTGACTGAAGTTATACCGGAATATTTAATTTACGATTTCTCTGAGTGGGATGAAAAATTATTTACTTTTCTCGTTGTATCTTGTTGTAGTTGAATTAGGGCTGCTTTAGTATACCTAACAAGATATTCAGACTGTTATAACAGCAATATTAGAAATTGGGCCAATTTCTAATGAAGCAATTAGCAATTATTATCTCGTACAAAAGTTTCGTTTCATTAATAAAAAGTTGGTGAATGAATTTATACCGGAATATTTAATTTACGATTTCTCTGCGTGGGACGAAATATGATTTACGAATAACGCCACCACTGAAGAGTTACATTTCCTCTATTCTCGAAAAAGTTGCGCTTGTTAAGAGTAGTAAAGTACGAAAGTGAGATATATAACCCAATGGAAAAGTGGGACACCTTCGAAGCTTTTATCGTCGCTTGAAACACGAGCTTTCGTGACGATCGTCGTCAACATCGGGTGATTTCTTTTTTAATGAGACACTTTTTAACGTGTCTCCCTTTCTCTCTTTCTCTCTACTTCTCCTTGGTATCTGAAGCAGGTTGCAGCTAACGAAATGAATATTAGCGCGAATCAACACGAGAGCACCAACGAATTTTATTGCTAACGGTTGAGAGAGGTGCGTGCATAACTTGAGAGTTTACGTGTGGCCTTCGAGAGTTGTAAATCGCGTAAAAAGAAATAAAAAAAATTAAAAAAGAAAATACTACTAGGCAGCCCTGGTTTCCGGTCTCGTGGACAAGTTACATTATTGCGAATATAAATTTTGACGAACTTCGGCCTGGTTACTCTCCGCCGCGTGAGGTCTCTCACGTCACTTTCTTCACTACTTCCGCGCCTCTTTCTCCTCGTTTGCCTGACTCCGCCTCGTTTTCCAGTAAACAAATGTCGCACGATATTTAATGTACGTATGCAAAATGTGCAAGCAGTTAAACTTAATATAGTTCGTAGGATTTAAATGTCGTCGAGGGAGAAGTTAAAGATGCAGAACATTCTAACGATGCAAGCTGGAGTCTAGTATATTTTATACTATTTTTTTTTCTTCATTTATCATGAAATTTATAGGAAGAGAACGATGTATACGATACAAGATTTTAAAAAACTGAAGGTTTTGTGTTTTTTATAAAAAGATTCTGTGCACAAACGTTTGTAAATTATTTTTGGTTATTTAATATGGAAAAAAAAGTTCGTGAGTTACCACTTTTGGAATATTAAGTTCAAGAATAAGCTGTTTAAAATGTATACTATCATTTAACAAAATATTTTTTCTCATTTGCACAAAAAATAAAATTGTTGCAGATTCATTTAGAAATACTTTGCATTTCGCAAAACAATTGGACATTCTTTCTTTCTTTTTAAGACATATTTCGTTTTTAAATTCCTGAAAGATTTTATTCATAATTATCATATCAACACATTGTCAAATATGCTGACGATTTCCGGTCCGGAATTCTTTCACGATATTCCCAGGAGAGCGAAAAAGAAAAGTATCTTGACGAGATCCAAGGGGAATTCCATTTCTCGAGTGCGGGAGGAGAATCCTCAGTTTCCCTCTTTCGCATTTTATCTCGATCATTGAGGTTCACCACGGGATGGGCCGTGAGGATTTGGCACGTAGCTAGCACGGACCTTTTAACCTCTCAAGTGTGATATCCACACGCGCCGCGTGTTCACCCATACAGCATTATACTACTGTATTATATACTGTCTCATTCGCACTGGATGTGTTTCGCGTGAGCAACCAGACGCGTCCTGTATTTTTCCCGCGTGTTGTGCTCGCTCGTATCTCTAGCTACTTTACGATCGTTCATTCTGCCGACGGCGGGACACTGCTACGCGAGTTGTCGTCTGAAAAAAACTGCAGAGTGGAAAAGGTGCGAGATCTCCTCGACACCGGCTACAGGATTAACTATATAGTGCTTGGCCTCTCGCACATTCAGAGACACACAGTTATGGGCCAGTTTTGTGGAAAAAAGAGCTCTTACGAAAAATTCGTCTGCTGGAAAAAATTCTGGACTTCACTAGAAACTTCATTCAGTCAGACATTGGTTGATAAAAAGAAAGTCGACAAAAGACATTTGTTGCAAGGAAAAATCCCTTATTTTCAAGTAATAATATGTAAACCTCTATAATCATTTTTCTCAACCTTGTTGGGCTTTCTAATAAATATACGTTGAAAATTTAATGGAATGGAAAATTAATGGTGATTATTGATGACCAACAGAAACTTCGGCCAAAAAAATTAATCGATTCGTCAGAGAAAATTCAGGGAATTTTCGTTTTCCAAAAAAATGAGACCAACGTGCTAGAGAAGCACATTTTATACTAGAAATGTATTCGGATTGCCTCATTAGAAACATAAAGTCTAATGAAAGCATTAGTTCTTTTTTTTCGAGAAGAATAAATAATTCTCAATGTGGTATTTTTTGTACACAAGCGTCTTTTTTCAATGATAAAGAATTCGCTGTAGTGACTAAGAGAGTCAGTGAATGTGACCAACACAGCTGTACGGCTTGATTTAGAGGCACCACGTGGCCATTGACATTTTATTGAACGCGTTTGGACAGCGAGCATGCAACATTTTCTACAAAGAGATACATTCTATACATTGGACGGCGAATGCAAACTGATCTCGTTGAAAGAGTAAAGAAGGTATCAGCGAGAAGAGAAGAAAAAAAAAACAATTTCCCCAACCCTGACACGAATTGCTTGTAACGAATTCAATGGACGAGTTGAAATAACGTTGTGGGGACTCTTTATTGCAAAACCGTCTGGCATCTAATGCTTCCTAATCCTTGACGCCTTTTTCACCTTTTTTTTTTGTTCGTACATCCTCTCAACTCTCACTTTCTATGCAAGTGTTAGCAGATCGATGGCCTAAGACAGGAAGAATCCGATATTGATATTACTTCCGTGTATGTTTTGGAATTAGTTATAAAAAATGAACGCATGAGGGTGAACAGTCAAAACTCTGTTACATAACTCTCGAATGAGGTAAGGGACGAAGTCTCGAAGGGAGAATTTATCAGTTGGCTGCTACATCATCCTGGCATGATGTCGAGGCAAAAAAATTCTCGAAGTTCCCTTTTCTCCCCCGGGTACTTCAATATTAAAATCTGCTCGCTGGAATTTAAAATATAATAATCTTGTACAAGCGTAAGTTATTGTATTTATAAATCTTTAGCTGTCTTTACTGAAGTAAATTCAAACTGTGAGAATAATTGTGAGATTAAACCACAGGAATATTAATCACTTAAGGGGAGGCGCTACTGAACTTGATAAACCGACTTAGCTCTATAGAACAAAGTGGGCACATTTCAATTTGATTTTACCTAAGACAGTCTAAAAAAAATTAATGGAAAATTATGTTTGTAAATATGTCTTTTTAACATTATTTCAAGCTGACATAACAATTTTTCTTAGGGATCGTACGATTTGTCAATTTTTTGCTATTCGACATTAAAAATGACGGCGATTTTAAATATCTACCTAGCCGATTCACAACTCTACGAAATTATTTTTAATAGCTGATTTCAGTGAATAAAAATAAAACGAAAGATAATATGAAAAATGTTCTGTAGAGTTAATAGTCCAGGGTCGTCGATCGAGATAAGCAGAGGGAAGGAGGAGTATGCAGATCGAATTTGTGAGGACACACGTGTTCGAGAATCGGTTACGTTGCATAATGTACACCTATACATATACAGAATTGCGTGGTTGCTCGCCGGGAGAGGCACAGAGTGCACATTGATTTTGGCAATGTTCGCATGTGGATACGATAAATCGCGACTTGTACGTAACAAACCCCCCGCAGAGCAAACCCGCGGCATGAGTATCCGACAAAACGTATGCGCCACGCCGCGCACTCTGCACTCACGGCACACAATTGTTCTACGGACGTGCACCGTGATCATCGGACATTCGGCTAGCAGCAGGAACAGCGGCAGGCAGGAGCATTGTGGCACACGAAGCGCTTGGACCGAAAGCGATTTTGTGTCATCGTGCTCTCTTCCTCTCGTTTTGCTTTCTCCATTCGGGGAATATAACGTACGATTTAATTTTGCGAATCTCGCTCATGTTTTAACTTCAATACTATGGGTATCCTCAATGGGTGTAACAGCTTCGAGTGAAAGAGAAAGAGAGAGTGAGAGAAAAATATGATTTAACGTCTATGTGAAAGCAAATAAACGATTTTTCTCGAAACTCGTCGAATTAATGATTCTACTGAACTAGATGAAATGTATGAGGTCACTTTCGACGACTGTTTATTCAGTCTATATGTATAGGACATTCCAGTTCAAGTCAACTAGACACTTAACTTTTTTATACTAATTGCAAAAACTTCCCTCCGGAGTTTTCTAGATATGTTCTATTCTTTATAGGGAGGTTTCATGGGGGTCATCGGAAAGCCAGGCTTTGGAAGAGGAGTTTCATGAGGTCTTCAAAAATCAGGCCCTGGAAAAGTGGCCTTGTGGGAATAATTTAGAAAAATCAGACCCTGTAGCAAAATAGTAGCAAATGTATAGACTTCTATTACATATTTGCTACTAATTTAGCATCACTATTCGATGTTACGGTAGAAAAACGTTAGAGGGGTAGCTGCCCGAATACGAGATGTTGAATGCTTAGAACGATCGGTCATCGTTCCTATGACTGATACCTAATAACTATTTGCGCTCAATTCCATTTGAGACAGACAGACTACGCAGGAGTTGTCTATTTAGTGATCGATGACTATTCCATGTGGTTTTGATTCTTACCGACCACTTCCATTATTATGATCGCTATCATTCAAATTTACAATCCATAAAATATTGTTGGCCAATATCTCAGGATTTAATATTACATATAGTCACGTTTACTTCAATTGAATTACATTTTGGTGGATTCAAATGGAAATAAAGAGATTTGATGCATAAAACCTGTAAAGATGTAAACAAATATTCGATAACACTTCAAAGCATGGATAAGCATTTCCGTTCTTCGACGAATCCTGTACCTTGACTTATTTCAATCATTCTTCCACTTTTATGACTTGTCGTAAGATTCTGAGAACACCATTGAATTCAATTTACTGCAGGACATTTCATTTCCTCAGTAAACATAAATTCTACAGATTGCGTGTCGGATTCGCCAAATTCATTTTAGAATTTACAAAATTCTCCATGTAATTATTACGCTTAAGAGGATCAAGTAAAAAAAATTGGATTCAAGCAATAAAATTTATCCGAAAAAATAAATAATGGCAATTGAATGAAATAAATATGTAGAACTACAGAAGTTACATTTTGTCAAAGTTCGTTGGGTTCTACAGACTCACAGTAGTAGCAAGATAATGCATTTTTTTTTTACGGTAGTAAGTTAGACTTAATCTACATACTTCGGTCATAGGTTAAGTCATTTTTTAAGGTCTGACAGTACTTCGTTAAAATAAAAAAAATAAAAATAAGCAACCAAACAAGTGAAATATTTCTCAACGTACATCACTGATTTTTCTCTGACACCCCTCTCATAAAACAGAGTTGGATAATTTACTTTTTTTCACGAGCTTCATTTAATTTGCATATATATTGAACCCTATTCAATTATTGTAACCGCAAAAAAAAAAAAATGGCTACCATTCTGCACAGTACTTAATATTACTGTACAGCCGTCACGAGGCAAATACAGGAGAGATGAGTAATTTCGTTCTAGTGCACGGTAGACCGATTCCACGAATCATCCGGCATTCGGCGCGGTCCGTTCTTCACAGTCCCACGGGATCCCGAAGAAGTTGAGTCGTCTCACTTCGAAAGGAGGCAGTGAGAGGCAGCCGTCTCGGTAGCTTAAGCACGCAGGGATGTCTTGGCAGAGGGAATACCAGCCTCGCGGTAATAGCAGAGAGCCACAACAGTCTGAACTGTATACGTTGCCTCGGGGAGAGACAAGAAGTTCGCCTCCTCTCGCGTATAAGTCGCGTGCTGCGGTCTCTTGCACGCCAAGCTCCGCCAGCAGCGTGCAAACGCGATATACAACACTATATAGGAGGTAGGTGCCACACGAGGCAATTAACGCAGCGTCTTTAAGGAAACTTGGTCGTAGCTGAACGCGTGAACATGCACGCAATAGTCGAGATGTACCGAGTTTATAAAAATTATATGATACGTAAACGAGTTATGGCTAAAGCGTTTCTCCATATCTTCCTCATCCAGTTTTTTTTTTCGTTTGCAGTGTACGTCTGGGGAGGTTTCAAGAATTCACGGAAAAAGCAAAGCTGCTGAGGCACTATGGTGCTCAACAGAAGATATCACGATCAACAGATGGCGTTGCTTGCTTTCGATGATTCAATATGCTTCGATGTTTTCCATGTTTTTTCTGTTATGAACTGCCAATTGATTTTCGCAGTGTGGCGAATCAGCTTCGGCAATTGCTAAAATCTAACACAAACATCGAGTGTTCGGATTCTCTTGCCAGTTCTTGAATTTGCGATTCCGCTATAGAGAAAGTTGCGCCTGTGTATGATCCTCAAACCATCATCAATGTAAATATAAATGGATGCCACTCGCCTGTATCTACACCTTTGACTATCACGTTCTATAAAATTACGACATGACAGACTCAATTCCCGGTGGGAATTGGAGAGGCGGGTCAGCTCCCGCGAGAATTTACGTTTGAGCACATTTATGTTTGGATGTTTTTGCCACCTCCACTACGATCATATCGTATTTTGGAGGGCATGAAAGCTTCATAGTCGAGTTTAGACATACACCGAAACATTCTCGATGTTGCTTGGAGCCTTGGTACAGGTGAGTACTAGTGATACAAATGTGTATAGATACAAAAGTACAAACGATCGGTAGATTCTCGCCTGTACTTATCTGCTATAGCGTGGAACAAGAGTGAGGGCTGAGGAGAAGCGGAGCAAACCACACCACGAGAGGGAAACTATCCAACGTCGTAACATCCTCTTTCTACTGCATCGTTCCTGCTACCTCGTTGGCCCGCAACGGAACGAGGGTATCTTACATACGCTCACACCCAACGTCATGCGTGACCGTGAGTGTGAGAGAGAGAGAAATGTGTGCATGTACCACGCTGATGCAACTGGGTAGCAGCGAGTTTTCCAGCATTTTACCAGGTGCGAAAACGCTGCCGGAGAAAACGCTACGGAATATCCTTGAAAAGAGATTTCCGTTTGAGGGCGTATCTGGGCCAAGCTTGAAGTGTACCATTTTTTGAAATATAAAGCGCCATATGGCTGTTCCTAGCTCGATTTGCCAAAATTTATGTTAGCATCATGTTCGTACATAAATAATCCGTTAACCTTGCATTGGCAGACATTCTGAGACGTGAGAAATTTGGCTGGTAAATGAACACATTGGTATATCGGCCTTTCCATCTTCACTGTTTTTGCTATGAAATACCTCAATTTAAATACATTCATGTTAGTGCAAAATTTGTGTTTAAAGAAATGTATCTATAGTCGGGAAGATGTGAACTGGATAGAAAATTGGAAATTAAAAAATCAATCACTCATGTTCCAGAGGTTATTTTACTTAATATATTACTGAATCCATCATCTGATGGCACCAAACAAACTGTCGATCGTTGTTGTGGTAATGTACGTAGATGTCAGGACGAAAACATATGATGTCGAGTTTCATATGCGTCCCGTCGACTTGGAGGCATCGCATGCATTTTTATGCACACCTTTTTCACAGCCTGCCGACTCTTATCTTCGATCGGAAGCACTTTTATTCACGAATTCACAAGACGTTCGGTGTATAATACATTCGATGTCAGCTTAAAAGCAATTTTATTCGAATTTTTGTGTATGGATGTGTATAACGTCGGTGGAACTGTGATAGATTAACTGATGGTCGAATTATGTGGAATTGAAATTTAGACACGTAACAGGAGCTTCATGATATCAAGATATTTTTTTTATTTTCTAATTAAACAACAATACCATCAATAAAAAATGTGTATCCTATTGAACGTATATCGAAAAGATACATTTATTTCTAGATCTTCATAACTCAGGTTTTCATTGCTATGAAAAGTTACAAGAATCGCACAGACTTCTTCTAGTTCAGATTGATGGACGTCAGAGTTCACACATAAGTATGCTTCATACTACCGAACTAACTGACAGATACAAAACAGCGGAACGTTTATGAAAGTCTCGAAGTGCTTCACACGCCGCTCAGCGTAAGACGTAGCTATATGACGGATGTATGGCTGGTACGCGAGGCCGTGAAAGGCTTTTCGAGATCGATTGCTTCCTAGACATCGATACGTGCTCTTGTCAAATACCGGTTCCCTCGGTGTATTCTCTCTCATAGATGCTGCTGTCCTATGATGCTTGAAAATAAATCTATCGAATTGTAGACGCAGCAGGCACAGCGATCAACGAATTATGTACTCTAGAGGGGCTTTACCTTGCTCCAGTTATCCCTTCCTCGATCCATTGGGTAACGTAGAATTTGCGCTGATTTCAAGTCTAACCTAGTAGGTTACGAGCGAAATTTTTTTTAATGATAATTGCACATTTGATCCTGATTCGAGGCCAGATCGTAACCTGACCAGAGCCTGTTAAGGCCCGAATGATAGCCTGATAGGGCTCTGAGCAGGTCCTGACGAGACAGGGCGTGAGGATGTCAAATTTAGCTCGAGTCCTGTTGATATCCGATGAGCTTGATCAGACATCCCTCACAAAAATGACTTTGATGTTACATCAGGCGAACTGAATAAATTTCTGCTTGGGATCAAAGACTGTAAAACATCAAAGTTCTCACTTTTGCCACTCAGTATCAAACAGTACAAGGTGCAAGTCTCTTTTTCATCGCAACACGAAGTGAATATCCACAGATGTAGCGCTTACTATCATCATGGAAGTTCCTAAAATGTGGATTCTGTACTTCATCAATCATACATTTTTATTATCAATGAAAATCCAACCTAACTACCATCAGGCCTGATATGCCATGACGGCAAAAAACATGCTTCACGCCGAAAACAGCATCAAAGGCTTTTTACAACAGCCAGAGACGTCACCGATTACATTTCTGCCTTACATCCAAGAAGGCCTCAAGCAATAAACAAGTTGACATACATTGTTTCGAAAGTAAGTGACAGGAAAGTGGCGGTGTGGATTGAAGCTAAGCGTGCGAGACACTCTGTTACTGAGGCCTCCGAACGTCGACAACGACGACGAAGACGACGACGACAAAAATAAAATTTCTTCGCGGCAGAACGCCAATCGAAGAAAGGCGTGCGCCCCGCACGATGCTCCCAGACATGTGCGAAATATTCGGTCGTACCAGAGTGCCGAGGAGTTATGCGTCCTGCCAATTAATTCGCGATGGAATGAGACTCAATTAGCCGACGAAACATTAGTGACCACGCGATATGACATGCCCTGTCGTTTATATTATTTCGTAAGGCAAGAATTAAGAAAAAAAAAAAAATTACATAATTTAAGAAACAGTGATGACGTACATTGAAGCTTTACGATCAATCAAAATCCATAATTTATTATTGCAATGTGAATGCATATTAATGATTCGTAAACAATTAACAAGGGAATAAATACAATTTATTCTTAACTTGAATTTAAATTACTTTCATTAATAAATACATTAGTAATTAATTGTTTCGCTATCGCTTCAGGTAATTGTCTCTCTAATCTTACATCTTTGATTCGTCTTAGACTCTCAGTTCAATTGTCGTTATGGTGCGATGAGTAAAGTCGTAAAGACAATCGCTTAACCGGATTAAGTACTCTCGCGCGAGTGTCCTAATCGGATCGTCTCAACGCGATAAAGGTTTGCTTCTCCGTTTGCCGAAGGATAATAGTTTTTCGTGCGACGAGCGCAAACGTCGCGAGACTGAGGTTACGTCGTTTTGTGGTTAACGTTCTTGAGTACAAAAAAATAAAAGTCTATGTAACTTGCTCGAGGCTAACATAAACGAAAGATTTCGTTGATTTTATGGGTTTCCTAAGAACAGAGCGTAGCAGAGTGCAGTCAAACCCGTTAAAAACTCAACAATTAAATTACACCATTTTTTAAACTTTGAATTTAGAATTTTGGAATAATGTCTTCCGTTCAACCGGTGTTAAATGTTGTTGCAAAAGTAATAAAGATGATTTTCAATCAATTTTATAAGTTGATAAGGAAAAGAATCAGAAAATCTTGATCTTTTTGCTGTCTTGACACCCTTAAGAACATTACAAAAAATTGCATTGTTTTCAAGTCCGACGCAGTCTGCAAAATTAAAAGAAAAAAATTCAAATCCAAGCCATATTATTGTTATACGTTTATTTTCTTTTTGCATTGCCTGTTAATCTTACTGTCTCCTGGAAACGGATATAAAGTAGGATGCCTTGTACATGTTCATCATTAGGTAGGCAGCTCAAACGATACGCCATTTTATATAGTTCAATTCGAGAGCGTGAGATGTAATCGGGTATACACCCGAGAGCGGAAACTTTCACGATGGAGTACGCGTAGCGACAAGTCCTATTAGCCTGAGGGGCTGCTCAGCGCGAGCATGGCACCCACGTGCCTAGACAGCATCAGACAACGGGATGCCGTCGGCTTGTATATATCTCTATATACACTCAGACCTCTGGAGAATCGACTCGAGTGGTATACAGGCAGGTTATTATTTCTCGTACGTACGTATAGTAGCCGCAAAACATCACCGACAATGACACGGCTAACGAGATCCTTTTTCGATTCTCTTGAGATTTTTTTTTCTTGCGCCTCTCGTCTCGGGAGAGTTCAACGTCCCAACGATATTTCCATAACAATATACGTACTATAGAGATAGACAAAATCTACTTCACTAACTTGTGTTTCCTTTATTTTTTTTCAAACCGAAGAGACCTCGCTTTTTTGTAGGCATATTAAAGCAGGTATTATTTAAGAATTAGATAAACAATAATACGGTAAAGTTTTGGTTAATTGCAATGAATGAAACTTGCAATGAATCATATTCATTTTTAAAAAAATGTTTCTTGAAAATTTTCCAATTTTTCCGGCTGATTTAACTAACCTGATTCTTTTTCGTTTTATGAAAGCTTCATGACATCATGTCCCTTGCACTTTTATTTAAACCAAAGATTAATAAACGAATACAATGAAAACTGACCTGATTGGAGATAAACTTGTGTTCCAAATCGTATCTCCACGTGTTGAAGTAGTAATCCAGAAGCGCCATGCATACCGTGCGAGAGTATCTGCACGAGTACTCCAACAACCACGATAACCCATCCCCAACCGCCTTCCGGATAATAATGTTGCTTCAGAGTGAGCAATTGTCTCAAATCAGCAACCAGTCTAGAAGTGGGTCTCCCAGGATTATGCTCATTGCCGCTGGCAACCCCGCTGTCATGACCAGAAAGTTGTGGCAGAGATCTGCTTCTGTAGAGAAGCGCGGAAACACCGGTATTGTTGGATTCATCGTTTTTCTTCTCCAAAACGTATTTATCTTTTTCATCCGAATTGTCTGGATCAGGTGTTTCGCGTTCAGCATCGCCAATCGAATAATCATTTGGGTAGTTGGACGATGGTGAATGAGGCGTTCCACAATTCTCGCATTCGTTGTGCGTCGTACTGGCTATCGCAGGCGCATTAATCGCCGATGACGCTGATGTAGTCTGCCTGAACTCGTCCTGAATGGATTTGGAATACGACAACTTGCCACGCACGTCCGCAACAACGTGCACGTCTCTCGACGGTGACAAGTGGTTGACGTGATTCGCGCACGGATAGGGAGAATCCACTCGACGAAGTGGCCTCGCGCTCTCGTATTTGTGTTCTTCCGGCGAGTGAAGAGACTTAGCTGTGGTGAGAGGCTGCTGCTGCTGCTGCTGCTGTTGAGCCTGAGGCTTCTGTTGCGAATCGCTACCGAAACTGTATTTGGATCGATGACGAGGCGAAGACCACTCACGATTAACGACCTCCTCATGTTGATGTTGCTGGTTGTGATGGTGGTGATGATGGTGATGATGGTGATGGTGCCTGTCACCTTCTTTAATCGACGTTTCTTGTTGGCACTTCCTAGCGCTGTGTTGACAATGTCGATCATCGTACGGCTGGAATCCGGTATTCGAACAGCAGAGCTTACCATTTTTTCGATACTCCTCCTGACAGGTTTCCAGATGTTCGCATGAGCCCCGGTACTTTTCCACAACGCGCTCATTTAGGCTTCGATGTTTCGTTAGGATTGAATTCTTGTCACCGTTTTTTTCAGAGTCCACACTAGCCCTTAATCTTACATCAATCTGGTCTTTGCGGTATTTTGTATCTGACACTTGTTTGCCTCTTTTATCACAACAATCTTCACACTTCTTGTGTTTTGGTGATCCAAAGTAGTCAGTTCTGTGCTCTGACAATTTGCCGTGTTCTTTCGAATGATCGTGCGCCAAAAAGAGGGATCGACTTCTTTTTCTGTCAATGCTATCACGTTGAAGACTTTTGTTCTCACTCGATTGTCTAGCTTTTCGGCTGAAGAAATTTTTTAGCCCGTTGCTAGGACGCTGATCCTTGGTCAACAGGAGACTCTTAGGTGGATCACGATCCTTGCTGTCGATTGCAGCATGGTAAGAATACTTCGGCATGGATTTCACCACTTCCGGTTTGAATACATATTTCGTTGGAGCTCTTGATATAGTTGTAGCGAGTTTATCGTTGTTACTCGCTTCCTTGATCCTGCCAGAATAATCCACCTGAATAGCGTCCATTATCCTGGGAAACCTGATGTTTCTCAGGCTGCCCAGTCGATCGTCGCCACGTGAGTCTCATTCACTTCACTGCTTTTCACTCCCATCATCGAATCCTCTCCACTTCCACTTACTAACTCCAACACACTTTGTTTTGTCTTGTATCATTCGATAGTGGCTGATCGTAATGTCACAAATTACAATATCTAATGAAGTACCTCGCATATTGATGCAAAGATGACATCACTAAAGTTACAATATAAATGATTTACATTAAAAAGTATTACAGAAGAATAAATCGAATGGTGGAAAAATCTACGGTCAAGATTGGATAATCAAGTAGGCATATATATTTAACGATCATGGAAACGAAATCGTCGACTCGTTTTATTGGTAAGACGCGAGCGGTCCGAGAGGTTCGCGTACAACGAGAAGGGAGATTGAACTGAGAGAGAGGACGAGAATTCTGAACTGCTGAGGCATATACACGCACTCGTCTGATGTCTGTCTGGTCATGTGCGTGTCTTAGTGTGAGTTTGCTCGGGATCTCGAACCGCCTTACTCTTGAAACGATCTCTTTTCGAATTAGATGAAAGAGAAGTCATCGGCCCGAGTACCCTGCGAGCGGAGAAGTCGATATACGATTTTCGGATCGCCAGCGTCTGTGATCCGCTACTGATGCTCGGTGATCAGTATACGAGGATCGGGTATCCGCGAACGAATTTTACGCATTGTAATAACGCTCCAGGTAACGACGAGTGAACGATTCTGGGAATTGAACTTTGCTCTTGGGTCGTTGGGCTCGACGACGAATCGTTCGGAATTATCGCTTAGGCGCCAGACAAGAGCCAATGCAAAATGGACAAAGATATTTTTACTTCGTTATACGATAAAATAGTCATTTTTCTTGTATCAAACGTAATTGGTTAATCCACAAATTTCCATTAGGTACTTAAAGGAGGAATTGATTTCAGGCAAGAAAGCCATGATTTTTTATCGGCAAGCAAAATCGTATGGAAAAGATTGCATGCACTTGATTGTTTGTAAAAATGTCCTGATCATGTAGAAAAATATTCTCAAATACGAAAATATAAAATTGCAGTGATTTATTTATATTTTCAAATATAAGTTTCGTGCTGTATTATCTGAGAAAAAAAAATGAAAAACCATAATAAAAAATGTTGTGAATTTTAATTGTTTTCGAGATCTCGTGATTTGTGAATTTTTTAACAAAAAAAACCAACAGGAGAATATTTTTAAAAAATCAGTCTATCGGAATATGTAAAAAAACGATTTTTGAATTTTTTAAATTCCGAATTTCCTTAACCTGTTGGAAAAAATTAATTTGTTCACGTAAATTTCGACTCTCACAGCATCTTTTTTATTCTGTATTTATATGATTTTTTTTATTCCTTGCTCGCGACTACGTAAATCGTGTGCCCATACGCGCAACTTGATTTACGGCAAGGCATTCACGAGAGCGGACGGTAGAAATTAGAGGGCGCGAGCGACAAAACTACCCATAAAAATCTCTTTGCTTGCCCACCCTTTTTCACTCTCTCGGTTAGGTCTACTATACAAACGCAATCCTGCATGTTGCACGAATTATCTATTGCTCTTATTTGTTGTTAGTATATATAGCGAGGTAGTAAGCGACAGATGGACGAGTGTATAGGGTGCTTTCCGAGCGTCTCGTCTTCGTTGTCCTTGCCCACTCGTCGTCTTTACCCTTCGAAAAACGACACGAATAAAAAAGAAAAAAAAACGCACAGCTCCGGAAACCTGAAGAATACTTTACGACAGTTCTCCGCCAGACCAGAAAATTACACGGAATTCTGCACAATACAAGCAGGATAATTATTGCTGCACAGATGCCCAGGTTTTTTTTTTCCTCAGAAAATAAATTTCCGCTTCCTGGTGATTTTCGTTGTTAGCTTTTAATTGATTTGTATTTTATATGGTACAATATAGGATAAAACATTAGATATTTTTTATAATCATTCGAATTCAGGCATAATTAACGAGCTTGCGTAACTTTCGATGAATTTTACAGAAACCAAATTTAAGAGTATTATGAAAAATTGAAATTGCAAAAAGTGAATCGAGTTTGAAAATTTGCAACAAATCTATGAATGAAATGTAAGTCTTTTAATGCTTCGTTCGAGTTTTTACTAGATAGTTATAAAATGAATAAATTCATCAAATGTCGTTTCCAGGTAAAAAATATTAATGAAATCCGGGTTTGTCACGATTCCAGCAGAAGTTAAAAAATTTTTTGGGAATTCCTACAGTACTTCTTTTCTATATAATTCCGTCCATCGATTATATCAGAACAATTGAAAATAGGAAAAAGGTAACAAAATGACGTCCAAAAAAAATGGATAAATTCGAGTTGGATTTTGAAAAATGTTATCACTCTATCTCGAACAAATTTCCAGCTACCGGGCTAAAACTTAGAACAAATCTTTATCAAAGTAGTGGGACCTTTGATACTGAATTTAGGTAAAATCGATAAAGTACTTAAGATTTTGCAGACCTTTGGATTTTCGTAATTTTTTTTTTAAACAGTTGCTAAGCCGAACCTTTCACATGCAAACTTTGCTTTATAATTTTTTTTCTTTTCATCCGGCATCCATAAAGCTCCCTCTATGAGAAAGTCAAAACTAAACACCGTACTTTATCACAGAAAAAGGTTTGTAATGGGTAAAAAAAAATGAGGATGGAATGTGCAACCTTGCAACTTTTTTTCTCTTTTCAAATCAAGGTACTGAAAGTCAAGTAACTCCAAATACGTTTACGTTATCAAATTTCAACCTCTGGTGTTATACTTATAATTCATCATTAGCCGACGTTTTATCACGTATGAGAGTATTAGCCACGTTCATAGACCGTTTAGTCTGGATGATCCCTGCGGTTCTTCTTTAGCGGGAGCGCGTTGTATCCACGTGACCGTGAACCACGCTCCAGCGTAACGAGAGATCCCTGAAATGCTCTTATAGTTCTTTCTCTTTCTATCGGAGCCCTACTATGAGGCGAACCTTCAGAGGCCGCCGACGTTACAAAGCGCTTACTTCTCCCCAGGACTCTCAGTTGCGGTCGCCCTGGTATAATTCGCGATTCCTGTCACGTCGACTCAACGTCCCAACGTCTGAAGTTCCTCCGGCGATCCTTTCTAATCGCCACTCTCGTCTACCGAAACGTTATATACATGTACCTTGGTATACGCGTTGAATTGAAACATTATTATATACTTTAGTGTGTAAAAGATTGATATTATCTCCCTAACCGAAAGTTCAATTTAACAATTTGATAATAACCAATATATTTTTCCACATTCGTCACGTGCTATTCGGCCACTTGAGTGAGCATTTGTTTTTCGTAGGGTTCTATTTTTTACAGGCAATCGTACCGACAGAAAAGAAAAACTGTTTAGGAGAATTTGAAAAACCGAGACCGCGCGAGTCGCGGGTCGCTCACAGACTAACCGCGCGATGATTTCACATCTCGCGGTAGAACCCAACGCGGCGTGTGCGAGACACACGAGACCTTTGAGAGTGAGTTGAGCGACGACGCGCGCCACGCGCTTCTTCTCTTTGCGCCGGTGCCGACCGGCGTATATCCCGTGGGCGATATATACTTTCTGCGTCTACTAGCTGAGTAACTATACACTTCCAGCCCACCTGCTGCTCACCTGTTCGCACTACATTGTTAAAAATTCGTTATTAAAATTTAGCCCTATGCGGTGTTCATAAAGATCACACTGTCTCAATGGTGTTCGATAGCTGGTGTTAATTTTCGTTCATAACCTCAAAAATGTTACAACACATCTTACTTGAAAATGGGTAAATAAAATGCAATTATGTCTTTTCGATTTTATTCTTGCCATGATTCTACATTGATTATTAATAATTTATTGATTTTTCATCCATTTATCCCGAATATAAATGGATATAAAGTTTTGAGGTGGTAGCTCGATAATCTTAACACGCACTCACATGTGTGAATTTAACACTGTGAAAAGTTTTACTTTTGACAACCAAATCGGTCAACACTGGTCACTTGATAAAAATTAAAACAACATTTTTGTAATTTAAATATTCACGAGACAACTTTAATATTTGATAAATAAACGCTTCTAATACCAAAATAATGTAACAAATACCTTGCCTTAAAAAAAACGACAAATAACTGAACTGTTTAATGGCGAACGGTTTGTCAGTATACAATTTATTTTTACGAGGTGAAGCTAAACAATAATTCTTTCGTTACATCATTGAGTCACTGTTACACAGTACAGTTTTTTGTCACAATTGACACAGTGGTACAGTAACGACACCCAGTATCGTGATCTAGTGTTTCCTCGTGCAACAGAAAGCACGAAACATACATAAAATTACGTTCTTCTGTTGTCTCTGCCCTTGCGCGCAGAATTTCTGGTGACATCGTATTTTTTATCGCATAGTCGTTTCGCCCACGCGAACATCGTAATATCGCATGATTAACCTATTTTTATTTGTGCTTTTCGTGGGCCAAAGGGAGAGACTCGTGAAACATATACCGAACGAGTACGGGGTGGTTAAAGCGGATAAGCAGACTCGTATGCTACCCGCGCTGGTCGCTGGTTTGCATGCTGGTTAACAAGATAATTAGCGTCCGAGTGGAAACGAAACTGTTGATTTGCATACCGAAGCTGGTGGTTGGGGAGTGCGAAAAGCAACCACAACTATGCTCGCAAGTATGCCAACATATATACAGCGTCGTCGCGTCTTGAAGCCTGCGACTTCTCTGAGGAAATTAAGCTATACCAGCAATAACGGAGGGGTCTCTTCCTCACGGCTACCGGTCATCGCTTCTCATTATTTTTTCTCTCATCTTTCCCCGTCCGGCAATCCGGCAACCGTGAGCGTTGCTTATAAATATCAACGGGGATCGTTTATCCCCGATTTATGATTCTCCTTTATCGCATTCGTCGATCGATAAATTCACGCTAATTCCCCAACCATAAATCCACTCGCACTTAACGCCTCCGTAAATCGTTGTCCAGCTTTTCAATGGTTTCGAGTTTATTATACGACGCGGTATCATCTTAATTTTTTTTTGTTTCTTCTTTTTCGTGTGTTTGAATTGATGCGAGGAATAAATATAATCGTGGACTCGTGCGATTTCTTCTCGGCAGGAGTTAAGATGGTTAAGATGGTATATATATATATATAAATATCGTTATTAAGAATCGCTGGGTTTTATGTTCTTCACAATTGATTGGGACAGTACGAATATAGGAAATACGATTTTATTAAACACGTAACCGTAATTATCACCAGGTTCTTTAGGTCGATAATAGACAGAATGACTTAAATTTTTGAGCAATTAAAAAAGAAAACAAAAGTTATAGCTTTTTTTTTCTGTGATTAACATCTTTATTAGCAATCGGCGGAGTTACGAGGTGGTTGATGTAAGAACATTCACGTTGGGACGAATGACCATCGCACCCGGACTTACCCTGAACGCAATTGACATAGATAGACGATCCCTGCGGCAACTCACAGTCACATAGATGTGTATTCATAGTAGTAGTAGAATTACATACATTATGCTACGTACTGTGTATTAGCACTACAGTGCGACCACAGAGTGGATAATAAATAGCTGCCACCGCACGCGTAGGTTCCAGATAAGTGTGGCCATTAGAAACAGGAGATCTTATTTATCTCAGGCGTAACCCTGCAGGCGAGTGGAAATCACGGTTCGACAGATCAAGTACCATCAGTCGAGTATCAACATAAGAACTTGAAATCTTTTTTATGGCTGTAACTTTTTCGGAACAAATTCACAGATGAAGTCAATGGAGCTCCAATTTTCATCCAAGCAGAAGTATGTTCAGAAAATTATTAATGTTTTAATTGCTTCTAATAATCGAAGAATTATATCATGACCATTTATTTAATTATGTCACATTTGGTTTGGAAAATGACAAATTAGGCTCTTCTGGTTGATCTCACACTTAATTCTCAACATTAACGCAATTACTTCATATGCTCTCGAAAATAATTTTCCCACAAATGGGCAAATAGTTCGTTGAACAGCGAGTGGAAAATATCACATTAACCGCCGGGTGTTCTTAATTTCGAAATGAAAGTAGAAAGGAATGAGAGAGGATTCGTTTTGCTTCTAGGACGGTGTTTTGCTGACTTGGGAAACTAACGATTATGGCCGTTGAGGCAGGCGGTATACCCACACCCCGGGCGTAATAGAACAACTGCTTATTAGTCCTACAATTAATATTCGAAAAGTAATTGGAGCCGAGTCAAAAAAAAAAACACGGTTGCAGTGTGTCGACGGGTCAGTAGCAGCGTTGAGTGGACAGGACGCCATCAGTTCTAAGCGGATAAGGCATGGAGAGAGGTATTGCCTACTTTTACAGAAGTATCTCCCAATATGGCTAAATTTATGTGTATGAAGTAACTTAAGGGTGCAGAGACAGACTGGAATATTTTCTAAATTTTCTTTTATTTTTGGGCAAATGGATTTAGTTACATGGCATTTATGTAAGTGAAAAGTCATAATCTAAAAATTTTAAAAAGGTGATTTTGAAATATGAAATTACTCAAACATCAATCAAAATCTATACTTAATTCTTTATTGACGTGTCCAGATTTGTGTAAAAAAAATATATATTACTGTACAAACAATTGAAAATATTTCCCAATGAATATCACTGATTATAATCTGACTTCATCCTCTAAAAATGATGCAAGTTTTACCAACTGCTAAAAAAAGTCACAATAACGTCTAGAACAAGATAATTGCATTCATACCAATGATAACATGATGAATAACAGACACAATATTGTCAGAACCTATTCTATCTATCTCCTATTCCACCTAAGAATGATTTATAAAAATACGTTCGTTTGCATTGCAATAGTTATGTTCATCGGATTTGCACTGACTGCTTTTCGAGACATGGGCCAACTCACTCGCAGCGAATTATTTAAATTAGAAACCACGCGGGTGGCGTTGGGTAGTCGATGGAGCTACTGGAACCGTGATCGTAAAACGCCTCGTACCCATCGTACACAAGTACGAAGGGTGCTACTTCGTTTTCCTCTTTCGTTTCGTCGCATCTCCAACTCTGCCTGACTCCGCGGACGGCCGACTCATGGCAGAACGTCTTCGAAAGAGGAGAACAATTTTTAAGACGCCCACCATCAAGAGTGTATAGTACTAACGTTGGGCTGCACGCTTTCACACCTACTTTCGATTCATCAGAAACTTCTTAAAAGATAGTTATACGAGCTTCGGCATCGACGATTCTGGCCCCGTGATTTCACTCTTCGGTCTCCACCCTTTCGGCGTTTCTTCCAGACTACGGATTTTACCCAACATGGAATTCCTGCAAGAGGTCGCATCTTTATGACGCCTCTTTTTTTTATGATTCTGACTCGAACGCACGCAACAACAATGTCCAGTTGCGGCAGAAAGAAGCAACGATATTGTTGACGACCACGAGACTTGTACCGCATCAATGAGCCACTACATATGTACATTTTACGAGCTGGCCTTGCACTTGAATCGTACGAGTCATATCTCAGTGGTGTATTGCTCTTTTATATGACTGGAGAACGTACAACCATGTTTGGAGATGTTGCAAAATAAACATTTTATTCACCGTAGAGGAGATTTCCGTTAAATTGGATGAGAACACAAAAACGTCGAAATATACTGTTTTATAGGTATAATGTTCCATTACAAAGCGTCTTCTCCTCTTGTTTTTTTTTTTCTTTTTTTTTTTTTTTTTTTAAAAGTGCAAGATGCTGGGTGACCTGCGCTTTAGTAAACATCATGTTAGTGCGGTATTTGTGTAGACAATATTCAACGAGTTTATGTTTAAACGTAAACTTATAAAATAAATAGACTGTTTGGAACTTGGGAGTATACACCCCAGTTTCCCCTAGTTTATTTTATCACCTATCTCACATAGAAATTTATATCCTCGGCATGGCCGCCGTTAACTTTAGACACGAGTAAAATTCTATCGTATAAATGAATGGACTGCAAAGGTCCAGACGAATATTTTCCTATCAACCAAATTTTAGCTTTGATCTGATAAAATCAGTTGGGAATTTGTTTTCCTTAGAATTAAACATACAAAGAGTATCTACTAACTTCGAAAGGGCATTGATATTCTTTGCAATCGTTGATTTATGAAACTGAAGGAGACGAATTAAAGACGAATTAATGAAATTGGCATCAAGTTCAACTTTGCGCTAATTAAAATGAAAATGCATTGCATCAGTATACAAATATCACTGGGTATGTGAAAAGTCAACGTTCTACGTGTAATTCCACTTTCAAGAAATATTTAATTACTGGGTCTGTGAACTTTTCTCCAAAGATCGCATAGGCTGATATCCTAGCTTCCGAAAGATCACATGACTCAACGCAATTACACGTGTTAGCGACACTCAATGACGAACTTTTATTCACCTAATTTGTAAGGAAAAATAGGGGCGGATTCTATTCTTAAGCTATACACAACCTACTAATTCCAACACTGGAGCACCCGCAGGCTAAACCGTTCCACAAAGTTTTCCCAAGACTCTTCGAACTTTATTCTGCTCGCGTCATACGTTCTTTTCTTTGTTGGTATAAAAGGGGGACTTTGCTGAATAGCACCGGTTTCAGGCGTTCTCTCTGAGCTTGGTACCGTCCATTTGGCACTTCTGTGAGAAAACAACTTGGTTCATCCTCCACCGCCGGCGGACACCACGAGGCGATCAGGAACACGAGATTTTTGCTCAGCAGTTGGTTTTCCACGATGTGCTTCAGCTCTCACTCACCGAGTTTTCTCACTCTAACTGCACTCTCAATTTCAGCATTTCACTCGCTCCCAAGCACTTTCTTGTCTGGTCAGGTAGTTTTGCCGTCCAACTTGTCCGCGCCACTTATTTCGCGAGTCATTCGGATTATTGGAAGAGTAGGTGGCAATCTATTCGACGACTTTTGCCACCACATTTCTTCCTTCTGTCGATGCTGCATATAGGTGCAAATTGTACCAGTGATTGGCTCTACAAGAAAAAGCCAATAACTAGTCATTGTCAGCGTAGAATCCTTTTCTGTCGAGTTCACTACATAGGCCAATCACTCATTGGGTGAACATTTACTGTGTTTTCGCTTGCTTCACTGTGATACGAATGGTCCAACAATCCTTGAGCTTGAAGACGGTTGGGAAAAGAGATTCTTTTTCACCATCAGGCTCAACTGCTCCCACCGCGATCGTACAACGCGAAGCTGGCGATATAATTGAAACGACTTGGCTTTCTAGCGAAATCCCTTGCGTCCCCTTCGACACACACAGCTTTAACGTTTCTTCTTTACTTCGCTTCCTTTTTTTTTCTTCTTCTTTTCTTTCACCTGTAACGGAAGGAAATACTTTGTGGCATATGGTCATTTTTTTCGAGGCTTCGTCGAAAGAGTTATCTAGCTCATAACTCTATTTTTTTTTGTACGCCAAGCTTAATTTCGTGGGTAGCAGATTTAGAGGCTTGACGCATAGGTTTGGGGTGGACGAAAAGCTTTTTCGGATTATCCTGACAGTTTCGTCATCCAGAGGCGAGAAACAAGTGGCGCAAGCGAGATAAGTGTGATGAGGAAAAGAGCTCAAGACGGAACAGTCAAGACCATTAAAGTTGTTTTATCTTATCCGAGGTGGTGATATAGAACAACGCGATCCGTCATCCCTCGTCATTTACCCTTCATCGCGCTTTTGACACGTCCGAACGTTCGGAAATCGGGATACTACCTATAATATATCTCTGTATTATCCTTCCTGTCATACGATACACTGAACACAATCGATTTGCAATTGGAAATGCGTAACGCACTGGATTTCATTGTATGTACGATCTGTGGATGAATTATATTTCCAGTGAAGGACCGAGCTTACCAGTAGCTCTGGTTGAAGTTTGTATTAAAATGATAAAGTATTGAACTTGCCAGGATTTTGGCAAAGAAAAGAAAGGGCGGGAGAATAAAAGACATTATATCAGCCAATTGTATTTCGCTCAAGCGGACGCCCTGGAAAAGCTTCGGGATATCGATTGGAATTGTTATCATCCCACGAATGGCTGAGTAGATAATGTGACGAGGAAGCGGAAATATTGTTGACCGCTTAACGAAAAATAGGTATTGCGTTACAGTATGGCTTCATCAATACTTTCATAACATATTTCATTTATCCGTCTTTGTTTTTTTATGTAACCGTCTGATTTTTTAAATGTGTCATACAACAATTTATTTTGAAAAATCGTAGATAATTCAAAATGTGTTAAAAGAAATTAGAGCTTTTTAGAGTTAATGTCAATACTACAAAAAATTGCGGACCCATTCGGAAGGATCAAGTGTCAGGCCCAGAGCGAAACCAGGTGGAATGCCCCATATGTTTCATAATGTGATGTTTAATTTTGTTTATGTCTCTCTGCTTCAATTGTGAGTGTGAAACGTGTTCGGTGACTGTGGGCTCTCGGTCGAATTTTTCTGGATATATAACCACAGTGCAATTATATATTCCTTATACAGTGCATTCTATGATTTACCAGACCGCAACGCCAGTTATTCTTCGTGAAAACAATAGCGAGAAAAACAGGAGAACTGGATCCAATAGAATATGTGAAGTTCAAGTCCATTCCAAAGGCATCGATGTTACACACCACACCTTTCTTGTACATCCGATAGAAATCAGGTGTCCGGCAGACGCCACGACGTTGGCCACACATTGCACGAAGGACAGCATCAGAAGTCGCGCGACGGTGCATGTCGCGAGTTACCCGGTTTCCTTAATTGGATCGATGTGATCCGACCCGTGAAGGTAGACAAAAAAGATATCGATTCACAGCGGCAGCAGAAGATCGCACAACCTTGCTACGGAATAATCGGTTCGTTAAAGAATATTCTACGTCAGTTTACACGATTGATATTGAAGAATATACGAGAAAGGTCGACTTTAGGGTTCAACGGAGGTCATAAATATATTGTTGTGTCACAAAAAAAAAACCTCACAAATGTCGATATTTTTTGGGTTGGCTGTAATAGTTATTTGATTTATGACATTCGACTCTGAACTTTCAAACAGATTTTGTTAAATTATTTATTATCTATAGTGTGTTCCAAAAAATGATTCTATTTGATTTTCAGGTACATTTAAGTTTTCAATTTTTTTTTAAATACAAAACACATCAAAATATTCATTAAAAAAGGTAAATTATGTGTCAATACAATAAATCCCAGAGATGAGAGTAAACATTCCGTTTGAGATGAGTTTAGCAGACTGCGCGAGTCTCAGTTTCTATGGCACGCGCAGTACGCGGCTCACACCCCAACAGAAACAAATCCGAGACACATAACTGTCAGGTAAAAGTTGCTTTATAGCTCGTGGCGAAAAATGTACTCCTCCACCTTCAGTTGTGAAGCTCTTTGCCATGTTGTCCACATTCCTGTAGACTCTCTCACTGTTTTTTATGATATGTACAACTCTGCAATGCACCGCAACTGCATCGTGAATATTATGATAGAGTATTTTCGGCTCTCATTAATCATCCGAAACTAAAATCGATTATTTTTAAAATCCGATGTTACTTAAGAATTGGAAGTCTGGAAAAAATCAGCGATGTTCACTCGTTTGGTTGCTAGTATTATTTGAAAAAAAAAAAAATAGATTGACTTTTGCTCTGGCAAACTCACATTTTTATTTTTCAATGTTTGTACTTCTTTTGCAAGGGTCGCAAGGCGAGATAATCGGCGAAACGTGAGACCAGCAGACATTATAATCGTCGTCTCGTTTTTAGATTTTCAGTATATAGGTGGTCCTCCGAAAACCGCCTCCTGATTTTGGATCGTATAGAAGCGAAATGGAAGCATCTCATCAGAATTACCGTGAGTATCATACACGTTTTATTTTTATTCTCATTTTTTTTTTTTTTTTTTTTTTTTTAAGGCTGTGATGGTGATGATACCGTTCGCGGGTAACGTTTACTTACTCACCTGTGATTACGCTCGGCGAGAGACGCCGCACACTCGCGAAAAAAACGCGAGCGAAGAAACAGAAAAAGAAAAGGGCCCGCGGCGGGCTTCGCGTTTACCAAGAATATATATAAGTATGCAGTGACGATGCCATAGGCGGGACCCGTCGCGCTTCATGAAATTTGATGACCCTCGGCGCGCGGTGGACCCGCGCGGTACTGCACGCGGTGTGGTCGCCTCCAGGACTAACAAATTGCCGGACGTACTTACGTCTCGTACGAACATGCGACAGCCAAAGTGTCACGGATGAACCTTTCACAGTTGTTGAACGACTTTTTTTTTCTATACTACAAGCAAAGACGTGTTGAACTGAGATATAGAGGTAATGTAGAACATGACACACGAGGATTTTCGTAAATTACCAGAAAAAAAATAAAAACGTTTATACTTTTATTTAAAAAAAAAATGTGCATAACTTGACGAAAAAAATATTGCTTAACAAGTAAACACATATTTTAAAATTTGTCGTAGAATGCAGATTTCACAGAATGACCAAATTGACACAGAAGATATACTCAGTTTTGTAGAATATTTTTCTCTGCGTAAGAACTTTCTTCACAAATTTCCTTGTAACTTTTGTGCTAGAGCTAGAAATGGAAATTTCTATTCTCGGATCGGACGGTCTTCTTGCGAAGTGAATAACAATTTTGCAAAGTAAATTTCGACCATCAAGGGCAATCTGATCTCTACGAGAAGTTGAATATGAATACAAATATTTGCACCGATAAACAGATGATTTAAATAAAATTTTACTTATGATAATGTTTCATTTTATTGAGATTCTCAATTTTTTTAAATTCCATGATTTCGTACACGTAATTTCAGCACAATAGTATTTTCATGATTTTCGCGATATTATCTCAGACGCCTATAATACAAGATTCTTGAAAAACAGAATTTTATTGCCCCGACGTTAGCATACATTTTCTACATCTTTTTTCTTTTGATGCATTTCCATTAATTTTAGCAATTTAGTGCCTTCAATAACTGCGCATATAGAATGATTTTTCAAACTCTGTTCTTCCTTTTTTTTGCCTCTCTAAATCTTCAGCAACGTATAGCTCATCTTGCTGAAAAGACTCGATTTCAATCCTCCTTATCATCATCACATCTGACAAACCGTAAAGATTTTTTTTTTCGACGATTGAAAGAAAAAGAAGAAAAAAAAATACTTCTCGACTATTACTTTCGGCAGGGAATTGTTTTCGTATCGATGTCGTCCAGTTCTGAGCGATCGACGAATTTGATTACGTCGACACGAAGAGATAAAAGAAAGCGAGATGAGACTGCGTTATCGCGTACTATAATAGAATAGGTAGGAGAAGACTGGTAGATTTCTTCCATCCGAATAGAATATTATTCTCGTTGGCCATAGCTGTAGGATACCGTGAAGCGCGTTGTCCTATGACAGTGGACAAAACTTTCGACGGATGTAAACTCCCGGTTTTCGCACTCGTAAAATTTCTTAGTGCGCCGATGACTCAACCTATCACGTGGGCTGTATGCATCGTAGAAGAGCATGGAGAACTGGCGCTCTCGAATTATTCGGGAGGCTTGCCTTGCTTCAAATTCTTTTTCTTCAGTTATATATTTTTCTGTTTCTATTCGATATATCGACGGGTAATGCTGATACGTATACACCAATCACTGTGATTGGCCACGAAGAGGTGAGTGGCCCCCGAAACATTTACTCTTCCGAGAAAGTAAAACTTTATTCTCAAATACTCTCTTCAGTCAGCATCCCAATTTTATTCTTTCTCTATTCTTCTTTTTTTTTTGCTTTATGCTTTTGCGAAGATCTTCAACCCGTTATGCTGGTTGGGGAAACCGGGGTTACTTGTATCAAGGCAAGAAGAATTAAGGGGAGGCTATAGTGACTTTTGACATTTCCATCGAATTTGTACATTTTATCTAGGTTGTGTTCACTCAGAATTCCTGTCAATTTTAGTTTATTCTATGAACTATTTTCTGAAATATTCAGGAAAAAATTCTTGTGCAGCGGATATTATTTTACAAGATTTAGGACTTATGAATATTTTTCGAATAACGGTTTAGTTTAAGCCCATATTTAGAATTTTTACTACCGGATTATTCAATGTTAATTTAGAAGTTTCTTTTTTATCAAAATGTCAAATGAACATTTTTTTTCCAATTTTGGGAACTATATTTGAGCGACTTATTGAAGTTTGAAAATCCGGTAGTAGGAATGGCAAAAAAGTGCGGTGTTTTTAGCTTGATTTATTCAGATTCTTTTTTCATATTCCAAAGCAAAAAGTAACTCAACTAGCCCCGGTACCCGTAATTTTTTCTCACACGCTCACACTATTATATTGCACGCGTTAGGCTGAACGATGGAACAAGGAACTCGATGTAAACCACCCGCATTTCAAAGCTATTTGAGTGGAGTTAAAAAGACTTCCATTCCCCTAAAACGCAATTTATCTCCTAGCAGACAGCTACCATAATTTCTGAATATTTCAGGCAGTAAAAATTCACAGGATATATGTGAATTTCTTTATAAGAAAATTCTTGAGGTGAATGTCCTGTAGACGTATCATTCCTGTGGTATGAATTAACAAGTATATTTGTTGATGGCTTTCGACTTATTCTAATTTCAATTTATAATCAAAATTTTTTTTTTATTTTTAATTTTTTCCGGCAATACGATAAAAAACTATTACTCCAATACAATTACAAAATAAAAAATTGATTTTATAAAATCACAATGTCATGGATTTCCTAAAAAAAAATTATTAAATAAGTAATAAATTTTTGTTGTTACTTGTTTAATGTTATTTTCTTTGTTACTTGTGCAATTTTATTTCTTGCCATTTATGATTTTTTTGTTGAATTAGTGGTGGCCAAAAAAATGCGTAAACTTGTAAAATTAATAAAACAACAATTTTGGTCTTTTATGGACAAAAGTTTTTGTTACATATGCAAAAAAGAAACTTTTATTTTTACTGTGTTAACGGACGGATTCTTTCAGAAACTTCTAGGTTTGTGAAACTTGGTAGGTTTGGAATTAAAAAAATTCGAGCTCCGATTTTTTTAATATTCTTGACAATGTGATTATTTCAAAATTCGATCATATAAAAAGATCAACACCACCGGTAGTCGATATGAAAATTACAGAATCGTCTCGGCAATCGAGAAAGACGGCTTTACTTTTGCAGCTGGATTGAAACTTTGAGTTTTCCTGCTCTACCGACGAGTAGTTACCATCAGTAGCGTCGTATAAAATAAAGAAGGTAGCTGCCATACCGATTCGTTGAAAAAGCTTAAAGAAAAAAAAACCTGATTCTGCGTGTAGCTGCCCGAAGGGGCTGAATGAGATTTAAAAATAAAGGAGAATGAAGAAATGAGGGTCGACGAAAGTCTTGAATAAATTGTTAAAAATTTATCAGCGGAACCACTGCAATCTCACCACGCTCTGTTTACCGAAAGTCTTGCGTTTAATGATTAAAAATGATTCGTCTTTCCGGTCAACAAACCCAACAACGTTGAGTCAGGGTAGATAATGGTTCGTCAATGGAGGGTTGCGCTAACCCCTTAGAGAAATTTGTGACAGGACACTTTTTTTTCATTCAAAGGTCTTTTAACGCTGGAACTTAAACTTTATTGTTACGAAAATTATAGGTCTTTGTGAATTTTTATTCTGTGATTTTAAATCGTCATTTTTTTAAATAAAAATAAATTAATAAATAATTTCCATCCGTCATAAATATTTTTAGTGATATTTTTTTTTGCCTATTAAAGCCTATTAAGCTTTCAAATGAATATTTATCGCTGAAAAAAAAATTGGAATACTGCAAGTTTAACTGCTGAAATGTTTTGGAAATTATGTATTCAATCCCCCTGCTCTATCGGTTTTTTTAAGCTACATTTTCTGTCTTTGTGATTTAATGTCGTTCAGTGATAGATCGCATGTTCGATTCCAAAGATTATTATTGATGCGGAGGAGTTGAGGCATTATGACGTTGATTTATCGCCGTTTAATTTCTCAAACTGAAAGTTCTCACGAGCTTACACGTCTGTCTACTCAGTAGTTTAAGCACGCCGTGTCCCAAGATTGAGGTAAACGTGTGGACTATAATAAACACCACGCCGAAGTTGTTTGCGTACGTTTTCTGAAATATGATCGTGATCCAGATTGGTACAACACCATCGCATGAGTGACGAGCATCAAAGCATCATCGTATTAATGCAACCATTCACGCTTTATTTGGTCAGAAAGTTACAGGGAGGCTAAAAATGAACACAGCACAATTTTTTGCTGTGGCAGCAAAAGGTTCAGTATCACTACATGATTAATTTTCTCCCAATGCTTGACATTCATTGTTCTCTCCATTGCAAAGCTTTCTTCATGAACAATAACAGCTAAAACTTTTATAATCTCACAATTCCTCGTCATTTATTCCTCATTTCAAATATCTCCTCATTTATAACCCAACACACATAACCAGACTCCGGAAATTTCGGTCAACGACATATCGCTAAAGTAGCCGTGCGTATTTTGACCGAATTCACTGATCGCTGTTGTCTCACAAATGACCTTCCTTAACTCACGGTATCTCGTGTAATGTCTTCTATAAATCACGCTAACTTCTGGGATGGGTGTAGTTAACACGAGCAAATAACAGTTTCAGGTTGAGTGACATAAATCCCTATCCCAATGATGATGACTATCATAACTGACTTTACAAACGACGGAGCATTTCGCATCACGAAAGTAGCCATACAACATCATTGATCGCTGTTTTCCCAGAATTTACCCAAAGTAAAAAATACAGTATGTTTTCTAATTTCTACTATAAGTCACGCTAACTTTGGGGTTGTATAGTTCACGCGGACAAACAATTCCAGGTTGAGTGACGAAAAGCCCTATCCCAACGATGATGGCTATCAGAACCAATTTTACGATCGAAGTAGCATTTTAGATATACAAGTTCGTTGATCCCTATTGTCTTACAAATTACCTTAGTTGAAGCAACATTTCTCTTCTGCCGTCATCTATAACTCGCTTAAACTTCAGAATAGTGCAGTTCACACGAAAGCCACTAGTTCCGGGTCAAGTGAGTGACATAAAATCCAATCCCACCGTGAATGACCATCACAACTGTGCAGAATGAAAATCAGTGTGTTCAGCTGTCCTTCTTTGGCAGCGTTGGACTTTGTTTTGCGATCGAAGTAACATTTTGCCCGGTCAGATGATACGGGTATATATAAGCGCACCTTTCGTGTGTCCAGTTTTTGCGCGAAACGGGTTCTCCGTTTCCGGCCTTTTTGTCTCATACGGCCGTGTGCATGTATAGAGCTACGAAAGAACGCTGCCGCAATTGCGGGAACATCGAAGGCGGTCTCGGTGATCACGCTCTGTCGCCCCCAAACAAAGTGCCTTAATGTCTCGTGTGTGCAGCTCCAAAGTTGAGCTGAAAAGCCCATAAGAGATCGTTTCCAATTGAGGCAATTAAATCACGGATTCAGTGAGCCTATAAATATTCATGTATATCCTGTCACCATCGCCCATTCAATCGGACAATTTTTTTCCACTTCCTCGTTTTACGTTGTTGATTTGTTATTTGGCTCGTTATTCGGGTCTGGCTCGTCGTTCGGCACTCGCATATTACACGCTGAATGATAGCCCAGAGGGGATTCAACGCGTGCCAAGAATAGGTTCTCTTTTAAGTGCCCAACTCGTACATCCACACTCGAATAACGAATGACGCTATGTATCTTCCACATCGGACCGCGTGGCAAACACGTATTTATAATTTGTGTTTATATCCCTAACTCGTAGAGCCAACTTTGCGTCAATCTTGGGAAAATATTCGAGAGCCTGCTTGTGTTTCATTCTTTAACTGAATGAATTCTAGTGAATCCTTATACTCTGGCTATGAGACAAGATCACAATGTTGGAGTTCATGGCAGTGTCAAAAGTATTTACTTTTGATATTTCGGCCATTAGAAGCAGGACATCTCGTAAATGCACTTTCTCTTTGTCCTAATATCTGAAATTGGACCTCCTTTTAATGTATTCAATTCTTACATGCAAGTTTCATATTTTTTGCGTCGTCTTCATCCCGTTCTTGTAAAATTCAGGAAATCCCAAAATGAAATTTATATCTAAAATTGATTGGCAACTTTCTCGTGTCCTCTCGCCTTTTTATGCTTTTCCCACCAAAGTTTTTCTTGTATGATGCCCACATTCTCTCGCGCGTGTATATGTCTATATATGTAAGTCGGATTACACCACGAACGACGTACCCAATGTTTTTTTTTTATCGTCAAACTTCCGTACCGAAGCATCTGCATTGACGTAAGAAAAAAAGAAGTCAAGAAGAGGGTCGTGAACGATAAGCGCTCCAGGCAACATGACCGCGTTATCAGAAAAGTTTTCCTTTCCTTTCGCTTGTGTCAAACGTCCTTGCTGGCAGACGAAAAACTCTTCTTCAACGTTCACTCTGTCTCGAGAATGCGTCTCGACAAAGCTGTTATTATCAATGAGATCAGCGAGCAATTTTTCTAGTTTTTCTATGCACTCTTTTAATATTAATGTTTGAAGTTCCAATTACACTAATTTTCAACTATTAGGCTCATTTCTTGATGAATCAGAGCAATCTGACAAAAGAGAAGTGCAGTTGCAGAGGGGAAAAAATCTCAATGTATTTCAGGAGGTTGCATACGTCAATAGAGCTCTGAATGAAACTATTATAGCGTTGCGAAAACTGGGACTAAATCAGGAGATGCAAGAAATCGTTTCGGAGAAAGATACGAGGGCGGCCTTAAGCGGCTAATGGATTTCTTCCTGAAAATCTTGTCAACGTGATACCCTCGTCGTTCTCTTTGGTATCGCGCCATGTTAGCTTGAACTCGTTGATTGATTTATTGGTTTTCGCGAATGCCTCTCAATACTCCCTCCCACAGCGTTCTATCGCACTCGCAAGATCTCGCGGCTCTCACACGCGGACCGCAGCGTCGAGCTTGATAATTATCATTCCTCTCGCGAAATCTCAGTAAATAGACTTTCCATTTCAGCATCACGATAAATATTCGTCCCTCTGTTCTTCCAGCTGTTACATTCGCATATATTTGATCCGACATCAATTTGAATTTTAAATTATTTTCGCTATGTTTTTTTTTTTTAACATTTTATCGCGAAAATGTTTCACTTCATCTGCATAACCTATGGATATCGTTTTCAGACTAAAAGTCTCTAGAGATAAAATATTTCAAGGCATTCTGCACCGTTTGAGCGATCGGAATTTTTCAAGAATTTTCAAATATTACAGCTTTTTGCTTAAATTCAATTACAGTTTTTTTGAAAGAGAACGATTTTTATTTATTTATTTTATCACGCCGCGCCAATTTCTCATGAAAAAATATTAGTCTCTAACAGATATGAAGTTGATTCAGCGTTCGACCACGTTTTTTTTCTACATACTAATGTTTCTTTTCCATAGGGGAAATGATCCGAACAGGTCAGATATATACTGGAGGGGAATACAATCGTAGGGTCAACATCAACACAATATTGTCTGCGAGCTACTAAAGTTACAAAAAAAAATTCAGGGTGTCAGCTTATATTGTAGTAAATGCATCAAGAAAAATACACGAGTATTTAGCGTTGGGTGTCAAAAGAGTTCAGGTTTGACGATGTGTGGCGAGATTAGAATCGACGTCACTGGGGATGGTGTGGAAGTGACGTTATAATTTAGAGAGTAAAGCAGAGCGGTTGGAATTTCGTGAGGTCGGAAATAAGCGCAGTGGAAAAGTCCTGAATGCTTTATAGCGCTATATCAGCATCGGAGGCTCGTTACTTGCTTCCGTGCAGCCCTCTTCGTGTTTTGTCCTAAAATATCATTGCCGCGGTGTCCTGTGGGGATAAAACAAATTGCGCTCTGATTTCTGAATGACCAACCAGTACTCTGCACTTTGTGGTTTCGCCGCTCGTTGTATGGTTCCGATTATGGTAGAAAAATAAAATAAAATAAAATAAAATAAAAGTAAACGACGAATGAGCAGTTGATATTTATATAAGTAGGTACTTGAGCATCAAGACCTTATATCGAAAAATGTTCGGGCCGTTCCTTTTTTAAAATGTCTTTTGCCTGCACTGGGTACACCGGTCTTTAAAACCTCCCGCTGCGTGTTTATACGCGTGAAGATTGGTAAAATCCCAAGTTACGAGGCTCTATAACGACTAGCTTAGTTCAATTGCTGAGATTGCTCGAGCAACACACTAATACTTTTCTAACTTGCTGACACGAGTAAACTGTGGAAACGCTGACGCCAGAAATGGGCATTCCCAAAGTTTCATTTGCAAATTACGTGTGAAACTTTATTGATGAAATATTGATGTTGAATCATTTGAAATTGCATTTCAAGTCGAAAAGGTGAACGACGTGTTCTCTTTTATTCTCGCTTACAGCATCGGAGTAGTAACACGACAGTAACATCAGATTTTTAACAGTAGTTGAAATAGTGATAGTAATACCATACAACAAAACATAAAATTCTGCGATGTCAAGTTATTCGTTTTGCTAAACTGCCAATAGCTGCATCGGCTTACCTCACGGTAAGGCTTCAAGAAGTTCAGAAAATATCTAAATTCCAATACCAATATGGACGAAGATCTGAGCAAAGATGTGGGCAAAACTTACCTCATAGACGAAGTCAGAATTTTATGTGTCTGCTCACGTCTCGCCTATCACACCTATTTGAGACACCTGTCTTTCCCTTGCGTCGATACAATTTATACAATCCACAGGAGTTTCAAATGTATTAGATTTCCGACTCCATCATGATATCCAATCAGCGGAAAAAGAAAGTACTATTTTCGTAACTTCCTTATGCTTCTAATTTCGTAGGTCCTTGACTCTGAAACAACATACGTTTGGCAAGAACCACAAGTAAGATTTACGTTAATTCCTTATGACAGAAAACCAAGTTGAAGGTTTTTAGTTCAATACAGCGTTGTCCATGGTAAGTGTGGAACGCTAACGATTCTTGGAATCCCAAGATCTGTCGTGACGGTATGAATGGATTTTTCTTCATTTATTCCTCGCTCCTTTTTTCTCTCTTTCGCTCGTCTACTCCACTTTTCTCACAAGCACTTCCGCCTTCTATTCTTTGCATTTGCCAGGTTTGCGACTGGGGATTATGCTGGACGACCGAGAAATAGAATCCTTGAGGAGTGGGAGCTGCGACGTACGGTGGTGGGATTTCTCCATCGTTCAACGCTGATTCCTCCCGGGGGCTGTAAGTCACCCGGTTTATATCGACGTAAAGTAGCGAGACGCTCGAGTCTTCCCCCTCCTCCCTCCCCGCCCCCCCCTTTTTTTTGGTTTCCTCGCTTCAACCACAGGTCTTTTTCACTCTCATGCTCTTCTCGACAACGGTACACGCGATCACTGCCTGTTTCAAGACACAAGCTTCTCGTTGTCGTTTTTGGCATCCTCCTCTCATCGTCGTCGTATCCCAGCAAAACGCCTGTATACACCTGATTCTCCCAGATACCAAGAGCTCTGAGACTGTCGGCGAACCGCGTCTGGTGAAGAACGCGGGTCGCAACCACGGCCACTGTTGTTGCGGTGATTGGTAGCTACAGCTGCTAACGACCGATCGTAAATCGAAGCTCTTGGGCTTACATATACATGCACTGTAACCGACAACTATGCAGCACTATGTGACAATACGATAACCAGGTATGTTCCACCATATAGTCGAATAAGTCTGCCCCAATCAACGTTACTGAAGAAACTTCCCGCCCAGATCTGATACCTAACTGGTCTGCGTTGTTCCATTCGAAATCACGACCTCTAGCTTCGCATATGTTGGTAAAGTGTTGCATCGTGGTGCCAAAAATATAGCTATAGCTATATATAGCTTCGAGCGGTGGCTTGGTGATTTACGGGATGTTTCGCTTTAACGTAATTGTTTGTTTTACCTCTATCATTTGTAGAGTATTTGAAGGTTACCAAATTTTTTTGTGTATGTTATTCAACAATGTTCTTAGGATGTCGAATATGGAGTGCTTCGTGCGGCTATTTTAAGATTTTTGCAATATTTATCGACACTACTAGTAGATTAAGAAATATTCTGATATTTCAGAAGATATTAAAAATATTTCATTGACTCGTGGGTAGCTTTATTCGTGGATAATTAAACGTAACAAGGAGTAAAAAACAGTATTCTGTTATTGTAACCTAAAGCCTTGTCTCATTTAAAAAATTCCAGCTGCCATTGATACATTTAGCACTGTAATTAACGGCTTGTCATTAAAAATGTCATTAAAAGTTAATGAGAGAGCGTTTGCCATAAAAAATGACATTGACATCGACATTGCATGGAAAAAACGACTTACTTGCAGTAATAAAAAAAATAGTTGCCCGAACCAATTTGGTTGCGTGCGCTTATTTTTGTTGGTCGGTTTGATAATCATTGGCTCCAACATTATTTTAGTAGCTACATCAAATAATCGGGTATATTTGTGTATACTGATAAAGACGACTAACTATTAATGGTAGATGGAAGTTCATTACGCTTACGAGCCAGACAGTTATGGCAACAAATTTGTATCCAATCAATAAACAATTACTTGGTCCAACTCATCGTTTTTAATGTGATATCAAAAGCAATCTCACCCGAACACCGAGTGGGTATTAATGTAACCAGAGATTTAAAATTGAGGTTTTCCGAGAGACAATAGTACCTAGACAACCTCTATAAGATGGTCATTCGAGACATCCGAGAAGATCCTGCGGTGAATTCTCAAAACCTGCGATTGAATCATAAATTGAATCAGTTTCAAGAGACTTCTCGTGTTGGGATCATCCGATAGTGAAAGAGGTTTTGTAATCTCTGGAGCTTTGGGAATTATGGGACAGGCTGGGTATAACTCGTGTATGCACCACCAAGTTATACACCGATATCTGCTGTTATGGTATATGGATGTACTATATAGTATATATGAAGTCGTGAACCAACTATCCCACAGCAGGCGGGAAGCAGCAGTAAACCGGGTTACACGCTGTGCGAGTCACATCTCATCCGGCAGCGTGAAATCGATGATTCAACCCTGCGCTAGCCGCCGGCGGAAGTGCTTCAAGGAACTTGTTGGAATTTACAGAGTGCGCGGCGGCTGAAACCGTCTCGGATCTCGCACTCAACCCGACACCTTGGCTTTTATCTATCTCGCTTGGGACACCCTCGTAATACTCGAATCTCTCGACCCTCGCCTACTGCAATTTACGGACACTGACCCGGACAATATGCGCTAAATCCAGATAGAAAGAGTGTGCAGAAGAGGGATGAAGAAGAGGAGGAAGAAGAAAGTCGGTTAGTAGTACTTAGCAAACGTGTTTACAATCTGATTATCTATTATCTTAAACCAAGTGACTTTTAAATATGACTTTTGGACCACAAAATCATATCCAACTTTTGGTTGGTTCACCTGTAATTAAAGAAACAAACTTGGTAATCAGTGGATTCCCACAAATTTTCTCGAGACTGCCCGAGTGTACATTGTCGATCATCTTAGAGCAAATTACTTTTAAATAGCACTTGTACTACAAAGATATATGAAACTTTGAGTTGGCACGTTCTATCGTCTGCATTTGAAAGGCAAAATCTTTAAACGAATTCAAATATAGTAATACCTGCATCTCAGGACTTTTAACGAGACAACTCAGAGTATACATTCTCCTTATTATATTTAAATAATATATCGTCACTTCAGTCGTTTTTATGAACATATACCTCCTGGCGAATGCTCATTACAGGGGTACTTTCGTGAGTGTATTATAAATCCACAATCACGAACGCGACGGTGGAACTCGTTTCACCGCTTGAGTAAGACAGAGAAAGAGGAGGCGAGAAACAAGGCCCTATAAAGTGTCCAGCGTAACAGGCTCTCTCGGCATAGCCTCTGGATACAACCTCGTTGTCTTCACTACTGCGACTTTTGCGACGAAGAATATCTGTTACTTTTTTTTTTTTTTTGTATTTTTTTATAACTTACTTTGCGAACAAGGCGATGACCAGATCGTCGTGGAATCTCGTAAGGAGCCGAAAGTGTCCTGTTTGGGGCATTACTATCGTACGATAGAAGGACGAGGAAGGAAAAAAAAAAGTTTCGACAACTCCATGCGGATACGGGTTCAGTCTAGACTTTGATTCCAAAAAGAGAAACAGACATGTCGTAAAAATTGCATCTTGACATACACGATTGTAATCTTGATGAATGAAAGGCTAACTGGCAAATAAAATTGAAAATTCAAGCAAGATTGCAGAGAATATTGTAAATGAGTATTGAACACCGACTTTTAAGGAGGCGGTTTTATTAGAGTTTCCAAGAATTAACTGGAGAGGTACTGAAATTTTGTAACTACCGTTTCCGTTCTCCCGTCTCGCTTTGCATTCGGTTTAGTACGTGTGCAATAGTAATTTCGACGTTTCACTAACGAGACTTAATTATCCGTTGACTGTATATTTACGTTGGCTTCGTTACCTGCATTCATGAACAATAATATCTTAGATCTGCTTCCTCCGACAGCTTGGACGGACATTTTAGAACACCTACGACATTATTTGCATGACATATCACACACCTAGTTTGCAGTTTCCCTTATATGTTCTACGTCACCCACAACATTTTCTTTATCAATTTCTCTGTTAGGGGTTAATAAACAAATCCGTCAGCAAATGCAAATCTCATCATATTCTCTCCTCGATTTAAAAGAGAATAACTGAATTGACATACTGTTTTCTCATTTTATTTTATAGAATTCAGGGAAGCAATTCGCAGGAAATTTTTAAATTGATAATAATACTATTTTGTCTTATTACCGTTTTATCGATATTTCGATATTTCGATATTTCGATATTTCGATATTTCGATATTTCGATATTTCGATATTTCGATATTTCGATATTTATAACTAATGGTACCTGCAGTGTGAATGGGCTGGTGATGGAATTTGATGCTCGCAGGAATAGTTAGAGTTGCCGGTGCTGACAATTGTAGTCCCGAGCCTAAGAGATGCGCCAGAGTCCCAACAACAGCGATGACCCATCCCCATCCGCCCTCCGGATAATAATGTCTGCACAGTAATTTTCTCGCTTGAACCTGAGGGCTCGTTGCTCCCTTTGAAAATTTCTTCTGAGCCTCGATGTCACCCTTTTTTTCTTCCCTGTCTCCACCTTTCTTGTTTTTCTCCTGCTGATTGATATCTCTGCGAACGAGTTGCGGATTTTTCGTTGTAATGCTGCAGTTCAGCGCACCTGCACCGGTGCCCAGCAGAAGCGGCCAAGACTTCGCCCGGGATATTGACATCACACAGAAACGCGACTCGACACAAAAAGTTCTTCCCTATACTATTTTTTTAAACCAAAAGTAGGAACTTTCATTTTTTTTCAATACGAGGAAAAAAGAAACTTTAATGTCTCATTTTTTATTCTTTTCTTTCCTTTTTAATTGCCCGAGGCAAATCGTCGAAATTTATGACGTGGTCGTAAATTCATTTAAACTCCCTTCGAACCCGTAAGTCAATTAATTACTTTCATTAATTTCGATCATTCAGTCGACTCTAATAGCAAATTTTTCAAATTAACAAATCCGTCGATAAATTAAACGGCCTCGTGACTTCACGATGAACTCTCGGAATCAGAGTCAACGGTAATGTCCACTGATGTTTGTGTGTGTGTCAGTGAGGCTTGTCGCGAGACTCTCCCGTCCGTTGTTCTCGTTTGGCGCGCGGCGTGTTACGCGCTAACGGGACATTGTCGCGCAGAGTTGTGCCGAGAGTTCGAAGGGCGAATTTATCCCAATGAAATTTTGTTGGTCCTTTTGGCACACTCTGCAAACCGGAAATTGGCAAACCTCCCCTAGGCAATTAACGCCATTTGACAAACTATTACACCACAGCGATATATCGAACTTTCCTAACTTAATCAAAATTCTCATTAAAGATCTCACGAGTCTAAATGTAAACTAAAATTGCGTGGGTGGAGGATAAATAATTCACCCTATATTCTAACGTCTGTTGTGACGTCAAAGTGAATATTCAGTAGACTATCATCCCACACAATTTTGAGGGTTCAATCCAGACACCCACGCAAACCATTCGCACCAAATTGCAACATTAATTTTATGCAAAACAACAACAACAACAACAACAACAAAAATGTCACTGGACAAGTGAACAAAATCACGGTTTTCTCGATGACAAATAAGGTTATCAATTAATATTTTCCGAGCCATTTGTTATTGATCTTTTATTTGTTTGACACATAGTTTTTATGTTTGGATTTTTTTGTTTGTTTTAATTGTGCTGGATTATCTTTATGATACTTTACGAGGAGCGTTCGAAGTATACGCGGGAGACGGCGGGCCAAAGCTCACCGCACGATCGACTGTGTGGATGATACGGAGCGAACGTGGACCGCGAGCGCGCGCGGCACTTCTCTACAGCGCGCAACCACTGTGCACTGTGGTAACTGGTGTGTGTTTTCCACTCAGGCGCGCGCGGCACGTAACGAGAGCCACGGCAAGGAGCGTGGAGAACTCTCGTGTGGCGTGTTCTTCTTTCTTACTCTCTTATCGAAGTGTTGGTACTCTACGTGTACAGTGCATATTACTGTATTTGCGAGAGTGCCACCTCAATGCGAGAGGAGAGAAACGAGAGGTGGATCGTGTGGGTGAAGAGAACGAGTGACGCGACGACCAGGGGAAACTCGCGCACGCGTCACACTGTGTGCCGGGCACGTGCTTCGGAACTCCACGCGTGCGAAATACACCGGAAGAATTCGAGGTGTGCTCGCGCCTATTTAATTAAATTTTATTAGTCGGCAATAAATTTTTTTTAATTTTTTTGTTTTTTTAAGTCGACTTGCGGATTCGTGTATTTTATGTAAACTGCAAATGAGGTTAAATTTTTACTTTTACATTTTTTATGTAAAGTTAGACGAAAAAAAAATGTGTACGTTCGTGGATAAATGTTTTTTTTTTTTCAACGTATAAGGACGTTCATTTTTACTGTTTAATATCAAATAAACTCATAAAATATTTTTTTTTTAGATAATTAAACCTGGCAACTTATAAAGAGATTTCTCAATTACGTTTTGAGAATTTTTTTTCCTCGATAAAATCCTAATTTTCTTCAAAGTTGTGGTGCTTTTTACGAGAAGCAAATTTTTCAAATTTGATTAATTTTATATCGATGAAATTGTCACTGCGAGAATCCTTGAAAAAATTTCGAACGTCCGGTGTGTATATGGAGTATTATTGTCTAAGCGAGCAAAGCCCGTTTCACGCATCCTTGCTCCAGTTTCCTTATTTCATTGTAACACGGTATTGGCATTCCGCGATTTCTCATAGCATCCAAGTTTTCAACGCTAATTAACGATCGTGTCTCTGAGTCAGTTCCACGATAATTTTATTTCTCTTTTTACCGTCATTACCGCAATTACGCCGCGAGAGGATAATTTTTCTCGGGTTCATTACTACACTTATTCATTTATTTCTCTTGTCAGTCACCGCGTGACAGGCGCACAAGAATCTTGGTGCACCAGAACCCGGCTCGCTTTACAGTTTTTTTTCGCAAAATATCTGGACGTACAAACGCGTCTCGAAGACGGTCACGAGACGTATTATTATAATTTACGACCCTACTGAATTCTATACCACTACACCGACGAGTCTGCCAAGTTACGCAGCTGCTTGATCTTCTCGTTTAATAGTTTTTCGAGACACGGTGCTCCCTAAACGTAATAAAAATTATTTAGAACACGATCGCATATTTGCGATACTCAAGGCAAGTGATTGAATATTTTTTAAAAATACCAAAAATAGTGATTGCAGAATACTTCTGATTATAACATTTTTATTTTTATAACAAAAAATCAAAAGCCAATTTTTTTAATTTAAATTCTTCCTAAAATCCTCTTAAGTGTTAGACATCCCAAAAATCGACGAAAATATAATGTTTTGATTATTTCATCGGTTAAAGATTTCACTTGTTATGTATATTAGCCTGTTCTCGGAGAGGAAAAAAATAATATTTCTGAAATATGCTTGCGGAGTGAATTCGCAGCTCAGTACCGCTCTTTAATATCCAAACATTCACAAATCATCGCCGAAACATCATCAGCGTGGCTTTTCTTGGCCTGTTAACGAATCTGCGACCCAATTTTTCATAAGTTTATTGATATATCTCACAGTTACCGAAGAGTAGAGTAAGTAATACGTCAGCTAAAATTCACATCGTGGTGAGAGCTTTCTTTCTCAACGTTTTCTCATCACCCTATTTCAGTTTTAACTGCTATGTGCGTGTGTTTAAAATGTATACGTCGAGTTGAGAGAGTGTATCTTTCACGAGAGGTATGGTATGTACACGTTCGGGCCAATGAAAACTCCAAAGGGTCAACAAGTTTAACTCGTAAGACGTGGATTTTAGCAAAAGTCGTGTCGTGTGCCCGTTGGAATTTCGTCGCTATACTGAGTCGCGGGCGGCCTTTGACGACGCGATTTACGACCAACGGGTTTACACTTTTTTATTTTTCATTTCCATTTTCACGTCGCTTATGAGAAAATTTTTAGAACTTTCGGTGCAATAAAAGAAAATAATATGCGAGCGACCTGAAGCCAAGAATATTGGTGATTATTAATTCAAATATATATTTTTAATAAAATTCTGTCGAGTTTACTCGTGGATCCATATGAATTGTAATTCGGCACTAATAAGTAAAGCCGTAAATTTTGAAAATGATGTACTTTGTAAGATACTTGGAAAGCTCCAATGATACTTATGTGTCAAAATGACATTAAAGGTGCTTGTGCGATTTTGTCAAATACGCTTTCATGCAGGAGACTTAAAGAAGTTTCAGTGGGAATAATCATTAAGAAATTTCCAGAATAAATAGTATTAATTATTTTATTATGTGTATTTCATTTCATTATTTGATAATAGAAAAAAATAGTTTGTAGTCGATGCATTGCCATCAATAGTTCCACTATAACTGTCATGTTTCCTCTGTTCACGAAAAAAAAGCCTCCACATCAATTGCTTCCACTTTCGCATCTTCAGATGATCGAAGATCGAAATGAAAAACACCAAAGAACCCTCCCGTGTCCCGTGTCACACTGACAAATGCTTTACGTTTCTAAAATACCAATTATCGGCTTCCCCCAAGTTTATCGGAAACACGATCTATATACGATAAACTAACAAATTGTGAACATTGTCGCGACGCCTCTAATTTCCTGTTGATCGGAGTCTGCGAATGCCACTCGGGCTGTCCTCGTAAATCACGATGACATTCGCCTTTGAATTAAAAAATAAGAATAAAAGAAAAGTCGACAGTCATCCGGTAGATATACGAACAGAGAGATAACCGGTCTCTCTGTGACCGGTCTTGAACGCAACGGATCAACGTATATAAAGAGGACTTTATTATTTTCACTAACGCGTAGAGGAGTTGCACGTATATCGTGCCACTGCCCTCGACGTTAACCACGATAGATGGTCGAACGATTCGACAAAGTAATAGCTAGCGTGGAAAGTAAGTGTCACGAGATAAGGAGTTCATCTACTACTGATACATCTATACATATAATGTTTACACACACACACACACACACATATTCGCATGAGGACGAAAAGTGGAATGAGGAAAGCGCGAGGGAATGCAAGAGGGCACAAGAGTGAAAACGAGTCGAGGGGTAATGCGCTACCGTGTCAGCAAGCCTGGAGAGCCATGCGTCCAACCGGCGAACTATAAAGATAGGTTTTATGACTCTCGGTGCCTTCATGCTATTTCTCCTTTATACGTGAACTCCACGGTCGGGGTTACAGGCAAGACCTAGTGGAACCGTTGCGCGCAACTCTTCAACAACGTCAACGTCGTCAAGGACTTGGATATGGTGCATAGTGCGACGACAACCCAGTATCACTGTATGGTTAAAAGTGAGATTCGAAGAGAGCGTGCGATGTACTTCTGCAGGGAAAAGGAGAAAATCGAGGTGGGTGAAATCAAGGAGAGGTTGTTGAAGTTGGTGGAGATGGATGTTGAGAGAATGGTCGGTGCACGAGGCACCCGGGTACATCGTTCGGTGAACCATGCACGAAAGTTCAAGCCGCATGACGTGTAACATTGAATGTCGCAGATTCAGCTGGGTATCGAAGAACGACGCTTATATCCTTTTTGGATGCTTTATGGAGAAGAAAGGCTTAAGTTGCCGTCATGCTCTTTCTTCATTATAGGTGAACGACATGATGGTGAACGACGTGCAATTCTTCAGCAACGTCAATGTCATCAAGCACTTGGTTGGAGCAAGTGCGACGATAAACAGCATCGCCGTTGTCGAAACGATTATTGCCGTATGATCAAAAGGGAGATACGAAGAGAGCGTGCGATGTGCTCTGTAAGGAAAAGTAGAAACTCAAGGTGGTGAACAAGGAGATGCCGTTCAAGTTGGTGGAGGTGGATGTTGAGAGAAAATGGTTAGCACACGAGGCCCCCGAGTGCAATTCCGGTAAGCCACGAAAATTCAAGCCCCACGACGTGTGACGTTGAATATTGCAGATGCAGTTGGGTGGCGTGAAGCGAAGCTTATAGCTTCCTTTTGGTATGCTTCTTGGGGAAGAAATTCCGAGGCGGGAAGTTGCTCGCTGGGTTGGGTGGGCGAGATAGTATCTCCGCGCTGTGGTGTTTTAGGAAAAATGGAAGCGCGTTAAAAAGATCGAATTAATAGCGGGTTTCTAAATATTTACAAGGCAAAAACAAGTGCATAGAAAAATGAATGACTGTTGGAATTGTTGGATTACAATTTTAAATAATTTACTTTAATAAAAGTGAATTCGGAATTTCAATACAGCATTCACTTTTGTGAAAAAAAAATTATCACAAACTTTTTGTTTCCGTGGCCATTATTTGTGGATATAAATTTGATGTTAAAACTACCCATAATTTCAATATTTTACTTTTAACTGTATAATTACGATAACTTTCGTTTTTATCTATTTCGGTAACGTAAATCCTCCTCTGTTTCCCCGACAGTGTCAGAGGGGAAAGCATGGATAATTGTAAATTCAGACTCGAGTCACGGCTGTTAAAACAAACCATTTGTCAGGTGACTGCGTTGGGAACCACACAAACACACACACACACACACACATGACATAATGCGACAAAGCGGTAGAGAGAGAAAGATTATCAATCCTGAATTGAACGTGTGTACTTTCGGATCACAGGATCATTAATCACGCGTGCGACGATCATCTATCCGCGGAATCCCGCGAGGCGTGGGTACACACACACTGCCGCCTCGAATGTTACTCGTTGGCGCGAATTGCAGGCTTTTGCGTTTGTCGCTCGCTGGCTCAAAATTCGCTCAGCAGTGTCGTTAACAAGCTATGCTCCCGGGGTTGCCAATGATATCCTTTACATGCAGACGCTGCTAAAGCGGCTACGTTCCCTTATCTCTCTGTCCCTATGACTGCGTTTACCTTTTGGCCACTCCGGTTTCAAGCATACCACGCCGGTTATTTGACTTCGACATTGTACCGGGTGAGTAATTGAATTCCGAATAAGGTTCGGTCCAATTTTGGCATTGATTTACATTCGGGAGGTTCCTGTCAGCGTGGTAACTTGCAATTCTCGCGAAGCCCAACTCCGCGCCATGTGGGGCTTTTATGCGCATACAGGATTTACAGCTTAAATACCTTTAATTAAAAACTGTCAGTAGATTGGATGACTTTGATGAGAGCAGATAAAAATTTCAAACAGCTCTTTGTATAACTGACACTTATCTCGGGAGAATTATATATTTACAGTTATTTTAAAAAAATTTTTGCAGAGATCGTTTCAATAAATGTTATATTCCTTTCGTCTTTTTAGTATATGGTGGTGAAATTTGTTTTGCTGAACTGAGATTTTTAAATTGCATACCGAAGTTATTGAAAAATCCATTTATTGGCAGCTTAGCAAGCAGCAAAAAAGTAAGTAACACTTTTTCTCAAATCAAGTAACTGAAAATATATTGCAAACGGAAAGTGAACATTTTTTTCTTTTAAAAAAGGACACGTAATATTTCGGTAAGCAAAAGTACAACATTTTTAATAAACAATTTTTGATAGACATAGAACAAAAATTAATATTTCGAGAAATATAATAACTAAAGACTAACACTGCTGATTGCTGGCAATTCCTAACAAGAATCCATTGACTCGATTAGTGTCTCAAAGACATTAAATTAATATAATTAAATATCGATTGATAATAATAATAATAATAATACTGGCATAACGCTCAACTATTCTATTTTGTGTTACAATTACGCTCAATCGACATGGTTTTAATACTAAAGAATAACATTTTTTAATAATCTTTTTAACAACAAACACATATGTTGGAGACACTGAAGAAATCATTTTCAAAAACTACATTCATTTAGTTGGTATAACAGATGTGCAGCACCGTCTAGGATCCGAAGAGTAGTAAAGGCTGTTCGCATCTCCCGATAAGTAGTAAAGTCCGGTGTCGGTAAGACAGAAATCTCACGCGGCATTCAAGGATTTGCAAACCGCAGCTCGATCAGTACGACTTCTCCAGGCACCAGCGCAAGCTTACTGGCGGGAGAGATCTTTTCAAATCTTCACTCTTCACTGCAGACGGTATTAATACCGACCGATATTCTGGCACACCTCGTCGCTGCGCAGCTATATATATTAAAGCTATAGTTATAATTTTGCATGCTAAAAGATGCACGGATAAGGTAAATGAAAAAAGCGACTGTGTAGCTACGAGGGAATTTGCAAAAATGCTCATTTAAATTATCACAAACTATACTGAAGAATCTTCACTAGATCGCACGAGTTCGTTGTTTCTCAAGCTATTAAAAATAATAGTTACATGCAGTGTTCGTCGCTAATTACACGACTTCTCCGCGTTTAGAGAGATCGAGATATTCGTCTGAAGTGCAGCCACGTGCATCTCGTGTCATCTATATAATGTTGTGCAAATAATAATGAACTTTTAAAAAGTGAGTGTGTCTATAATGTGTGTTATCGATTTCATTAGACATTGTTTTATTAATGGATAGCGTGCTCAAAATTCATTAACCATCACTTTCATAATGGATTACGAGCTTCAAAGTTATTATCGCATATTTTACAATACACATGAGACATTCGAGTTAGCATTCATTACAATATTCATTAATGGACATTTTTTACTTTCACTTAGCGAAAGTTGTTATTAGAGAGGTTTTTATTTTTATTTTTTGCCTTTAAGCTCAAATTTGGTTGATTTCAATATTTAAAACTCTACTTTCGCCAATCAGGATGAAATTTAATAGGCTTTTCTTTTATTAAAAAAAATCATTTTTCAGAAACTCTTCGGACACGAACTAAAGAAAGTCCTTTATGAAATACTAATGAAATATTATCGAATTTTTTTTATTGCGTTTATCCACCTCCAAGATAATTTTCTGAATATTTTGCTGAAAATAAAAATGTCTACAATTATTTCAATACATTTGAATACTAAATTACTTCTAAAGATAAATAATTAAGCAATAAAAAAATGTGAAAAATTCCGTTCCTTCAGCCTTCTTTCAAGCCACAACCCTTAATCTTTTTTTATGCATACAAAATAAACAATAATTATCTCGAAATAATCTTTTCCTGCATATTCGATACCTTTTATTATACCACGAATTTCTATGCAACTCTATCCAATAACCGCTGCAATTTAGCTTATTATGAATACCAAAGATGCATGAAAAATATTCACCTAAGCGCATACTGAGATTCATACTGGAAGATACAGTTGAAGCGAGAGGCAATTAAAACATACGGCTGTAAAGGCACCGGGGGCTAAACGTCGAGTGGGATCGTACACGGCGTGTACACGGTTATTACGTTATGCGATGGGCTGGCATGTTTCTCAGTCTAAACTATGTATATACCTATCGCATATTACGTAGGTATACGTATAACTTTCCTGTCCAAGCCATATCTGGCTTCACATATACGTGCGGCGTTCTTACTCAATAATAAATACGTCAGATAAAATGATAATAATAGAAAAGAAAAAAGTAAAAAAAATTTCGCGGCAAAGGATATCCGTAGATATGTGCCATGGGATACGCCAAGGGCTTTACAGACAGATCCTAGATAGGCATCTACTGCAAGCCTTCAAGCTCTCTGCCCTTCACTTCTATACGTCCCTTTTGAGCAGGATGCTTCAAATGATGGATATAGAGACGTGCGTTGGAGCGAAAGCACCTATGCAACAGATATGATGAGAGGTGCTCTGGTTCAGACGATATGTGTATATATATATATATATGGTCGTCAGTCTTGTCGGCACCATCGGCAGCCTTTGTGTACACATTACCTACAACGCCCTCTTCAACTCTCTTCGCAAACAGCCATTGCAGAGCTCTCCTCATTCTCATCTCTCATTGACCGGGTGAACGCGAACGCGTCGAGCACTCTTGGCCACTTCGTCACTATATACCGCAATCCCTACTCTACTTTTATGCTCTGACACTTCTTTCGTATACATAGTTTTTTTTTATTTTGTTTTTGTGTTCTCCGTCACGTTTGAGCTATTGCTGAAACTGCTTGCCGGAAAAGTTTTGTACTTGGGGGGGGGGGGGGGGGGGGGTTAACATATATTTTATGGGATGTTGACCAAGTCAGTTTCAAATCTCTAAAAGGTTCCATATATTTTCTTTAAGTTGGTAAGAGGGTCAAGAATATTTGAGAGTTAATTCGAATTTTTTTTATCGTGTTCTTTATATCCATTATTAAATATAGTTTTTTTTGTTATTTGGTTTTTTTATTCGGTAAAATTTCTTCGCTGTTTATACATTTATTTTTTAATTTCCGTAAAATTATTATTTTGATAAACTACGATTTTTTCTTTATTAAAAAAAAACACTCAAAGACCTGAAACTGATGTTGGATCTTTTTTTGTCCTATGAACAGTTTTTAATATACGATTACAAAAAAAATATATATTTTAATATTGGTATTTAATGCTGGGTGAAGTAAATAATTCAAAAATATAAAATAATTTGTAGGTGTTCTTGACACGCCAAGCAAACTTTGGGAAAAATAAAACTTTTTCAAACAGCGCAAAACTGGGTTAGCGAATATTTCATGGAATGCCTGATAAATCATATACATCAGTATGAGGAATAAATCGCCTCGCATTAAAATAAAATTATAATTCGAACAAAATTCCAATCACTTTACCGACCAATGTCTAAGATCTTATAGCTGGCTTTCAGTACAGAAAGTACATCGCTTAGTATACGTAAATTTTAAAGAACCTGCTTGAAAGCCCTAATTCGAATTGCTAATTCCAATCTCTCTATAATATTCAAATGTTTGTTCTCACTCCACAGCATTCACATCTATAAATACACTCTCAGCTTGAATGGCTTGAATTCTTAAGAATCCGTATTTAAGTAGCGCCGCCTTTTCAAAAGCTTTTGATACACAGAAACGCCAGTAAAGAACGTTATAACCACCCACCCCGCGATAGTGTTCTCGGTTCTACGTGCTAGCTTGAAAACTGCAGCCATCAAACCAGAGCGTAGCGAGCTTTAAGCCCGTATCCTTGCTCGAGAGATGACGATCCGAGTGCGGAGGAGGGAAAAGCGCGCATCGTACTCTCCTCGTATCTTGAGCAATGAATATCCCCGGAAAGACGTTTCGTTCGTCTAGATGGATATTGAGGGAAGACGTAACCCACACACAGTGTTGGCCCCCACACCTTCTCTTCTATTACACCCGCATCAAGATTGTCGGTCCTCCGATATGCCTCGTCAGTTCTTCCGCGATAGCGAGAGAGCGAGAAAAAAATCGTTTTTATATTTCCAAACGTGGCATCATATATAAAACACGAGATGTGTAACACAAGTAACGCGTTTTCCATCTTGTCTCTTCAAGCTTCCCTCTTCAAACGTCGATAAAACTCGTATCTAATATTAAAACTGTAAATCTGGTATTATATACTATAGACATGTGTATATATATAGTATAGAAAAATAAAAACCGGATGGCATGGAGTTTCATGTGGAAAACGGGTTTTGCACGCGCACACGTTATGCTCTAACCGTTTCCAAGAATTTAATTGAAATGATATTTAGCATGCGAGAGCTTTAACATGCACCGGACAAAGATAAAGATTAAAAAAGAAAAAAAATGTGGGGGAGAAGGTGAAGAGAGGGAGAGAGTGAGAGAGAGTCTCTCGTTCTCGCTCGTGAAACCTCTCGAGGTGGTAGGTCAGGACCCTTGTCGGTCAAGGCCGGGCTTTAAGTACGTTCAACGGACAATAATATGTAATTAACATCCTCGACGTTGCGAGGAGGGAGGAAAAACGGGTATCGCGAGAGACCGTTCCAACGGACAACCCGACAGACAGCTTCCACAGGCTTGAGTTTCATCTATACCTCACCGGTTCTTTCTCAATTGTAGGTACTTATGTGGTATTCTATGCCAATTCCCTAGCTCCTGACATTGATCGTCTTCGGTAGGATTTTTATTTTATTTTTCAAATTTATTCACGTGAGTTAATGAAGAGTATTCAATTTTTCTGAATTTTCTGACGGCATTTTTGGATGCCTTAGAAAATTTTTAAGTCTTTAACACTGAGACACATCTGCAATAGGATTTTTTTTTATTTACGGCAAAAAAAATTTTTTTAAATAAATTTATTTTAAAAAAATTCCATGGCATTTCGTGGATGACTGACAAATAAAAAGGAAATTAAAAAATTTGTAAAACACCCGAAAATAGAGTGAACATTTTTTTTTTTAATTGAGTACATACGTTATTCTCTCAGCTGAGTTAATAAAAAAAGTAATGAATGCATTGAAGTGGATAACAGTTATAAAGGGGTTGTCCAATTGCCATGGAGTACCTCTCTTGTATCCTTGGTGGCTGGCGAGACGATGTGCTGAAACGTTATACAACGAAGACTATGAGGCGGACAACGACGACAACGGCAAAGCGTTGCGGACTTTGCATTGCTCCAGCTTGTGTATACTTATACCTGTACATGTGCGGCTGATCCCGACGCGCACGACTTTTGAGTTAATTGACGTCCGGCCGCATAAAACGGGGCTACTTCGAGCTCGTTACTCGAGCAACCTCGCGGAACTGTGACCACGCGTTATACACCTCCTGTGTCCTCCACCTATGAAGTTCATTCTACCGAGTCGCCCCCCACCGCGGATTAAAAGTATATATACTCAAGCCCACCGCAAATGTAAATAAAGTGGGTGGGTTAGGAGAGAGTAAAATTTTTACTTTACTTGAAGGAATTAACTTTTCTGATTGCTCGGAAAAGATAATTATAGTGGAAATTTAAACTCGCACTACGTTGGTATGCTAATTAAAGGGTGACTATATAGAAGGTATCAGGTTAAAAGGGACGTCTAGGTTATTAAACTTTCGTTGGAATTAATTTCTGCGCAGAACTTTTGACGGGTTTGCTGAATGCAGAAGCATGTTAACTCGGAAAATAAATCCTATTACACATGAATATTATACATACATTCCAGACCAAAAAAAATAAAAAATAAAAATCAACATTTTGAATAAAAATAATGCCAATTATTATAATAAAGAATACAAAATTTATATTATTTTCTGTCCAAAATTTCTTTTTTCTTTTTAATTAGCATTGATTTGATTTACAACTATTTCGCTAAATGAGATAAAACCATTCCGGTAGTATATTTGAGCAATAGAAAAATACATTTGATTTAAAATCTGTTGAAGTTATGTCGCAATAAATCAGTTTGTTGCTTTTTTTTCTCTCGCTTTACACTGTACAATTTGTGTGATACTATCGTGTGACATATAAGCGCTGACATATGCAGCGGAGGTGACGAATGGATTCGCGTAATTACATGCTTTTCGCGAAAGCCGGAATCACGATAAGTGCAACGGGTCGATTGGTTAGTCGCCACTCTTGCGACAATTATATATAAGTCTCCTACACGAAGAGGCAGGCTATAAGTGCAAAAGCAGGAGCGGTAACACATACTATATATTGCCTTCTAGCACTCTCTTCCAGGCGAACTTGCGCTGCTTGTAATGAGGGGCGATTCGTGATAAGGAGCACTTCCTTTTAAAGACACGCGGGGCACCGTTATTGCGCGTATACACAGGACCGTACTGAGAAAAATAACGATTTACCCTTTCTCTCCTCTTCTTTTCATTTCATTCTTCGCGCTCACCTCTACCCCAAAACCCATTCTTGTACTACTGTGAAATCGATGGCTCTTTATTTTCACGACTGGAGTCGAAGAATAAGACGCAGTTCAAGCTTCATTTGTGAAAAGCTTTCCTTGCGTAAGGCATTTCACCTGGATTCGATCTGTGATCCTTGACCCTTCCCATAAGGTCCGCGATTTTTTATATGATTGACATAACTCTATAAAGCGGTAACTCTTAAAAAAATTTTTTTACATATTTTTCGTTATCTAAGATAATTTAAAGTAAATTTAGAAATTTGTAAAGATGCCATTCTTTGAAAATAAAAATTCAAAAATAGTGAGGAAGCAATGTGCGAAGTTTGACTTGGAATCCTTTTTTTGGAAAATCAGAAGAGACGCGTTTTCTTTTTTGCAGTTTAATGACAAAAAATGTTGGGCAAAATGAAAACACAAAATTTTTAACAAATTATTTTTGTACTTTTCCTTGTATGACTGGAAATTGGCAAAAAAAATGGTTTGAAATTAACAAAAAGTTTCCATCAACGTTTCTGGACCGAAACTTTGTGTTAAAAGTACACAAACATAACATTAATTTTTACTATTTATAATATTATTAATTATAATTTTATCATTCTCACCAATACAAATAAAGACTCCAATTTATTTATGAGGATACGAAGTCAGGTGGATCGGAATTTGCTTCAACAGAAGGACTGAATATTATTAAAAACAGGATTTAATTATCGTCTCGGAGCTGTGAAGCATATTCCAATGTAGTCAATGAATAGGAGCGTGATGTGTTTTATATATGCAATCGAGGTCGAGTGCAATTCAGCGAAGCCCCCTGAGATGCAGAAAATCCTGAATAAGACTGGCAATACACAGCGGATTGATCGAAGTTACTTGGCGAACGAATACGTTCGAAGATGGATTCGCATATTATCTTCCTCGGCTGTGAGCTCGTAATAAGCCGGTGATGCATGATAAGAAGTCTCGCTTTTATCTACCGCTCTATCTCTTTCTACCTTCCTCTTACGTCGAGGTGGATCGTATAGTTAATATGCCCCGCCATATTCAGCATGACGATTCGTCTTTAGTTACCTCGTAACTTGTACCCCCCCCCCCCCTTCACCCCCGTGAATACTGCTCCGATCTGCAAAGTTTATTATTGCCACTTTTTTTCCGTTATTAGTAACAAAAAAATGTAAAACAAAAATAACACTTTTTTTTTTTTGTTAAAATAACAAAAAATATTTCGTGTAATAAGAATACTTTTTTTTTATAAAGCTACATAAGACTTAAAAAAATGTTTCTGTGGACGGAAAAGACACAAATTTCAATTCGTCCTGTACTGTTTGTGTGAATATTCGTAAATATTGGCATGAGTGTCGAATCGACATGTATGTACTTTATCATTATTTACGTATTATGCATGAATCGTTGCTTTGCGCGAAATTTACTATCCGCAAGGTCCCCGAGCGAACTCGGTATGCGGTGAGAATATATATCGATCTTCGTCAATCGCCAACACCTGAAGAACTTCAATCACCGAGCGATCACGCTCCAGGGAAATACTCGATGGTATTTGAGGTTCGACCATCGCAAGGATAATCGAGGATCCACGAGTTACGGTGTTGCGAGTGTATAGAGCGATTGAGAAACTGTCAGAGAGAGAGAGAGAGAGAGAGAGAGAGAGGACGACACGAGGGAATACTATACATAAATACCCAGTTTCGGATCTATACCTGTCAAGCTTCACTGATTTCTCTAGATCTTTACAGTACTGCATACGGTGATTACGATATTTCGTGCGACGTAATATTTCAGACCATAATAACTTTGTAATCAGTCTGTAAATTAAGAATACGCTTATTGCCGTTTTTAAATTTTTTTTCACATTTCAGGTAAAGTACTAAAAGCAATTGGTGATTTTTCTTCAATTTTAATACCAAAACTACATTTAATTCATAGAAGATACGTAGTTAATTTTAGTGCAGTCTGCAGTTTCTTTCAAAAGTTATTGTGCTTTCAGACGCTACAGACAGACAGACAAACAGGCAGACAGAAATGACTGGATGTATTTTATTTTTTTTTGAATCTAGGACACTCAGAACGTCTATTTCCATAAAAATGTTAATCTGGGTGGAATATGTTGTTTCAATATAGAAGTATTTTATTTTATTCTAGAGAAACTATTTTAATCAAATAAATCCAATATTCCGAGCATATTTATTTAGCCGCAACAGTGCTTCTCACATGATTGGCTTAACTTTAGATAGGACCGATGAAACTTCTTATATATAAAAAGTTTTATCTGCTCCGCCGATTAGACGCGCCACGTGCATTTATTGATTTTCAGCTTCACCAGATATGCCAATAAATATATGATATGTCTTGTGTATATCACGCACCATCAAATACTAAACTATTTCTCGGAATATAAGACCAGAAGTTCGATAGTAAGTGGAGCGCGATCAACGTCTCTCTTTTACTTCCATCTACGAGAGCGTGGAAAGATCCAGCTTCGTGCAAAGCTCTCAGCTTTCATCGAGGATAAACAGCTCTTGTTATATTGTACCGGTATACATAATGAAAATCGATCGGCTTTGTTCCATTCCCGTAGTAGATATGCCCACTAGATCATAAATCAAAGTGCATTTTAACAGCAAGTACTTTGTGTAACGAGAATCGATCCTACATTATGACGTGCTCCTTTATGTACTTGCGACGCTGCTGCGGATTTTGTTATTCTTGAGGGGCAAATTTGTAGACATTTTTAGAGGGAAACTGGTATTAAAGCCGGTGAAACCGAAAAATGCTCACTGTAAGGTAACTCAAATGAAAACTGTTCTAGAAAAATGATGATATATTCAACATTTGCCAACATCTGTCAATAAAAAATTATGAAAGGTACACACTAATATGCCCTTTAAAATGCAAAAACATTTATATTCAAATCTTCATCCATTTCCTCACCAAAAAATTCCCCTAAAATATTTTTCTGTTTGACGAATAAACAGTTTTTTTTTGTTCACCCAGCATCCATACCAGTGAAATATTCCTCGATAAATAACATTAAATTACACCTCACTTATTTTAACAAATACGAATCGGAAATGTTTGTATATTTGAGAAATATTCGCTTCAGCAAATATACGTTCAGTGCTTTCTTATGCCGGTACATGCTTTTGTTTGTCAAAAGTTTCAGTACTCTCATAAACAGCGAGCGCCTTTCCATGTTCCTAATATGTGGATTAATGCGGTGTGTCTGTGTGTGTGTGTGTGTGTGTCTCTCTGTTCTCGTCGTGAACCCAAACACACATATAGATATATTTGTTACGTGATACACCGGAGAGTGTACAAAGTCAAGACATAAGTTACGGTGGTAAGTCTGTGGTGTTGGTCGGCGCGGCACAGCGCGGATGACAGTCTCGGTGCAGGTGCAGCGAATTGCTTACACACGTTCTGCGCAGTGCACAACTCTCTACGGGCGAAGTGAATGGCCAACATTCTGTGTTCTATGTTTCGTGTCGCGTTGTATGCTGCCCTCGCATTTTCTCTCTTCGCCAATGGAAAATCTTCTCTGAACCGTTTCGAGGTTTTTCTAACGCTCTCTCTTTCTCTCTGTGGCTCTTCGCGAGATGACTCTGCGACATCACCAACCACCAACCTCGGACACACAAACTATTATGTGGTTATTGCTGACCAACTCTAGAGTAAATTTAACAGTTATTGGCCTCTTAACCTGAGGTTACTTGTGACCTTTGAACTTTCGAACATTTTCAAGCATTTTCCACACTAAACCTGCACACTATTTTTCGGTTGTAAAATTCCTTTAAATTTTCATTCATTTTATTTATTTGCTGAGATATTCAAGAATAGAGAAGAAAAAAATGGCATGCGTTTTTAAAAAATCCTTTGGGCAGGAATAATGTTCCGATAAATAAAAAAAAAAAAGACTAAAACACAGTCTTTAATTCGAAATGCTAAATAGAACAAAACCGTGGTATAACAAAGACCAAAATGCTTCTCATTATCAAGCTTTTTCGTATTGTTTCCATTATCACGAATTATAGTCTACAGCGAGAACTGCGGGTGCTAAACTGTCTCGATTCGGCACGGCAATGTTTGGTAGGGTTCTTCATTAAAAAATAATATTAAACGTCACAGCGATAAAAGTTAATATCGACTTTCTGAGCCGAAAGGTCGTCGGTCAGGTGAGGAAAGAAAAGCGGCATTAATTTTGCGAAAGCCGAAAAAAGAAGCAAGCGTCAAGATTAAACGCACCTGTCGCTTTTCCGTCAATTTGCCTCGGTTAATGAAAAACTCCCGCTCCATTATCTTATCAGGACTATTGTGTTTAGTAAACTGACGAGAATATAAAAACATGGAAAAAAAGAAAAAAAATAACGCCTAGCTGCTGGCGACAGAGTTGCTACTCATATAATACTATAACGCAGCACTGCGCTACATGCCACGCAGGATGATCTATACCTGAGTGATAAAACATCCGTTGTAACGTCAAAAAATTCTGTCATCTACCTTTCGCTTTGAATAGAGTTTTTTTTTTAGCAGTTGATGTACAGTTGCTGGGCATGCGTAGAAGGGACCACAATTTTTTTTTTAAGTTCTGGATGTGTGCTTTAATAAACGTAGTCGCGAGAGAATGAGATATATAAAGTTGTTTGTAACGCGAACCATAGTGTGCCTATGTGTGATCCTTCAAGCGACGCAATAATGCTCATCCTCATGGCATCAGTTGCTGATAAAAGCGTGGCTCTAGAGTCCGCTCGCACCTTTCATTACGCACTCACTTCATTGCCGGATATTAAAGATTTTATGGGAAAATTTCGCTTATGAGAAATCTCAGAGGGATCGTTTTAATCAGCCTTTCAACTTGTATCACTGATTGCGTTTATTTGAATTCATGAATATCACAGATATCGACCTAACTCTTATCCCTTAATTTATCTTATTTCATCTTAGTCACTTAATTTAACTCAGTTTCATCAAAATGTAAATCTCAATTTACGTGGAAAAAGTTATTTTCAAGAGAGGTTCCGTACATCATGGAACGAGTCGAATCGTAGATCATGGACATGTCGCATTGATGCACAGGTGTTAGTCACTTTGTTCTTTATCTCAGGCCGTTATTTTTCCACTACATAGTTCTTCTTCTTATTCTTCACATACTGCCCTTCATCGTGTGACATGCATTTCCCAGTGGTCGAGAAAATTTCGCCAACCAGCACACAGAACTACTGAGGCACCTGAGGGCGCGTTATGTAAAAATGCAGATTTATGTTAGCATTGGGGTTTCAACGTGTTAGAGGCAAAAGGGTCGCACGAGCGCTTCTAAACCCTCTCTTTTTCATCTCTCGCCTTCCACCCCCAAACCTCGTCGTGTTCACGCTGCTCACCTTCACCTCACGAACACCATCTCACGCTAGGCTGAGGTAAGTGTCGACGTCGCGTTCGGCACAAATTGTGTAGAAGCTCGTAAATCACGTCCCCTTCCAGCCCTCCCCCCTCCCCGTCGGTACAAGCTTTTCCATCTGAGCTTCCATCGCCGTACGGGTCCACCGAGGTAGCTTTTTCATTGTGAAAACCAAGCAACCCTGGAGTACATCCAAGCACGAGTCTTTCTTTCTTGTCATTCGCCTCCTACAACCCTACAATCTTACAGAATACTTTGAAATATCAGGACCATTACTTAAAACCTCATCCTCGTTTTAAGCGTGATTTTATAATATTATGCCGGATGTTACACATATTTATCAAACATTTAATATGTTCATGTTGAATGGATCTTCCCCCAGCAACTCAGTCCGAATCATCTTTATTGCTGTTTACCCTAAGCTATAATCTTCTGAAAAATTGATATTTTATTATTTTGTCAATGACGCTTATGCAATACTTTGAGCCATAATGTAAGCAAGATTGCTTTGGTATTTCAACGACGATCCGATTTTTAAGTTTTTCCTAAAAAGCTGCGTTGCTGAAACACGAGTGAGCACTGTTGCAATATAAAACTACTATAAGTTCAACTTTGCAGCTTTGTTTTACTTCTTTTTCGCTAGAAAATAAAATATCCCATAATTTGCGAGAGATACTGCCCGACCGAAGTTTTTCAAAATGCCACCACGCGATCACGCCCTTTTTTCAACAAATTAAAAAAAAACACACACATACCCACGGACATTTTTTCTAAATCACTTTTCTCGACGTTTTGGACCATTCTCTTCAGTTGTAGCATTGGGAATTTTTTTAACAACGTTAAAAGTCCGTCCCCATAACCATGCTAGTTAAATTTCCTTACAACATGACTGTCCTCAACAGTGCCATAACCTTGCACAAGCTGTAAAATTGGTCTTATGGAAATTTCTTACCTGCATCGTCGAATTCCTTGTCGAATTGCCTAACAGTCGGAAGCATGAGAACTCCGAATCCGAGCTGCAGACCGTGGCATATAGTATGAATGATAACTGCCACGACGGTTACGACGTAGCCCCAATTACCCTCAGGATAGTAATGTCTCTTGAGGGTAACCTTCTTCCTTGCGTTAGCAGCCGTCAACGATTCCTCAGGGTCATCGTCATCCCCAGCAACGAGATCATCGAATTCGGGTTCGGTGCGTAAGCCACCTTCCAGAATCAGTTGCTCGGAAAATCTTCGTCTCAGCATCTTCGGTGTAACGGGTGCAATGCTACCGCGATGAGAACTTCGAATACTCGTCTCTGAGTCTCGTCTCACGAGACTCGGTCTCTTCGTTCTCGAGACGTTTTTCAGCATTACACGTTTACTGTCCTCGATAGGAACATCAACGACAGGATACTTTCCAGATATTTTAGCTTGTTCTTTCCGTTGCAATGCGAGCAAACAACAGGGTCGCAGTGTAGGTTCAACTTTTACGTTCAGTGCATCGCTATTAAATGTTTGCCTGACTGACGATTGATCGGATAATCTTCTCTGAAAGTTTCTGGCACCATTGCTAAAAATTTGTTCTGAGTGTCTTCGTTCAGTGCCTCGTACACCGAAACCTCCGGGTGCAATTTGTTGTTGATGTACCTTGATGTCCTGTGAAGCATTTAATGTATTCACAGAGTTTCTGACTGACGAAGGAGCTAAAATACTTTGACAAGTGGAGATCGAGTAACCGGAGTCTTGTCTTTTGATAGAATAACTTGAGGATGAATCTCTTGCGGATGTCGAGGTAAATGAGTCTTTCCTGCAGGCGCACTCATTCATCATCTTCTTGGCAGCAATATGAGATCTAACCAACCGAGTTGTTATGTCCGGATATGCGTAAAACACTTCGGGCATTTCGAACTCGTTCATTGACGAAGATCTACTCGTCGCTGAGGACGAAGGTGTCCTGATGACGTATCTGGATCCTGAACGGCGTGTCGATGACGAGGAACTTGCCGAAGAACTATTAGAATCGTGGCTTCTCATACCTGTCAACTTTTTTTTACTATTCTGGTGATTCCAACGTGCGACGATGCTACGTCTACGTATTAGTTCGTCAGGTTCTTCAATCGCGTTTTCCTCCTCCATAGCAAGGCTATAAGAATAACGTCTTCTGTGGTTCTGTTGACATCGAACAGAACCACAGAACTGTGAACTCAAGAATTCTTCGTCCATTCTCCACTAGTCGGTTTCTCACTCTGTCTGAATCTGTCGATTCTCTTTTCTTCTTCTATTCGGTACGAAACTCACGTGTCTACCACCCAACTTTTTGATTATCGGTGACGCGAAGGTATTTTTATACGTGCAGATATCTACCGTAGATACGTACGCCAAGAGGGTCACTGCCTGTCTACCTTCATCTTATTCCTGGACCAGAAAACTTTCACGAGACCAAGAGAACTTCCCCCTAAATAGGATGAGAATGATAACGAATTTTCGGAGAAACAGAAGTCCGCCAATGCGTCTAACACTGACACCAACTCAATTAGAGTATAACCTCGTTATGCAGACACAAATCAATTAACGTTTCTCACAGAGTCTCGTATCCTTGTTTTTGCCAAACTTGAGAGCAGTTTAGTATAATGAATTTCACGACCCCAATTGTTTTTCACTGTCTTCCCCTTTGGTTTTATTGAACACAAAGCCCCGGAAGCACCAATGTCCTCTTACCTCGAATTTAATCACTCACGTGGCGCAAACCACCCTCTTATGGGTTCGTGGAAAATTTGAAACACACGACAATCCGCGTACGGCATACTATAGGAAACGACAGGAAAAACGACTGGATGGGTTCCTGATGAGTGGATACCCGTGTCGAGTTTATCGATCCAACCTTCTTGTAGAACGGTCCGATGAGTTAGACCCTACTGCTCGTCCTCTTACTATACCGCTATCAACGTCACTACTACAACTACGAATGCCACTACTCTGATGAACATCCACCAACAGTTTAATGAAAACTGATAGACGTAACGAAATCACTCTTCATTCCTACTCCAGAGGCTCACTAGGAAAATCAGGAGCAGGGAGGCAGAAGGAAGAACCAACATAAGCAGTAACATATAAGCAACGGGGATCCGAGGATTACCACACAGCGTCTTCGCGGTCGTATTCTTCGTTGAGGCGTTCGATGGCATTGGGATGCCTAGCACGCCTGAAATAGAACGTGAGGTCCGTGGCGTTGCCCGAGCTGTATCGAGACACTGGGCTGTGTACTCTCTATGGGGCTGTGCCATACATTGTCCTTTCTTGTCAGCAAAACTAGTCAGAATTGTGTTACTCCTGGCGCTGTTGTTACTGTTTTAGTCCTCGGTAGTTGATAATCTAGTGTTACCTTGCGATTTTGTGCCACCTTATATGAAATAGCGGGGGGGGGGAGGGGGGGGGGGGGTATTTCAGTTTCTACGGTATACACTTAACTATATGAACTTTGCATGTGTGTTTCTCTGTATGCTCCACAAGTTAGTATGTACGTATCGGCCTTGTCCCATCTGTTGCATCGACGAATCCGGACGTGACTGTAGAAAAGCACGTAACAGCGAGTGTGACACTCGTATCGCGTTATCGAACCCGAAATGTTGGCTGCATATCGTACGAACTTTGCACTTACAACTTGTTTTTGTAGCATTGTTCGGGTGAATTACTAAATAGATCTGGACAAGTTGGAGGATGCTGTTTCTTGTTTTTCAACTGGTGCAGAATAGGAATTTGAATTAGGTGTGTTTACGTTGTGACACTTGGCTTCAATTGAATGTTATTGAAATTCCTAATAAAGATTCCGATAATATCCCGAATACGTGGATGGATTCTGCTCTGTCAAATGAGATTCAGAAGAGCTTCTTAATTCAAAAACCAGGCAACTCATCTAGTGAAAACTTTCGTCTTTCATGAGTGAAGAAGAGTATTCAATTTTTAAGTTTGTGCGGTGTGAAATAGCCCTTCTCTCTTAGATGGCGAGCACGAGAGCAGAAAATTTCCAAGTTCTTTGCGAAAGAGTTAGGTATATATAGAAGGAGCGAAGTGAGCCTGCAGTCCCTTCTTTTACCTTCGCTCCTCGACATCCTATCTTCAGTACCTCCTTTACACTTCCGCAAAAAAAGTTTTTTCTTTGGCTATGGTGACCAATCTGCGCATGCTGTGCCAAGAGTGTGAGAATCTCATGTTCCTCTTGGTTTACTGTGGAACGGACGAGTAGTGCGATGTGTATATGTGCTCGACGTGATTGATGCAACAACGTACGCGAAGGGGCTCTGTCGAATGCTAATTGAGTTTATCCGGGAAAAGTCGGACACACGCTTCGGTCGCTTGCCAAAGCATCGAAGGCTAAATTTATTCGTGCTCGAACTAATGATATGTAGATGACTACAAACTCGTTGTAACCAACATGTTAACAAAAATGTTGTCCATTCATTTTCGTCAAATGTTATGCCAATTGTGACTCAAAAATGCAAAGTTAAAATTCATTTTTAAAAACTGAATGTTTAATTAGATTTCTTTAATTCATTTGACATATTTGTATGTCTAGGAACAGCAGGCAAATATTAATGTCTGTCAATGATGTAATGTTGCGTTTTATCAATGCATATATTCTATAACAATAACCTCACTGCCACACCATTCTGTATATCGACTCTACTATTTTTAACTGTTGAAAAAATTCTTCCTGACATGTCAATAGCTCGATTATATTCCAGATTGTGTGTCACAACATTTTTGCTTGATTTGCCGATGTATTTAAAACTTCACTGCCCAAAAAAATTGCCAAAAAGATTCGCAAGGATAAGAAAAGAATTATTATTCATAATTTCAATTTTGCTCACCTGCCGAGTGAAGAGCCGGGTGATGAAATTTTCGTTCGGCGGTCACGTGCCAGCTACCAGGTGCAGCAAGTTGAAGACCAATTCCAAGAAAGTGTACGAGAGCCGAGCAAGTTACCACAACGTATCCCCAACCGCCTTCTGGATAGTAGTGTCTTCTCAGTGTCATTTCCTTCTTGTGATCGATAGTTGGACGGGTACGTGTCGGTGATTCATTGGGATCCATGCCATCCCGTAGATTCCCGGCGAAGCTCTTTGTCCTACGACCAAAAGACTTGTCGAGATCCGGACGAAAGTCGTACGTTGTCGATCTCGAGCGAAATCTTCGATCTGGAAAGGTTCCACTTTCAACGCAATTTTTCTTCGTCTTTTGATGCTGCTGAGTGGACGTTTGTTCGAGGGACGATCGAAATGGATCTACCTGAAGCTCTAGAAATCCATCGGACCTACATTTAGGACAAGCGTGTTTGTTTCGCCAATTTTTGGATGACGACACGTCGTCGTAGTCAATTATTCTTATCAACGGTGGCTTCACCACTTCTCTGGGATTTATGTTGCTTGCGGATATAACGAAATGCGACGTTTGGTCGACATCGTTGGAGTTAACTGCTCGACTTAACTCAGGGGTCACAGATCTAGAAGGCAGTTTCCCATTAACAGCCGTTTCGTCATGACGGTCACGTCGTTTACTACTTAACTTCCTCGATCCCGAAGCCAAGACGTCAAATGGTACTTTAACGTTAGGCGTACTCCTGACAAGACGTTCGTTACACATTCTAGAAACACTGTTTCCCAATGTGTTCAAGGACAGATGAAATGTTCTGGATAGCGGACGATTTTTCTGATCGATCGACTCGACGCCGTCTAAACAGTCTTCGCAGTCGAAAACTCTTTCCGTATTCGAGGACGGTGCGATTTCGTCCAATCTACGAGACGATGATGAATCGTCCAGTGAAAAATTTACGAAACCCCTTTGCAGGCCCTTCGATCCATTACTCGCCTCGTCGTTCCTTAATGCAATCGACGGTTCCGACGTTTTTTTATTAATCGTTCCGTTCCCTCTCTGTAGATCATCCGATATTCGCGACAGTAAACTCGTATCTACGGTCGCATCGACTTTTTTCTTTTTCAACGACGAGAGTCTCTCGTGTTGACGATACTGCTGCGTTGGCTCGATGATCTCGGTTTTCGTTGTTGTTGTCACATCGATTATGGGATCCTCGCTGAATGTCGGGATAATTGTATAGGCACGGGACACCGGATCGACGCGAACTTTAACGGTCACCGCCCTCTCGGGCCAAGAACTGCTGTGTCTCATGTTTTCTTTCGGTTCTTTGCTCGTCGGCACTGTCATGTCGTATAAAATTAACTGTGTTGGGTGTACGACGATGATGAATCTTGGTGGCGCAAAAAAACACCAGAACTAATATACATTAAGATTTTCGTCGCCCTAACTGGATACTCATTTTTTTTTATCATCACACAGTTCAGCGTTGTTAAAAGTCAATTACTGAGGTTTCTTGTTTTAACGATCTTCAGTCTTCATGATGGAACTCCGGTTTTCAAATTAGATTTGTGTCATTTTTTTCCATATAATTTTCTGAAAATTCAGCATTTGCACCGAAAAAAGGTTATTCCTTCTTTGATCTTCTATTGGTGAAGAACTAAATCATTTTTTTCCGAATCTGTAAGACGGTCGGAAACAGCTGTTAGACTACTTTAACTGTCTGTCCATTAGAAGTACAGTTTTTAACAACTTCGTGGCAAGACATTTCAAACGCCTTGTACGATATTGTTTCCTAACACTTTTATATCGATCTCACTGGGAACAAAAAAAAATGTTTCTCATTTTATTCTTCTTCACGCAATAGTGTCAAAGTCCAATTACAGAAATTCCACCTCCTTCGTGCGTCCTCAATTTTTTTCTTACCCTCGGCGAAGAATTAATTGAGAAATACCGTAATCTCGCGCCCTTGAGAACATTTATTGTTCGTCACTTATGACAAAATATGTACGTGCCGGTGAAGCCAAACATTTATTTCAACAGTGGTAGCCAGCGAGCAACATATTTTTCGTAGATGATACCAATAATGACGGGGTTCTGATGTATGTTTTATGTAGTTCGCGTCGAGCAGCAATTTCATTTTCATACCCATTTCCTCCCCTCTAAGTTCTTGCGATAACCCACAATTTCCTATGCGATGAGGGGAACAAAGTTACGGCGGAACATTGGTCGTACGCCAGTCTATACATATACTACTTCCGGTATTTCACCATGTAGGTATCAGTGAGTAAACAAAATTGAGCGTAGAAGACCAAAGTTCTATGAGGTCGACGTATAAATTCGCGAAACACGTTACGAGTTTGGGCGGATTACTGTTTTATTGAGCGAAATAACTCAATATTATGTCAAAGCGCAATTTATCATGAGACTTAACGACTGGCCTGTTATATATTTTATTGTATTACTTTTCATTTTATTAATCCACCTCACTTGTATTTTTTTTACAAAATACAATTTACATGTATTATGCAATTTGACAAAAAGAAGTCGGGAGGTTTTTGAATTATTGTATTCAAATTTCACTAATGAATACTTGTTCAACTTTTCATTCCACTTTCCTGCAATAGCCACAATAGCCTAATTTCGTTAAACTTCAAATAAAAAATCACACCATCTATTCTCAAGTCTGTTGGTTCGTATTACACGAAGTGAACAAAAAAAAGTGGAGCGGATATTGAGAAAATAAATTCTCGGGTGACCGGGTAGAGATCCTGGCGGGAGCACCAGGGTGACTGAAGTCCACGTGTCTCAGTAGCGCGATAGCAACCCTCGCAACCAACGACAGAATGAACGGTGAATAGAGCGCATGTCCAGAAGTTTGCGTCGAATTACGTTCAGCGCGCGTTCAGGATTCGCGTGTCTGTGTGTTGTGTAACTTTAGCCGAACATTTCGTGCAGGGTTAAAGCACACAGTTACATATAGAATGTGGGAGTAGCCATTGAGGGTTGCGGTGTAGCAACCCTTGGCAACTGGGGGACGGCTAACGCACGCATCGATGCGATACTCCGGCACCCCTCTCGACCGGACCTGCCCCAATGTCTGTGAGGTTGAGCGTGTACTCCGTCCGCGCTATAATTTACAGGCGGCGTGACTCTTGCGGCGAATTCCACGGGAAGAAAAAGAAAGAAGATTTAACTCTCATCAGACAGAGGGGGACCAAAGCAATTAGGGGAGATTGAAAAAACTAGGTCAAGGTCTATAATGGTGAAAAAAAGTTTTGCTGGTCATAAAGGGGATGGTTAAAAGTCTTGTACAACAATTATCGAAAAAATTTGAACTATTAATTCTAAACTAATTAAACTAATAAAGAACAAATGTTTTTTTTTATACTTTGAGGCAAGGCTGTAGGAACAAGTTCTTAATAATATTCAATATTTAGTGAAAAATGTTTTTTTTAACTATGACATGTTTAAATTATTTTTAATGAATACAATATGTTTCGTCATCAATTACAAACCGAAAAGTTGGAAATTATCCATAGTCGGTACAACTACGTTAGAAGACGGTTGCTGGGTAATTAATAGACGTTCTCAAAGTTTCGTATAGCCAGGGTGAAAGCTGAAATGAAATTAACGTCAAGAAATAAGGTGCGACGGACGACCGGAAATAATTTGCTTGCAATCTATTGTACTGTGATATAATAGGAGAGTAAAAATTAACACGCGGTGTTATCCGACACGTAAAAAATTGCGTCAAAAAGCTTGCAGACGACAGTGTGCAACGAAAGACGACGAAGGGGAGGAATATATTATCTTACAGCGATATCTCTGTTACACTCTCCCTCGGGACTTATTATTATTGCGAAGAACTAGGTCGATCTTGATGAGTTTGCGTCCGAGAGGTGGGTGGCGAATGTTCCTATATAACTTCTATATGCTGTTCCTGGTATACGCATATCGTACCTGTTAGGGTGAACTGGTTAATCCATTGCGAGTTTTATCTAGCAAGGTAGGTAGGTCTATTTTCTCGTTCAAAGCCTCTTGTACGCGTCGTGTGCGGTTGGCTGGTTGTAATAGTGCACGACTCACCAGCGGACTAACCTAATCGGGAAAATTTAATTAAATTTATGCGTTCCGCAAAATAAGGACTTTGGTGCTGATAAGTAAAAGCCGTGCCGAGAATTACATATTCCTTGCACCGTATAACTCTTGACATAATCTCTCCAGTCAAATGGATTTACGAAGTATACTTCTTGTCCATCTAAAATATACATAAAAAATTGTAGGTTCAGAAGATGTATTTCAATGTTTATTTCAAATATACTGGACATTCTGAAAATTATCGATGTAAATGTGGCGACTAATATTCAACCACACGTGGAGCATTCTTTTCGAATTATCATGAATTTATTAATTTTTTTGTATTCATTGAATCAGAAATCACAGGTGAAGCTATAATTCCGGTGTTTTGAAGGAAGCAAAAAATGCGTTAGTTGTAGGTCGACAATTGGTGGAATGACCTATACATTTAATGTATTCAAGGCAAAGGAATTTATTTGTTCATTTGTGTCGTTGAAATGGAAATATCGCGCAGGATTTGTAAATCAGTCATTTGCCGTCGAGCACTTTTTATCATCATTTATTTTTAAATCTAACACAGAATTCTTTCGTTATTCGTTACACGTTAATAATACAAGCATCGGATATTTATTTATTTACAACAAATAAAAAAAGAAACAGTCAGACTATCAGAGCGTCAAGATGCGCCAAAGCAGTCTTGATTCTGGCCTTAAGTTCGTCGGCGTATCTCGTCGCCGACTCGTCGATACGTAGATCCTCCATCATGAGATCACAATCTAGGTGGCTGTCATCGCAGGCGCGATGGTGATGCTTAAGGGCGTCCCGTGGATCGAAATGATGTGCTCGTCTCGTCGATGGATTCAGGGTCGTGAGAGCGTAATGATTGTGAACGGTGAGTGCACGCTTCGTTGAAACAAAGCTCTTAACCGAGTCACCCTCGGGTGATACGATAGCGGTTCGCACTGTATCGAGATAATGGAGTGATGAGCTATCGCTATTGGTGCCAGTGATGTTTGTGGACGTGAAAATTTTAGCAGCATGTGACTGTGGCTCGTTCATTCGTCTCTGCAATTCAGGAAAGAAAAACACGTTTCTTACAGCGTAGGAGGCAAAATCCTTGAAACTTCTTCCAAGCCTCATCCTCTCGTCCATCAATAACTGCGACCAGTTCTTTCGTCTCACTGGTATAATGGTCTCATCGATATCGATCGGTACCACGAACTCCGAGCTGTAGAGATTCTCGTAGAAGCAATGATTGTAAGGTATCAGCTCCATTCGCCTCTTGATCCAGACGTCCTTGGCGAGAAGCTCTCGTCTTGTGGCAACGTCATTCGGCAAATCGCCCGGTAAACTCAATGGAAACCATCGCACCACATTCGATTTCTCGTACATTCTCAATACACGCGAAACATTCTCATGAACGTGAAACACATAGATGTATATCATACTTGCACCTAGTATTCGGTTGAGCTCAACGAATGCCACGAGTTTCTCGCTTATGTCCTCGTCAAAGTCCAAACCTTTTATGCAGAGGGTAAATTGATTTTTACTGTTACTAGTTGACAATGTTGTCGTTTGGTTGTCGTTGATATTGACGCGTTTCTCGTTTTTCGGATTTTTCACTAATAAACTATGACTAGGATTCTGGTAGCAGAATTTCGGACCCACGTGGACCCTTAGGAGACCATCCGTACTGGGCAGATGACAATTCACGAGAATACCGGTGTAACCTTCGCTTGAACCACCCCACTCGTCCAACCATATGTATGACACCAGCGCCTCCATACTGAAGGACCTTGTACGACCTTCACTGTCTTCATGCCTGAAACATAAAATACGAGAGCGATTGTAAGTTCACCGTTGGTTTTATCTTTATTCCCTCAAGAATGAAGTCTTGCGATAGGATATTTGGGTTACTTTATGAGGTTTTAATGCAAGTCATCTGTTATTCCTTGAAATCATTAATAGAGCCATACACTTAATGATATGATTTTAGGGATCTAATTTTTTTTTAAAGTTATGATCTATGTACTGAAGTAATATTCAGTGGGAAAGAACAAAACTTTAAAAGCTGAACTCTTGTACCCTGCTTTAAATGTCATCATATAAATATAATCTGTATCTTCATCGCTAGTTACACTTTCGAGGAAATGAGAAAATACTATCTGATTGCAAAAAAAAAATATATATATATATATATATGAAAGGCTGGTGAGGTCTGCTCGGTTTTGATATAAAAAATCCACAGACTTTTATGACACCTTGTGAGCCACCATGAGGGTTTAACGGCTTGGTGACTACACACCATTCCCCATCTTGGACTCCCCGAAGGTTACCCGCACTATGTGCAACGACAGGCGAACGCAATTACTCGCTGCGGAAAGTACAAGCGATGCCAGTGGTATAAGAGACACCCACGAAGACATAGGCACGACCGCGACCAAGTTCCAAGTGCTGTGAGTCTGGCGGCACACACCACTACTAATTCAATGAAACTCCGTTACATCCTGAACTCGAGTCTTATATTATTTAATTTTTTTACTTATTCGCTCTTTTGTCACAGTGCACAGAGCACCGTCACTTCCGCGGATTAAAAAGTCATTTGGAGTGCTCAAAAGAACGGTGTGCCGTCGTAATCGTTCCCTTTTCGTTTATTCGAAGAATAGAATGAGATGGAACAGTCACAATTATCACGGAAATCGTGAGATAGAAGTATCTCACGTTCAACTCAACGATTCAAGTTTTTCATCCGACTTTCTCTGTTTCTTCTTTTTTTATCTAGCACTCGCCAATTTCAAGATGTTGAAGATGTGAAAAAGAACATATTGGAATTTATGCATATTAGAGTGGCGCAAAAATAGGCCATGTGTTTTTCGTCCCTTAACGATAATTCAGTTGAAAAAAGTATCGGCAAAGTATAAACACGTATTCAATATATCGATGATCGCAACTTTTAAGACTTATGTTGCGCGTACATTAATCAGTGCGATAGTAATAATTAGCGCAATATATTCCGAAGAATGTTCACATTCTTAATAGCATATAATCATTTTTATCTGCTATCCAATTTTCGAGATACAACACTTTTTAATTCAGCCCTGATACTTAATGTGACGATGACTGCAACGTCTGCTTTAACCTTTATATCGCCATCAGCCATTAATCGCGATGCACCAGAATGCAGAAGCCTACAACCTAACGTCCACCATGGTTGGAACTTGTCTCAAGTAGCCACGAGATGTCCCCTTTACAATGGATTGTACTATCGACAAACTGTATATGCCTCATTACCCTCTAGCGTACGGGAGACGCAGAGAGTCCTCGCAAAGCGCCTTCTTCTCTTTATCTCTGGCCCTTTTCTCTCGCGCGGCGAGTCCTCGCTTGACCACCACCACACCACCACCACCACCACCACCACCACCATCAGCCTTTGCCTGTCGCGTTTATCCCACATCGTCGCAACGCTGTTTCTTCGTTCTCGAGCACGGCGAAGCTTAACGTGTTCGAAGCATCTCTCTCTCTCTGTTTTGTTCCTTTATTATTGCATATCTACTTCGCGAAAGAGTCGAGTGGAGAGGGTCTCCAACTAAGAGACGCTCCACTCCTTCTATACACACACAGACTGCGTTCAAACGTCGAGGGGAGCGGAGGGTGGCACCATCGTTCTTTTTCTCTCAACACCGCCGCTCGTTCACTAACGCTCATTCCCTTACCAAATAGTGCAGAAGAGTGTGCCGGAGGATAGAAGCGGCGGCGCCGGTTCTCGTTTAACGCCAATCACCCTGACGCTCGGATAGCCGGCGACTCTGATGTCCAAGTGAGCACTGTAGAGGAATAGACGTCGTGGTATCGTCTCGAGCCACTTCTTCGACTTCAGCGTGCCTCCACTGCTCCAGCTGCTCTTGCTGTTGATCGCAAACCCAGAGGCGTTTGACGCGCTCAAAGACGACGGTGATTCCACGGGTGTTCCGTGGTAGAAACTCCGCCTGTCACCGCCACCGTCGTCGTCACCGCATTCCCGCGAGGGACGGTAGTCCAGCGCCAATCTTCGCGCCCACGAATATGCCACTATGCTTCTTGTGCCGGACGGCTCTCTTGCTGTAACACAAAACAAAGAGCACAGTGATACTTAAGTATACAAATTATTATTTGCACAAATATCCTTAACGATACTTGGGAGAATAGCCAAAATTAAATCTCCGATTTATTTAGCAATAAAAGAAAATAATAATTTTCTTATTAGCGAAATCGATGAGGCGTTATAGACTTTCATAATTATGATATTTATATTCATACCAAGATTACAAAGTTTCACTTATGACAGGAGGAAGCTCCGTCGAAAGAGTTGGAAAAATTTGATCGACACCAATGTTTCCTCAATCGAGTTCGATTGCACCTCTGATCAGGAAATTCAATTTATTCTCCCTCGCGTGCAGAGCAAGTATTATTAGATATCCCAGCAAGCAACTCTATACATATATGCATTCGTTGATCCGACGACGTTGAATCCCAATTGGAACCAATCAAAATCGAATAAGCAGCAAAAGATGTACTGGAATGTTTTGTTTTTTTCATTTTAACTCTCTGCTTCGCTTTCATCAATGCAGCCAACACGTCGACGTAAAATCAGAGAGACGCTCAAGTACCGAGCACATGCACTACTTCTCGTGGAGGATATAGAGCTCAATGTATACCTAGATGATCTCATTTCCGGGCTTACAGTATATATATATATATATATATATATATATGGTGCACCCGACGAAGAAACGAGATGACTACGTTGGATTGGAAGATTCATGGGATTTTAAAATTCCCGCGCTACTGCAAAAATATGTGTGTGTATGCACGTATATTACTTTATGTGAATTCATTTTTGTATCAGTGTCTGCGTAGTTGCACAAGTAAAAGAAGATGAAACTCAGCTCTGGAGCAATGCGCTTCGTCACTCTCTATCGTTCTGTCTACTCTTGTCGTGTCTTTTCCCTTACATTCTTCTTTAGCTTCGATCTGCCGGGTATATTCACTTCCGGACTGTACGTGATCGTAAAACCACCGAGCGAGCAAGAGCGAAAGGAAATATCTCGTTCAAAGTATCCGTTAATGTTCGAGAATGAGATCAAGAATGTAGGCTGCTTTTTTGTGATGATTCCCGAGAATATTATTTTGTATTAATCGATACACAGAACAATTTTATTTATGTAACAAAACACGTATAATTAATTTTACACATTACACTTTTATCTTAACTTAATATACCATTTGATAAATAATTTTGAAAAATTTAATCTGTGTTCACGAACACTAGTATCAGAAAATTGTTTACCGGATAATTTTCAGTATGGATATACTAAAATTGGCAAAAAATAACAATCGATAAAATAGCTCGAATTTTTCATTCAATAATCAGAAAATGATATTTTCTCATACTTTGCCATCCATTGAAATATCCGTGTGTGTTACAAGAATCGACCACATCAGAGAAAAAGCAATTTTCACCTTATTTTATTTGAAACTTATCTCGAAGAAGCGTGTTAAGGTCTCCCCTGCATCCGGCATACACTTAAACCGGACGTGCTATGCACGTTGTACCTATACATAATGTATATATAAAAAAAATGTATTTATAACTCGACGCATCGTTTTACAGTCTAATTATAATCGAAACGGTGTTACCATTAACAAGTTATTTTTTGAAAAAGTCGCACGAAAGCATCAGAGATCATATAGAGAAATCAGGGACATGCAGTGAACAAGAGTGAAAGTGAGAAAGAAAGACATGCATTTGGCGTGTCTCATGTCTCAATTATGCGAGCGAGTCTCGCAATCGTAATCGTTCGCGCGCCGTGAGCGCTCACTCCTCTCTGCTCTTCGTGCGTTTCTGTTTCTCGCGAGCGCTCGCGCGCGAACCTTTTCCAGTCTTGGCGTATAAGAATATATATAGTAAGTATACGGACGAGAGACGCGACCACGAGAAGAGCAACGGATGCCTCCTGAATTTTAATAAGAGCCGTGAGGGGCCTCTACTTGATGCTTTCTCTCCTCTCATGCGCCACTCACTCGCTCTCTTGCAGCGACGATTAAATTATAATTTATTGGAAGTGGCTGTGCGCGCTAGCGTGTCAGCGATAAATTTGCGATTTGTACGAGTCCTCCCGTGTCGGATTAAGCTGCTGTGTGTGTCGCGATGCGACCCGTCGCTGTCGCTCTTTTCTCTCTCGATCTCTATCGTCGTAACCAGCCCAAGAATGCGAGCACTTTGAATCCCGCGTCTCTTATGTCGCTTTATTCATACGGGTGACACGGACAATAAACGATATTATTACGCGTATCGGGTGGCATATAATGCTGCTATATACTCGCGAATGTCGTATTTCGAAATGCAATACTTTGACGTACGGCTGGATATTACATTTTGGTGTTGTAATATTTTTCAGGATTAATATATTACTTCGTGGAATTAAAATATTACGATCGATAAATTTTCACAGTGGTTTCTATGAAGCTGTAAGATATAAATATTATTTATAATATTTTTTTTGTCAAAGCTTTAATGATTACAAATGCATTTTTGATGATGCGGAAATGCTTACCACATTATTTTCGAATTATCTGCTACGTTATTATAAAAAATCATATATTATAATTATTTCACCTTCAGAAAAATATTGTCTGATTCTAATGAGTGATATTTTTCGATACAATATTTTACAATTAAAAGAAAAAAAATTACTAAGCTAATAATTTCTTATATTTTTGTTCTTATATTTTTAATACAAGCAATTTTTATTTTTACCTTGTTTCTAGTGGCTTCAACTCTTGAGGTCAATTTTATAACCTTCATGAAAAGTCAATTTTTTCTGCATTTGTGCTATTTTTAAATACTTTTCTTTTATCACAAAGTACTATTTAAAAATGATCCAACAGACACATAAAAGCGGGCGCTTAAAAATAATTTTCCGTCGAGTCCGCAGATCACAAATCTGCAGCAGGAGCTGAGCAAAAGGACTGTTACGATTACAAAAGCTTCCACTGCGAGTAAGCAAAAAAGGTATTGGTAACATACAGCAGTCGGTAGGCATATCGCTGGCACCATCTTCTCGATGGTATGAGAAAAAGGTAAGCAAGGACAAAAAAAGGGTTTGTACAAGGACGTTTCGCATCGCGATATACGCAGGAGCAGAGAAGGTTGGCAGGCCGGGTAGACAGGAGAGGACAGAGTGAATGCGCGCGAGTCGAGTACGCGCGCGCGGATAGTACGTTACGTTCGACGAACGGTTGACCGTAAATTATATCGAGCTAACGAAGTTGCTACCCCAACGTAAAGAGACCGAGAGACCTCCAAAGATTTATATCAGTGACGAAAAACACACTGATCCCTTGATTATTTACGGTGTTTTTGTATTTAATGCGCCAACGTGTGGAATTCATCTCCTAGCCGCGTACGTCAAGGATTTCTTTATTTCGCAGTGAGGGCAACCATGAATCTACGAACTATAGTTTGCGAGATGCCCTCGCTGTCTGAGCTCCCCGTAAAATCCTCTTTCACGAGAGATGACAGAGACTTCACATTTTTATGCTTTCTGACAAAGAGCCCTATATGTGAATATACGAAAGAAAGTCTTTCAGGGAATTCGTAACGATTATTCATCGTCTAAAGCCCTTCACGACGAACGAGAGTGAACATCGTGCTCGAGAATACAGACTTAAAGAATTTCATTCTGCATGCACGCATGCACGAAGATCCCTCTCAGTTTTATTTGCCCACAACCCGTACCTCGTCGTGGCTCATGATTCTTAGATATGTTGTACGATTTAATGCTCATCACTTTTTTTACAACCGTATCTTAATACGATCAGTATAAAGAATTTTTTTTTTTTTTCAAGTTTGTACTGCGAATTGACGTTGATTATAAAAGAATTTTTTTAAGCATTTATGATCAAACCTGTAAAATCTATTTTATAATTTCGTCAATCCGATCTAAATTTGACTCCCAAATTTTATTTTGTCTAAACATTTTACGAGATATTTGGTATTATAACTAAGATATCATCAGATAAATTTTTTTTTTGCGCATTAGTTGATGCCACAACTATAAATAGTAGGTCAAAAACATCAACTATATACCTGTAGTTACTATAGTTAAGACTATTAGTTTAATGTTTGGAAGAAAATGTTGTAGCCATAAAGTCAGATAGACTATCAATTAATAGTTGTCCCTTTTAGTTGACATGATTTCTCTGAGGCGTTTGGTTTATTAATTTTCCCACGACTGAATCTATTCGAACAATGCCACAATTCCTTGAAACATTACAATGAGCAGCAGCATCGAGTTAAAATTTACCTGGCGTGGGTGGTGGATCGGTCGGTGGTTCCGGGAGTTGTGGCGGCATGTCGACGAGGGTTAGTACGCAGAGTGCGGTAGCCACTACAACGGCGATGCCAACTCTGCATAATTTTCTCATAGCGACAACCAGCATCCTTCTATTGTCTCTATCCCGAGTCGACTTGCGTCGCGTAGCCGGTTGTACCAGTTCCTTGTTCCTCGCACATGTGAAATCGGTACTACAAGCTTCAAGCGTAAATAACAGAGATGCGTCGTAAGCAATAAGCTTCCGGCACACCGTTCAATGAATATAAAAACTTCTCAGCTATTTCCGGCTCAGGCTTTTGCGTATACCTCACCGTGTACGAAAAAAAGAGAATACCACACGCTTTGCTGACACGTTACAGCCGGTGGGCGCACGCGCACAAAAACTCAAACAAACTTGGTTCGGTCACTCACACTTACACAGTTCGCCCACGAAATTACTAGAGGATGCTGGTCGCGTGAAACTCTTACATTTTTCACTTCGAAAAAGGTGGTCCTGGCACACGCGCTGGGCTTTTATCCTTTTGAGAGCGGTCGAGCGTGTTCCAGCATCTATATGTAGCAGCAAAGACCTTTGGCTAGTCTTTTAACGTTATACGGTACTGCAGTAGAGAGGTGCAAGTCAGCTGGAATATAGTACAGTATCCTATAGTGGCCCAAGTATAAGGAGCCACCGAAAGTGGTGTGCTCTTGGTTCTAGCTATCGGCTAACTCGTTGCGCCAATACCGTCACCACACGGTAGATGAGTTTGCAGCGTTACACTTATTTTTATTCCACGTCGATCCACCACGCACTGAGTTTCGTTTTCCCTTCTGGCAACTATACCAGCTTTCGGTATGATAGATGTAACATCAAGAAGACATCGAGAAAGCTTCAGCTTAACTCCACATTTCGATCGTCCCAACCAATCGAGACCAGATTCCACATTTTCCTAGGTCACGACCTTAGATTTATAGGTACCACCTTCAGACACTCACCGTAGCTAATAGTTATGTTACCCGGAGCCCACAATCATCATCATCATCATCATCATCATCATCATCATCATCATCATAACAACCGTAATAATCATAATCTTCGTAGGCTACAGCGATTAAACTCTTGGCCTGCTGCTGGCCGGCACTCTCTCAGCGAACTTAGAAATCGTGCACTTAAATCATAGTATACGGGATGATGCTATGAGTCAGCTTCCGCGTTCCATGCTGGGGGTACGCCGAGAGGGCACGAGCGGCGAACGGTTCGAGTGATCGAGCGAGTGGAGTATATATATCTTGTGTTGTGCTTGTGGGATCCTCCGGGAACCCGAGGATCGAGAAGATTGACCTAGGAGAGGCCCGGTGAGCGGAACAGAGCGCTCGAAGGCTTGAGAACTGTGCGCCAACCGCCGTCGACGAGTTGAGATTGGAGCGAATAGAATGACGACAGTAGACTATCCCGGACCCGGTAACACGATGAAGCAACAGTACCGGAGACCCACGCGCGTCGACCGTATCGGGAGGTACCCACCACAACGGTGTCCCGTGTATCTCTACGTAAATCAGAGCTGTTGTCGTCTTCGTGATACCGTTTCACCAATTTCATACAGCGAAACGGTGTATTCCTTTCTCACTGCGTTTATGGCAGGATGAGCCGGTGAGTTAAAATGAATCAGACTGACAAACACCGAAACGGATACCCTCAAACCGGTAGCTTTACCTGTTACGTCTTGTACTTCTGATATCCAATGCTGGTTGGTGAGAATGAACGCTCGACAGTACAGAACGACAGGTCAGACGACGTCCCACGCGATCCGGGTATTCAGGACCATTTATGGACTGGAGTGCGAGGTCTTCTCTACCTTCTCGCGCCCGGGATGTTTCTAAGGAGGCCGTCGCGACAGTCGACTTTATTGCCCTAATTAAGGGAGCACTGTGACCAATCGTAGGGACGACTAAGTCGATCCACATCGATTCGATAGTTCTACTGAGTGGATACAACGGGGCAAAACCCTCAGTGTTTGCAGTGGTGTACTAAGTTGCCCCCTTGCTGACTTTCCAGACTTCTTCCACTCTATATCCTTTCCCTTTCCCTTTGCACCTTATTCACTCTCTTTTGTGTTGGCCTCTACATCGTTTTGTAATTAAAGTCAGGAGGCGGATCAACCATTGAAGTACCCTCTGGGCTGGTTGTCGATGCTACCTCGAGAAGTAGATCGTTCATGGTAGAGGATGCTCCTCTTCTCCTCTGTTAACGTCGGGGAAAGAGACTATCGGTAAATTACGAGCGATTATCCGTGGCAACGTACAGGAGAGGCTTTTACTGGTGAGATCTCTCTTGGACATCGATGGGGTCAACATCCATTCTGCTGTTCGGGTTCTCTTTATCGTTTCTCAGTGACCCTACTTCCTGCGTCGTCTTTCTCTACTTCGTGATCCTTCTACTTCTCCAGCCTCCTATATTAAAGGCACCGTTTATATTGCCTCGAAAGTGGTCCAATACGACTTATATCTTTTTACACTCAAAAAGTTTAATTCCTGTCAATATAGTTAACGCCTGGTCCAGTTTTGGCACGGTCCTCCACGTTTGACTTTGAGTGCCAATAAAATAAAAGAAACCAATGGGAAGAGAGAAGTTCGTAAAGGCGGTCCGCTAATGGATCTTATGCGGGCCCATCGAAAGAGCTGGTTCTTTTATTGCTTTCTCGCTTCTACCTTTCCCCGCTTGCAGCCAGCTCCTGTTCTTTACTGGCGTCGGCGAGCGTGACCGCTCTTAATTCATTTTCGCGGATGACTTTTTCTCGCTCTTTCTGTATTTCTTTTAATTTTCTTCGGGTCACAAGGTCATTCCCAATTCTACGCAAGACACCTTTTCCTCTCTCTATTGAATATACTAACTTAAGTAGACCACAGTTACATCAGTTTTCTTTTCTTGTATTCCATATTAGATGCTGACTTAGAAAACATGTTCAGTACGTTCAATTTCTTGTTCAGTTAGGTTAACGTCTTCGTTCGTATGGATGAAAGTAAAACATTTGTAAAAACACTGATAATTTTCCCAGGTCAATGTTGGCAAGGTTAAAAAGTGTGGCACACGCGGAACAAACGCACGTGGTCTTGGCTACGAACACGGGGATTGGCGCAATCCGGCTTGCACGAGAGACGAGAGCGTACTGTGCTCTGCGTCCGTGGAGACGGTTAACACGCGACCCGTGAGGCCTCCGCCGCCGTAGCTCTCTCTCTCTCGTCTCGACTTAGGACGAGATGCTCTTTCGCTTTCTCGCTTACTCGGATATAACTCGCTCCTGCTTGCTTTGCCGGCCGTGTGCCTTGGCATTGCTCGCAATTGCTGCCCTACCGCCGCTTCTACTGCTACTTCTACTTCTTGCTCCTACTTGCTGCACAACTTTGCCTCCCGCGTTACTCGGTTCTAGCGAGCTCCTGAGTTGCGTATTGCTTGGTAGTATTTGCTTCGATTTGTCCTCTCACGGTAGTCTGATCGAGGATGCGAAAGTACATTGAAAGGTAGCATCAAATGGTCATTGTGTTATTTTAATTATATCGTATCGTGCAAGACATCGTTTTCTTTATCATATTGTTTAAATAACTGATCGACTACCGCCAAAATAAGAATGCAACCGACATGACATTAGCTTTGAAAATAGGTATATTCAGACGTTGACTTTTTGTTTGTCATGAACGGCTTAACGAATTACCGAACTATCGGGCTAAGTCTTTTAATAGTTTGGACACTACAAGGACACATCAAAGTTAAATGCATAACCTTCTCCTTTTTCCATAGGGTGTTAAAAAATAGTGACTGATCGACTGACACAGATAAATGCGTGAACCACATCAGGACGTGGATGAAGTCTTCTCCAGCATTATCTCTGGCAATCGTGACGTTGCTGACGAGCGGTCTCCATTCCGCAGGTATATATCGTAGACGTATACGTGCCTTCTGTCTTTAGCCTCTGAGAAGAAGAATCAGATCGAAGGGCACAGTACGACGATATCTATCGCTCCAAACTGATTATTGGCGGCAAGAAACTCATGCATAGATCATGCAAGATCGACTTGCCCCATAGGCACTGTCTTGTTACAACTTTTTGCGAAAAAGTTTGCGAGGGATAAGAGGCTAAGAGCAATGTGTACCAACGTTCATATATGCCTGGTCGAAGGTTTCAGTATATGGCCGAAGTACACACATAGATGCCAGTAAACGAAGAGAGATAAGAAGGAGAAGAAGACACAAGGAGAGGCTGAGCTATTCGTGGATGCCTCGACGTCATTTGTAATGCCGGGCGGCCTAATGATGCGACTGGTCGTGACGGCATAAGAATGAGAGCTGCCAGTGGACAAGCAGAGAGTCGCGAGATCGAGGGCAAAGGAGGAGGAAGCAACCTGGAGGGCAAGATCCGGCCTCTCTCTGCGGGCGTCGTGTCGTGTCGCTTCACGTCTCGCGCGTGATCAGAGCCTACAGCTTGGCGAGAATCGAGGATCATAGTGGCTGTGTGCAACGGTGTACTGAGGCCAAACCCCAACCGTTCGTGCTATTAGCGTTTTCTTGACACAAGAAAGACTTGACTTTAAGTTTTCTTGGTGGGGTACGATCGACTTAGAGCGTTGTCTAGAGTTAAAACGGGTATGCTAGAACACTTTGGATAGGAAGCTATGTGACTAGCGGTTGATTGACAGGATGACATCCAGCTCGCTTCTCCTTTACTAGACACACGATCATACGGCAACACTTTGGATAATAAGCTATTATACTGATGTTTTCCTGACAGGAAACTAGCCAGTGGATGAGTTGGACTTGAAACAATCTTGAAGAGTACCTTGCATAGGGAACAAACGCTTCCGAGGTCTCTGACGTGTATGTAACTGCATGACTTATGACTTTGAATGAACTTGTCAGAATGCTTCTTGATGGAATCCGATGGTGTCGAACTGCGTTGCATGAGAGTGAATCGTGTTGAAACATGCTCTCAGAAAACTGGATAACGGAACGAGACATTGGATACAGTCACGCCCATTTGTGGTACCTTTGTAATATAATATACTTCGGTGTCTATTATCGACAATTTTTAATAACATATTGGAATTATCAACGTGATTATATCCTCAGGCGTTGGAAAGGTTATCACATATACTGCGTAAAATAGTGTCTCTCCAAAAGGCGGTCCACGCGTTCTGGTGTTTAACACAGGAAGAACTAACATGAAGATCTGAAGATTGAGATAGTGATGTATACGTGTGAGTGCGTGTGTATATGTGTTCATATACACACGCACACATATACACATGAAAATACAGCGACAGGAAGTAGTAAAAGGCGAATGAGGACGACGAAAAATAGAAGCGCACAAAGTCGTCAATGAGCAAGCGGCGAAGCATCATCGATATACGAGGCAAGTGAAAAGGGAACAGGAGAAGGATGTTCAGGATGTACCAGGGACGATTTCATTAGAGGTCTTCTTGTCTCTGTCGCCAATAGACAAATGCAGTCGGCTCTAGATAGATAACGAGGCAAGAATAAACCGGTGGCATTAATATTGGTAATTCCACGCCAATTCATTGAGTTTCGACCCTCACCCTCTTCAATTTGGTTCGTTATTTTCTTACTTTTCATCTAAATGACTCATTTTTAAAAAAATGATTTCTTACAGCATTTTTTAAATGACTTACAAATTTATATCTATAAATTTATATTTATAAAATATCAGTCTATTACGATGAAAGGCTCTATGTGTATCTCATGCTGAATTTAACTAAAGTATGATCCATACCTCAACATAGTGAGGAGATTTTTGGTGCAACGAAAAACATCAACGAATGCATTGAAAAAAAACAATTGCTTAACATTTATGGTTTAACTTGCAATGCTTCTTTTTCAATCCACCAGGAATCCTCTTTTATAGAGTAGAAATCCAGAACTGCAACCATCGCATTCTCCACTATGATCTCTCCCGGTATCCCAGTGGAAAAATCGGGGAGTCTAAAGTTACGATCAATGTCAACCTCGACATGTACGATGGATCGCATGCAAAACTGGAGCGGTTCGCTAGCGCGCATCAGTGACGCGCTCGATGCATCTACCTTCGTGCTTCCCCCAGCAACGATCAGCTCTACTCTTTTCCGTGGAAACTGATCCAGTCAACGAGAGGTTTATCGCATTGCCTTCGGCGAATGTAGCGCGCATAGATACATCGGAGATAGCTATGCGGAAAATAATGCGTCCACACTTTCCATCACGCGTGCGATTTTCCCAGGCTTTTTCAGGGGCTCCCCCCCCCCCCTTACGGATTCCGCCTCATTACCAAGTTTACGTACACCTCACTACTATATATATTCTATGCCTGCGTATATATAATACCGGGACTGTATTATGCGGAAAGTACGGAGGTGCGACGACCTTGCGGAATGCTGCAGAGCTCTAGCGAAACACATACTACTAGGTTCAGTGGGGAAAGAGGGGAGGGTGTTGCTACTTGCGAACTTTCAGTCTCGATATGTTTTATACCGTACCGTAGATATATTATAATAGCACACTCCTGGCTCGTCCTGTGGGAACTCGGTAGACCACGTTACCCGTAGTCGAGATAATACGCTCGTTCGCATAATTTCTCAAGCCATTATGTACATACAATGTAGCATAATAGTGCATAAATCCAATTTGCACTCCGTAGTCTAAATTTGATGGTGAAAAGCGAATAGTTACTCTACCTGTAGCCTCAGTTGTCGATATACTGACCTACCTGCGATTTAATAAAAGGCTTAAAAACAACGAGTTTGGCTGAGTTTATAATTGGACCATTACTACCTAGTGATGCCAATCTTGGCCTATTTTATCGACGTCGATGGAGACCAAACTCGTGATCAGGGATGCTCGATTGCCTTAAAAATTAAACGTTTCACGATCGAAATCCAGTGGAAGTTTCGAATAATATAAATCAATATCACGATAATCGATCTTTTAATTCCAGCCTTTATAAAAACCTACTCTGAAAATGAACTAACCTCAGGGATCCTAACGAATCCTAACAAAATCTCGTTAGGTTTCATTAGGCGTCTTTACATCGATTAATATCTGAAAAAAATCGACTCTCAATCGCATAATCCTAATCTAGCGATCTTTCCACGTTGCTGTTCTTTGTCCTCATGCCATACAGCAGACCCAGTAATCGCATCGCAACGAGAAGTAATGTAGAGCGATACGATTTTCCATGTACACGTGTGTAGCCGAAGTGAAACAGAGGGAAATAAAAATAAAGTGACTGAGAACGCGTGAGAGAGAGATGAAAGGGAAAAAGGCGATAGAGGACGCTGCTCGTCCCGCAAACGTTTTCCCGCGATGCAGTCGTTAAATTTTATGCGGCTCGGTGGGCCGTAAACGGTCTTGACTACATAAATACTGACGCAACAATGCTACCGGGCGGCCGGCTTCGTGTTATCGGCGGCGCAGAGTACACGCTGGTATTATACCAACCCGTACCTCGAGTAGGTGCACCACCCTAGTGCAAATCCAAAGAGCAAGGAGCGAGAGAGCTCTTTTCTTCCATGCCTCTTCTTATTTATCTTCCTCTCGCTCATTCGTCCCGCGTGCGCTACCTATCCACGCAGTAGCCAGTAGCGGAAGAAGAAAAAAAAAAAAAAAGAAAAAAAAGACCGTCGAACGAGTATATATACTGCGGCACGGTAGTTGATGTATATATAGTGTACTTTCGCGAGTGAGTACCTACGTGCGTTGTACTCAAAGAAGCAAAAGACTTATACACACTTTGATGTTTCTGTTCTCGGCGCAAAATGCACGCTCGGTTATATATGTTCCTTTAGACGCTGCAACCCCCTCGACAACTTACTGTTCTTCAGACTCACGCGCGCCACCCTAACGTCGAATTATGCAATTACGAGAGAAATTCAAACTAGTTGCGCGTTCCATAAAACAGGCCTACGTGCTACCGTTTCTTTGATACAAAATTGTTTATGCATACATGAAAATACTTGGGAAAATATTTGTAAAAATAATAAATCTATTATTCAACATTTATTGGTAAAAGAAATTAAAAAATTTGTGTAACAATTATTGCTCCCACATAGTGAAACAATATTTTATAAATATTTCTTTGGAATTAATAAAAATTAAGATTAAATATATCAGACCATAATAAAAATGAATAATACATAATTCTGCCACATTCTGTGCTGCGTTTCTTAATTCTTAGTTATCCTTAAAATACATTTTGAAACAATAAGAGAGCCTTAATTATGCATATAAAAAACAGTGAAACATTAAAAGTCGTGAAAACATGTCTTTTTTGCCAGAGTATTCGGTCATGTGTGAAAGCGTGTAGCGTAAAAGTGAGGTGAGAACAGGTGAGCCTCGTGCTACGTATATAGTGAATGTCCAAGCTTCACTTTTTGGAGCAAAAAATCTTGCCTACACATACAACACGTCAGCCATGTAGCCATGTGCAGTCACTGACGTGGTGGTCGCACGCATTGCATGTTACGTTCAGCCAAGCACCACTTACGCCTGACCCATCTTAACATACATTGCGTGCGATGGTACGCACTTCCAAAGATCGCACGCAAACTCTTGTTGAATATTTCTACCACATATTCAAGTTACCAACGTGCACTTTTCTACACCACTTTCAATAAGCACCTTGGATACAATAAAAATAAAAATAAATATTATTCAAATATTATTTATGTTTGAAATTTTCTTCTCGATTTAAAATGTTTTTTCATTTTAATTGTTCACATACTAATCAAAAACGTCTTTGACATTTAGCTTTGCTTTTTTTTTACTATCCTACTATCAAAGAACTTCTTAGCAGAATTTTTTTGGTCGGCCATTTAACACTTATTTACAAATTACAAATTATTGCAAATTTTTTATTATAAACTAATAAATTCCACCCAGAACCACTAAGACCCAAAAAATGTTAAACGTTTGGTGTTTAAATATATAACTAAAATATTTCGGCATACAGTTGAAGTTTAATTTTATTCACCAGTCACTTGGTGAATGAATAAATCGACTTGAAATTACGATACAATCGCCCATACTTTTCTCAGGGTAGAATTATGATTTATATTTTTTATACTGGCATGAATAATCGATCGATGCAACTGATTCGTTGTGATGGCAAGCAGCTGGTCATCAAGACTGCTGCTGTAAACCGTGACAAGATTCTCGATTGGAAACATGCTCTTGGCGCTGCTATCAAAGAGTAAAATACATATATGTACCGGCTCTTTGTGCTGCATAGAAAGTGATCGAGATACCTATAGCACATTGATTTATTCGTTTTATAGCTGCGAACCTCGTATTTTACTTCGTCTACATCTGTATGCTTGTTCAATTGATACTTGATCGATACACTCCGCGACTCTAGTCCGATCGCATATCTCCCTAGCTCGCATTCGCTCTATTCAAAGACACCACAAACTTATTTATTTCTCTTTAGTATCGAGCCAATACAACTCATTGTCTATACGAAGAGCTCTATACTATATATAATAGTTGACGAGAAATTATGACGATACCTTTTTACAGTCTCTGATATATACATTGTTACATATTCGCTGTATAACACAATAGTTATTTTACAGGAAGTCGTTGCAACGATCGAAGATCGATCATAGCGTGAATCATCCTTGCGGCTTGGCGTGGCAAGCACCGTGATCGAGAAATATCCTACCTCGAAACACATTAGCCTCTAACGGGCTACAAAACCGAATAAAAATAATGTATAAAATGACGTTCGAGACAACTCAGTACTATCCTATATACTAGCGGTTATCCGAGCTCACGTACGACAGACCGTTCTGAGAAAATTTACTGGATATAAATAACTCTGAATATTGTAATAATCTGATCGTCAAGAGGATTCTGTACGCGCCGGAAAAAAGCGGAATAAGCATCCGAGTAAAAAAGTTGTATGAGGTTGATCGATCAAAATATACATATAAGATCTCAATTCACAGGTAATGCTATTTTTCTAAAATTCAATTCTATGTACTGTTTTTTTTTTTGCAAATCAATTGAAAAAAAAATGGTTGACTAAAATTGTCGAAGAAAAATAATAATTGCGATAATTTTTAAAAAATCCTAAATAAAGTTGAAAATTAATTAGAAATTTAATGCAGTGCCAATTTTTAGCTGCATTTCATTATTTGACACGTCACAAAGCAATAATCTTTTTTTTTATTTATTCTTTTATCGCTTATCTTGTAATCGACATGCCGACCTGAGAAAAAAAAAAGAAAAAAAATTCCAATAACGTGTTTTCACCGCCATAAACCCGTGCTTCTCGTGGATACGACGAACTTCAACGCTGTGCCACCCGGTTGCAAGAATTTATCCGCTTCTTATCGATTCAACAGCTGGTGTGTGCTGGCCGTGCGAACGAATCGTCCTGATGTGCACATGCATGCATGCATTCAGCGAGCGATGCATGTCTCGGAGGGGCTGGCGAAGAAGAAAGAGCCCCCGCACGATTTGCAGCAATCCTTCCAACTCCTTGCCCTCCCGGCAGCCACCGCCAGCAGCCAAGCAGAAGGCGAGACAAAGATCCGATAAACTTCTAAAGTGGTAAAATCATCGCGTTTGTTTTCTGAGCTCTTGAGAATTCCAGCCGATCGTGCGATACGATTGAGAGCCGTCTGTTGTTCTTCTCCCAGGGTTACGCAAGCATTATTTCCGTTGTAACGCTCAACTCGATTTGTATCTGTACTGATTTCAAAACTGTAACTTGTATTTCGTTGGATCATTTTTTTTTTTTTAGATTGTAAAGAGGTATAAACTACTAATTACAATTAATTGTATTTTATTTTGAAACTTTTTTTGAAACCCGACAGAACATCTTACAAAAAAAACATTCCAGATAAAAAAAATAGTCTAAGAATCAAAAGAATTCTGAATTTCACAGGAGTTTTCATGGAAATGTTGACCCGATACGTTCGGATACCCATTTTAATGTACAGCTAAGGAAATTCTAAAGCCAAAGTACGAACATCATATCAAATAAAATTGAGACACAACAATTATTCGCAAGATAAGTCGCAAAGATTTCTTCCAATCTTCTTCACATTCCGACAGATGTCGTTTCTACAAAATAGTACGAAAGCTACAAGTAGTAAACTGACAATAAATACTCGAGAAACTTCGAGTTTGATCGGAATTTGATCGGTAACCCAGGATTAGTCGGAACTGGGACGGCAACTTTGATGCTTTATCCGTTTGCCCGATCGATGAGAAAAGAGCGCGTGGTGAGTAAGAGCGTGAAAGCAGAATAAAACTTGTTTTGCGAGCAAGAAAATCTAATGGAGGATGAAAGAGACTGTGCACCGCCTTTGAGGTTAAACCCCGAGATATCATATCTCGATACTTGATACACGAGAGAGACAGAGATAGAGAAAGAAAGAAAGAGGAGTGAGATCAACTGCCGGAAGCTCATATCCTCAAGGAATACGCCAGAGAAGAGAATGTGAGAAAGAAACTTTTTTTTTTATATAAATGCGTGCTTAAAAATTGTCCCACGTCCTTGTGGTCATGCGAAGTTGCAGTTAGAGAGTCAAGAGCGGCGAGGCAAGAGTGAGACAAGTGATATACAGATATATGAGAAAAGGATAGCAGGAACGTAAACCGTCTGAAGATATAGCCACTTATGTCTCTCTGAACTCGTTTTCACGGGACCTCACTGACATGCCAAGCCTCAAGTCGTAAACTTACCGGTGCGTACGCAACAGCGGTACACTGATCCACCGGTAGAGGCTCTCATAGATAGTACACTTGGAATGCGTTTATTAACGAAGAATAAATGCTCGGAGAAAATATTCAAAATTCAATGTAAACCTGTTAGGGTCGAAAGAACGATTATCGAAGCTGATTGACTCATCGGATTGCCACATTGGATAATAATTAAGAGAAGCAACTGATATCTGAGGCCTATTAAACTTTTGAAAAATAAAAAAATGTGTGTATGTCTGATTTAGGGTTTAAAGAGAAAAAATAATGCAGTGAAGAAAAAGAGCCCAGATTGAAGTATCTAGAAGACGTACAAAAAAGAAAGATAATCACTAATTCTGTGGAAGGTAGGAATATTAGCAATGCTATTTGTGTTTGCGCAGCGTCCTCTACAAATACATATGGATGCAGTCACCGACCCCCTGTCGTGAGTCTCGTGTGACCGCGAAGTGGAAAAGAGAAAGCAATGTTGGGAGAAAGAGAAGGGATAGGTCATCGTCGAGCAAAACGCTCATCGCCTTCTGATAATCCCGCACAAACGAGAATATAATTGATAGCGATACCCGGAAGCCTAGGGTTCGAGATTATCCCTCTCGATATATACAAACGGTACATATTCACGAAGTAACCTTGGACCTCGTACACCTTCGGCTACACCAATGGGAGTGTGAAAGGGTGTAGAGGAAGAATAAAACGACGAATAAGAAGGCGAAATCAAAGGATACAAGGGCCTCTCACTCACAATCTTGTATTACGATCATCATCCCACACAGCAAGGATGGGCACCATAGGAACACCTTTTGTGTCTTTGAAATCATGACAATATTAATAATTAATCAAGATCAATGAATATCGATATTTTTTATTATTCTGACTATTAATAAAAATAATATTTAACGTTTCGACCCTTTTCTGGGTCCTCTTCAGTATTGTGTTTATTTTCATCCCGAGTTTTTAGCTGTAATATTATCAAAAAAATAATGATTGTGGTGATGCTTTCAGGACTCTTTCAGGATAACATATATGAAATATATCTTTCGTATTATACAGTTAGGATATTAAATAATACAACCTTGAATATATATCTTGCGTATACTTTACGTCAGGGTCTGAAACCTGTAAATAGGTTTCCAAAACTTCCTGGTCATAAAACCCTTTCACCTTATCCTTACAAATGCAATAAATATACAAAAATCTCACTAAGCTCCAAACCGTCAATCTTCGTTCCTTGACGTGTATGCATATTTCCTGTTCCACTTCGGCCTCCTTTCTTGTTTTTAAATGCGTTTCTTTGAGAGACAGTCATGCGTCGAGGGAAAAACGACGACGCGGTACAAGCGTTTACGCCCGACTCATTGGGCTGTAACTGACGTTCAGCTACCGACAGTAACGGGGATTTACGATGCTGTAATTTTCGAGTGATCCTCTCTGCCAGGTAGAGCACAACGAACTTATCCCCGTTTATATGTATATATATATATACATCAACGCTGGTGATTCCGTCGGTGCCGCTGGTACCTTCAACTTCTCGATGAGCATGGAGTGGTTGTGTTTCTTCTGAGGGTCTCTTCATGTTCGCCAGAACGAAGAAGACAATATGCGAAGAGAGAGAAGCAGGCGAAGAAGATGAAAAGGGAGTTGCTGTAGTGGAAATCATCGTCCCACTGACACGGGCATTCGCCCCGGAGGCGGATGGATCAGGAATATAGGGAGGTGAAGCGAAGGGCGAGAGGGCGAAGCACTAAAGTGAGAACGACCGAGATGAGACCTGGCTATACATGCTTGGAGCTGTGAGGAAGAGAGGATAAGAATGGGAAACAATTCCTCATCGTCCGACGGCGTCCTGACCTGCGCCACGGTCAGGGATCATCGGCCCCAACAGCCGACACAACTCTCCTTCTCTTCGGTTCGCTCCTACTGTTCCTGTTCTACTGTTACCGACGCTATATGATAGATACAAAAATACACTTCACACGCTTTATTTTTTCTTATGTAAATCCTAATTCGTTACCAATCAGATTTGTATGCTAATGCCCTTCAGGCTTTTGATTAGGTTTTTATTTCGATTGTGGCTTATGCAGATCATGTCAGGAGATAGGATTGTGCGAAGGATCAAAGGCGGAAGGGTCTTAAGGCGAAAGGTGATTAGGGTTAGGTTGAGACTTAAGTATTTTTTTTTTTTTATTTTACGAACTATCTTGCGATTTTTTATAACAAAAAAATCGTAATTTTTTGAAGATATTTGTTATTTCTTTTTACGGTATATTTTTCTTATTTCAACATATGTATTGTAATTTTTTCAAAACGATCAGTACATCAAACAAGTGCGATAAACGTTATAATTATGAATGCTGAATCACCTGAAGATCATGACAATAAATTTGTGTTGCGATTGCAAATACTAAAAGTAAATCCCGGAGAAAAGTCTAAGTATCCTAAAGATTAATTCTTCGTCTACTAAACCGAGGACTATTTAATAACTGAAATTAAAAAAATCCAATAGAACTAAAGAATGTCATTAATATTACAAGATCATCATTCATACTTCAAGCTTTACGATATCCATCATTTTTCTTTAAGCCACTCGAACAAAACCTTATATTTTAATATATTCCAACATGAAATGCATACGTGTCTCAACTCTCCCCGTTACGTTTTCGTGCTACGGTTACACGTGCTACCCGTAAAAACCAAAGAAACTTGTCTCTCTGGCAATTTGTAACAGCAGCGGGGAATTTCGTGCAAGAAGTACTTTTATTAATTGATTAACGAAGGTCTTTTTCCCCCCGCTGTATCTCCGTCCCGTTCTTTTTTCTCGACTAATGAACGTGGCTCTCGTCCGTAGAAGACCGTACCGAGGAGATACAGCCAAAGAGGGAGCGAGAGAGGGAGAGAGATCTCGTGAAGTCGGTTGTAAGTCGTATTGCAGCTCTTCACCGGAGTCGTATAAGTAGCGATGCTGGAAAGTAAGAAGCGCAGACTCGCAAACAGAACCACTATAGAACACGGCATGTTGGAGGCAAAGCTGTGGGCTGTTTCTGCGCTGACATATCGTCATCGTTAATTACTGTATCGATCATCGTAAGACTCACCTCCTGTGTTTGACTTGATTCTTTTCTCTAATACGGTTTGCCTTTTCCATACCGTAAAGACTCAAGCGCAGCGGGTGTAATGCACGCTTTGTACGGGCTCACGCGTGCAAGCTCTCGTCAACGCCTTTAAAACGCTCAACCCTAACGCGTACACTGATCAATTAGCGAGAAGGCGCCCGCATCCCGCTGTTCGCGGTTTTCCGCGAAACGCGTACTTGGATGCACGAAGGACGCGAGAACAACTCTAAACTCACCACTATACGTACGTTTATAGGTATTTGTTACTTGCTACTGGCTACTGGCGCGTTCCTTTCGAACGATTCAACGCGGGGAGAGGAGGATTCGCGCGAAACACCGGGACGGGGAAGAGTAGGCGAGGGACATCGACGACGAGGTGTATCTCCAGGAGCTATGTCAGTGGTAGAAGAGGACGATCGTATGGCTGATGGTATATAAGCGCACGTGTTTGTACCTATGGACTCTCTCTCTTGGATTTCCGTTAAGGTACGCGCCAACAAAGCTTGATGCCCGGTAAGGACATTTCGTACATGGGGCGTTTCGAAGATTCTGAATCGGTGGAGATTTAATATTGTTACGTTATTTTTGTTGTCGATTATAAATAATTTTTTTTTTATTCTCTAGCATCAGAACTTCGACCTCCAACTAAACCGGAAAAAATAAATAAAAATTGGAAAGATTGCGATAATTTGATACCATTTTTTTGTCAGTTTCGAGACTTGAAGAAAATTTAGGATTTTATTTAGAATTTTTTTATTCTCGAGGGTGCGAAAAAAAGGAAGTGTTTCAAGATACTAGTATTATCATTCTTACATTAAAATTAAATTCGAATATATATTTTTTTTCAATTGATTATTTCCATCTGGGATACGTAACGATATTAATTTTCATGTAAAGTATCCTCTCTAATGAACGTAATATCTCTGTAAGTAATTGCAGTACGGACGGAATTCAATTTTTTTTTGTTTGCTTGTAAAAAGAAACGCTCAGCAATTTTCCAAATGATTTATTATAATAAACCGTTTATTAAGCGTATATTAAATACATGATGGATTATAGAATTTTGATTATGCCTTCGGAGTCTTTAACGATTAAACTGAAATACTGAGATACGAGAGAACTGATGTCAGAGTCGTTTTACGGTCAACAAGTTCTCAAAGTGGACACCACTTGTAAACTCGTCAATTAGTAACCATGCACGCCCGTTTAGGTATTTCGAGCAGGTGAGTCATCATCCACAGAGGAGCTCAGAGTCACCATTAGCATCTTTCCAAGAGAGAGGGAGAGCGGAGAGGAAAAAAAATGTTAAAGCAGCAGGATGTGTACCGACGTTACGATTTGTAACGCTGTTTAAACATCACTCGGAGTCTGATGAAAAACAAGCTTCTCTTTTGTGTGTATCATTATATTTCGTTTTGGCTACCGTTACGTTCATTACCATTAATTTCGTGGTTCAGTGTGTATGTACATGTCTCAATGTACGAGGCGTTGACCTATCTTTTCATACGATCAAGATTTTTTTTCGTTTTTTCAACAAGGAAGTAATTGCATGTTCAATCAAGATACAGTAGTAAGCATTTTTTTATGAAATTAAAAAAAAATGTATACACTTCAATGCCTTTCGTACAAAGGACAAGAAAAAAAATTATTGATGTGATAAAGCGTAGATTTTTTTTTTGAAAAAATAATGGTCAAGTCTTAAATGTGTTGTGTATTCTGTTCATTAATGCTAAGAGTTACTAAAAGTAGAATCTAGTCATTCTGTTAGGTGCTAAATTCCAGTTCAATTGCTTGAACGATTCTTCAATTATTAAGTGACTAATTTTTCGATGGTCTCTTTTCAAAATTTTGCAACATTCTCAGAATCCTGACATGAGATTTCAGATTTATTTTCCATGAAAAAAAACTTTCTCTACGAGGAAGCAAAAAATAACCAATTTTGTACCTAACATTATATATAGATAAAAACTATAAATATTATTTCATTAAATTTTTCTTTTAAATATAAAACAAATATGAATATAATAAAATTATACATAATTTTTTCATTTGATCGCGTGGATAAATTCAGTTTTTTATTTCTCCTCACACGATTGTTTCCTCTTGAATAATAAGCATCAGGTATTCCCTCGTACGATTGATGGCGACGCTATCGTGCCTGGAGGATCTCGAGGAAGGGTCACGTAATCGCAATAATATATATAATGTATTTTAAGAGAGACCCAATGTTAAAGCACATAATGCAAAGTATTGTTGCTTCACTCGTGTACCAAATTCCAGCTCAATTACTTGAATCGTTCCTGAGTTACAGATGATTGTTTTTTCGAAACTCTCTTCTGGACATTTTGGACAATTCTCAGTATACTGACATCAAAGTTTCGATTTTTTGTTTTCTTTTTCATGAAAGCAAAGCTTCGTCTATGAGGAAACAAATTGTAACCGATATTGTATTTAACATTATATATTAAAAAATTACATTATTTTTATCAAAATTATAATTTAAATATAAAATGGATATAAATAAATAAAAATTATACATAATTTTTTTTATTTGATTGGCCGGAACAACTGAATTCACATTTTTTTAATTTTTTTTTATTTCTGCTCGCACGATTGTTTCCACTTGAATAATAAGCATCAGGTATTCTCTCGTACGATTGACGGCGAGGTTATCGTGTCTGGAGGATCTCGGCGAAGGGTCACGTAATCGCAATAATATATATAATATATTCTATGAGAGACCCGGAGTTAAAGGCACATACGTGTGTGGGTGCGCGATGTTATATTCGCGCTGTGGAACGTCATTCGAGTGCCGTGTGCTGGCGAACGGATGTAACCTGTCTGTCGTTTGAGAACGATGCGCTTTGTACATGCACGTTAATCTCTGCAAGGTACTTTTCCTGTATTGCAGCTGCGATTCTCCGGACGCGAAAGAAGAACTAATTTATATGTGCGTTTTCTTCCATCTCGTTCTTATACTCTATACTCTATGAGTCACACACACGCGGCAAAAGAAGGTACAATGTCCTCGGCAACCAAAGAAAAGTGTGCATCCGAGCAATAAACGAAGATCCAAGAGCTGGAAGGTAGGATTGGAAAACAGCAGAGACTCGGACTCGACTGTAGATGTCGATTTGTTTGCCTCAGGCCTTTGTTTTTAGTCTTTCCAGAAGGAGGAGAAAAAAAAAAAAGTGGTGCAACACCCAACTATCGTTAGCAAATGCACATTGTGAATAAAAGCGTCTTTTTTTTCTGAACGAGTGGAATCCAAACGGCTAAACCTCATGACCAGATATCGGACTCAGTGTTCGCCTCCGCCATACGGATTAATTATCTCTCGTTTGCAATCAGATCACCATTGAGTATTATCGCGAATCGATACTAATGCCCCTCGTTTATAAGCCCTTTACGCGCGACTCTCCCCTCACCGCCTGTCTTGGGATCACTTGGGGTATAGATACGAGAATCTCTCTATGCATGTACAGTCGAACTTCTCTTAAGAGAAAGCCATTAGTGAACTTGTGAACAAAATTTATTTTATTGTGTCATTTTTCATAAGCTTTTCCTCGCAATATGCTCAATTTTTGTGCAATGTGCTGAGAAGCCCAGATTTTTATTTCAGTAAAATAAAATTATTTTTGGAATCATATCTCTTTGTCTAAATATTCATTACAATATCCCCGATCTGTGTTCAAAGTACCGAGTAACCAATTTTTTTTTTGGATTAAAAAAAATTAGTTTTAAGAAAATAGATTTGTTTTATGAATGAATTTTTTTTTGTATTGGAAAAAATTGTTTTGTGGGAATAGATTTTTTTTTTGCTAAATATTCCTCGCAATATGCTCGATGCAAAGTGTCGAGAGCATCAGATTTTTTTTTCAGCATCGAAAAAAATGTTTGCTTATGGAAATAGAATTCTGAAATATTTTGATTGAGTAAAATATTTTTACTCAAACAAACATTTAATGTTTATTTTAAAGTAAAAAAAAAATTGTTACAACAACAAAAAATATGTTTAAAAAATTCAGATTTGTCAAATAATTTAAAACTAGTTACTGCTAAGTGTATATAATTAAGCAATTTAAGCTTAAGAAAAAGTGACGTATTTGGTTTGTTAGGCAACTAATAAAAGTGAAAAATATCAATTGCTAATACATTCGACTGTTTTAACTTTTTTCAAATTTACTTTTTTTTATAAACCTCATTTATTTATCATTACCAACACCAGATTTTTCTCTCATGCAGTTCACAAATTCCCTTGCAAATTTATCAAGAAGCAAAAAAAAAATATTTCGACTACAGCTTTGTTAATGCGAAGGCACGTAAGAACCAATCAGGTACGAGAAATGGCATTTCCCTCCCTCACGTGGCCAATAAAAACGCTCGGATGCGCCCCTCCGCTTATGCTATACCCTGTTATTCGAACTTCTACTACATCATAGATAAAATGTACAATCTATTTTCCAAAAGCTACAATTCCAAAATTTCAAAGATCAAATAAACATTCCCAAGTATAATTCTATCGAAAGTTCGACTGTAACTATATATTTACTAAGCTATATACTGCGAATCGAAGGCGCACGTTCGCCAAGATCAGGAGTCTCTTCGGTTAGTCTCTCGAGTTTGTCGTTTCCCCGCGCTCGAAACGACTGCGCAGAGAGAAGCGCACTGCGCCGATAGCCTATGCCGATCGTATTAATTACCCAGTTTCGCTTCTTGCCGCCCGTACAAACGGCAAGATCGGGAGTCTGCACGCCGTGGCTATCGGGGCTTCTCTCGCTCTCCGCGACTTTCGTCTCGTATCCCTCGTGCAAACGACTCTCACCACTCGCGGTTACTCTCTTATACCTCGTTCTCTCGTATTCCGCGAGATATAAGAGCGTGGAACTATTTTAATTGAAGGGTGCCGGGTATAGTATAAACGACACGGGAGCCGTTATTTTTCTCCGCGATTAACCGCGATCGGTAAGCCGGACGCGCGCGCACTTCTCCACTTCTAAGATGTCTCGAGGACTTTACCCGAGAGGGCTTCGGTCTTCGCCTGAGATGCACTTATCCACCTTTGCTGTATACCTTTTATCCGGACTCTTTTAACCTGTTGATCCGAGGCCTCTATTCCGGTTCATGTGTCGTACCCCGAGTCTTCTCTAATGGGCACGTATCGCGCGATACCCACTTCGTGTATTAAGACAACACCATGTACTTCTATTAAGTTAAACCTTTATTTGGTTCAGAGCGTGCGTAAACGCGTTACTCGTTAATACACGTGTACTAAACATTCGTGGTTGATTAAGCTATTTCAAACCTATGAGAGAAATACTTCAGATAACATTGTTTTCTTTGTCTAAATGAGAATGAAAAAGTTGCCAACGGCACAATTGCAATTGGCGACTGTATTGTGCTTTCAGATGACGGAATTCTTTTTTTAACTAGGACATGCATTTACATCACAATTTGCCAGACAAATTGTTATCCTATAGCAATATTTTTTTCTTTATGTATGCATATGTGATGAAAAAAAATAAAAACAAGTGCATCGATATTCGATCGAAAATGTGTATTAAAAAAAAAATTCTAATAACATATTCCTCTTAGAATCAAGATGTAAATGTCATGAGTTATTTCATAGCATCGGCTTATGGTCCTGCGTGAAGACGATCGCGATTGCATCAATCGTTAATCTTACATAAAGTTTGACATAAAAGTGATCGTTACATCCCGACTGATGATCTGAATTTTTCTTTTCCCGTATAGCATCGTCTAGTTAAGAGGATCGTTAATGCAGCAGTTAAAATCTACGTTTGAATTTTACAAGGATGAAAATGATGTTCGGTATTTAATTCACTAATTTCACGAGTTTAGAATTTTATGACGTCGCTTGTTCTCAGTACTTGTTTTTAATATCTTCCGCGATGATTATGACATTTTTCTTAAAATCCTAAAGAGCTAATATACGCTGTTGTACCTGCCGACTAATCAGAGGTATTTAATTATCAAACGTTCGAATAATCGATGATTGAGATTCATTTAACTAGTATATAATTGATGTTTAAACATCAATTAAACTCTAACTGTTCATCTGCGTTTATTTTCATCGTCACTTCCAGTGGACTTCTTTATATATTGACAGAAGTCTTCTGGCACTCCTAATGTAATACAATTTACAGTTGAAATATATATTTTTTTCGTTCTTTTCTCTTCACTCATTACACAATTAATTATACTGTATTAACGAGGCTTAGGTGGCTTGAATGAAATCAAGCGCACCAGGATATACGTAATAACGATGAAAAGAATTACGCGCTCGTAAAAGTGCCAAGGTTTAGTTAATAAGCGCCGAAGGGAAGAACGAGAGAGGTAATTCTGTTTGCTTTAACGGGCGAACTCTAGTAGCCGCGCTCTCAACTTGAGTACGCACATACCTCCTCTACTGCGGTAGATAAACCGGCAGGGACCGGGAATATGAGTTTGCCCTTCAGTCAGAACTATATCTCCATATTATACAAATGAATTGGCCGCAGATAAAAATAAGTTACCTTAAGTGCGTTTAATTAAAGGATATATCTATGTTATTTGTTCACTTATGTTTTAGCGTAAACGAAGCTTTAAAATTTTTAATAAAATCGTGATCATTATATCCGGCCTAACGATGTGTAATGAAATGCACATTGTTTGGGTATCGTAAATGTTTTATCACTTGTGGCCTTTGCAAAATACATGTTTTCATTATCAGCTTTTTTTTAATCCTTAAAGAGGTTGATTCAGCTGAATTTATTTTTTAATTTAATTTTTTTTTTGCAGAATCTACATGTAATTCTGGATTCGCAAAGATTCACGAATTCTTCAATAAATGTTATTTATTATTTTAAAAAATGCGTTAATAAAATACCAAATTTCTTGGAAAAATATATAATTATTTCAGTTACTTTCTTAGTTATTTAAAATATTTTAAAAATTAGTACATTAAGATTAAGGTTAGAAATTATATTTATAACTAGAATATCTCAGAAAATAATATATAAATTGAAAATGTGTAGAAATTCTAGGTAGAAATATCCGAAAAGCTGCATACACAAGAAACCTGTAGTTTCACATCAACGTCAAACGTATAACACGCCTCCTTTTCAGTCGGGTTAAAAAAAGAAAAAAAAATCGCCAATTATCTTTTATTTTTACACTTTTTTCCATATCCAGTAACTTCTCACAGACCGCATTTTACTGTAAGGGTGCCGAAATGTTGGGTTGTAATTTATGCAAAATGTTTTACGATTTAAGAAGTTGGGTGTTAAAGACATGCATCGTTGGCGCGAGCCTTCGAGGACTTTTTATGGGTTCGCAAACTAACAATGCCGGTTGAGTCGATGAAACTGCTTCCTCATTTGCATCACTATTGCTTGCGATACCCAACATAACAGACAAGCTCTTACGTGTATACTTTTCTCTTAAGTCAGGCCCAATAAACGCGTGCTCGCTGTACCTTTGATCGTGGGTACATAGTGCGGGGAGGGGGGCATGCCGGGTATGCATGATCCCACTGTTAGTAGTCAAGTATGGGGCATTCCAGCTGGTTTCAACCAGAGTGTAATTAAAAAAATGTAATTAAAAACTCCGCCAACGGCAACTTTTTTTCGCGAAAATCGAGATATCGAATTCTACCCTTCGCCATTCGTTTCAAGTCGCATATGGCATCACTGAATTTACCCTCTAAAATCCTTTTTGAGCAATTTTGTCGAAATCCCCATTTTTTGGCCTATGGCCGGTGCCAAACCTTCGAGAAAAAACTCCGCCAACGGCAACTTTTTTTCGCGAAAATTGAGATATCGAATTCTACCCTTCGCCATTCGTTTCAAGTCGCATATGGCATCACTGAATTTACCCTCTAAAATCCTTTTTGAGCAATTTTGTCGAAATCCCCATTTTTTGGCCTATGGCCGGTGCCAAACCTTCGAGAAAAAACTCCGCCAACGGCAACTTTTTTTCGCGAAAATTGAGATATCGAATTCTACCCTTCGCCATTCGTTTCAAGTCGCATATGGCATCACTGAATTTACCCTCTAAAATCCTTTTTGAGCAATTTTGTCGAAATCCCCATTTTTTGGCCTATGGCCGGTGCCAAACCTTCGAGAAAAAACTCCGCCAACGGCAACTTTTTTTCGCGAAAATTGAGATATCGAATTCTACCCTTCGCCATTCGTTTCAAGTCGCATATGGCATCACTGAATTTACCCTCTAAAATCCTTTTTGAGCAATTTTGTCGAAATCCCCATTTTTTGGCCTATGGCCGGTGCCAAACCTTCGAGAAAAAACTCCGCCAACGGCAACTTTTTTTCGCGAAAATTGAGATATCGAATTCTACCCTTCGCCATTCGTTTCAAGTCGCATATGGCATCACTGAATTTACCCTCTAAAATCCTTTTTGAGCAATTTTGTCGAAATCCCCATTTTTTGGCCTATGGCCGGTGCCAAACCTTCGAGAAAAAACTCCGCCAACGGCAACTTTTTTTCGCGAAAATTGAGATATCGAATTCTACCCTTCGCCATTCGTTTCAAGTCGCATATGGCATCACTGAATTTACCCTCTAAAATCCTTTTTGAGCAATTTTGTCGAAATCCCCATTTTTTGGCCTATGGCCGGTGCCAAACCTTCGAGAAAAAATTCCGCCAACGGCAACTTTTTTTCGCGAAAATTGAGATATCGAATTCTACCCTTCGCCATTCGTTTCAAGTCGCATATGGCATCACTGAATTTACCCTCTAAAATCCTTTTTGAGCAATTTTGTCGAAATCCCCATTTTTTGGCCTATGGCCGGTGCCAAACCTTCGAGAAAAAACTCCGCCAACGGCAACTTTTTTTCGCGAAAATTGAGATATCGAATTTTTTCCGTCACCATTCGTTTCAAGTCGCATATGGCATCACTGAATTTACCCTCTAAAATCCTTTTTGAGCAATTTTGTCGAAATCCCCATTTTTTGGCCTATGGCCGGTGCCAAACCTTCGAGAAAAAACTCCGCCAACGGCAACTTTTTTCGCGAAAATTGAGATATCGAAATTTTTCCGTCACCATTCGTTTCAAGTCGCATATGGCATCACTGAATTTACCCTCTAAAATCCTTTTTGAGCAATTTTGTCGAAATCCCCATTTTTTGGCCTATGGCCGGTGCCAAACCTTCGAGAAAAAACTCCGCCAACGGCAACTTTTTTTCGCGAAAATTGAGATATCGAATTTTTTCCGTCACCATTCGTTTCAAGTCGCATATGGCATCACTGAATTTACCCTCTAAAATCCTTTTTGAGCAATTTTGTCGAAATCCCCATTTTTTGGCCTATGGCCGGTGCCAAACCTTCGAGAAAAAACTCCGCCAACGGCAACTTTTTTTCGCGAAAATTGAGATATCGAATTTTTTCCGTCACCATTCGTTTCAAGTCGCATATGGCATCACTGAATTTACCCTCTAAAATCCTTTTTGAGCAATTTTGTCGAAATCCCCATTTTTTGGCCTATGGCCGGTGCCAAACCTTCGAGAAAAAACTCCGCCAACGGCAACTTTTTTTCGCGAAAATTGAGATATCGAATTTTTTCCGTCACCATTCGTTTCAAGTCGCATATGGCATCACTGAATTTACCCTCTAAAATCCTTTTTGAGCAATTTTGTCGAAATCCCCATTTTTTGGCCTATGGCCGGTGCCAAACCTTCGAGAAAAAACTCCGCCAACGGCAACTTTTTTTCGCGAAAATTGAGATATCGAATTTTTTCCGTCACCATTCGTTTCAAGTCGCATATGGCATCACTGAATTTACCCTCTAAAATCCTTTTTGAGCAATTTTGTCGAAATCCCCATTTTTTGGCCTATGGCCGGTGCCAAACCTTCGAGAAAAAACTCCGCCAACGGCAACTTTTTTTCGCGAAAATTGAGATATCGAATTCTACCCTTCGCCATTCGTTTCAAGTCGCATATGGCATCACTGAATTTACCCTCTAAAATCCTTTTTGAGCAATTTTGTCGAAATCCCCATTTTTTGGCCTATGGCCGGTGCCAAACCTTCGAGAAAAAACTCCGCCAACGGCAACTTTTTTTCGCGAAAATTGAGATATCGAATTCTACCCTTCGCCATTCGTTTCAAGTCGCATATGGCATCACTGAATTTACTCTCTAAAATCCTTTTTGAGCAATTTTGTCGAAATCCCCATTTTGCTTCCTCATAGAGGAAGCTTTGTTTTCATGAAAAAAATTTTTTTCGAGATTTTCATGCCAGTATGCTTAGAATCACCTAAAATGTCGAGAAAAGTGGTTTAGAAAAAATGTCCGTATGTATGTGTGTGTGTGTGTGTGTGTGTGCTGGGCCTCGAAAATTCAATCGCCTCTCACTCAGAAACCGTTCGAGCGATCTGGCTCAAATTTGGCACGCAAGTAGAGTAGTTGCCCCTCTTCCAATGGCGAGATTTTTGATAACATATATACAGTCATTAAGATTTTATGTAGTTTTTAATTTGTTGAAAAAAGGGCGTGGTCGCTCTAACTTTCGTAAAAGTTCGACGATTTGGCTAAATAGTTCTTCATAATGGAAGATACGTTCAATGTTGTATGGTATTGAATTTCTACGAAATCGGTAAAGTCGTTCGGATTTTACACCATTTTGAATTTTTCAAAAAATGTAGATTTTCGCTATAAGTTACGCAAAAGTTAAGAAAGTAAGACAAAACTTTGTATGTAAAAAAAATTAGACGTAACGTTGTTTATAACGGTGTTTTATAGCCGATTCAACATAGAAGAATATCGCAAATAAATTTCCCTGAGATATGACGACAAGTAAACACGAATCATCCTTCCCTACGGCCCACGACAGACAAGAAACAATCACTCATTTTGCTAACATTTCAAAGTCATTGAACACAACTTAATAATTATAAATAATATTTGTTTTTAATGTCAAAGGTAGATACTACAATTTATACAAAATAAAACTTTTTAAATTTAAATTTTTGATTTCGATGTGATAGGCACAGCGATTTCATATTTAAAAAGCACACTGTATCGACAAAATAAAACACCATAACTCATATGTTGATTCGGTATATATCTCATTCATGAATGCTATTTGTAATATACGAAGTGACTAGCATTAAAAAATGATCATGTTTTGATTAAATAAAATACAAATGAAACATATGATAATTCCGAATATAATCATATATAGTTTTCTTAATTACAAAATTAATAAAGTTGCAAAGTATAACTTTGCACATGGCTTCCTCATTAATTTCCCTTTTGAACAAAGCTTCCTCTATGAGGAAGCCAAAGTGAATAAATAAGCTTCTTCATAGAGGTCGCTTTGTGAAAAAGGGAAATTAATGAGGAAGCCATGTGCAAAGTTTTTTCTAAGTTTTTCGATTTCCTTTGCTTAAAAAAAGGCCGAATTTTTGTTTTTAAATCGCCGACTCACTTCGGCACGACTACCAAATTTCTTTTTATACAAATTTTTTTTTTTACATCGCAGATAATTAAAAGTGTTTAAAAGAAATATTTAAAAAATTAAGATTAGTGCTTTTTAGAGTTATGTCAATCATTTAAAAAATTGAGGACCCAATCGGAAGGGTCAACGGTCAGACCCTGATTGAAACCAGGTGGAATGCCCCATATACTATAGATATTATAGGTACAGCAGTTTGAGTTTGTAGTTTGCTCGTCGTGAGAAAACCTCGTTGGCTTCTCGTGTGCGGTCCGCCCCATTAGAATTGTGAAGTAACGGCTGGGAGGGTGCTCGAGACATTGCAACGTGTGTGCAAGCCTTGTTGTATAGTTGCATCCCAACAGACGAGCGAGTACATATGAGAAGTAGTACTCCCGTGCGCAAGCATGCAAGAGGGCTCGAGTATTTTGCATAAGCTGACATAATATGCAAAATGCACGTGTAATCTGCCTGCTGTCTCGTCTGCCGCTGACCGATCGTATCTCTAAACATGATACGTTGCATAATGCGGTATATAGCCGACTGCACATCTGATATAGTATGTAGATAAGTGTGTAGAAATATAATACTGTGAATTAGCCTTCGGTGTTTATATACTTCACACCCAACCATTTAAGTTCAATTAAGAAATAAGAAGAGTTGTATATAATGCGACGATGAATGTATTAGTGATGAAGAATTTGAACGTCGGTGTATTTAAAATCAGGGGACAGAGCTGAGACTAAATTATTGTTGAAAAGTGATTGTGGCTTCTCCTCAATCTTTATTATTTTATATTTCAATTTATTTTAAATATAATTTAGAAACATTTATATGGATCATTCCATTAATTATTGACTAAGGACTGAATTTCGACCTCCCCGATTGGGTTTTGATGTTCAGCGTTATTATCTATCATTATAAATAAATAATTTAAAACTATTGTGAAAAAAAAAACCCAGGAAAATCCATACTATAACCCTGTATATTTTCTCAGTAACACCGATGCTGCTCCTTCAATGAAAGTCCTGACTATTTCTTTTTTCCACCACATTATCTCCCACATTGTAAACATTTTTTGTCGTACACATAAAAGATCAAGATGAGACAATGCATGCAGTTGTTTTTTTTTTCCTCCATGCGGAGGTCTCAACGTCTCCTGCAAACATGTATCTATAAATCAATCGGACGCTTCATGGAATATTTCTCCAGTCAAGTGGACACAAGCCCACAAGAGATGAAAGGGACTCACTAATACAATAACAAACGATAATACATGTATATATTTTTACAACGTTGAGGAGACCATCTTCGGTATTGCGGTTGCCTTATTCTCGTTCCCCCTTCCGATTATATATGTTACGGCACGTTGTGTTGCGTACGGTAAGATCGCAAAAAGTTGGTAAGTGCGAAAGGTGGTAGACACGAAGGAATGTATTGGAACTTAATGAATTTAGTATTTGCTTCGTTGTGGGGGACACCCGCGGTCAACTCAGTCGGCGCCATTTGTAATACACACTCTTGTACGCACGCGAGAGATCGCGCGCATTCAACCAAGTGAAACCAACCTCATTTCTCTCTGTTTGGCATCACTCGTCAAGATCGGTCGAGCGACAATATCCCTGTCACGCTCTCTTCGACTTCGTACTGAAGAAAAGCCTTTGGCTTCACTTCGTCTTCCACTCGTCGGTCCTTATATTCTTAAGGCGCAGATGAGCCTGGATTTATTTTTCAACACCCAAGTGACAAATCCTTGCGGCGTGCACATGATTTTAAAAGAGCACATTTTATACGCGAGATTAATGCTACCTCATTAACGGAATAATTCACTCGCTGGCAAATTCAATTTCTCTTGCAGGACACGACTTATTGCCGCGAATTCTCGAGCGTAGACGCTTTGTGGATAATCACAATAAACATCTCAAGCCGAGTATGTTGATTTTTCATTTTGTCACGAGACCTCGTGGTTCTTAGTGGAGACCGGGGTTAGTTGTAACAGGGACGAGTAAAATCCATTCAGCCAGTTCACAAATGAACATGAAATATTTTTAAATATATAAATTAAAGTATATAACATGATAGAGAAATTATATTTTGAAATTTGTTTACTGTTAGTTTAGATTGTGATTTGATGCATACATTTTCTGACACGAATTTATGCAAACTTAAAATAACAATTTCAAAAGAATAATTAATTAATATTATCAATAGAATAACATCCAGGATTGTGAATATCAACTACAGCTTTTAGTAAAACGTTGTATTAAGTACCAAGGAAATTGTGTAGCTGAAGAAACACACCAAAAAAATATCGTCCTTTAAAAATACGTTGAAGGCAGTCAAATGGCAAAAAGTATACAAAAGCAAAAAGTGACACAAGTAACCCCGGTCTCCGTATCCACTGTTATACTAAACCGACAACGGCGATTGTATAGGGTCTCTCGTTCCCGAGAATATTCTCTCGTTATAACCTCTCGAGTCGAGTGTATATTATTAGTTCGCCTAGGGTGCAGAGCTGGCGATAAATGAGATGACAAACTCACTCCGAGGAAAGGAACGCGTTCAAGGTATGAGTTCTATTCGTTCTCTTCTTCGAGGTAGATCGGCGCGCGGCCCTTTGCACTCTCGGTCTCGCCGTCTCCTTTATTCTCTTGGAACGTAAAAGTCTTCACTGTCTTCACGCTCGGACTGTTCGAAGCCGGCAAAAGCCAAGAGAGCCCTGTGGAGAAAGGAAGATAAATAGAAAAGTAGAGAAAGGGTGGAGGAGGGGAGGGAGGAAGTGAGAGGAAGAGATTCACGTGATGGTCGTGACCAGCTCCGGAACGCACGTTCCATGGCGTTCCATCTCTTCCGTACGTGTCGTCCGGCAAACGAGTACGCCTTCTTTCCCTTTAGCTAACGCTCGCTAGCGTCACTTCTAGTGTTCTCAGCCCAGGCTCGTTATTCCGCGATCCACTTCGTCGGTCTCCATTCTATGCAATCTTCACCCACGCAAGTTGACATGTAGAGTGTAGACCTCATTTAGGATGGTCGTCATATGGATCTTGGACTTGTCTTCTTTAGAAATTGGCTAAATAAGACAACCCCGAAATAAGCAAAATTAACTGGTAACACAATGAACGTGAAGATTTTAATTTTAAGCGGTTTCTACAATATTTGAATTAGCCGGATGACGAGGTAAACATAAAACACCGGATTTAAATGTGTAAACATTTTTTGCGGTGTAATTATAGAAAAATCCAAATGATAGATCTACAAATTTCTACTTCGGGATCACGTAGAATGAAAGGCGTAAAATCATCTTCGGATTGTTTTTTCACTTTTGCATCGTGGTGATGACGCTGCATTCTCTAAAGAGTTACGTGTAACTATACTGTCCGGGGCTGCTGGATGTACTATCGTGAAAGATCTGTGAGCCCTGTAGATCTTCGCCCTTTTACCGAGAGAGACCCAAGTGCCATTCCTCCGGGAGTTCCACTGTCGACTGCTGTCGTCAACGTTATTCCCGCGCCCACCTAGGTGAAGTGCACCTGCAACTATACTGATGTACTTATTTACTGCGGAAAGAAAGAAACAGAGGTACGTTTTCCTTGGAGATGAGTTGACACCTAGAATGAAAAAAAAATCTAGTGGATTCTATGGTATAGTGTATATGTTTCGCTGTTGAATACTCTCACGTGTTTAATTAATTGGCCTGAACCGTTTAACTACATTTTCTTTGGAATTCCATTGATAAATAACGACACATATTAGCCGGGACGGTTGTCGAAACAAATCTCTGTCTTCTCGGATCTGCAATGTACTTCAATCAAATGGATTGTTTGTTGGAAACGTGATAAATAGCAATAGTGTTCTTAGGCATTAAAGAATGTTCTGCAATTACCGCACAGGGTGACACGACAGTTTCCCTTACAAAGAGATGAAGAAGAAAAAGAGGTACGAGGAAGGTGAGCGAAAAAGGATTTTCTAACGGTATAAGATAATGTTAGAAATATATGTAAAAGTGGGAGCTCGGTGACACTAGACAGGCACGCATCATATCGAATGTCCTCGCCAATTGATCTTCACTGTTGTATCGCCATAATTGTCCAGTGCAATCAGCCTTTACATCCCAAATAAACAATATTGTGTGTTTGTTATCGTAGTGGACACCCGATATAAACTGTGATTTCAGACTGAGATAACGAAATCAACAGGAACCTTAATCGGTGATCCGAATCATATCCGAAACAACTTCAAGATACGATCATACAAAACGTTCGTCAGCTCCACGATTAATGACTAAGGACCAAGCGCATAAAGAGGCTTTATAATAATGACTTAAAAAAAGAAACAAAAAATTGGACCGGATGCTCAAGAGGGCCGCCAAATGATTCGCTTGGTCATCCAAGCAGACGTGGGATGCTCCGTTGAACCCTGTTAATACTTCCTCGAACAAGACGAGAACAAGGAAGAGACTCGATGGTCCATTCGCGGAAGAACGACACGCTAAGACTGTTTTGCAGTTGTACTGAAGAGTTCTATAAGAGACTGGAGTCTACCACGTAGATGCCGCCCAGCAGGGGCCGCGAAGCGTGACGGTCTTTGCTTCTTTGCGGCGTGACGACTAAGGCGACAGCCATCATTCGAAGCGACGGAAGAGGACTTAATGTTGGGTTTGCAAATGGACACTGTTGATGGCCAGCCACGTAAGTCAAAGTTACAAAGATGGAATTCTAACTTTGCAACTTCTTTAACGCCACCTTTCACCTCTCCACCAATGAGATATCCTTTCATTCTTAGATATGCCAAATCCTTCCACTGCCTTTGATTATAAAAAATCAAAATTTCCTCTGCTATTTACGACATAGAGGACCTGGATTTCATTCCGATGAACTCCTCATCATTTCTACGACCTGGGGTCCAGGTCCTTATTTTTAACTACAGTGTAAACAACGCAGATTTTATTGGCACATTTGTTGGTAGTTCAACATCAGATGTCCGGAGTTCATGGAAAAAGACTTGATACCCCATAAGGCATAATTTCCTCCTTTTCCTGCAGTCGCGGCCTCGCACTGCGTCTCATGGCGTCCTAAGGATAACACTTGGCGTTCCTGCGGTTCTCTTCCCATCCAGAGCTAGTACACAACCTGCAAGCTGCGCTGAAGAGACCTGAAGCAGAAGTGAACCACCAAAGGTATAGGAAGCTGCAGCGAAGTACTCTCGGCGTAAACTTTGCGGCTGATCGTTTCCCGGTCGTAAATCGAACGAAACCACTGCGCTATACTAGTTATACTCACTCTCTCTCGGCTTGCCCGTAGGTCTGTATAACCAGACCCCTCTATATAGGTAAGAAGCAAGAAGTCTCTCTGCGCGATGTACGTGGTTTAACGAGAGCGCGAACTTAACCTCGGCGCACGCACGCCGTGTTGGGTTTAAAAAATTCCTATGCTCGCGATATATCCAAGTTATGCGAACCTCTGTTATAGTTGCTTACCGATGTAGCCATTAAATGGGTTTTTACGCGTGTTTAAAAAAATAAAAGCAAAAAACAAAAATCGTGGCGGAAGGAATCTCTTGGCCTCTGTATCGAGGAAGAAATTTCTGATATATATCGGGTAGTATCGCCCGGTTAGGATGATGCACTCCGCATATATACTCTCTTACCTATACCGCTCTCATATTCTGCACATCCTCAAGGATTATTATAAGTGCTTCGGAGTGCGCCACTGTTGTACGGGCAAGGTACGTCTCGATTATCGAGCAAGCAGGCGCGGAGTCTGCCGATCCAGCTCCCACAGTTTCATCGAACAAACTCTTTCCACTTGTTTTTGTTGTTTTTTTTTTTTTTTTTTCTTGTTTTCGTTGAGGATAGCACCGAGTGGATAATCAGTGCAGGTATTACACGTCGGGCCATAGGTACACACGTAACTATACTCACTTCGTTGGCTATATATGGTCGTTAATAATATGCGAAGCGAGAACATCGCGTGACCGGCAACAGTGAATAGACCGTGCACTTGGTTTCGAGACCTCGAGCTGCCACCTGCTGCCAGGATTTAGTGAAAGATTCACTCATTAATCGAGAAGTCGTTTTCTCCTCGCTGGCTAACTTAATCCTTTGTGCAACGAATTGATAATGTCATAGCAAACATTCATTTTCATACTTATCTGTTATCTTCGAGATAATAATATAAAATGCAACGTCTTTTGTTATGTTTAATGGATCATTGTGTCAATTTTCGAGTTGAATCTGGCACCTAATTTTTTAATTGCACTCCTCTCAATTTATGAAATATTAGAGCTGTAGACTTTTTTTTTCGAACTAATGTGAATTAATTATTTGTTCAATATTCATTCAATTATGAAAGTTATATATTTTTACACTCAAACCTCTAAATTTTATTTAAAAAATTCGGTTTACGTAGAAACGGCTTTTGTCTCAAAAAAAAAAATGTTTGAAAATAAGGCGACTGATTTTGTTCGATTATCGGTGGAATGATCCTCATACAAAAATATTTTTACAGTTAGGAATCCATTGGATTGACAGCTATAAATATTTATACTTATGAAAAATACGATGGACGTTGACGTATTTGATCATCAACGATACCAGAGAGTAAACGGTGCGGACCGACGATTTGTCATGTACTTAAAATCTAAGTCATACCTGACTTGATGTGGCGCCACTTGCTGGGCTCTGGGCAAATTGAAGGTATCATCGATGACAATGACGAATTGACGTTGTACCTTATGGTATCTTTTGATTAATGAATTTAGTATCGTTTCAGAAGATATACGAAGACGCGAGCCGCAAAGATATAACTGGAGACGTCTGTGGTGTGTATGAAGCAACGGGGTCTGAATTTAAGTGCAGGTCCGATAAACTAGAAGATGGAACGTGCACCAAGAGAGCATAGAGAAACTCGATCCGATCGAGTATCGGGACTTCGAGGCATGCTCGTAGAACCCAGCTGGAGATTCATTGTTGGGTTACTCCTGTCGCGTCGCCGTGGTCAGCCTATGCAATCCAGCTACCTGGCTACACCTATATAGTAGTATATACCTATCTATATAGCTAACAGTACCGTAAGTAACGTAGGTAGTTGTTCTCCGCGATAAATTCAGCTCACCATGAAAGAAAGTGTGCGCAAGGCTCGTATTCCAGACTCTGAGTAACGCGCATTCACGGTATGAATCTTCTTGAAAACGAGGCAGATATACTCGTCAGACACTGGGAATGCGAGCAAGCTCCATTTAGCATTCTTCTGATGATACGTTGTGGTACGGTATTCCTGATAAACTCGGTCTTAATTTTATTTACTAAAAGAAAAACACACTGACGATTTTTTTGTTGTTATTTTTCTAAGAATTCGGTGAATAACAAAAAGATTGACCTTCAACATTTTTGCCGAAATTTATAAAAAAAAAATCCGTATAATTTACATTTGACAAATTTACAAGATAAAAAAGTGAATCACTTCTGGTTGAGCATAATTATTTGTGTCATTTAGAAATATTTTTTTCTCACTTATAATTTGCCGAACAAACATTTTGAAATGTAACATTCTTATCGTTATGTTTTACATTACTTTTAAAATTTAGTAGACGAATTCATGAAACGCAAAAAATTCGAAACAATTTAATTTGAAGCTAAAATAACGGATACCGATGAAAACACGAAAAAATATGGTCTTCAGACAATAGTAGCAAGCTCATAAACTTTTTCACAAAAAAAAAAAAACATATCCGATACTTCACAGTTGTTTCCAAACAATTTTCCACGTCTTTGTATGCTTGAAATACTGTGTAGCATTGAAGATAGGCAACGAACTATCTACAATTTACTGCAGCGCTGTGCGAACAACACTGCAACATAACATTACATAGCCATTGCATGGAGGCACGCGAGAGCTCGAGGGCGCATAGCAGAGCGCCAGTGGAAAACGGTGCGAAGGTGGACAGACAGTCACGACGGTTGCGCGGGCCCGCTAGTAGAGAGATCTTTCGCGCAGCCACTTCGAGAGCTCTCTTCTTCTATATCTACAGGTACGTACTTGGATTTTCTCGTCGTTCGCTCAGTTGCGTCTCTCACGCAGCACCGGTAGAAACAGACGGGGCAATGTTACGTTCGCGTATACATCCAGGGTTGAGAAGTATATACCTATACTAGTTGCACATAATACACAGGTTGTAACGCAGACATTTCTGCCCGCGAGACATCCGCGTGCTCGTAAATTCTTCTTCTGATATTCAGCGTCAAACAATTCGTGCCGCTTTTCTTGGAGTAGCATAAAGAATATATATGTATATACATGTATATATACAGACAACAACGAACTGACGCCAAGCGGAACTAAGAACTTGACGGCGTGGAAAAACAGAAGTTGAAAATTGCAGAAATTGAGAAATGGTGGAAGAAACTAATTTCGCGGGAAAAAAAAGCTGCGGAAAGAAGCTGTGACATTCCAGCTATTGACACAGTTTCTAAGGAGTCAAGTAAAAATAAGAGTTATTCGTTGAAAAATATTTCACTAAGATTGATTACTCCTTTTTTTATATATATGTAAAAAACATGGTTTTATATATTTTTATAAAATATTACAGTAATTTTTTTAGATCATTTAAAAAATAACTCAGTTATTTTTACGTATTTCGTCGAATGACAGATTTAAAAAAAAAAAATTCGACATGACTTAATATACTAATTTAAAAATGATTAAATTCTAAAATACAAAATTGGCATTATATAGTTAAATTTTTTGTTATTTCTATATTTACACTTTAACTAAAAAGAATTTGGCAACTATCGATTTTTATTTCGTGACATTTATTTTAATTACCTGATGTCGAGAAATCCTTTAAGTTTTGCATTTCCTGTATGCAGCAAATGCTTAGGTTTGTGTGGCTCGCAGTTTCGATGTTCAAGACTGTTGGAGTGGAGAGAGGCTTTAATGCATGTAAAACGCTGTGCATACGCCCGCGAACTAACGTACCAACGAACGAACATCAAAGAAGAAACAAAACCGTTAAATTATCGGCTTGTCTCGTTCTCCCCCCTCCCCCATCCTCCCCCTCCTCCTTTTTTTCCGTTCTGTGCAATGTTGGCAGGCGAAGAGGTTAAGGGTGTAACACCGCGAATGGCCAAGGCGGCAAGGGCTACAAGCCATCGGAGAAAATGCAACAGCAAGAGTGCAGTTGCTGTTGCATCAGCGCCACAGGTAATTGTATAGTAGGTCTTCGTACAACGCGAGCTGAGATCCAGTGGCATCGCGCTCGCGCGCTGTTTATTCTCTTCCTGGAGAGAAGGCTACTTTGTAACCCTCTTTGGCAAGAAAGCAACGGAGAGGGCAACCTTTTATACTCGGGTCTTTCATTTTCCTGTACTTTGCTACAACAGCGACTTTAGCTTCCTCGTTATACTCAGTTGCACTGCCCTTCGAATACATCGACCACGATGTAACGTTCTTCCGACGTTGAAATTGAGGGAAAAAGTTACGGATCAATGCGAGGCTTTCAGGAAATCAACAGTGCCAGGGACAGATGAAATGATGTAGTCGCCTAGAAATATTCAAGTTGATGGAGTCATCTAAAAAAACATTCACGTAAAGATATTTTATATTCATGATTCTATGAATCCCATTAAGTACACACCGAGTACTGTAAACCTACAATTGTAGTCTGTTACAGATTCTATTGGAGAAGCTGTGCGGTAATCCGATCACGACAGGACTTTACACCGAGCTGAATGCTGGATATATGTACCAGTGCAACATATGCCATGAACCACCTTACAGTGTCTTTCGTGAAAATAACGGTGCCACCGTGTGTACCAAGACTGGCAAACGGTATATTTCTCTGCAAATATTATTACAGTGGATATACAATATCCATCGAGAAATGGACAGTTGGATGAGGCTGAGTGAATCTTATAATAGTATATCGCGAACGTGTCGAAGGATTGTCGACACAGCAATATAATGATCCCCCTCGTTTCGTTGTAGTATTACGTCAGAGAGGTGGGTTGAAGATCGAGGTGGATCTTTGATGCGGTCCACGCTTAGGACAACGTATAGACGTACGCGACCGCACGTTTCCGCTCTTTAGTCGAGGAGCGTACGGCGATTACGATAATTCGCCTGTATACGCCGTGGACGGCGGTCAACGGTACGAGACGCGATCTCGCGGTTATATATAATACTATATATGTATAGTATAGCGAGAATGGATCGTGCTCACCACTAGAGCTCATATACACAACTATCGTCCTATTCTCGCATGAACCTCGAAGTGGCTTCACCTACTAGTATTATAGTCATGCACGCGGATCCTCTGCTATTCTCTCTTCCGGCTCTCTATACACCACTCATCGATTCACACGATCGTGCGACACGAGTTTGCGAGATTAGTTCGTCGAAACAGAGTCCAGAGAGGAATAAAGGGTCTCGAAGCACGCGCTGGTGCTTCCTTCTTCGTGCTTCGACGTTTCTTCGACTCTTTCAATTCCTATTTCCTGGTTTGTTCACAAACAGCTCGGATCACTCTATCGAGAAATTCTTTGAGCTTGTAAGAAGCCAAAGGCCTGTAAGAAGAAAATTGCTTGAGACTGCAAAGTTAAATTTCCATGTAAATCATGTGAATTTTCTAACAAATTGCGTACAATTTGAAATTCTACATTTTTATTTTCATTCGTCGACGAATTTTCTACGATATGTAATAGAGTATAAAATAAATTGTGGGATATATCGTATGGCTGCGATAATAATAACAGTAATAATTATTCTGTTCGTATATTTCTATACGTTTTATAAACAAACGGTTAATGCTACTTTTACGTCCGGGGCCGGTGAACTCTATTATTAGAAGAGTCGGGAAAACGAAGAGGTTCCGCATCGTTGAATACATGCTATTGGTGCATCAATGGTATAGTGAAGGCCTGGGGCACGATCACGCGATCAATCGGTGGGACGAATCTCGAGGCTTCGGTTGAACGAGTGGTTAGTGTCATTTGCATCGGAGCTGTCTATCGGTCGAAGATATATCCTGAGGCATTCTGACCGCAGCCACAGGAGAAGTCATTAGAGTTGCAGAGTTCTGGTGAGGCGTAGTCTATTTACATAGGTATAAGTAAATGTGGATGGAAGGAGTTGAGCTGCGTTTTATATATATATATATATACACATATAACGCTATATGGGGTACAGACGACATGGAGCTGTCGGAAGACGTCAACCCTCAATCGGAATTCGCAAAGCGTTCCCAAGGGACTAATTAACACAATCCTATAGTAACTTCCACTATACTCCCCGTAGTCATGCCATACGAGAAGTTTACGGTCTTTGCCGTGAGATCGCATTCTCCGTCTTGGTTTTACTCATCTCGCTGGTTGTCAACTTGATTCTCTTCGCTTGTCCCATTAAATACGATCATCCTGTCGTTGGGCATATCAAACTTTCCACACAGAAGCTAGGGAGTATTTAATATAATTTTATAGCAAGAAGAGGACCATGAATATATACTTAGTAAGTTAGCTCTATCGTTCAATGTGAGTAATGCTTCTGAAAGTGATTAAGTATCCGTAACAGGCAGTTCATACGATATTATTAATTAATAAAATACGTCTCTTTCAGGTACACATAATAAGAATAATGATAATGGGATTTTCATTACTGGATAACATTGAAAATTCACGTAGGAAAATGTATAATTAATGGCAACAACCTACCTCATGGTTAATTATGCAACTTGTAAATTGATTGGTCCATCGACTGATTAAAAAGGCCTATTTTTCGGTGAACAATATCATCAGCTGTTGGTCCAACGGACTTATTTAATTGTGTAGTTGTTAATAGATAAGCGAACCATATATTTTTCTAACATTTATAGTTGCACTTATCTTGGATTCACCAAACTTACAAATAGATAAAAGAAATTAAAACGAGAAATCCATAAAACGAATTGCGTTTAGAGATAACTTGACAATAAAGCAAACCGTAATAAATCTGTTGACAAACCTATTGAGTTGATGTTTACTATCCCCTCGTGCAATGTTTTCTACAGTAAAATCTGTTTTACCCTTGAAAAATCCAGATTGGGAATCCATATCGTTTGTTAAAATTTCAGTTGATTCAACGAGATAAAAAAGATAAATATGAGATAAATATGAAAGACGAATGAGGACAAAAGAGAAATGTCGACGTAGAGACCTGAATCTCGATGAAAGTTCCTCGCTATCAAGGCAAACTGGCTGTACAAATTGCGTATTGATTAGCATCTTAATACGTCCCATGTCCCTGAGGTTTATAGCCACCCTCTCTGAGCTCAGTGACTGCATGAACGTAGCAGTGGAGAATCACCCAGAGGCCACCACTGCCAGAAGTACAAGTCCGTACGATCGCGACGCTGATGTTTTCTCTATATACATTCCGGTTAGTGGCTCCGAGGCGCTTTATATCTTTAACACTACTAGAAGTACATCTCGTTCGTCTCTGGGCTAGAACTGTGGCCAGTTCGCCACTTGCAGATTACGCGTTGTACGAACGAGCTGTTTGCCGGGGAGCTCGCAATGTCGTAAAACCTCCCTCGTGATGTTTGCGCACGGAAAATCCGGACGAACAGAAGGGAAGACGTGTTCGCGTTATTTGTTTCAGCACCTTATCAACACGATAGATCGTTTAGATATCTAAATTAATGATCCTAATGAATCAGGGAGATATGTGGCGTTTATCGAACCGAGTCGATTAATTCGCTCTTAGCGCGTAAAACAAAAAGTTTGATCAACCTCTCGAGAGGCTCAATGATGATTGGTCTATCCTACTAATCTAAAAGATGTTTTCACCTAACATATTAACAAAGTGGACTCGTTGCTTATATTTCTATACCTCTCAACTAAGATTTTTCTGTCAAGCTGACCGTGTTTAAAAAATTTTAATCGCTCTTGACTTCGATTGCCTTTAAGCTGATAAACCAATGATTTCCACTTTTAATCCATTCAACCGAGATTTTCATCGTCACAGACTAGTACACTGGTGGCGGGAGGGGGGGGGGATAAAGCTGGAGATATGACTATCTCCTCACCGATCCCAGGACGAGATTCTCTATAGCCGTTGAATTGATTTATCAACGGTTAAGAAGCATAAATTGCCGGTTGATTAATGCCCGAAGCATGAGCTGACGGGGTGCCGAGAACATCTCCGTACGATGAAGAAGAGAAGTGCGGCTGCAAGCATAACTGGAGCGACGTGTATATACGCACCGAAAGATAAAACTCTGTTGCGCCTCTCATAGTCTCTCTCTCTCTCGCCTCTCTCTCTCTCTCTCTCTCTGTCCCTCACAACTCAAGATACACGACAAGGACCACTTAGCCTGCGTCTTCTTGAGGTTTGTAATTCTCTCTGGTATATACGTTGAGCAAGATCCCACGATCGTTTATTTGTATCGCGATACGAATCTCCGATGCTGCTGTGTTACATCTCATACAGGTATAGTACGCGCGATCAATGTAGCATGCATATAGTAGCAGGGCTACTATAAAGGACTCTTGAGAGCCTTGCGATTCTCATAATTGGCGACCGATTTGCCGCTCGCGCGTATCCATACCAAGTACAAGGTAATTTTTTGTCGAGAAATATGCGATTTAGAAAAGTGCTCGATAAGCTTTCAAACGTAAATATCATCTATAATGAGACGAGTAATCATTGGCTGCGAGGTTATAAAGTAAAATGTAGAGATGTAGTATCAAGCCGTGGAGAGGATCGAACGACTATACTTTTTCTATCATAGTAAACTTATTGAATCCAACGTTACATTTACATTTTTTTTTTTTTTTTTTTCGTTACTTGTCATCATCTTTTCAGTCCAACCTTTCCCGTGTCCAATTGATCTCTTTTCCTAAGAATGTACATACTTTTCTTAAGAATACTTTGATAGGCCAACCGTAAACGAATTACGTGCATCATCACGCTTTTTGTAGTACTTGCGTACTTCCATAAATACTGACGTCACTGGTATCATGGTTCTGGGCACTGAGATCGTTAAGTATTCCTTATCTTGCTGCTTTTATGACCGATTCGGTTTCGAAGGAACTCTCGAATGCGTATGAAGATCAGAGGCATTCACGATTGTTTGATATAAGGCTTTTCATGTGGAACTAGGATCATGCATTTACCATCTCCAATCTCGTGTTTTCATTGGTATCTCAAAAATAATAAAGAATTGAAACGTTAGACGAGTATCCACATGTCACTGACTGAATTAGATGCTATAAAATGTGGCTATTTACATTATTTATCATTTTTTCTGATGGATAATATGGCCTCTAACAGTTAAATCAGATTCCAATCGTAAACGACGACCCACGTGCATCATATAACCCTTTAGTACTGAGCCTCGCGTGCGCCCAACCATTTCAATAAATTCTAAAGTCGTTAGTGTCGTAACTTTTAGCGCTGCACTCTAGATTAATATTTGATCGTTTTTTACGTCTGACCCTTTTGATTGCAACTCTCGATGGAGGAAGGAATTCTCGATGTTGTGGATAACGATGTCGAAATGCAATGGTAGGCTGTTGATTTGTTGGCTCTTCGAATAAATTTCCAGCATCAGCGTAACTTTAAGGGAACCTGAATCACCTGAAAATCATTAAAACAAAAAATATCCAAGTCTGTACAACAAAATCTCCAGGGCAAGGTACTTGTTTAAAAATTATGCAATTTGTTGCTTCGGCGGACAATACATAGAATATTTTAAGGAAGCTTTAATGAATCTGTACACTGAGAGGACACTTTTCGGGTGGTGCCAACCGAAATTACTTTCACGTAAACTCGTGCTGGACGTTATGCGTTATCGAAGGACGGGTCGACGGAAATATGCATGGAGGGGGAGGGGGAAGGGTAAGGGACAGCGCGAATGCAGTTTACCCTGCGTCGCGTTCATGCTATCTCTCTCTCTCTCTCTCTCTCTCTCTCTTCATAAACTCCCATAGACGTCATAATTGCGGACATAACCTGAGAATAGTAATTTACTGCGGTAGCAAGCAGCCGCGGCTTATAAGCATACTTATACCTCCTGTTATAAGATATTACCTATAGCGCGCGTCAGTAAGGATCACGAATAATGAAGACCGTTAACCCTTTCATGCGGAGGCAGATCGTTAAGGGCCCTTTATGCCCAGAGAAACCTGGACTGTGGAGACAGCTCTCTCTCTCTCTCCCTCTCTCTCCCCCTCCCTCTCTCTCTCTTGGTACATCGCTGGCGACTCGCTCGTTCGATTATAAACTTGCCCCGTAACCGCGACAATTTACTTGCCAACTCTCCCTCATTCTGCTCTTGTATTATGTTATATTGCAAAATAAATGAACGTCGCTTTTACAATGGGCCCAGCACGATTTTCAAACTGTACGCCGCCACTTTCGTAAGGCACCTTGTACTATATATAGCATGAGTGCCTTTGGTGTATATGTGGTAGAGCATGAAGTGAAACTAATCGGTTCGACGTCGCGCTCGAGTTCACGATATAATTATATTCCGATGTATCTCGAGCGCGAAGTACGCAATAACGACTTTTCGCTAGGGTTCGATAATCGTATTTATTTTAATAGCAATTACTGTGGGGTGGCGTTATTCGTGGAAAAAAAATTAATTGGTCCATTCAAGTAATGACGTAATTGATGGTTAAATTATTATTATTTTTTGTTGTTCGTTAGATGCGAATCAGCAATTAGAAATTTTTTTTCTGCTTATTGAAGGGGCTCGATTGAGGCCAAAATATTGTTTGGGTTGATTTTTTTAATAATCAAAGTTGCTTGCTGTTGATCTACGCATGTGTAAAGTTGCAATCTAAAATTTAGATTAATTAATAACATTACATTTTCTTTATAATAAATTCTACTTCAGAGAATTGTTTCAGATTTTTTCAAATAAATGTTACTAGGGCTAACTACTGCCCATCGTAAAGTAACTATTTTTCTAATTCTTTCTATTTTTTTTTTTTTGGTTGAAAAAAGTAGAAGGAATCGCCGGTCCACTTCAGCTCGGTTACCAAAAAATGTTATTTCCCAAAAAGAAGGGTTTTCAGAATATTTTCAGATTTTTTAAATGCGTCCTTCGATAATTTCTTTTAATAAATCGTAGACAATTAAAAATGTGTAAAATTTTGTATTTATTTTAAATTAGTGCTTTTTAGAGTTATGTCAATCAGATAAATAATTGCGGGCCCATTTGAAAGGGTCAAGGGACAGACCCAGGTCGAAACCACGTGGAATGCCCCATATATTATGTGCATTCCACCGGTAATTCCGAAAGGGGGTGCAATATAATTATTTCAACAAATCGTAATGCAGCTGCAGCTCGAAGAATATCACACAGTCTCGTAACATATTAATTTTAACACCGTCACTAAAACGAATGAATAACAAGTGAAAAATAAAATATACCCGGACGAGGAATGTGAGAAGAGGGTATTATAGGCGGACGTATAGCACGAGGTAACGCGTTATTGCTCGGGTAAGTCGCGCGGTCGGCCACGCTCAAAGGTGCCTCGTAATAATACTTTGACACGGTGTGTACGATTATGCGACGCAAAAGGGAAAGAACGACAGAGGCTAGTGTTATATAGCTTAAAGAAAAAAAAAAGAAAAAAAAAGCGAAGAAGAACTAGGAGACGACGCAGAAGACCCAAGGGAGAGCGAGAGTGAGCTAATGAAGAGAGGAGAATAAAGAAGATGAAGAGTCGAGACAATAGAACTTCTAACACTGTCATTCACGACCTCTCGAGCCTAGGGCAAGCCGTAAAACGTGACTCGAAGTAAAAGTTACTGCTGGACAAGCTAATTCTATTATTGCAATCATGACGCTGCAAGAATCAGTTATTTCTCAACAACGAACGATGTCATCGAGTTATTAAATGAAATATTCAAGTTGACAAAGTCTCCGTTTATTTTGTCGCCAGTATTTTTTCTTTTTAGTAACATATTATTTTTTGAATACAGTATTATAGATTGTAAATTACATGCTTGTGAAAATCCGTCTCAAGTTTTGTAAATTGATTCATAAAAATCTGACTCGCCGGCAATTTTTTCAATATTAAAATTGCAACGAAACTTTGGTTCATATTTAAAAGAAAAAAAAAAATGTTCTCATAGTCGATTTTTTAACGAAAATAGCATACATTTGTTTATTAAAATTTAAATGATTAGCGAAGAAAATGAATAGAAAATATTCTTGGGGCATGAAAAATCCAGAGACGAAAAGATGTTTTCAAAGCCACAGTTCAAGGGCTTCGAGTCAATGCATAGTTTGTATAAACCTGCGTGGCGATCGTACGCTGGATCGTGAAAGAGGCGGATCAGTGGAGAACGGAGGATCCAAGTGTAAACGTCCTCGCAGTTGCTAATGCATTTCCAATGTACAACCGCCTTCTAATCGACAGATTTACACCGTCTAGCCGGCTTTCGGTTTGTTCGGCGAAACTGATCTGGCTCTGGTTCACCGTTGAGAGTAAAGTCTGATAATCCTTTTACAGTAGATATCTACGTACAAACGCTACAGTCTCATACTATATTATATTATAATTTGGTATAAACAAACATCACCTGGATGGAAAATAAGAAATATTAATGTAATTATGCTCGAAAAAACACTTATAATTTTTTTTAGATTTTTCTAACTAAAACTTTTTTTTCATGAATTTGTTAAATAAAAATCTTTTGAACGAATTTAAAAATTTGAAATTTTTCTCAAAAATCCTGTATTAGATATGAAATGCTTGTTGAGCTTTGACCCAAAGTGGACAGACGTTTACGTCGATTTTTTTAAGGCATTGTTTCGAAATGATGTTCTAGAGAGAAGAAATTTCGACAACGTACCAAAATAAATTTGGATGACTTATTAAACGATTCAGAAAGGAATATGTAAGGTATATTTTTTCGGTCCATATCGAATCGACTCGAGCAAACCATCGTATTGTTAAATTTCCATCGAGACGAAAGTCCAGAAATAGTTGCTACTATAGAGTTGCCTTAGATAGAAAACCTCAAGTCTGGTATTACAGTCGCGAGGGATTCAGAGAGATACTTTTCCCATAGAACAGTCGGAAGATTGCAACGGCAAGGACTTGGTGAGTCCAACACGCTCTGTGAAGAGCGTCTACGGTGTGGCATCGCTCTCATGTTAAAAGGCCTAGAATTGCGTTGGTAGAGCTACAGTGTCTTTACGTAGTACTTCCGGCTCGATTCTCTCCGGAGACTTCGTTACGAGAGCAACGACCATCTTACGACCACCTCCTCGGACTAACAGAGGCTCTGGGCAGTTCAGTGGCATCGTTGCACCCAGAGAGCATGCAGAGAGCACGATTACTCCGTGGCTACTCTATGTCGTTGCGTTATTCCAAGCACTTCTGGTATAGTGAGGCTACTATGCCAGCCTTATCCCAAAGGACCAACTGTCTCACCGCGAGCTCGGCAACTTCGTGCCTGGATGATTTTAAACTTCTTTAAAAAAAAAAAAAAAAAAAAAAAAAAACAGCTTTTGTTGTCTCACGCTTCTTCGCCCGTTTATCGGCCTTTATTTACCCTATTGTCTCCGTACAGGAATTTCGCTTCGCTCTCGGAGGTGTTACAACATCGTGCACTACGCAACGTAAGCTGAGATAGGAAAATTGTATAGACGATAGCAATTTCACAGTAATTAAATAAAATTAATAAAATTAATAAAATTAATAAAAATAATAAAAATAATAAAAATTGATAAAATTAATAAAAATAATAAAAATTAATAAAATTATCATATTAGTGAACATAGTCAGCGAATTCAGTACTCTTCTATCGAAATTTTCGACCATGAACATAGTTATTAGAAAAAATTTTAAAATATTTTGCTGACCTCAGCTCGTTGCTCCGTATTTTTTTCTCCAATTTAATTTTTATTCCGACTACAAGATAATGCGCATAGATGTTGCATTACAGAGTAAGACGATAACATTTACGAGAATAAGTTGCCAACCGAAGCATGAGCCTATCGGGTACAAATTAATATGCGTGGTTTTCGTGTTAAAACCCTTAGCCTCAAAATGTACATTTTCATATCTTTTATGTAGCCTTCTGCGCACACAATAGTATACTTGTGGGGAAACTTGATAACGCCGGATATTAGCAACTCCGGCAGTTCTATCGCGAGCTGCACAGGCGCATTATAATACAATGTGCCTTACATTGTATGCTGTACGAGTAATCTGAGGTAGAGAAGCTTGCACGGGGGTCAGGTCTTGCAGGTATATGTAGTATTATGTGCATCAGTTGCATCAGAGAAGCTCGCAATACTACAAGGAACACCGGGGCTAGCTGGGCCGAGGACACTTTATAATATTTTAATCCTTTAATTTTTCACCGTTTACAAGTAAACAAAAATGACGTCGGAAATATGAACGTTTTTTGAGCAATTACGATTTATTTAACTAGAGTAATATTTGCTCACTTTTCAGTGATGCATTGGAAATTTTAAGGTTTCGATATAAATAAAAAATAATATCAGTTTTTTTTTAAATTATAAAATATTGATAGATGGATTTTTTCAGATGGAACAAAAATGGAACGTAAAAATACAAAATTAATTAACCTGAAATTCTGAAGGGGAATGCAATTAAAATTATCGTTTAACGGGAATCCACTTCTGGGGTGATTTCAAATTAATTCACTTTGGTTATTAGTGAATCTATTTTGTAATGGGGAATTTCCGCGTATATCCACTGAGCAGTGGAAGTGAAACGATTAAAAAGCTTGCGAGCTCGCTCTGTGTGCCCACTGGCGCGTCTAATCGAGTGCGAGAGAGCGCACGCGTTTTCGCCATCTATCGGTAGCTTTGCTACTGTGCTCCTCTCAGCAGCTCTCAAATTATATTTAATCATATTTATCAACTTATAGGAGAAAAAAGTCATGGAGACAATTTTTTTAGCTATCTCAGCTTCCTTAAGAATCACACCAAAAATTGTTAACCCAATGGGCTCAGCCAGATAAATTTAAAAAAAAAAAAAACAATACAAAAATCAAAAAGTGTTCCATCTAATCCCGATGTCTTAAATACTACATAAATGCAAATAGTGAAGAAACATTGATCCACATCGCCAGCGATGAGAGCCATGAAGAAACAGTTGGCAGCCAGAAGGCAAACGTAAGAAAGAAATGATAATAAAAATAAAAAGAAGTCACGTTCGTGACGAGGTGGGAGAGTTAGTCCAGAAGCGTTGTGAAAACGCGCAAACACACAGCTGCCCCACGGTTCGCTTAAATCGCAAAAAAGATGGTCACAGATGCTTCTGCTCTCGAGTCGTGCCACACCAACCGCATATCTTATGCATCCCGTGGACTATATTGCTGGCTCACGGTATATTTTCCAAGCTATTGCTGCGAAAAGTCATGGATTCTCGAGGGAATTATTTCGCAAAAGAACAGTAAGACGTGAGTGTACGGTTTATTTTGCGTGACCATTATAAAAAAAGAGAAAAAAAAACGCAAGAAGTATTATACTTATATTCGGTTGTGAGAGACACACACAACTGTTTCTGTTGAAATTCTCTCTCTTTTGCCTTTCTGGCAAGTATATTAGTGCAATACTCTTTTCTCGGTCGATAGACGCCTAATTGAGATTAATGCCTGGTGAATTCTCCTGTCTTTATATATCCACTTCGCTCTTGTGCTCGTCCCTCGAAACCTCCAAGTTTCTGCTTGAACGGAATAATTACGGAGATACGGATCGGTACACGACCACGATGTTACATCGCAAAAGCAGCAGCAGCAGCAGCAGCAGCAGCAGGTACGGTTACGGTGTATAGGGCTCTCGCAACCGTAGTACTCCCTCGTGTAGTTAATTTTGCGTTATGGAGGGGAAACCGAGTGTCGAGTTAAGGTGAACTCAACTCGCTTTGTTTCTTGATTTTTTAAGACGAAAGGTCGACGTCCCTTCACATATTTTCATCATCTGACCGATTACCAATGTATCACATCAGAAGTTAGAAAAATATCTCACATTTCGGATTGTGTCAAAAGAAACCCATAAAAGATTTTGAGATGTATTATTTTTTAAGTTAGCCATTCTGGTAGTAGAAAAACATATTATTATTGTGGATGTTTGTCCCCCTAAAAATATTCTTAATCTGCATCAATGTGATTTTTATGTACCATGAAGACATGGGAATTCGAAAAGCTACTGTAACCTCCCTTTTAGTGCTAGATAGATATTCAGACAAAAAAAAACATGTTATTCAAAATACTTCTTCGCAATACATTCCACAATTTGCATACCTTCTCACGTTACATAAAAAACTAAAATAAAAAATATTGCTTTTGAAATTTCGTATTTAAACATTTTTCTTTCTCTAATACAATTATTTCTAAGCGTTTCTTTCAAAGGTTATATTTTCCACTACGTACACAGGCTGTTTAATATCTCTGGAGATCATCAAGTGCAAGTTGCGCGCATTCACCACCTCTGCACAATTTCGCGGTGCCCTTTTCTCTGTCACCGGAGGCTTTCAACGCCATTAAGAAACGACCCGGCATATGCGGGACAGTTGCAGTTTAATTAAGAGGGACGTGTCGTTCATAGCCAGCGTAATCGCCGGGTTTGAGTAAATTAGCATTGGATTAGCATGAAATTAAATCATGGAGCATCCATGCACTCGTTGTGCTACCGTTCGAGATATCGTTCTCTGTATTCTCTCATTTGTTCATCTTGATAACGTATCTCGACAAACATGGAATATCCTTTAAGCTATTTTTTTTTTTTTGTAATTTTTGTAAGTCCATAAAATAAGCAATCTGTAGGAATTTTTTTTTTTTTTGACACATGATTAATCATTGCATTAATTCAACGGTTTGTAACGAAGAGGAAAAAATTTTACGAATTATGGTGCTCGTCGAAAATCGATTATCGAGTGCGAGGAAGAAGCTGATTTAATTATCGTTTCGCAGCAAGCTGTGGAGTATCTCATCATTACGATGAGAAAGGCACTAATACGTCTCTCTCCCTCTCTCTCTCTCTCTCTCTCTCTCTCTCTCTCTCTCTCTCTCTCTCTCTCTCTCTCTCTCTCTCGCTCTTTCTCGCTCTCTTTAGGTTTCATTCTACCTTCGATAAACATTAATAGAGCCTCGTATATACGCATGTACACGTGAGCTCGGCTTGCACTTCTCGCGCGTAACATTACAGTATTATTCCCCGTAGGCGCCACTCCGACAGCAACGCGTATAGTCGAAGAGCCAACCGACGGCATCAGACCGTCGCCAGAGGAAGGCGATTCTACGGCGCGACACCGCAAAGAGTACGTGAGGATCGCGGTGGTAAAGAGGGGGTAAAACCGAGGGTATATATAATGACCGTGATTATCAATAATAACCGCGACTTATCATCCACTTTTTATAGGCCGATGACAAGGAGAATGGGCACATAACATTGTACACCTTTTCTACAGTCATCTAGAGATGGGATCGTTGTACATATCTATAAAATTGGAAGAGAAGAAAAAAGAACTCCAATTTATGGACGAAAGGAAAAGTTACCGAAAAATTGTGAATAACAAAGAGAAGTCAATGACAGACGAGACGATAATTAATGGTTTCATATTTTTATCGTTAAAAAAAAAGTAGAAGAGAATGTCTCATGTCGATGATTATTCGTAACGATGTTCCGATCAATGTGAAAGAATTTCACAGATGTAAATTGAACTAAATGTAATTGCAATTTAAAAATATAATTTTTTATTTATTTTTTTAATTAAAATAATATTGACTATCTAAAAATGTTTATTATCTACATTTTTTTACTCATAAAGAAACGAAAACTCTTTTTTTTCTCGAATTCGATGGAATTTTAAGAGCAGGGTATAATTTTTGTTTTAGTGTTTTTCATCTTTTGATTTCTACACAATGTTCCTGACAATTTGATATGTGAAAAAAGTGCTGAGAAGCCTAGACTTTTTTTTTATCAGCTTGAATTAATATTTTTGAAATTCATTTAAGTTTTTTTTTTTCGTCTTTGAAAAACTATGTTCGATAAATATTGTTTCTAAGATTTTGTATATCTCAAATTTAATACACAAGCCGATGAATAAATTATCCGGTAAATAAAAATTTTCAAAATTTTTTTGAAGTCGTCAATTTTCTTTTTAAGACCAGATATTTAACAACGTATAAACATCGAATAGCTTTGGGGTAAGGAATTACAGTTTTACCCTCGTAGCCATAAAAGGTAAATAAAAAAAAATAAAAAAGCCTGGAGGAAAATGCAACGAAGATTAAACGAAACAAAGGAGAAAAATAATTGAAAATGAAAGGGTTAGAGACCGAAAGCTTAACCTTGGGTAACCGTGACAGCATCTAATTAGTATCCGTGAGGGCGAGCGCCTGTACTTCTATACTTACGCCGCTCTTCTCGCGCAACGTCTTTTCGCTCGCTTTATATCTCCGCCAATTCTTAACCAATCTCGTGGAGCTCGCGCCGGGATTCAACAGCGCAATAAACGAACAAAACTGGCTCTCTCTCTCTCTCTCTCTCTCGCTCTCTCACTTGTTCTCTCTTGCGAAGCTGCGAGAAATCAGAGTACACGACGGGGCATGCCAAGACCTGTGTATGGCAGTATATATAGGTAAGAGCTGCTTCAACCAGCGGCAAAAAACTAGTTTATTAATATGGGTAGCACGCTCGGGCGTAATCTGTGTTCGCGTTCGTTCCAGGAGCTATCATGCGAATCGAAGGGATGCACTATGCACTTGGCTACTACGCTCTGTGCTTCTAGATATCCGCGAGAGTACTGCTACATGTTCCATGCATTCTCACGTAAATCCAAGTGTGTTTACGAAGTGTGCAGTTCCGTATTCATTCTATTGTTAGTGACTTTTTCACACATTTACATTAGGCTTTATCTACAATACATCAAATTCTCGCAGAGTGCGGTAGTGTAGATTGCAATATTTTATTACAATTCAAATATTGTTCCCATTTTTTCGTATACTATTGAAAAAGAAAGATTTAATTGCAAGTTTGGAATCTTTTGGTTACAGATGTATATTAAAGTTACATCGATTTTTTTTCGAATCATTTACTAAACTCAAGTATATCTAGTTTATCAATTCGTTGAATGTTATTTTGCTCAGGTAGACTTTTTTTGCTGATCGTTCACTTGCTATTCGTTGAAGCACACATGTAGCGTGTAGCATAGAGGTACTGTATAATATGCTACTGGAGCTCTCATTGCAATGGAAGTACCAGAACTCGGCTTCTTCTCGATTGCACCTCAGCGCGTTCTAGCTTTCATGCGAAACAGCCGGCGTAAATAGCTCTAATAAAGACCTTAATCGTCGCTGGGACTCCCGCGTGGAAATAGATCCTGTAAATCACGCTCAGCTAGCTCGAACCAGTGCCGCTGAAGAGCCTCACCGAAGGTACAGTAGTCGGCGTAATACTATGTTACGAATATATACATATAGCATATAATACAGTGTAGTTGGGTTATGCATCTAGTTGCAATGTATATGTGCACGCGTTCCCTCCACTGGCTAATCAGGTTTTCTCTCTGAACGCACCTTCCGCACAATCGCGCTACATCGGCAATAACAAGATCCCTTTTGGATCCATTAAAAGAGCTTTTACTCGATATCATAGGACGGGTTTTGAGTAATATCAACTTGATTTCTATCAACGACTTCACCGAAGAATTACTGCACACTTAAGAAAAAACCCTTATCAAATGTCTCACTCAGCTGCAGAAGCAAATTTTGACGATAGATATCTCGCTTTGGTTTTCCATTTAATTGTTACAGGATTCTCTCGAGAGAGTCCATTTGGGGTGAAAAGAGAGTTGTTATCTGTCGTAAAACTTGCGAAATGGAATTTCAGACGGAGAGGAAAAGGATGATGGTCCAGGGAGTATAAGCTTGGACCGCCTTACGGATACGACTTGGTTGACGTAAACTGCAAGCATCGCGCCCGAAATCTGTAGTTGACCAATCCTCTGGCTAGCATCTCAATATTCGTCCGAGCAAAAGGGGGTTAAGGACCACACCAAAACATAGTGTATTGTCGAGCGCCAGAGCCAGAGGTATGGAAGGATTATCTGGCAGCTATATGCGCGCCTTGAGGAATAGGGTCGTATCTTTCCAAGTCGTATTAGTCGACACGTGAGAGTGTGTCTTCACGAAAGCTCTCTCACAGCAGTGGATGGAATAGTAGTGTGCTCGCTGTTCGAGCTCCAGTGAAGTACGTAACTAGCTAGCTGACTTGGAACTATGAAAACCACGACAGAAGTAACTTTGTGTAGGTAGGTTAAACCAGGAGTTTCACCCTTTGGGACATAAAATAGTAGGGCCTGAAATGTCGAGCGTGCTCGAGTGTAGAGTTACATCATTTGAATGGTGTACGCCAAATGTCTGGATTCTGAAATCTCGAGAGTGTTCGAGTGAAGGAGTTACATCATTCAAATGCGGTGTATGTCAAATGCTTGGATTTCATGATGTACTTAAACACGGTACAGAAATAAAACCACATCGCACTTCTAAAAAGATGATCTCACGAGATATGTCGAAAATTATCGGGATCTTGAAACCCGCAATTTTTTTTTACTAAACTATTTTCATTCGTACTGGAAATGTTTGTCAGGATAATCATTGTGAACGTGTTCGGAACTTTGCCCAGCATGAATATAAATGATGAGAAGACTCCAGAGTGCATCATCGATGATCTTCTCCGTTCAAATTCTCGTATTCCGTCAGTACGACCTAAAACCATTCCAGAGTAATGATATGTGCGTATGACCAGATTCGTTGATGTCGGCCGGCGGACGTTTGCAGTATAAACATTTATACAGACTTGCACTGGTCTACACATCACAGACTCGTGGGATGAGTTACTCCATTGGAATTCAAGATGAAGACAAGAATACCGAGACAGAGTAATCATGGTCTTTTCTTCGGTCTTGATTGCTTAAACGGAATCAGAGAATTCGCAGGTTCGTGAAGTACAGAAACGAGAGACATGTCGGTGCTCTTCGATGAGTAAGCTCATCGCGTATATTATTACGTATTCCGTACCTTTGCCACACACGTGTGTGGTACGCGGTCTCTTACATATGCTATGCAATCCGATTCCGTACACACTTCTCATCTCGCTAAGGACTGGCACGCGACAGGATTAAAAAAAAAAAAAGCGTCTCATCTCTTTGCTTCGGTTATACGACCACTCACGATGTAAACTGAGATTGAACAAGTTCAACGTTGAAATAATATTTGCTCAGGTAATTTTAAAGAGGCTTGGAGAAGGTAACTTGAAGGGTTGCCAAGATGAAACGCTACCCCGGGGGGCTTTTGCTGATCTGGATCAAGAACTCCATGCGAGCTGAGTATACTCAGCACTCGGTGTATATACTCTCTCAGACGAATAATAAATAACACTGCAACTTCCAGATGTTCCTACAGTGTGTGCGTGCTGACGCTGTTATTCCTGTCTTCAATACGAAATACACGACTGATCGTTTATGCTGGAGTCACGATATATTATTTACCTGGTTACTTTTAGCTATGGAAGCTGCACGATATTTCGTTCGAAAAAATATTGTAGAAATAATAGTGAAAATCGCATGTCCCTATAACATCACCTTAAATACATAAATTATAACATAAACATGCAATAAATAAGAAGATGAAATGGCGAATTTAAATCGTTACTTCTATACCGGAAATCAGTCTGGGGGGAAATGAGATCCGATGGAAAGTCGTATATTTCAGAGGGCCTCTCCTAGATGGCATTAACACATGTGGTGTGAGGAAGCAAAAGGAGATCTTTGCGGCGTCCGGGAAACGCTCCTCCGGAGTGCTTGTGCCGGGTCGCTGAGTTCGAGAGTGATTAATCTCTGGGTTTGGCCTCACGACGTTATCCATTTAATCCACGCTCCACGAACATCTTGTAACTGTATACTGTAATTGTCGACTGGATATGTCAAACAGAATGACGATAATTCTCTCGTACCTGTCATTTTTTTGTTGCTTCTGTTGTTGTTGTTGTTCTATGGCTGCTTCGACAACTCTGAAAGACTTCGACGAGTTGTTCAACGATTTGTCAACGCACGTCGACAGATAAAGTTTGATGAAAACGTATGTTTGTCAATTCTGAAAGCAGGGTTGTACCATTACGCTTTCGAGATACGTATCGTGTGGCGGAAGACTCCCTACTGCGACATTACCCGTTTCTCGCTTATACTACACTCTTGTTCCCTGTATTTTTTTGTGTCACGTGTAAAACAAGAGTGAAATAGCGAGTATACTTGGAAAGTGCGGATTTATTGTCCTACGCGTTTCTTCAGTCTGAAGAACCGTTCATGAAGGATGGACAACGAATATCAATCGAAGTGCGACCATTCTTTTTGAGTGATTAATAATTATGGTACACGTCGTGAGTGAATACGCTCAGGGAATAATAATTAATGCCTGAAGACGAATAACCGACCATTAATTTAATCGCCATTTTTTTTTAAATTTATGTTTGTATTCAACAACGTGGATTAGGCATTTTTTTCTGGACCTTTGGTTGTGTGTTAGATAACAATTGTTTGTAAAATGGTATTACGTCGATTTTATAAAAAAAAAATTTAAAGTGGTACAACAGATTTCAAGTAAAGAAACTTGATTTATTTATTTAATCATCGTAAAACAATTTTATAAAATATTAGAAAAATTCCCACGTCTGGATACAAAAAAAAATCCATTTTTAAAAAAATAGATGCAATAAAAAATTAAAAACTACTCCTAGAATATTTTATATTTTTATTCGGGGATTTTTTCACGTCTTTTTTATACATTTTTTTTAAACAACAGAAAATACACGATTTTTTTTTTCATAAAGTCGGTGAACTTTTTCTATTCACCTCCATTACAGTTGTATATATTTTTTTTCTTTATTTGTGGTTGGATGATTATTATGGAAGTGAAGTGGTATCCCGCGGTGAGTCGAGCAAACATACAGAGAGCGAATTACTTTAACGTCTCTCTACGCGGTTGAAGCGCGAGAGGGTCGAGGATAAAGACAGAAACGAGCTAGAAAAGGAGAGGTGGTAGAGGGCATAGTCTCGTCCAGAGGTTGGACGGTGCGATTTACACCTTCCGCAAAGGGCGGAACGCGAAGGGTTCGAATAAATCATGGTGCCGCGGTTGCTGACCGAACGAGTATACCATACCGAGATATGTACGTTTAAGGAGGCTACGACGGTACAGTCACGTCACTCGAGTGACAAGATATTGAAAATTCTTTGTACACATTATCAAAAGGAAACTATTATTACAGCAGGTGAAACCTAATTTATAGATATCTTCTAAAGTATTACAAATTTATGACAATTAATTTACAAAAAAAAAAAAAAAAATACTCGACTTATGCCAGAAATCTGTGAGACATATTTTTACACCTTTTTTAATTTGTAATATTAGTTCGATCTTTATGAATTATTTCTGCATTCTGTTAATTATATGATTTTTTACCGTGTAAATCATTATGTATCGTTTCAATTCTGAAACCAGAATTCAGAAGCAGGCTTTGGATTTATAAAAAAACAAATGGTTGTAATTTTTCAACGCTGAACATTGCTGCAAATGTATATCAACAAATTCATAGTCCATCTTGCAACGAACAAAATGACTTCTCTATCGTCAAGATCTTACGAAAATTATGAACTTTACTTCTATGAAGCCGCTTCAAAAATATGTCTCATAGGTTCTTGTCATAAGGGAATTTATTTTTCTGTAAATTGTCTGTGACACATTTTTCAAAATTTTAAGCAGCAATTTATAAATTCAATTTCACCTACTTCGATACGAATTTTATTTTAAAAATGTCTACAAAGAATTAACGTATTTTTGATACTCGAATGACCTGACTGTACCGCTTGAAGCCTCCTTAAAGGCACATCTGTGTATAGAAAATATAGGCGATGTTACTCTCTTGGAACGCGCTAACTTAGGCGCACTCGTCTTTTAGCTCTGTACTGGTTCGCCAGAGGGCTCTCTCGGCCGAACCCTAGCTGCGCCTAGCGCGAGTTTGGCTTTACGACGATTCTTCTCTCGGCCAACCGAAGAGATAAAGTGCCCTGGCCCGGAGTTATGAAGCGAAGAGAAACGAATGAAGAAGAAGAGGAAAAACGGAGAACGCGTTTCGCGATAGAGGAACTACTATCTCTCTCTCTCTCTCTCGCTCTCTAAACCATTCGCAGCTCGCGGTGAGAAAAGAAGGAGGAGAGTCAGAATATGCGCCAGGAAAGGGCGAAGAAAAGATAGCTATATTCTTTGCATTACTTCCCTCTTCGCACTGTTGCAAACGCGATTCCCATGAGCGTTTACTACTGGTACTGCCGCTGCTGCTGCTGCTGCTGCTGCTGGTAGGAAGTGTCTGCTACTGCGAATAGCGTAGATGCTAATATACATATATATTATACATCTAGTGGTAGTGGTCTTGTTCACGTTTGCCTTAACTGCCTCGCGCGAACAGGAGTTATAAAAATCCGAAACCTGTCGATCGTTCTCATAAAATTTCGCTATCGACACTTCCGTTAGCCGTTAAAGTGGCTGCTCCTGTTACACATTTTCATGAAAACTTCTCGGCGAGACAATATTACAACGTCAGCTTTATTTTATAGATATATTATTATAATTCAGAAACAAATTCAAGGATTTTTTTTTTCAAATTTATTGTGAACTTTCGAAATGTTTTTTTTTAAGTCTGAGGCATTTTTTGTTTCCTGCTAGATAAGAAAAGACTTATCGACTGATGAACGAAAAAAAAGACAAAATTAGTCTGCGAAATGAAAATTTTCCTGATAAAATTTTGCAGTGGATTCTTTTTTTATAATGAAGAGACAGAAGGCCAGAAAAAAACGACTTTTAGCGAACGTAGCCAAACAGGATACTCGTCGTTACCGGACGAGACAGATCATGATGCTCACACCGTATAAACTTGATAAGCTTAGCATTAAAGTACACACGCGATTTAGCTCGTCTCGTGTCCTTAAGAACGTAATTTCCGAGACATGCAACAGTATACATCTTCGGTACTAAGCCGTTATAGTTACTGACCGTAATATCGAGGAAAATTTCGAACGCTTAAATTTTATGCACCTGATAAGATACACATACACAGACACACACGGGTTAAGCGATATTTCCACGTGTCAAGTTTCTCAAAAGCAATGCTTTGAAATCTACATCTGTAAATATGTTTTGATAGCGCGACGACTATGCATATCGCCGTTTGGGTAGTTATAAGAGAGGTATATGTGTATATCATACGCGAGTGAGTATCTGCGAATGGAGGCGAATGCAATTGCATTTTATTACCCGTCGACTGGGCGAGAGAACCGATCGTTATACAGTTGTCGCCAAGTTTTCAAAGTGCTTCACGACTGATCCACGGAAAAAGACAGGCGTATAATCCTCACAGGACCGACAATGGCTGGAAATGACGAGAGATGTTGAGAGTTTTCTCTTTCATATCCTCCAAAGTTTCTCTCACGAAAGTTCTTCTTGCTCTACAATGTCACATCAGTACGAAATAGTTAGAGATTCGAGTCAGAAAGCTTCAAAAGAATATCTTCAACGAGATTAAAACTGGATATTTTGCCAAAGATGGAATAACCCTCTGAAAGTTGATTGAAAGTCCTCAAAAGATTAATTCGTTCAAGAGCACGTACTTTCAAATATTTAATTGTAACGAACATCGAGACCTCGGAATTACAGTTGTAGTTCGAAATTTTTTACTCTTGTAGAGTAAAAATCATCTGAAAATACAACAAGTACATTTTTGTGCTAACTTAATTTTTTGATCTACTTATAAACGCATCATATACTGTTTCATGGGCACACATAAATTTCTGAGATACAGTATGAAGTCCGTTAGAAAACTGAATGAGCCAATTATTCATTCTCCTGCTCTGTTTGCATCGTAGTCGCCGCCACTATCGTCCCGTGGTTATACTTACCCCATGCGTGCATGTTTAAGGTACAGAGAGGTATTAGACGGTAAGAGAGAAAATCGTACAGAGAGCCCATCAAGTCGGCCGTGGAGACTCATGAATAATAGCAGTACGTATGCGCGCCAAGATGCGGAAGTTGCCCATGGTACCAAGGCAATAACATCAATCTCATTCTGGTTTCGAGATGATACGTGCGGCTCGTTAAAAGACCCTCGGACGAAACTTTTTATGCACAATATAGTAACATTAAAAATGAGGCAATTGCGAGGAAGAAATTGCGAAACAAAACTACGTGGATGTGTATAATATACAGAGCGAGGCAAAAGGACATGTGAGAGAGCACTGGTTGGCTTCTACTTATGGTACTTATATTCTCAAGGCCCCACGATACATGTTGTTTATGGCTTTTGCTAGGGAAATACTCTGCACCACACCCCGTCGTCCACTCGTTATCGTGGAACGTCCATACAGTCGGCGCATGCTACTGGTACATTCATGCCTGCACTACATATACATACGCGAGAATGAAGGACTATTCGATTGAGCTCATGACCGGGCGGCATTTGCGATATTATTTCATCTTCGAGATTTCCCGAGGCGCACGAGCTATTCGAATCTTATGGTGGCTCAATTAGGGCAAAATGTTTTAACGGATCTAATACTACAGTGAAGTTTGACCAATTTTTTTCTTTTTCTATGTGGTTCTGAATGAACATGCCAAATAGTCCGAAATAAAAATAGTAAATGTTCCTAAATAGACTTGCTAAATCTTCAACCAAATTTTTGTTCACCCAGAACATGTCTTACTCTGCTGAACCAAAAATGTCTGTTATCATAAATTTCGTTGCTTCAACTAAATTATTATTTGACAGCCCGTGTTTGTCAGATTTAGTTGAAGCAACCAATCTCTTGACTCACTGCGGTTGAATGTAGCGCAGAGGGACGAACCGACGTTACATTTTATGATCTTATCACGTGCAGACTATCATGATTTGAACGAGTTGCGGGAATAGTCGTGCGAAGGGTTATATGTGAAGGTACGCCACTTTCGCACAACCGGCAACACATAATTTCCTCTCCCGACTTCTCTCGTCTCTTCCACGGGAATCACTTAGCTTTCTCAAGTTAGCTGCGGGCTATTCGCATGTATTACCATGGAATATCATCTTAGGGATCGTCATGGAAGCAGCTCTATCATCTTCCGGTGCTGGTGGTCGAGTTTGCGATGGTCTGGGGCAATGACGGTTTCATCGAAGGACGTACCGTTATTCTTGTCCTATTATACCAAATGATACGTGTGGCATGTCTAGTTTTTAATGTAAAGTATGGGAGAGGTGTTGAGCAGCCTTTCTAACTACAGTTATGCCACGTTTAAGTAAATTTAGATGTACATATCAATGGGTGTAATTCGGTCATGAAGTCGCCAAGATGACCTTTACTTTGTTGTTCTAAACCAATCTATCGTTGGATGCATTTATAACCAACGGCTTGACTGTCCTAATCAATTATTTTTGTCTGTTTATACAGTGACAAAAAATGAATTGGTAGCCCAGAGTAGAGAATGGGATTTGATCCTGAACCTATCCTGAACCTCTTCTACATCTTTCATACGCGGGAAACTAATAAAAAAAGCCCTTTCTGCAAGACACTCATCTCATATCTGTTATTGATCATGTCCACACGTTGACATTTTCACTCAGATATAAGCCCGTGATACGTCTGGGAAGAGGCTAATTGTCTAATCTACAGGAAATCTGCAGATTGCCTAACGGAATATCTCGTCCTGGTTGAATGAACTTCCATGACATTGAAACGTGAATAGGCGTAAGTACTTCGCGGGTGTTCGAGTACATCGATAACGCATCAACGTCCCGGGATTATGTGCGTGCTGAAGGCAACTCATGCGACGAGACTATCTACGTCGACGTTGAGTCCCATGAGATCACTTGCACGTAGGTTGTTATACGCGAATAGCTTCGGACTCTTGATACCAGAGTCGACCTCAGTAGCTTGTCGGAGGGACAGTTATCTTGGATCTAAAGAACTGCCATCCTTATCGACGGGAAATTCAACGGGTTATTTTCGTTGACGTCATACAGGTGTTTCTAGCAGCTGCTAATACTAACAGACCTTATAATTGCGACCTGTCATCAAATCTTGTGCTGCTCAGTTGGAAACAGCCAGGAACGAGAATCAAGTATATTCTGACCTACCGCATTGGCCCCTCTTCACTCCAATCCAGTCCCTTTATACATATGCTCAAAACCAGCGTAGCCGCAGATTTGCATATTTCAGCGATAGCCGTGATGCAATGGAGTGCTTCGTTTAAATCTCGCTTTGTGCATACACCAAGTATAAACATTCGAGTGTCTCGGACAATGAATCTCCGCAGATGTAAATAATGGGAACAAGGCAACAGCCGACAGCGAACGAATTACTTCCACGTGAAATATTCACACGAGTACATTGCGTAGAATTTACAGACATCGTCGTACACCCAGTGACGTATATTATAACAGAAATATGGTTTTAATATATTCTTTGCCGAAAATTTCATTGTTTTTAAATTCGACAAAATTAAATTATGAATCAGCGATTTTGATCACTAAAAATAAAGGTGTCAATGGAGTTTTGTATCCTTGCAATAAACAAGACTCGTCTGTACTGAAGCCGACACATCTGCCGGACGCTGTCGAAGAGTGCATCGAAGAATGCATAATGATACGGCTTGGACGTTTCCCTTCCGGCGAAAGCTCGCTATCAATTGGTACTCCTATATAGTGCGATCAACGAATCCCATGTACTATACGCAACATACTTTACTATATTTAGCGTGTGGGGTCCACGACTACCGTAACACGCGTGTTTCTATTGAAGGTATGTTGAATGCTCACATGAATATGCGCTAGGGAGACGGCCACGTACGTATAATATGAACATAATGACGCAGCGGGAAAACGTAATGCTGGACGTGGATGAGGATTAAATGCTCACACTGATCCGGCTGGAATCGAACTGATGCGCTCATCATCCTTGCCTCTTTTGAAGCAGTAACTGGTATGCACATATGATGCACTATATATTCTATTGCATCAGACTGCTCTAGGGTGATTCTGTTTGATAGGTGGTATAATTATAGCATGACGGTGAATATATCAGGAACTTTGGTTCATGATAACTGACAGGATGGCGTGACGATATCATCCGAAGCAAGCTTCAGCAGCTTCGCACTTCATATTCAGGTGTGAAAAAAAGTTTGATTTAGGTCTTCATCTACCTGATGTTACTTTTTTTTTTTTTAAATGTTTCCCAGCCAGTTCTAAGTAACGCCATCTGTTAACGTTGACATTTAACGCATGATCATTAATGGTGACGGGGAGAGAAACCTAATTTGCATGAATGTCCTTCACCAACTATGTTAAATATTGTATATTTTACCGGTTGTTTCTTTTTCTTTTTTTTTTTTTTTCTTTTTTGTTTAGTAATGCGCCATGAAATGGGGAACAAAAATAGAGGGTTAGCAGCGGCAGGGCTCAAAGAGGATCCAATGAAAGAGAGTGCGGATTCTTTACAGCGGGTTTACTATAGTGCTATAGGTATTTTGCATTTATAGTGCTGGCCCACCGGCTAGGCGAGATCGACTACACACACCGCCACTCTCCGGCTTCTCTCTCTCTCTCTTTCGCTTGGTCGTAAGTACGTTCGCGAAGCTACCGCTTTATTCAACAGCACCGATAATTACCGGAGATAACGTGATTACCTTGCCACGGGGATTGAGGACGACACGGTATCTCGCTCGGGATTCGAACGATCTCAACGTATACCCCAGTTTGCCGAGTGTTCTTACGAGCTCAGAACCTAACCAGATTGACTCTCATGGTGATAACGCTGATGAAATGACGCTTTGTTCTTTTTTCTTAATGGTCGAGATTCAATTTTCACTTAGCGAGATTCTAATTCAACCCGACTCTTCAGAGGTTCGATTACTGCCAGGTCTGCGAGTTCCTGCTTTATTAGAAAATATGTTATCGTTGTATTATAAACATTAATTGTTATGCCCCACTTCGTCTGGATTGAATTCAGCATTTCGTTCATTCTACATTGTGATTCGCCTTGTATTAAATATCTGTCATAATTTACACTTAGATTCATACATTCTGATCAGATTCCACATTTCCTGCTTTACGAAGCAATTAAAGAAATCTCATTCAAGATGAACTGTCAACACTGATATGAAGTTGAAGATTGCAAATCCGTGTCATAATTAACCCCATTGACCCAACAAGCCGAATATTCTGAGGACAATGTAAACAAGGTACTTCATACAGGGAATGGTCAAGATGCATCCGAATTTTTCTCATTCCCTCGAACATGCACTATAAATTCAAAGCTAAGGACGCTCCTTCGAATCCTCGACGAGACTTTATATTCGTCCATGCGAAGGGAAATCACTTCTTTTTTTTTTTTTTTTTTGTTTCCCGTGGACACTCCGTATTCGCTTGGCTTTGAGTCCTTCTACTTGCTGATGGTGAGGGCCGAAAGGCTTTCGCTCCACCTCCCGCATTCGTAACGAATAATAATAATAAGGGGGAAGTGATCGTGCTCTTGCGAAAGCGCCGCGCTAGTGAATATCGTGCGAGTCTCTTTTGTACACCGCGCAGTCAAACGATAGCATAATTCCGTAAATGGTACAAAGGGACGGCGAAAGAGAGCCAACTCGATCCCTAATACACCGTGTGTATATGTATCCGTCGTTGCCAGTTTGCTACTGCCAGTGGCTGTGGCCCCTATTCAATTTGTATGCCGTTCATGTTTTCTTCCAAGTCTCTTCTCTCCTCTCGTCGACTGTAAGCCGCGTATATATACTCTCGCATTTGCTCGTCCTCTCTTGAGGCCTCCCCTGATTGTTGTTCCTAGACTCCGCGTGACTGCACTTCTATCCGTGCCATTGCCTGCTCAACATCGCTTCTCTTGTGCAAGCTGCTATATACGCACGCATATAAGTCAGGCTAGTCATTATTTTACAGAGATTCGCCTCTTTCTCTACCGTTCGTTTTACGAAGAACAGAAGAAAAAAAAACGGACTGTCAGTCGCTGAAGAAGGAACGAAGAATTTCTTGTCGCGTACATACCGCATGGAATATATGCAGTAATGAAAGATTGACGACTATTCTGTCCTTGTGAAGATATTTTTGTCGATATTTAATGTCAGTCGTGTTCCCTTCATTGATTGGATAAGGTCATGGAATTCAAATGTCATTGATGCAGAGAAACTAGGTAGGAGAAACTGAAGCAGAAACTAGGTTTCCATATGAGCTCCCTAGGAACGTGTTACTAAGAAAAGCCCAACCAAATTGGAAGAATACTAACTTGATTGTAAAATACACAACATAAAAAAGTATAGCCGGTTGCAGTTTCAAGGCGTTTATCGTTATAGCGAGAAATTCGATACAAATAACCAACTCGCACTTGTTTTATGAAATTGGCTATCTAATGCAAATATATTTTTACGAATTTTTTCCTTTTTCTTCGGAATACCCAGTGAGTACCTGAATACCATAATTGTATGGTAATTTTGATGAAATACTTCTTTTTATACAGGTTGAAGAAATTCGCATGAATATTCTGATGAATTTTTTTCACTTAACGTCTTCCTCGTATCAAGTCTCGAATGTCTAAAAATAAGCAATACGTGTTTGTTTTCATGGTTGCTGACAATTGTGGTCAATGAAAATCGCAAGGGTCGCATTTACCGGCTAATCGATTCAAATGGTACACTCTATTTGATTTAACTAACAAATACACGAACTCTGCAAAGTACATTTGAAAGTCAAGTCCGGCGAACTCAGAAAAAGAAACTTGAGACATATATTTTTCTTTTCATTTAGCAAATCCTGAACTGGACTTTCTGTTTGGTCATCAAATTCGATTTAAATCTAGCAATGCAAATCACGCAAGACGCATACGTGATCAGAAATATCCTACCTGACGCCTGAAACGACTCTGATGTAACATCTAGCAGCCTGAATAAATTCCTGTTCGGGAAATCCTGCACAAATCCCTCAAAGATCTTAGCCTACAATATTTTCTGTATCTTCGAAGTGTTGTTTTGACACGGAAATCACGCGAGCCTCGCATGTTCCTCGCGATATTACAGAAATATGTACTTCCGTGCGTGTGTTCATTGCCTGGGTTTAACGCGAGAGATGGCAACGAGTTGTCGCATGGATTGACAGCGCGAGTACACACAGGCAATGGGGATATAAGGCGGGGTTGAAGGGAGATGCCCCAGGGCAAACCGGCCGACAACTCGCCGCAAATGAAGATAGTAATCCTCGTCAAGTAAGTACCACGTTCGTCCCAGGACTGCACCGCTGGAGTCCAATTCAATGCGCGAGCCGCCGCATCAAGGGAATCACGCCGAGTCCACTGCAATTTGTCTCTTGGTACACGTCAAAATTGTATACCAACCGCCTAGCTTTCTTAGTAAGGTATATAGTGGAGTTCGGTGTAAGTAGGTACAGGTGCGTTTGTAAGCTAGTACGTGTAAGTCTCCCTCTACCTCTCTCGTTTTTTCTCACCACGGAAGCCTGGTAGATTTATATGGAAGATCATCCGTGTATAGACCTGGAAGATCCGATGCCTTCATGGCCTCCCCAAGACGTTCGTTGAAGTTGCTGCCGCCTCGGGACTCGCTGTGATCTCAACTGCACGTGGTCTCCTTTGATTTTCAATTTTTCTATGAATAAAATCATTTGCATTTTCCATCGTAAGTGATCTACATAATTGAGCAGCATTCATTTTTTTTTTTGTTAACTGTTGTTTTAGCAGTCAATTGGCTGTCAGCTTTTTTGTAATCCAACAAAATACGAAATGAAAGGCTGCATATAAATCAAGTTGAAGGACCTGATGTGTTTTATATAGAATCCTTAAACATTTTAGTTGTACTTTACCAAAGCATCGTATTGAGGGTTTGTTTTTTGTCTTTAGGTAATTCGATGATTTTGTTCTTACATAAAAAGACGTGGGATTGAGATGGGAATTGGCAGAATATTGCTATCAACTGTGGTAAGAATCGCAGCACCGCACGTGCGCCACTTATATCAACGATTATAGTGATTCACACAGTGTGCATCGTCGAGGCCATTACGGTGAGCATTACGTACGGATTAACGATCTTATCCTCTAAGAATGAGGTGCGAACCCACTGGACGATTACACGTTGTTCAATCTAAAATACTGTACGGTGGTGCAACAATGTGCATAGAGTCACGCCAGAGCGGACAATACTGATAATCATAATACTGGATGGAGGGCTGATAAACGAGCCCTAAGTGTCTATTATCGGCGATAAAGATTTTAGTCGTGTCTTGAGATGATTCAAGGTACCAATTGAGACACCCAAAATCTGCTGGTCGGATTTTTTCAGAGCATTATTGAAATGGATTGAAACTTGGTCAATTGTATTTACGAAATTGAACCTAATTTGCTTTTGTCCAAAGTATTATAAAAGTAATATTAACTGTTGTGGATTTATAAAATACACACATGAAGCGAATTTTTTCTTCTCCTGTTTGTAACACGCATGAATTAAGGATTCAAGAACATATAATGCTAGTAGATCTTTGTAGCTCTGGCCATTTATGCCCTCGCAATTTTTTTAAACATGGTCTCTATATCTTATAAATAAATTTACGAAAGATCTTATTTCGCAAACCAGTAACTCAAAATATGGAAGCTAACACCTTATGTAGCAATCTTATAGCTTCACTTATGAGAAGTCAAATATGAGTCTGACAGACAGACAAAAGAACAAACAACAGTAATTAATATATATACTATATAGAGATGAGTGTATATTTTTTTTTTGTTAGATCTGGCACTGAGATGTCGCGCAAAAGTTCCGTTAGAGGCCGTTAAGTATTTAACGACTTGATGAAGACAAGGCGTGGAACGCGTACACGGAAATCCACTCCTCGGTTATATATACGCACGCTAAAGAAGCCAGCTCGAATCGTGATTCTAGTATTTATCCATTGAATACTTTCTTCCGCGTATCGGAAAATTATAAAAGTCCAGTAGCTCGTTACCTCGAAGCCACTGTGCTTCATTACTCGTTGCGCGTGTGCTCTAACCGGGATTATCTGGCTCGTAAAACAGTGGCACCAAAAACAGTTTGACTATATATACCGATGGACTAAGTAAGATGCAGGCACTTTATTGCGAGGGATTAAGGACGATATTTTATACGAGTATTTATCTCACGGACCTTGAGTGACAATTCTGGTAAACGAAAATACACTTTAATCGGACTATAAATTTTCGTATAATTCTATTGGGACAGCCTAAGAGCGAAGACATTTTGGAAGAATGAAAAGTGGAAAGAGGAAACCATGGAGTCCAACAGATAATTCACTGTCTCGAATACATAATCGATTATATGGAAAAATTCAAATAAAAACATTAAGACACTCGATAAAATTTTTAAATTAATTACAAATCACTTTAATTGACTACGTTAATTAATTAAACTTCATAGTATAAATAAAAACAATTTATATCGAGTGAATTATATTACTGAACTTGTTCTCCACTTATACTTTTTCTTACGAGCCTTTTCCGAGATTGTAACAATTATATCGCCTGTCCGGACATTGAAGTTAAATACATTTATGGTATAGTTAGCATTGCCTTCGAGACTTTAACCGGCCAACGAGAGGCAATAGAAGCTATGTCTTGTATTCACCTCGTGTTCACGTGGAAGCGAGACCACGTCACTCTTAATTAGTCAGTGAAGTAATTAATGGTGATTTTTTTTTTCGTACGACTTGAGATCTGAAAGTGAGTTGAACCGTTCTCTCACTGTAATATCGTTCAAGCTGGATTTGTGTCTTTTTCTACAGTATGTATGAGGTATTTCATGTCAATTCGCCAGCTCCTAAATCTGATCATCTTCTAAGTGACTCATCATTTTTTTTAGATAATTCTAATGAGCGCATCGAATGTGGTTAATTATTTAAAAATTATTTACAGAAATCTTTGAAGACACGATTTTTTTTACATTTTTTGGACAAACATTTCTTTAATTCCTATGTGTTGTGGAATCTGAGTCGTGCCATTGAATTACATGAAAATTCTTTATCTTTAAGAGTAAAGCTTTTAATGACTCAAAAATGAAGGACTTTTATGCATTTAAATTTCACAATACAACTGACATCCTAGAAAAATCATTAACTTGACAAAAAAAGAAAATACGACTTCGTATTTCATCAAGACAACTCCGTAAAAATTCTTTAAAAAACGAAGCATGTCCCACTCAGGTGAATAACTAATAACGAAGCACATTCGGGGATCAGGATCGTGATCTGTCGAATTGGAATGGAATACCTTATATGTAGTTCTAAGTTTTCTTTGTCTGTATTATATTCTTCAATCCTGGTCTCGCTTCTACAGCGCTTTACCGGGTATATCTGTACTCTCATATACATAGATATACATTCAAGGACGACACCAAGGGAGCAGTCCCTTTCAACGAGTGTGTCTTCGTCGACGTGTATAAGAGAGACCGAATAAAGAAATAAAAGGACAGTAACCGAGAAACGCATAGCGCAGAGTAGAGTGGTATGGTACATATACGAATGTGTACGAGGTGCTCGCGGAACGGGGATCAGATAACGTTAACAATTTAATAAGAGCAACGAGAGCCAATTCGCCACGGTGCTCTCAGTTTGCCTCTCTTTTCCTATGGGCGTCAAGGGGGCGTTCACGGTAAATTGTACAGGATGTCTCAAGTATTACTAGGACCTCGGTGTTGTGCCCGACTGCAATTGCGTTTGGCTGAATGCTTTCCCCCTTTTTCTCTCTTGCTTTGGACGCGCGAATATAGGCGCTCATTCTAAAAGAAAGAAAAAAAAAGGAAAAGACAAAAGAAGAAAAAAAAAAAAAGGAAGCAATTGAAAAAGGTCGAAGCTCTGTCTCGAAATTTTTCTCAACGTCAAATTGACCAGAGGTTATTTTTATTCTTGCTTCATCATCGGCAATGGGAAATTGTACGTGAGACGCGTAAGATCAGGACCAACCAGTCTCTCAGGCAGAACGTGCCCAGCGTGAACGCATAAATTATTCTCCCTTTCAATACGCAGAATCGATCCTCTGCAGCCAGCATAGATATACGATATGTACGTATGGTGGGCATACTATACATATATATATATGTATATATACACCTGACCATTTCTGTCAGACCGCCAGTTCAAAATACACCGTAGTCACGTAATTACACACTAGCTTCTAATTAATATTCTATCAGTCGTATTATATACTCTGTATGTAATTAACGGGGAGGGGGGGATAATTGAAAAAAATTGAATCGTCAATAGCATCAAGAAAGTCAATTAGGAGTATGGTGTTAATTATATTAATGGCTAATGCAGAGGTCTTCTCTGTGCTCTTGTTTTATATTCATCATCTCTCCTGATCTGAATCGCTTTCGGGGCACACTTGAAATTCTATTACCCTCAGTCAGCGGCAAATTTTAAAAATAAAATTGTCCTGCAATTGCACATATGAAATATTGTCATTTTAAAACAAAAAGTATCATGTTATGTAAACAAATTAAATTTTTTAAATAAAAGTCATGTGCAAAACCTATTTGCTTCGTCGGTGTAAGCTGGAACGATAAGAAAATGAAATGTAAAAATCTGCAGATTTTTCAAAGCCTGAAATGCGGATGTTATTTTATCAAGTTGCAAAATTTCATATATGATTACCGTCAACATGGCTAATTATGATAAAAAATATTTCTTTATTAAATGCAAAATTACTCTGCTAGAAATTATTTTTACGGACCACTATTTTGGATCTTATAAGTGTAGGATTTTTCAATATTTTTGTATAAAAATGCTGGTGTAAACATAGGTCAAAGTATGCTTGATAACACAACCTCCCCTTAATCCTTAAATAATCAATTACATGAAAAAAAAGTGAGAAAAAATTTCCCCTTTACGTCATAAAAATATTAAATTTTTGTAATCGTGAAATTAATAAATACAAATTTGAATGAAAATGCTGAAAAACTTAAAAAATGCCTGTAATAACATCGAGAACCAGACGAAAAAAAAAACATAGTCTTGAAAAAAAAAGATTTCATTACCAAAGTTACATGCAATGTTTTATCAAAAATTCGTATAATAAAAAATTAAAATATTTGAACAATTTCACGTATAGACAGCACTCGAATGTCCTGTCCTGCGCTCGATTATTTAACTATATAATTCTGCATCCCTCGTTACTACAAGCAGCGTCACGCGCAAACTCGTTTGCAACTGTGTGGGTTGGCTGAGTGGCCTCCGTTCGTCCTCGCGACTTTCAGATATATCCAATCATTTGCATTCTGCACCTGTATTCAAACAAGCTGAGGCGAAAGAGCGAGCGCGGGGTAGGAATAAACCAGAGCTGGGTATATATCGAGAGAGCATCGAGAGTCACGTGCCGCGCGATTTATCATTTGGTTTGTTTGTTTGTTTGTTCTTTTTTTCTTTTTTTTGGCCTTCCTCTTCTTCTTCTTCTTGTTCTTCGTGCTACCTCTAATTAGCAACGTCCATGCTAGAATCGAAAGTCGTCCCGTCGCGGTGTGACTTGGCTGCTTACCACCCCTTGTACATACATACGCACCTGCATCTATATGCACACACTAGTGTAATTTCAGGTCCTTGCATTGAAACTAACGCGAGAACCAGTTTCATCGTTATACACACTCTGCCTATGTGTCTCGGAGAAAAAAAAAATTAAATAAATTAAAAAAAGAAAATTGTAATCTCTAGAGAGTTATCGATGCAGACGAGTAGAATCAAATCTATCGAGACACTGCTGTAAACGGTCCGTCTGCAAATCAGAAATTTATGGAACAGCTATCAATTTTGTATTTTCAGAATGAGAAAGCAAGGATAAACAAAAATTGAGAATTGAAGAAGAAGTACCACCTCAATTTAATTTAAATGTTTTAAAAGTGAAATAATTTAAAAAAAATTGTAATCTCTGTTTTGCATCAAGATAGATTAATGTTACCAGATTGGAGGTAAATTTACATTAGAAAAGTATAAGAAAAGTAACTTGTTGCATTTCTTTTCGTCAGAAATTTAACACATCTGACCTACATTTGACTACAAAATTTGTACATTTTTCCGTAAAGAAGTTTCACTCTAAAAATTAGAATGCATAAAATATAATCAGTGAACCAGAGAAAATTGAAACAAGAAAAACGATAATTTCATAGCTGAGTTAATTCTACAAAAGCAACTGTATTATAACGGAGAAGGTAATGTTAGAACAAATTCCTCTCAGACACACCGTTATCCATGTAAGCTTTGATACAGCTGTTTGTATTTCTTCTCCCGCGTGTGTCACCGCGTCTGTTTCAACGTAACATTCATGTACTCGTAGTAAAATAATTCGTGGTTTAATTAGAGTCTCTCTCTGGTGGAGGGTCGACGACGCGACTCGCCAGTTAGGTATACGTACGAAGCGCGCACGTGGTACAAGAATGACGTGTCTGGGGACGTCTGGCTCGCGACGTTCTCCAGCCAACTCCGTATGCTTTCTTATCCGCAATCTCGGTAACTCTGTGTCGCGAAGGCTCTTCTAACTGTTCATTTGTCAACGTGCGGACACGCCGTTGAGTTTCGCATCCCAAAGGCTACCGGCAAGTAAGAAAGAAATATATATATATATATATATATATATCTATATACCAGTTAACAATATTGCGTTGGTCTCTCTCGTTGGAAAATCGTTGGAAAAAGTAGCTGACCGTAACGACTTCCGGGTCCAGATGGTCTTGGTCATTCTGTCTACGTTCGTGGCACATACGGCTGTACGCCATGCAATTACCAACGCGTCATTACACGTCGCGACTTCGACGAGGCTCTTCGACGAGAAGAGAAATTGCAAAAGACAAAAGTGAAGAAGACTGACGATATGATCCTTCCAGTTGTACAAAATTCTCTCTTTTGCTCTTCGAGTCTTAAAATAATTCACCGACAATGTGTCAGTCGAGTTAACGTCAAAATATAACGTAAAAATATATATATATATATATATATCTCGCGTCAGAGAATATATCTCGCATAAAGTTAAATCACGATGAGAAATTACTGGAGGACACGCGCTGTGCGGTAGCGCGACTCTGATTAAAAGGCAAACTTATCGTGACGTGCTACCTAATTCCGGTTAATTGTATGTGATTACCGCTCTTGGCGGGAAGAAGAGGCGGATGAGGGGCACAAGGGGATGATTCTCGATGGCCCCTGCCCTCGTGCTCTCTCGCGACTGCATCAGGGAATAGATGAGGAAAAGACGCGTTCTCGGTCGCGCGCTCAACCGCAACGGTGGTAAGCTTCGCTCGCTCTCTCTCTCTCTCCCTCACTTTTGCCATGTTAACTCCCCCCGATTTTGCGTCATCTCACTTGCTCCTTATGTTTCTCTCATCTTCTTCGCTCTTACTCATTCCCCTCGTGTTCGCTTTGAGGTGGGGGATGAATCCTCCGGAGGATTACCAAGCGGCTAAACGGAAAGCGAGAACGAATCTAGACACGCCAGAGGATTATCCGGTATTCCCTGCACGTTTTGCCAGGAGGCGAACCATGAACCAACACAGTAGAAGCAGAAGCAGAAGCATCAGCATCAGACTCTGAAACGTCGATCCACGTCTTCTCTTAGCACTGCTGATGACCGTGCTATGCCGGTTCGAGAGATCGTCTGCTCTACGCTGCTTTTTATATCCCATGATCAAACATATATATATATATACACCGTACAATGCTGCACCAGTGGTTGGAGAGCGAGAAGCAAGAATGAGCCCTCCACTCTCAACTTATCTCATTCGATTTGTAAAAGTTTTCCTCGATTGTTTCAACTCACGGTTTCAGCTGGAATCTTCGTTTTACTTCGTTGTTTCTCTTTGTTTATCTCTAACCTCGAGTCTTTCCCATCAGGATTTACCTGCCAAATACAATTGAAAAACATAGCAACAGTTTGCATTTTTCTTTCAGGGATTTCCAGTTTCTGATTCAATCCTGGTCTCACTTTGAACGGTTTTCCCTGAACGTGTATTTCTAATTGGAGTTCGAATGAGTCCTGGTCTGGTTTTAATCGGGGTTCACTAAATGAGCAATTTTACTTCAATTCTGAATGGAACCCAGTCTGGTTTTAATCAGTTTTCCTAGAAGGATAATTCTAGTTGGAGTCCGAATGGATCTTGGTCTAGTTTTGATTGAGTTTCCCTAAACAAGTAATTCCATTTGGAATCTGAATGGATACTGGTCTGGTTTTGATCAGGTTTTGGTTGAAAATACGTGTTTTTGAAAATCAGTGATCGAGAATCGTATTAAAATCTCATAACGTTGATTCTGTACGCAACGAAAAAATTGAATTAAAAAAAAACGAAATGTGCAAGAATTCCAGTTTTGAAAAAATAAAAATTCTTCCATAATTTGTGAAATTTGAGTGCTGAGAATTTTTTTACACGACTAGAACAATTTTACAAATAATAAATCGCGTTTTGGGATTTTATATACAGCTTTAAGACGGAAAAGAAAAATCAGATCCCATTACACCTTAAATATTTTTGGTGGTTACGAATAATATGAGTATTTTACTTTAATATGAAGGCAATTATTTTATTACCTAATATGAGGCATTTGAAAGGGTCCGCCGAAAAAAAAAATATCCTGAGCATTATCGAATAACTTTACGTACGGGACCTTTGACTCTGAACTCATTAGTCGAACTAGTGGTTCAGCCTCTTCCGCGCGCGTATACATTGCATATAGTGTACCTTGCGCGCTGAACCTTTGAACCTCCACACTCTGCGATAATCTAAACGCGCGATACAAGATTAGGGCGTCTCGCGCGGCTCCATGGTGGTCGACGCTAGGATGCTGGAGAACGGAGCATCCACGTTCCCACGATCTATCTCAAGACCTTAGAACCCATATTAAACTAGGAATACCTGTAGAAAAATCGAATCCTAAGCGTGTACTAACTAAATAACTGTGCATCCGATTCTGGAAAAAAATTCTGATTTATATTATAATAAAATAGTTTCAATCATGTTTTTGCTCCTAATAATTTTCGCGTCAATCCAATAATTTTTGTACGCTAATTCGAAAACAATAATTCTGGTGAATTAATTCCGATAATTATTATCGGAATCTCTAATAATAATAATGTGGATTTATTTTACTCCATGTATGAGATATAATTTTCAAATGAATTTCTGGGTCAGCAATGTTTCATTCATGTCATCCCAGAGTCAAATTAGTAATTTCCATCCTGCTTGAAAATTCCATTTCCATTTAGAATCGTAACTTCACTTTTTTTTCTTTTTTTTTTTTTAAAAAGGGCTGAGGGAGTAATAAAGTGAAACATAACCTTATTTTTTCACATGTTGGCAATAGACAACAAGTCCTCATTCGTAGATTGTGACTATATTTTATGCTTCGTAGCTTCGAGCTACTACTATATACGGAGCATACATATATGGGACATTCCACATGGCTGAAAAATTACATATTTTTTATTATCTACGATTTTTTTACACGAATTATCGAACGACACATTTAAAAAATCGGAGCAAATTCTGAAAAACCTTTTTTCGAAAAACAAAAAAAAATTTTGTTAACCGTTCTTTTCTCAGTCTTTTTCAACAGAACAAAAATGAAGAAAATTAGAACATATAATAACTTTACGATGTACACCAGTTAGAAAATTTTTGTATGCAACACTCGATTTTTGAGATTTTTTTCAGATTTTTCCAAAGAAATGTTGAGAAATGTTTACGGAAAAATGTTATTTAAAAAAAAAAAGGATTTCAGCATTTTTTTCAGATTTTAAAAATTCGTCGTTTGATAGTTTCTTTTAAAAAATTGTGGATAATTTGAAATGTGCATATTTTTTTTTTATATTAGTGCTTTTAGTCGTATAAAAAATTGCGGACCCAATAGGAACGGTCAAGTGACAGACCCAAGTCGAAAGCAGGTGGAATGCCCCATATATATATATACATAGCTTTAAGAGAGCACTCTTGAATAGAACATTTATACATACGGCGCACGAGAAGCGCAGAGAGGAGCCGCTATGTAAATTCAGTGTCTGAGTGTTCAGGAGCCACGAGTCCTCTACCTTTCTCACTCTCTCTTTTACTACATTCCCCTTGCTCCTTCGCTTGCACTATTCCAACGCCTCGCAATTAGTGCGGAATGCAAGCCGGGACTCACTGGCAGCCCGCTTTGAAACTGCGAAAAAGCACGCATATACACAACTTCCAGAGAAAATAAATAGGGTGTACACTGTTGCGGGCATTGCTGTTGAAGCGAGCGTAAAATTGCGTACAAAGTAGGCACAGATTTTTCATTCGCAAAGAAGCGCGAGCTCGTGTGCACGATATTCAACTTGCGTGTATGTCGATTATTTTGTAGGGCATGCCGGGGCTAGTTGAGTCACTTTTAGCTCCTTGAATTTTCAGCAAAAAAAAAATTGGATTTGGAAAAAAAAAAATTGATAACATGGCAGCTTTTTTTACAAAAATTGTAATTTTTCAACACTTATATGCTTCATTTTTTGCTTATTAAAAAACGAGTTTTGTTTAGAAATCAAAATTCTTCGTTGACGAATTTACGAAAAAGAAAAAACATTCGCCAATAAAATCTTTTTGGATTTTTTATTTCAGTTCAAACGGCTCTAAAAATAAAAATGCTCTTTAATAATTAGTTCTAAAAATAAATCTTCATGTAAAAAAAAAGGCGCGAACATTCCTTTTTTTCTGCCTATTTATGACACAATTAGCCCCGGCCTTCAGTGCCTCTCCAACAAATCTTTCGTTTATTTTTCACCATTTTTCGCTTCCACGTAAAATGATTTCAATGCGAGAGCGGCACCGTAAATTATAAGGCGGCTTGGAGAACATAGTTTTTTCTTTTTTTTTAATATATTTAGTGTTATTAAAAATTTGTCCGCAGGGATAAAGAGCAAAAGCTTCTTATTTAAAATTCTCCGCGGCTCTTACTCGTGCAAAAACCATTAGTATGCTTCTTTTTCTTCCCTTTTCTTTTTTTTTTTTTTTTTTGCATGACGGTCAGCGTATATAATATTTATCGCAGTTCCCAGAGAGGAGAAACAAATGGTGCAGTATCGAGTGCGCTATTGATATTGATTTTCCTCGCGGCTTCTACTCTCTCCATGAGCCAGCGCAATATAATTAAGCTTGGTTGCTCGTAAGTTGCAACGTCCCAACGATATATCTTCTGAGATACTGCATATACATATCTTATATACCGCGCATGGAATATAGGTACCTAATCGTCTCTCGCGCTTTCTGTGCGCTACACGGGAATCGATACATTGTTGTGAAGACGAAGATACAAGGGCGCCTTAATTATCAATTTATCGTTGTCTGTACTCTGCCGATGTTGCCGCATATTTTCTTATACGCTGAGCTTCGCTCGGTGCGATCGATGAGAGTTCATTATACCTAATTGGATAATTATATCGAGCATACTTTGACTGACTGGACTGTTAAAGGAGAGGGAGGATAAGCAGGATAAGCGAGGAACGAGGTAAAAATATCAGATAAATGATTTGAAATTTTTAGGATCATCTTTCGACACGATTTTCTACTTAATCAAATTTTTGCATGGGTCAGTATAATTTTTTTTTTTTAGTTTCATGAGTTTTCATATTTTACTTATTTTTAATAATTTTTTTTTAACATGTCCATGCAAGACGAAAATAAAATGTCGTGCACGATTTTTTTTAACAATTAATAAGTGACTAGTTAGTTTTTATTTCTTTTTTAAATTATAAAGTTACAAAAATATGAAAATGAACGTCTTTTGTAAAAGTGTTTCGGACAATCTGGGAAAAATTATTTCAACAAAATTTTGTGTAAATTCAAAAATACTAACTACGCTGGATTGTCTCAATTACGATAAATAAACGAAAATAAAAGGTTTTTTGAAAAAGTACAGAATGAGATATCAAATAATTGTGACAAATAGAATGTCTTGGTAAGTAAATATGTATTTCACGATAAGAATTATTTATGGAAAATTTCCTCTGGTTTTCTCGATTTTTTTTTTTTTTTTTTCCGCGGAGTAGAATGGCTTGAATATGCACCACAGCGACTTTATGGAATGCACAGAGAAAAATGTTTTATCGACTTTTCCCATGGCGCTAACAGGTTTACACCCTTTTGCGACGTATATTTTGGTTAACTCGTGTGTAATCCTCAAAGATGTATAGTCGTAGAAACGTGTGAATAGGGTGAGCAAAAGTATATCTTATACGGGTTGCATTATTTTCTGTGGTTGTAACCACAACGGGTCGAAAAGTTGGACGAAGGAAATGAAAAAAAAAAAACTACAACCTAATGAATTAGTCCAATGGGATAAAACCATGTATTTTAGCGTTAGAAGTTATTTTTTTGTTAAAATAATGAAATGATACTTTTTTTTGCAAATCTGTCGAAAAAGTAATTATTTTTCTTCGATTAAAAAAGTGACAAAAAAAAGTAAGATTATCAAATGTAATTTTTTGTTGTTGTAAAAATGACATGTCATTAATAAATTTCGAATAAATTTAAAAAATGCTAAAATGAAAGTACAACTTTTTTATACTTTGTATTTTTTTTTTTTTTGTAACTTTACGCTTAAAGATTTTTCTTTGTATAATTTTTGAATAAGGTGAACATTTGAACCTTGCTTTAAATATAATAAGGCACAGAACTTTTTCTGCCAACCGGCTACACACTCACACACACACCCACAAATTTTCTCGATGTTTCAGTCAACAGAGATAAGACGAGCATGAAAATATATATTAACAAAAAGCTTTCTCTATGAAGCAAATACGGACATTTGTGAACACTTAATATTACAAAAATGTTCGTATTCCTTTTGCTGTATGAAAGTAGAGGAAGCGAATAGAGTGGAGAATATTCTGATCGAACTGCGGTCAACCACACATCACTACATCATTTTATCATTTCTCGTGTTGCTTTTATCGATCACGGCCTGGAGAACATATATAGCGTTCCAGCTAAATTCTGTTGCACAGATGTCGAAGCGCATCATTCGCATCGGCCCACGCTCGGTACAGCTAGAAGGCCAGCATTGAGCCTGCGAGATTCTCACGAGATGTGAAGAGAGCGAGGGCGAGAGAAGACTAAAGGCTCCGGGGTGCATTACTCTCGCGGTATATATATATATACAGAGAGAAAGACGTGGGTTCGAGAGGCGCGTGAGGAAGTTGCAGCAAAGGTATAGTGGAGCATTGCATTATCGTGCTTAGGGTGCGCCAACAGACAGGAAAAACGGGAGATCGTCCCAAGGGTCCAAGAAGGTTAACTCGGCAAACGTTTTGCATCGACTAAGTTGTATACTCGTATTTTCTTTCTCTCTCTCTCTCTCTCTCTGTCTCTCCCTCTCTCTCTCTCAATCTCCATTTCCATCTCTATATCTTCTCTATATCTCGCTGGTCTTGGGGGGATATACACAGGATAGAGTCGGCGTTGGGTACCGTTCGCCGCTTCATTTACCTGAGTTATGGTCAATTACGGTCGTTGCCTCGTCTCTTGGGGCAAGCGTGCGTTCGTGACTACCGCTCGCTTTTGCACATATTCGCCACGTGTGGGAGCCGGAAATCGCTGACCGCTATATGTATATACATAGTAGCTATGTTAGTCAGTTCAAATGGGAGAAGCATCAAGTGGCCGCCGGATTGATTTTCGATTTCCTTCAATTTTAATTGGATACTTTGATTGACGCTTTTGGTACCAACTTTTAAATGAAGTATCTTTAAACACCAAAATATTATAATCTGGCAATTTTGTCATTTTACCAAATCGTCGTTAAGCCGAACATCATTTCTCCCAATGACACTTCATGTACGCACTAAAAAACTTTGATGCAAAATCGAAGAGCCGGCTTTCGAAGTAACAAATTCCGTTGTAATTCGGCAGATCTGTTTCTTTCTGCACGAATTTTTTTGCACGCACACACACACATACACATTCATGGCCATTTTTCTAAACATCTTTTCTGGATGTTTTGCACCATTCTGACTATCCCGATATGAAAATTTCGAAAAAAATAAAATTACACGAAAAGCTTCCTCTGTGAGGAAGCAAAACAAAACGTCGCTTTCATCTGTTGATAAAAATTGAAAGTCACTGTCCTACTGTGAAGTGTTTCTTCCAACTTGTACACGATAATATAGTAGTAAAAATATAAAGGATGATATACCAGCCAGAAAGAAGGAAAAAGTTGCCGGAGGCAAACGCAGCATATTGCGCCTGCATGTGTGCATGCGTGTTATACAGCACATATATCATTTCCCTTTTCAGTTTACATTTATGTGCTGTGATTTATAGCGATAAGAAGTGAAGATATTTTTCTTTACAACTTTCTTTCTCTCCGTTGCGAAAGCCTCGAGCTAATGGGAATTTATTGATATCAGTCCAAGGTCGAAGTGCGCGCGAGCGCAGTTCTTCAGACTGGCTCAAATTGCGATAGTGTAATTTAGAGCCAAGGTCGCTTGTTTGCCGCTGCTGTTACTCCTGGCTTTTCTTCTTGGATTGTGTGTGTATATATGGAAGGGAGACAGAAATCATTCTAGCCAGGGGCGCCGCGCCACCACCACCACCACCATCACCACCACGAGAGTGTGCATCTCACAGCGTGTGCATTCATTTTATTTTGTGCCCAGCATCACAACCACAGCAGGTACCACACTCTCTGCGGGGAATTGCAAGTCATAAGATAAAGGAGTCAGTACTTGGGTACACATGTGGGACGTTGCGATGGGACCCGCGATACCGAAGACCGATCGCCCGTAGCTTGAATTTATTACAAAGCTACCTATTCATATGTTACTTCGGCGAGAGCGAAATAGCATTTGGATTTTATATTTTGCGCTCTTCAGCAGTCGGCCTATACGCACTTTGAGCATCTCTTTTCTGCATAGAGTGCAGTCATTGGCCGCAGTTTTTTTTTTTAATTTCAAAAATTCGCTAGACACTACGAAACTTTTTTTTAAACGCCGGTCCATTTATGTAAACTTGTCTTTTTTTTAAAAATAGGAATACACATTTTTTTGAATATTAAAAAAAAAATGGTTTGTATGAAAAAGATCTTAATAAATAAGCGTGACTGAAAAAAGAGGTGTTTTTTTAAAACCACTCTTCTAGTTATAGGTTAGTAGTAAGCCCGGTATAATGCCTGACTGTTTACTGAAGAGCCAATCACTATGCTGTTTGCATAGCACGCATATACTCAATACATCACGTTCTTCTCCAAGCACGCAGCATTATTAATTTTAACTTTGAGCTATGTGTGCACTGCGTGATTGACCAAAAGCTGAAAAACGCTCGGGTGAAATTGATCTTGAGGGAAGAAAATTGGTTGGCTTTGTGCTGAGCGCATGCTGGTATTTTTTGGTGCACGTATACTTCGATAATACTTAAGTTGAAACAGAGACAAGAAGATAATTGGAAAAAGATGCGTTGGGGAAAAAGAATAAGTATGAAGAGTTGAAGGATAAGACAGTTAAAGGAAGAAAAGTCAAGCGGTGTGCAGGTGTTATTCATAGGGTAGGTAATAATTTCCATGTTAAATATCATCAAAAGGTTTATCTAGATAAATTACTATCATTATTGTAGGTTGTTAGCCGGCAGAGGCACTTCATTTTTCTTGGATATGAGACTCAGAAGTCACGCGAACCACCCGCATGCAATCGGCTTCCGTTCTTGCTTTTTCTTTTTTTTTTATTTTTTTTATAGAATACAACCTCCCAGTAAGAATCACAATGCAATGTCTCGATTGGAGAAACGGATTAGGAATACAATCCTCCTGTGGGCGATGTTAGAAATAAATAATTATGGCCATTCAGAGGTTCACTTTTAAGTTTCTTATAGAAAACATTTTTTTTTAATCAAATTAAATAGCAGTGAGTTATTCAGTTACAAAGTTCAATGAAGCCGATGATTTTTCTATCTACAATTCTGCCTAAGTTTGCAAATACAAATTTCGAGAAAAATTAATCTTTCGATATGATTTTCATATTTACGGCCATCATTATTGTAATAACATTTTTATCGATTATTCTAATTCTCGTGAACTTTGATTGCTTGAATAATTCTTTAAGAATTAATAAATGAAGAATTAATTAATCGGTGAATCAAAGACCAAAAAAATTAGAGATTCGAGTATTTGAGTCAAACGTTGACTCAAATCCAAGCTGTGACTTGCCAACATTTCATTTAACATGAAAAATACTCCAGAATCCTAATTAAAAATTGTCAAATAAGAATTACTATCAAAAGTTATTAAATATGAAAATTAATCTTTAAATTTCCCTTCGCCAGCAGCGTCGCCAATCGTTCTCTTAATTGGATCTATTTTTAGGTTTAATTATGTACTGATTTTCAAAATTCTCACTAAATATCAACTGATGAAGGAATTATAAAATCGCCGGAAAATAAAAAGAAAAATTGACGCGAAAACGGTACTAATTTTTAGTAGTGGTTGGAAACTGTTATATACCGCCTATCTCTATACAATGTAAAGGATATATTCAGGGCCCAAGTGCATCCTCACGGTATGAGGAACCTTACGAGGCATACTTATCGCCAATTACGCGTATTAATCGTACTCGTGGTATACAGTTACTCCCGAAGCGCCTGCAGCGGTTTATAAGGGAATCGCGTAATTGTCCCATACTTCATAACCCGTCTGACAAGGTTACGACGCACAAAGTCGTATTTATCACGGACAAGAAATTTTCATATTCCAAGGTCATGCGTGTCTATTTCCATTCTTTTCTTTTTATCGCCATTTAATTTTTAACAACTTTGCATTTAAGGCAATTATGTCACGAACGCGATTTTAACAATCGTGGTAGAATTTTTTTATTTCGTGAATAATGATTTAGGTCTTCTTTTTTATGCAGGCGAATTCAGATTGGCGGATCTCGACCATTTGGAAATTTTATAATCATATTACCGAAACATCATTTTGAAAAAAAAAAATCTGACAGACACTGAAATCATAAGTCTCTCGGTTAAGTTAAAAAAAATACTTAAGTGTAGAGCGATTTGTTGCTGAACAAGACGCCGTGAGCTTTCGAGGCTCGTGAGACACGTCGTGAAGGGACAAGCAGAAGAGACGTCCGTCAATCGGTTGGCTCTCGACTCGTGGCGTCTTGTCCCTCGTCGTTGTTGTCTCTTCGTCGTTGTCGTCTGCTCTCGCGCGATCTCCGCCTCTCCCGAAGCGTATAAGGTCAGGTTACACAGTGAGCGCATTTATACGGTCCTGTATCAAGCGCCTACGTCGCATTGTCTCCCATCTTGACTCCTCTGCAACACTCAATCTTGCTGCTTCTTCTTCTTCTTCTTCTTCATCTATCCAACCTCCGGATAGAAGTAACCAACAATCCTTTTAAACAGTGTTCCACCACTTGTACACATGTCCACACGACCTTCAGAAATGAGCCTGTAAATTTTGTCCTTTTAATAATGAAATATAAATAATTAAGAATTTTTGTTTTCTGTCTAAAATTTTAGATATTGTACTTGAAGATCGCTCGATTGAAATCATATGTGAAAAAAGTCTGTCTACTTTCTGCATATGATTAAAATCTTCATTATCTCATTAGTGATATCATGAAATTTTTTTTTTTTTTTTAAGATAATTAAATAATGGCAAAAATGTTGATACTAAAAAATGAAAAATGTATTAGATTGTTCTCTAATATACAATAAACCTTGTCACTAAATAATCGACTTTTCCTTTTTCTTTTCTTATTACAATTGAAAATAATTGAATAAAATAAGAAAATCGCTTGTGCATATATATACAGTTAAAAGCCTTGGTGAATCCACTGGTTGAAAGCGCTCGATAAACCACGAGAGGTTTAACTTTCACGTCGCGCATATCCTCGTCAGTTCGACAGGCTCTTCGGATTGTGCACTCTTGTCTCGCGGTTCGTTCATGTAGTAATTTCGCTTTGTTCGCTTCCTTCTTCCTTTATCGGAAATTGAATCTAAATCCCTCGTCAGTCTCTCGTCCTCACGTTCTCGCTCGAAAGTGACTCCGCGAGGCCGCCATTTCGACAGCGCTTTGCACTCACGGGATGGCGAATGATTGCGCACCTGATGCACATAATTTGATCGTCCGGTACACACTAGTGGCATTTCAAAGGGATACGAAAAAAAAAAAAAATGTAAATAAATGAAATTCGTACAGAAGTACGTGTGATTAAGGATAGATAGATCGTCGGTGTAGACGACGGATTTATAGCTTCTCAGGTGTATATATACACACATATGCGAGGGACAAAATTCTTGGCTGTAATTTCTCAATCAAGTGCCAGGAGTGCTGTATGAGAGTCGTTCCGTCGACGCACCACCGCAACAGAGGGTAACCATTAAAGGAATATTCATGAACCGGTAGTCGAGAATCGCAACGGGGGCTCTATCAAACGTTATCTCTGTTTACCCTCGCGGGATTCGCCCCTAGAGTGTGATAATCGTAACGGTTTACGTTCGAGGCTCACAGCGAGATGGACAGACTGGACTGAACTGACTATTATATTAGTCATGAAGAAGATCATACAAAAAAATTTGTATCAATTTATTTTGTGACAATAAAGATGTTCCACTTTTAGCATCTGTGAAGATATTTGTATTAAAGTTGCACCTCCTTCTGGTTTTTATTTATCTGTATAATTTTTCGAATCATTTATTAAGTTATGAAGAGTTTTTCTGCAATATAATAAATGACGATGGGTTCCCTTAGACGCACTTACACTCACAGACATTCGCAAGGTACGCACAGACACAGCCTAAGGGTTCTCATAAACCGATCGCAATTGTTGACACTTCACTCTATATCATTTTTCTGTTTCAGATTGTACATTATGCAATGGAGATTACGACGCAGAGTTTATCGAAAGCGCATTTACATGATAATCCACGAAGGTATTATGCTTTACGATCACATAGATTTGTCCAATTACATTGTCCTTACGGTCGGTAATCCAACTGGCTACATTGGAGGCATATTGTGGGAGCAACGACATACTCGCGGTTACCTCTCACGTGTGTAACGCATACTTGCCGCAAACCGAGGGAAGCCTCTGGCCACGTTACGGCAGAATATCAACATAAATCTGATCCAGGACTAATTTTCGTGCCTGACCAGTTACACACGGTCGCCAAGGTCCGAGACGTCAATTATAATGATGATTAATGAAGGCTATATCGTCGTCGCAATGTATAGCAGTATAGCCCCTTCGCACTGAGCGAATGCCTGTCGGGTAATTAAAGCCCTTATGTATCTGAGAAAATTAGCTTCGAATATTTGATGTATCTATAGTGAGTGTACGTGTATAACTACTGCAGTGTACTTCTTGGAAATTGGTTACAATATTTATCGAGCCGGCTCTTCAGTAAGTACTAACTATTCTTCATCGTTATACCATTTATGAATCTTCGCTGATCTTGATGACGTAGCTGATCTTTATTCAGGTCTGCGATCGTGCTGAATGCGCGAGTACTCTATCTCTCTCACGCACACGTACAAGCATTATGATGGCGTTCTGTAAGATTCATGACGTCGTGCACGCATCAGAATTTGTAGATCGTATACGTTTATACACTCGATTTATCCGGTATACGTCGAGCACCTACGAGCACGCGATCCTTAGGCCTCGAGAACACGGCAAACTATAGCTCAATATACATAGGAACGCTTGCATAGTCTACAAAGATATACTTATGAGGTATTCCACGCCAATTCCCCATCTCTTCACCCAGACAAACTTCTGTCTAGTTCACTACTTTTTTTTTTCTATAGTTACCTCAGTGAATTGAGTATGCTCAATTTTTTATAAAAATTTACGCCATCTTTTAGTGACTAAAGAATTTCTTTTACAATTCTTAGCATAATTATAACCCTACCAACAATTTATTTATCGAAAAAACATCGCTGACACATATCATAAAAATAACTGGATAGTTGCTTTGTGGTAAAAATGTAAACTAATAGTCTTCCAACTTGGGATTCTACTTATTTCGCAGCAGTGATGGCAATTTTTCGCTTCTGATAGACAAATTAATAAATAATAGAATTAATGGTTGAATTATAAATGAGCCATGTTCATGAGAATCAAAAAATTGTAGATCATTTTGAATTAATTATTAGGTGAACAGAAAAAAAATACAACGAACCATATCATAGAATCAGAAGCTGACAAATTGACATGGAATACCTTATATATAGTCGAGATTATATGTATATTTAGTGTTACAGCTCGAGGCATGAAGTTTGCCTGGCAATTTCGTAATTAATCGGTAGTACGAACATAACGCTTGATGATAAAACGATCTTGCTTGCTTGATAAAATTCGCATCAATGTGGTAATATAATTTGTCAAAAAATGATCACATTAGAAAATAAAGACAGTAATTATAACTTGATGATTATCTTTAAAAAATCTATACAGTTTCATTAATCTACATCTATAAGATCAAGACCAGAACCAGCGTCATCTTCAGGTTGCGAGTGCGAGCATCCAAAACAAGGAAATGTTCACTTCATTCGTCTAACGTGCTCACGTAAATCTTGCACGTCGACACGACTCAACTCGAAACAAAAATGAGCAGATATGTACACACAAATACAGTTGGGACATGAAGTGTTCAAAATGATACTTGCAATCTGAAAGTTCGGAGATTTCCCCTGAGACGCTCCCGTGAAATCTACGAAACTTTAGTCTGACGACAGAAGACCTGGCATTTCCTGCTGTACCATCGTTCTGCAATGAGATGCTGAGTAAAACGTGATGATGCAACTCATTAGGTTTTCTTTAGAATTACGTGACACTTCATAGTCATACAGTTAATAACTTCATTTGGATACTATTGAAAAAAAAATGGAATCGTGACGTTAGTAAATTAAAATTGGATTTTCTAAAGACTTGTTTTGTCAAATGATCTGTCATGATTAAAAATTTAGTGGCTGTAACTAAAAATGATAATGTGGCAATAACAATCATCTGTTTCAGCTGGAAATACAATTGTCATTCGATACTCTTAGCGTCAGATTGCTGAGATTCTGATCACCATTTTTTTTTTTCCTATAAAATCCTCTCAGCAAATAGTTGGATGAACGTAAAACTCTTCTGTTAGATATACTGCGCCATTATGTTACCTACATAACAACGTCTTGTGAGTCTCAAGTCAGCAATCGGTACACGTCGGATGTTTCTCGTTGTTGAAGAGGTACTCCGAGCACGGAGTGCCACCAAGATTACTCTTGTCCTGAAGGTAGTTTCAGAAAGAGGTATATACCGCGGGGGACTTCCGGGATGCTCGACTCACGCGACACGATGCGTGTCGATCTGTCTCGGTTCGTCGTTCACGTTTCTAGACTCGTTCGCGTACGAGAATGGCACACGTTTAACGACCCAACCCATCAGAACGAGCTATCTTTCCAGTGTCGGTGAGTAAGTAGTACAGAGAGAAGCGACATCAAAGGGAGTATCTTGAAAAGACAGAGGACTTGAGGAAACCTGATGTCACGGAAAGTGACACTGCTGAACTGCAACGACGACAGTAATATCTTCTACATTGAAATGGTAGAGCAATCACATTCATAGTATTTCCATTGTCTCCGTAAATTACTGTTTCCAAATAAAACTTCATTGACTTCAAATGGATAAAACACACGCCACTGAGGTTCACCGGAGGGTCTAGGAAACTTGTCTCACTCCGCAGAACCTAATCACATGTTAAAACATAAAAATATCACTCCGCGATCACTCTCCGTTCACTCCGATTGGGTACCTAAATTTCAACTCGGTATCTTTACGAGTTTTTTATAGTCGCGGTTCTCATTGTTCCTACGTTAGACTACAATTGTTCGAAGGTTGTGTTATTTGTACTCTTAATCTTGAGAATCCCTGTGGGATGATATTCTCTACCAGAGACACTAATGCTTATATGATGTACGACCTACCTTTCTGTGGAACCGTTATGAAGCCTAAAGACCAACGAAGTGAACGACGAAGAAGCAACTCAGCGAATCAGAAAAGACAATGTGGATAAGATCCTGATCGAGAATGCTTACTCTTCATCAGTTAACATCCCTACCAGGTATTTGCAGTCAAGGAACCACCGTTGTATGTCTTCAGCGCTGGGAGATACGACTCTGGATAAACAAGTCGGTTGATTAAAGTTGCATAGGTTATTTGATTTTTCTACGTTGTTAATTCATCTACGCAATGTTTCTTCGTCTATCTGTCTTCTAATGATTCCCGTATATTTCACTTAAGAAATATGAGAGTCTACGTGTCTTTATAATAGAATTTCATTAAGTCGGAATCCAAATATCCTGGATAAAAGCTACGCCGCTTGGAATTCCCGTTTGTACTTCATAGTACAATAGTTATATACGCGGATGCCTTTGTTACGCGCTGGACTTTCCAGAGTCATTATGGATTCTTTTTCATCGCTTCTCTTCACCTTGGCTATTTTACCCTGGTGCATCCATGGATTAAGAGATTCGTGGCGCGGTTGCGATTAGCGCGGTAGATTCTTGAGAATTGCGTTTGCGGCAACAGCGGCTCTCAGAAGAAAGCCACTCTCGAATCCCTATCCAGTCTCGTGCAGGGCACACTCACCTGCGAGTGGAGTTTGTGTATAGCAGTTGAGGGGCGCAAAAGGCACTTAAAGTCTCGAGAAAACGAAACGACTATTATTAAAGAGCGATAAAGTTAGCTTCTTTGGTCGTAATACACATTGGGGTGGAAAGAAAGGAGAGAAAGAAAACGGTGAAAGAAACCGATTCTCGGGGCATCTGGATACAACTGGGGATAAAAGAGGAACCCCGAGACGAAACAATTTCATCCGGGGGAGGGGAACACGCTTGTACACTCGCAAATACAATAACAACGGATATGCAAGACTGTAAAAAAAAAAAGAAAAAAGGAACAAAGCAGAGTTCGAGGTAGACGATTCAACGCTGTCAATGTAGTGGAAAATTCCGATTAACCCCGTTTGGTATACACTGTACGTACAAACACAGGAGGAGGTAAAGAGGCAGGGAAAGGGGATGCGACGGGGGCGCAAAGAATGAACTTACTGAATCGTGACAGCGAGCCAGCTAAGATTTATCTCGGTGTACGCTCGCTCGCCCGCGTATACGTATCTTGATCGTATCGAGAGAAAGAGAGAGAGAGAGAGGAACTTAAAGAAAGAAGAAGCGAAGCGAGACGCCACACGAAAGAAGTCACGACTCAATCCGCGCTGCTTCGGGACGAGAGACGAGGAGCTTGACCGCCGCTCTCCGGATCGATTCGTTTCGATCGCGATCGCGACCTTTCTCGCGTTCATTACATGCCATCCGCACCATCGAAACGTTCCACGGGTTAAAAATTAATGACTTATGGTTGGCTTCCGGTGTGTAAGTACGATAAAAACTCAATTGGCATCCAGCATAGTAATTTGGTAAGCATGTAATTTCTTAAGATTACGTAAAATATTGACAAACACCACAGAACCTGCAATCACAATTTTTATCAATTTTCATATAATTATGTGATTCAGTCAATATTTGTAGTTTATTTCAGGAATATCGAATTAGGTTTTCAATTTTGGTTGTGAATTAGACGTTGATTGATAATGTCACAATCATTTCCAATCGGTGATGATCTCCGAATAAATTTCAATGACATGATTATGGAAGAAACAATTTGACTATAGAGATACAGACAGCGAGATTCAAAGGCATCGAACGCAACTGAAGAACAATAGGATTTTCGAAATGCCTATCATTGTCTGTTTCAGCGGCCCTTTGGATCTGCCCGGAATCTCTGGCCTAACATTGTTCTGGCATAGTTTAGCTTTCCCCATGGACAACAACGAGGATGCCACGTTGCGTAATTTTAATATGCTTTGTTTAAACAGACTTACGATGTCTCAATTTATACTTGGTACATAAGTCCTGTGCTTACTAATACACAGCTTATTTACCTTGATGCGTGTGGTATGAATGATGACATGCCATGCATCAACAAAATTCCGAATCTTTCTACTTTACTTCATTAGAAATTTCCTTCTGCTTGTTAACCAGACTGGTGTTGTACCAATGAAAAACGAAGTCATTAGAATCAGCAAGGATTTACAATGGCATCTGATTGAATCCACTCGACTTGAAAAATAAAAAAGAAAATGATAAAAAAAATTGGAGATCTTTAATCGTTCTTGTATTTCATTATTCCCCATCTCAACGTACACAGATATAGATCATTTGAGTGCACCGATGCGATTTTATTATAGAAAACGCCGCAAAATTCAAGCCGATTGCATGCACAGTACTCATTCGATGTTTGCAGGTATCTTCTTACGAGACCTTCAAGCTTGGTGTCTCCTGACAGAACACGGCAGAAGCGAGAGGGACTCTTGGGTTAAATTCCTAGCGTAGCGATGGTATTATAGGCAGAATAGCGATTACCATACCAACGCTGAACGTTCAAGGAATACTTCAAGGCGATTTCGTTTGTTCAGCGTGCATGGAAAATTGTTCATAGGCTGCTCTTGTTGCCCTCAAAGATGCTTCGCTTCACAGAGGTTTTATCACGAATATAAGGCTTTCTAAGCCTATACCAATGCACCAACATGCAAAGCTGCAAAATCTTCCAAGTCTTTCGTGAACAAGCGGTGAATGCAGTGCAGTTATCGAAGCGCTTCCACGAGTAGAATCGCATATCGTATAGGTAGAAAGGGACTAAGGCACTTCCACCGGCTTGGTGTTGCACGCATCTATTCGTTTGGTGCACATCGACGCGGGACAACGACAGTTTCGACGTAACCGATCGCTATCTTCGGCTAGACAGTAGAATTCGCTTAGTCTTTCAATCTGTGATACTATTTTCTCGTCTTCTTTACAGCTAGATCGTTTCATCATTCTACTGTCCTACTTTTCAATTCCTATACTGTTATCTCAATTCCTGTCAAGATAAACTAGAATAGTTGATTTTTTTAAATGCAAAGTACTTTAAACACTAAAGAGAATTAACTTTTGCTGATGTTTTATTGGTGGTTACCATTATTCGGAGCGAAGGAAGACGGACACATTTATTTCGATGGAACAAAAAAGGGTGAACTTCGGAAAGAGCGAAAAAATTACTCCCCAAATGTAGTAGTTACGACTGTCGGCACAACGCCGTACGGTGGTGTAGTTTCTCGCGTGCTCGGTTGAGTCATTTGCGAAGGCGATTTTCGCTTTCTCGATATCTTTGTCTGTCCTTTGCACTTCAGAACAAACCGCATTTCCTCCATAAATTCATCTTTTAACGGTACCTGAAAGCAATATCGCTTAGCATTATTGCATTTACAGGTTAATGTCGAGTTTTATGATGGTATAGTTACATTTTGCTTGCGAGCGTTCCAACCGATGTCCCAAATAAATTCCCAAAACGTAATAAGGACGGAAAAGGCGACTGCGATCCCAAGGAACCAAAAAACTCCGGCAACATGTTCTATTGTCAGGGGAGTGGCTACAGACCCTTTATTAATAGGTTCCTATAATTGTTGTAATGACATTTTTTCTAATTACTAGTCAGTCGTTGAAGCATGCGCTCTTAATGAAGCTTGGAAGTCTAATCATGACATTGAGGAATGTAATTCTTTGGTCTATGATTCTCTCTAATTCTTTTTTTCTCTAAATATCTGAGACACATCAACTTTGTTGCTATACAGATTGCACAACTTATTCGGTGGTAATAACTATTCAACTGTTGATGAATTAAATTAAATTGACTATTTATGAAATGAACATTCTCACCTTGCATTTACCGCCGTCACGCCTTTCCTCCCACCACTTTTTCTGCAATTGCGAAATTACGCCACCCTCCTGAAGTTCTAAAACAGCTGTATTTAGAGCACCTCTATATTTGTAATCTGAAACAAAAAAGCACATGTTTACGGTAAGTGTTACTGCAACTATCTCAAGATTTAAAAGTTAAATTTAGAATGTTAAAATCTCACTTTTCCGCATTGCTATTCCGTAGCCTTTCGCGTCCAATAAACCACCGATTTGGGTTACATTGCACTCTCTCTCCTTAATGTACTGAATCGAAGATGACTCCATGAGAAAGGCGTAATTTTGATTGGCATCAAGAACTTTATCCCGTCCATCGTCATTAGTCTTGGTCAAAACATCGTCCGCATTTTCCTCCATATACTTAAACATCTTTGCGTATGTTGAGTGATTCGACGCCTGCAATCAAGAATAGAAAACTTACCAAGTTGCAATTAGAAACCTAACTTATGAGTAGCAATTTTCATTAGACTTTAGATATTAGAATTTTAATCGAATTGTTTGTAACTTATATGGGAGGCAGGTCGTTGCTTCATTTTATAATAAACGTACTTTGAAGAAGTTGTAAGTTGAACCGCCCCGCTTAGCGCCATACTTGATGGCCCCATTTAAATTGGCAAGATCCTCGGCCGATTTAATTGGCTTCACAGTGGTTTCGAAAACCAGAGCTGCCGCAAGATTGGCAGTGTACGAATTCATGAGGGTCATGCAGAAAAATCCCCACCAAGCAGCCATTACTTTGGTTGATGATCCACTGCATCAAAAACAATAGACAGTATTCAAAAGATCTGGTTATGAAATAATTCATAATCTGTTAGCGTTTGAGTCTCTGTATTACTTAGCAAGGTAATGTGAGGTATCTTACATCGGCGAAATCTCCGAACCCTGTTGTGTTATAGTACCGATTGTGAACCACAGTGAGTTTGACATTGTGAATTGATTCTCAAGTTCTTCGGGATCCTCCACGCAGGGATCTGGGTTGTTCCACTCTGCTGGGCACATTCTACCGACTAAGGTAAACCACATTGATACGCCGATCCAAGCGAATATGAGGAAGAGCCAGACTTCGTACGACAATGGCGCCAAAAAGGAGAACACATCCGGCGATGCTTTTGTTGGCTTTTTATAAAGTATACTTATACCTGTAAAATGATTATGACAGAGTCGCAACATGATGTGATCAGGTCTATAGTAACAGTATCTATGGTACCTAGATTCATAAAAGGCATCGTAAAATCCACGGCATTTTCACGCTCCGATGTGATTGTCAGATCCGTTATTGCGAGATCTGCATCCTGAGCAATGAAATTAAAAATCTTGATACTTATAATGAAATCTATCTAAATTTAATGGAAATTATAATTGACGACAGAGACGAGTTTCTTCCTTCTGCTAAGGTTCAATATAAATCAATTCATCGAACTAACCCCATTTATAATCGCACCTAGCATCCCTGTCCATGTTCCATCTTTCTCCTTATTTCCGTAGTCCGGAGCAGTTTCCACGAATGTATAGTTGAAATGCAAAATCTTGCTGAGCTCTTGAATTATTTCAATAGTATAACCCTCGTAACGATCATTTCCCACTTTTAATGCCGACGAATCTTTCAGCATGTTGTACGGTGGACTCTGCATGGAAATCAACAATCCATTAAGTAGTTTTATCAATTCAACGTTGATTCCATCCTGCAAACATTCTTACTATTGCAATCAGAATGATGAACGTTGTATTTTGCAAATTTTCTGCCACTGTCTTCGAAACAGCATTCTCATTGGTTTGCCAATCAATACGTTCAGTGCTATTGTATCTGCCAACCTTTTTCAATCCCCTTTTGCCCAACTGAACAATATCGAGTTCGAAGTCACTACGGACTCCATTTGTGTGAATTTTCACCAGGCCGGTCAATCCTCTTATTTCAGTCTAAAAACATGCAATAGGTGCAATTCACATCAATACAAACGAATTTTGTGGTAGACTCTATCCGGGTCTTTGAGAATGCTTACGGTACGAATATAGTTACTCAAAGCTGCACCAATTTCCCAGTTATCCTTTCCATCGCACGCCAATTTCTTCACATTGCCATCAACAACGTCGGCGAACCTTTTGAAAGCTCTCGCGAATAATTGTACCGCATCGTAAATGAGAGCTGCGTCAACGCGCAACTGCGAAAGGCTTTCCAGGCCTAATCTGGACATATAGTCGTCGAATATACTTTGAGCATCTGGATTATCGACATCAACGAGACGTAAACCAGTGAGATTCACTCCGGAATATCCATATGGATCTAGATTGATAGTTTGAAGATCCTGAACATAAGATATACAAAAAAAGAAGGTCAATATAAATTGTTAAGTTCTTCAGCTAATACAAAAGTGCTGTTATTTTTGCTGCAACCACTTACCAAATTGGTGACTATTACGTTAAAACGATCCGACATTATTCCAACTTGCAAGCATTGCTTGAGAACTTCTTCAAGAATTTCGTAGGAACAATCAATCACTATATTCTCCTCCTCCGATTTTCTGACGTCGGTCAATACGTCTCTATAATTCGGTCCATCGCCCAATCGTCGAACTGTCACCGGATATCCTTTTGGATTTGTCAGTTTCAATAACTTATTTGTACGTAATAATCCATCCGAGCTTTCGTACAATATCGTGTATGTTTTCCACTTGAAATCCGTCACCAAATGATGTAATACCTGTTTGAATTTGAAGCGCGCTGTGAATAACGAATATCCGATACGTAGTTTTATCGAAAGATTGCATATTTCTCCATTCATTCACAGCTCACCATTGAGATCGCCTCGGAGTGCGGATAAAGATTTATCGCTTTCAACGGCGCTGGCGTGAAATCCCAACGTCCAACGATATTCGGTATATCCGCTGTTTCGCACATACTCTGTACGATTTCAGCGGCAATCTTCTCGGACGGCCCAAAAATTGCAATAACTCCCTTGTCGAACAGATTACACGCTAAAACAAACTTATTTCTTGTTATCGATTTTCCTTTGGAAATTTGATTTGTTGGTAAACGTTCTATTTACATTTTGTGTGATTTGAAAAAAAAAACTCAAAATCAAATAAATCTTGCGAAACTTAAAGAAAAAAAAAAAACAGTATTGTCATGCTGTATATTAAAATGTATTGCTTACCACTTCGCCAAACTTCGAATACATCTTTCTCAACGACTTGAGAGTCTGGCACGAATTGCACATTCGCTAAATCATCTGAAATACGCCGCAATTTGTTCACTGCATTAATGGACGCGAGAAAGGCTTGTTGACACGTGTCATCTTCTTCGAACAAACTGCCTGTAGATGATATTTTGTTTGTATATTTTCTAGATAGTTGTTGATCCACTTTTCAAATGTAAAACTTACCGATTTTGATTTTTTTTGGAAAGCTCATAACACAGGGGAGGAATATCGTCGTACAGTAAAAGGCAATGAGACATTTTTTCATCCTAAAAAAATATTAATTTATTTGGCTTTGGAATAGCAAGGCAACTTTTCATCGAGAATATTCGAGCGCGCAGAATAACTGCAAAGCATCGGGAAAAAAAATCGAAAATGAAGTGATTGTGGAACATTAAGGCGTCAAGGCTTACCTATATATGTACTATACCAATTCGATTTAACAAACCAAAAATAAATTACAGTAGAAAAATGTATCTTCGGTGTTTTGAACGAAAACTAACTGTGGCCATCGGACACGCAAAAGCAGCGCAGCTGATGCGCGTCGTTTTAGAAGTGCGGGAAGTGCATGTTGCACAGTTCATTCGCCCCACCACTCACGACATCCCCTTCGTGATCGTCGTTCTCCGCATCGCTCGCTGTTTATTTCTGTTTAGTTCAAAGAGGCTTTTACTTGAAAAGTGGGGGTAATGACGGTCAGTGGGTAAAATAACAAACACCTGTATTGCATACGATTTATAAGTGGTAATGTTCATGTGACGAGCTCCAGCATTTCAACAACCCTGAATTTGAGGAAATTCCTATATTTCATCTATCCATCTGTTCTAGATAATACTTTTGAGAGAAGCTTAATTTTAGATCGTCTGGTGGCCCGCATAAATTGACAACACGGGAACGACGCTCTTTGAGCAATTTGGCACAACACTCGTATCGACTACTAATTGTGTTGTCCACTTGTCATTGATTCGAAACATAGTTGAAAATTTATGAAAAAACTTTCTGTGAGAATCTATGAGTATCCGTGATCGTCTGTGAGTGCGTATGAGTGTCCGTGAGTGTCCATGAGTGTCTGTTAATGTCCGTGAGTATCTAAGAGTGAGTGCTTATGACTATTTGTGTGTGTCCGTAAATTTGAATTCGAAAATTTGCATTTAGATATTACGAGATGTCAAATTTTCCCTATAATCAACATTCATAGCATTCCCGATGGAAGATGCGGCTGACCGTTGTCGTAGTATTGGCCATGATTTCCATCTTTCCGGGTGCGATAACCCAAACCTATTTCAAGTGTCATATAACCCGGTCTATTTCGAGAATCGTGGCCTACATCGATTTCCAGCAAGTATCATTTGCGTTAACGCACTTGCACTTTAGTCACACATAAGTAAGCCAGATTATTATGAAACTCACATGTTCAAATTTCTGCTCTTCACGATGTGGAACAAAAGGCAAATTGTGGAAAAACAATATTCATAATAATACAAATGAATGTACAAAAAAAAAAAAAAAATTGCGGGTATGCTGGGTGTTAACACTTTTCCCGTAAGCCCGACTTTCGTGTCTTCGATGAAAAACAGTCTACGGTGGTATACTCTTTAACGGCAGCTGTTGACCACAAATAACGTGGAAGAGGACGATGGCAGTTTGCAATGCAGAATATAGGTTGGTGTATGCATGTCACAGATAGTCTGATAAAGCGTGGGTGGTGCACACGTGCGCAAAGTTCCGCCAGAAGTTTCTCGTGCGGCGCCTGGGCCGTCAACTAATGCGATAGTGCTCATCGTCAACAGCCTGCCGACTATTCATCAGGCGGCGAGTCAACGAGAGGCGTTACTTGCAATACAACGGCATTTAAAACACAAAAAAAGATTTTTGTTATAAACAAATATTTCGTTGTTGAAATCTTTGTTCTCATGCTGCACAAAGAAAAAATCTGAAATCAGAGGAAAATGACAAAAGTAATGACAAAAAAAATGGCTTTAAAAAACATAAAAATGTTGTCTCCTCCTATAAAACATACTTGAAAAAAAAAATTGTCGCTGCTTCTTACAAAAAGAGTCCCCTATACAGTACAAACGAAACTCAATTTTTTCTAATAAAAAAAGGTTGCCCACAAACGTCAACAAATTCTTTTAGTAAATTTCACAAAAAAAGAAAGTTCAAATACAATTGATTCAAATTTTGTATTTTCATTTAACAATTTTTAATTTTGAAAATTTTTTATATCTTTTACTACTTTATTTTAACATTTTCTTTTTCTGACGGCTATTTGATCATCTATACAAGCCGCATTTATAAGATTCTCGAGTTGTTCTCATCTGTTAGGCTTACAAAATGAATTTTCTCGTGACTGAACACACACACACATTTCTCCGGCAAGAGAGTAATGTATCTTATTCGTTGGGATTTTTTCTCTCGTCAGCAATGTCAGCCGCTCGTGTTTTCGCTTTTCTTCTCTGAGCGCTCTCTATCTATGCCGCCAGGAGACTCTCGCCGATCGAAACGAAAGTGCGCGAAGGAACTATAGTGAAAGGAGGAAAGCAAGATAAAGAACGAGGACACGTATATATATATATATATATATATATATATATATATATCCGAGTGCAAGAAGAGAGTAAACGTACGGACGCGATGGAAAAGACAGAGTCACTCGTGCGAGCGCAAAGCTGTACGTCATGTCGCGCACTTTAATGGGCTTTTAATACTGCTTTACGACCACCAGCGCGAGGTCTCTTTGTGATGGGTAACCAGCCACCATTGCAAACTCAGCTCGTATCGAGCCTCGCTTGTGTGAGCTATGTATGAGTTTGCTTATCCTTTTACTTTTTATTATTCCGCTGCGGCGATGACTCCGCGGCCTTCCAACGCACTTTTGGTGTCATCGGATTCTTCTCCTTCAACATATTCGACAAATGTGTAAAAATCATTGCTTGAAAATTTTTAGTCTTCACAAAAAATTGGTTATCATGATTCGTTTCAAAAAGTTGAATTATTTGACATGATAAACTTGTATAATTTTTCACTGCATTTATCTATGTTAAATTACAGAATCTAGAAAACATGATTCATACAAAATCTTTAGAGCTCTGTGTTCTAGGGTTAAAAGAACGCGATCAAAGATTGCTCTATGACATTTTATTATTACATCATTTTTTTATTCTATTCTCGTATTACCAATGTGATGACAGAAATTTAATTTTTACACCTAATAATAAGTTACATACTGAAAATAACTCCTCTACGTAGGAAGATTTTTTTCTGTCGCAAGCCAGCAGCATGAAGATCTAGGGAAAAATGTATGTCTTCATTGACCATTTAGGATCTCGTACCCCTGAATGGATCATCAGTTCCGACGGAATACAAAAAATCGTGCCTACATCATCCACCAAATAGGTGAAGAATCAGTTAGTTCTCCAGTGACGTAGTCATGACCGTGGGTACAGAGCCGTAAGGCGGTGTGCTCTGATCTCTGCTGATTCCTCTTAAACCTTCCGACGAGGATCTTCGTCCTCTCACTGGTTTAACATGTCCTTTGCACCTCAGTACGAATCTCATTTCCTTAACAAATTTCTCCTTGAATGATAACTGTAAAAAAACGTACTTTTGTTGATCAAATCTCAAATAGGATTCTGAATACCAAACAAAAGCGACATTCAGTTAAGAGATAGGCATTTAAATAATATTCCTTAAATATTACTTAAATACTCCTCAGAGCAGGAATCTCAAGCAGTACGAATCAAATGAAAATACCAAAATCGCTGAATCTACCAAAACTCATTGATCATTTCAACGAAGCCTTTTTCTCTGTGTGCTTCGTGAAAAATATGAAGAGCAAAAGCGTAATACTTACACGCTCTGTGTGAGTGTTCCAACATATGTCCCAGACGAATTCCCAAATTGTAAAAAGTACAGCGAGGGCTACACCTATCCCGAGAACCAAAAATACACCGCCCACATGTTCCAACGTCATTTTGCTGCTAGTAGTCTCTACAGTTGCTTTCTGCAATGAATTAAAATCCAATTATCAACAATTCTACAATGTACTAAACCTACTTTTAGGACATCTAAGCCATTTGCTTGTCGAAATTATTCACATTAACTTACATCACACTTTGCTTCGTTGTACAATTCTTTCCACCATTTGTCCTCCAAATTTCTAAGTGTCGCGTCCTCTTTGAGTTGCAATATTACATTATTGAACTTGCGTCTGTGCTTAAAACCTGTAAAAATATCCATTCTTACGCGAAGTCTCAGATTTTTGTAATAAATTTATTATCGATTTTATGAAAATGTGAGAAAGGAACATAGAAAAAAAAGGTTGCAAAGTCAAGCATTGCACATTGTTTCCACATAATTATTACATTTTTACAAAGCCACCTCTACGAGAATGCAAAAATGAATTGAATTTATGTATGAAATTTTAATTTAATTAATTTTAAATATTTATGGTAATAAAAAAAAAATTAATGAGAGAAATCGTCGATGACGAGACCTCACCTTTTCTCATTGCAATCCCATAACCTTTCGAATCTAAGTCATGTTCATTAACCTTAGACAAGAGGCAATATCTTTGCGCGACATACTCAATCGTTTTTGACTCCATGAAAAACGCGTAGCCACCGTTTTCAGCCAACACTTTGTCTCGTCCTTCTTCGTTGCTATCCGTCAAAACTTCTTTCTCATTATCCATCATGTATTCGAACATTGTTTTGTGTATCGGTTTGTCGGAAACCTAAAAATTTTCAATGCATCTTCATATTTTACAATTTAAAAGATGATTAAGATATATATATTATTTTCTTGTCTTATTGAGTGATCGTAGTTTTAATAAATATTTACCTAGATGGAAAAAAAGTCAATGTTAAATTATAGTTTGTTACAAACGTTATAATAATTACTAATCTAATTGGCCAAAAATACATAATTTTTACTGTCGAGTGCGTCCAACTTACATTGAAGAAATTTAAAGTCGCTCCATCTCTTTTCGCCCCGTATTTTATCTTCCCTTTCATATTGGCAAGTTCTTCAGCGTTCCTGAATGGTATGACGACAGTCTCGACAACCAGCAAAGCGGCGATATTCGCAGTGTAAGATGCGACCATAATTAAACAGAAGAACCACCATGCGGAAGCCAACATTCTCGTCGATAATCCTCTGATGAAACAAATAGATAAAAATTAGCACATAGCGTGATGGAAATTCGTTTAAATTGAAATACAAAACTATATTTTGTACACGACAAATTTATTTTGTATACAAAAGTTATTGTGCTTTTGAACGAAACAGACACACAGACAGAAATTCGTGAATAATTTAGGTAATTTTTTAAAAAAATGTATCTAAAAAAAGAAAATACATGTATTTTTATATATAATATAAAAATATATGTTTTATTATAAGCTTATTGTAAACTTACATAGGTGCGATTTCAGAACCCTGCTGCATTATAGAACCGAGAGTAAACCACAGAGCATTCTTTAGTGTGAATTGATTCTCCAATACCTCGGGTTCCTCTATGCATGGATAAGGACAATTCCACTCGGCTGGACACATTCTGCCAAGTGCAAAAAGGCATAGGGAGACGAAAAGATAGGCTGCTGCTAGATAGTAGTAAACTTCTTTTGAGAATGGCGCGAGAAAGGAAAAAAGACTCGGCGCTGCTCCCGTTGGTTTCTTATAAAGTATATTTATACCTGAAAAAAAGAAGATGTAAATTTCTTATTACGTGACGTGACTGCACAAAATGCGCAATCTTCGACATGTATCGTCGTTGCGTATATGGGGCATTTCATACCGATTCGATCTGGGTCTAACCCAGGTCCTCTCGAATTTGATTCCACGATTTTTTATATTGTAGCTCCAACTCTAAGAGACAACCAGAATTTTTATTCATTTTTTTTTAATCATTTCATACGACTTATGATTATTTAAAATCAACAGATCGAATGTCACATATAAATCTGAAAAAAATTCTTGAAAATCCTGTGTCTTATATAAATACTTGTGAGCTTGAAGTCAAAGTGACAATTTTTTAGATTCACGGAATTTTATTTCAGATTTTTTCTAACACCATAAAAAATAAGAAAAAGTTTTCTTTTTATAATCATAACATCATTTTCTGAAGAAACAAAAATATCGCTTTCGAAAAATTTGAAAAAAGTTTCGAAAGTCCTGAATAGAAAAAAAAATAGAAGCATAAAATATTAATATCTGATTCAGGATTTTTAAAAAAAATTTCAAGTTTTTCTGTAACGTCGAACGAAATGTTGGTTTTACATATTCATAAGTATGTCAAATGTTTAAAAAAAAAGAAATATAATACAAATTCTGATTGTCTCTTAGAGTTGGGGAAATGATAGAAAAAAAAGTGGATCAAATCCGAGAGGTCCTGGGTCAGACCCAGATCGAATCGGTATGAAATGCCCCATATAGATATAATACTCTACCGAGATTCATAAAAGGCGTCGTAAAGTCCACGACGCTTTGTCGTTCTGCAGTTATTGTAAGATCCGTTATAGCCAGATCTGCTTTCTGTGAATGCGAATTGAAACTTTAATAGTCCGATATCCAATTTAACGACACACGCACATACATATATGTATATATATATATTGTATATATATTGTAGCATTGTCACGCATATCACTGCATGTGTTAGTAAATATCTTCTGAGGCAGCAACCAAGAAATCGTACTTACCGACGTGAATTGCGCGGAAATTCAAGAAAGACATCAGAGGTAGCAGCATCACTTGGATTCATGCATTTGCAAGAGAGCTATTCGAGTCGTGCTTCGTTAGTAGCTTAAATACACATAGAAATGAAAATCTACAAAGCTGTTAAATTTTTTTTAAATTCTTTCTAGGTTTAGTTATTTTTTCTTTTTTTTTTTTTTTGTAAAAACGTAAAAAGCAAATAAACGTAAAAAAACAATCTGAAAAAATCATGTAATTCATGTGTAAGTGGCACTAATAATGCCAAAAAAGGCAGATCGATCTTCAACCGTTGCTTTATTATTCGATGAAAATCGATTTTCACTTTGTCAAAAGATGCAATAAATAATAAAATTAATATAGATGCAATAAATAATTCTTAAGTGGCGATATATTAGAAATGCACAATCATCCAGAATGAAGTGTCTTTAAACACTCACCCCACCGATAATATCACCCAACATCCCGGACCACTTTCCATTTTTCCCGCGACTACCGTAGCCACCATTGTGAACGATAAAGGTATAGTTGAATTCCAATCGCTCAGCCAGCAATTTAATCAAATCTATGGCAAAGCCTTCGTAACGATCATTTCCACTTTGCTTTATCGACGAATTTGTCAACATGATATGCGGTTTATTCTGCAAAAAAAAAAAACAAGAACGATGAAATTTCAATATCATTTGTGAGATAACAAAAAAATTATTTCAACTCGTTTGTCAATACCATTGCGATCAGAATTTTGAAACTAAGATTTTTCAATGTGTCGTGTTGAGACTCCTCGATTTGAAAGCTATTCGTAAATTTGGCCATCGTTGTATTGTATGTGCCTGCTGATTTTAATCCCTTGTGATTTAGGTAGACAACGTCAATTTCAAAATCACTGCGAAATCCATCTATGTGCGTCTTCACCAAACCGGTAAGACCGTTTATTTCAGTCTGTTGACGTTTAACCAGACAAATGATTTTTATTTTCGCTCTGTGATTAATAATTTTCACGTATGTGTGTGTGTTTTTTTTTTAAATACTTACGGAGCGTAAAACGTTATTTAAATACAGACCAAACTCCAAGCCATCCTTTCTGCTGCAAGATAACTTCGAGACGTTGACTTCTGTTTCGTTGAGGGTTACATTTAGAGCATCGGCTAATAATTGTATTGCGTCGTATGTGAGAGCCTGTCCAATGCGCAATTTTGAGAGATCTTTCACTTCGCCCAAATCACGCAAATTATTGTTGAATATATCTTGAGCGACAGGATTATCCACGTCAACGAAACGTACACCGATTAGTTTTACGCCGGAATATTTGTATGGCTCGAGATCTATGGCTTGGAAATCCTGCGCATAAAAGAAAATTGTTGGATAAGTTTAAAAAACTGTTGACGTTGATATTCAATACGTAATTTGTTATACAAAAATTAAATTAAAAATAATTACTGTCCTTCATAAAAGAAGTTTTGATTTCATACATTTTTTTTTCTCAAATTTTCACTATTTTGAAAAAAGTTATGATAATTTTGTAATTTTCTTTTTTATATCACGCTTATATTTGGTACAAAAGTTGGATTTAATTTGTAGCATATTGTTCGAGGGGTTGAAATTTTAATTCATTTTGGAATTCTTGAAAAAAAAAAAGTATTCTCCTACTACAACTCTTTAAAATGTAAAATATATCTAGCTAAAAATTTCAAAATAATTTTCAAAAAGCAAAAAATGATGACAGTGTTTCGTTAGATTTTTCTTTTCAGGTAAACATACCAAATTTGTAACGATGACTTGATGTTTTGCAGAGAGTATCCCCGATTGCAGTGATTGTTTAAGAACTTCTTCAAGAACCGTATAAGAACAAGCGATAATAATGTTTGTTTCCGTTGTTTTTCTGATGTCAATCATCGGTTCCCTATTTACAATTTTTAATACAAACACAAAAATAGTTTACTTCATGCGATACAATTTTTTTGTTCGCATTATTTAGTGCTCGATATTTAATATATAAATACCTGTAATTCGGTCCATCGCCTAAATGACGAACCGTTACTGTTGGACCAGATGCATTGTATCTTTTAAGCAACCCGTTGAGCAATCTGAGATTTTCAGTTTTGTCATACAGTATCGTGTAGCCTTTCCACTTGAGTGTTTCTACTAGATTGACAAACAACTGAAAAATTGTAAGTACAATTGTGGATCTGAGTTGAAATTATTTCTTCGTGTTCTAACATTCTTTTTCTTATTATTTAAAATAATTGAAAGAATCAGACAAAAAATATTGAAAAAAATGTTAAAAAGTCACTACATTTTTTGTAAAAATTAAAAAAATATATTTCCAATTAAAGATTTGTTTAAAATTAGGTAGCGCCGCTAAATTGCGTTTTTGTTTTTTTTGCAGAAAACTCACCTTAGAAAGTTCCTCAAAGTGTGGATAAATATTAATGGATCTAACTCTAACTGGATCGAGATCCTCGCGCCATACGATATTCGGAAGATCGAATTGATCGCACATATTTCGAATGTATTCAGCGGCGTATTTCTCAGTGGGTCCAAAAATTGTTACGATCCAATTTTCAATAACCGAACACCCTGAAACAAACAGATAATCATGTATTAAAAACTCCTATGAATTTATAGAAAATAGTGAAATTATTTTAAAAATAATTTTTATCAAAAGAGATTTAATTTTTCTACAAACAATTGAAATATTATTCTTTGAGACTTACCAGTTTGTGAAAGTTCGTAGAGATCATTGGTAATTTCTCGGGTACTTGGATTAAAATAAAAAGTCTGAGTCGAATTCTTTTCATACATTATTTCGTTCACCCTTAAAGCGTATCGCTCGAAGACTTCTCTACTCGGATCATCTTCGTCGAACAAACCAACTAAAAAATTATTTTTATTATACATGAATCCTACAAAAGTTACAAATAAATAAATACATTCGCATTTTACTGATTAAAAAAAATGTACAAATTTAATGTACCGGCAATGAAATTTTTTATGCATGAACTGGTGCATCAAATTTAATATACAAGTATGATGTAAAAATTAAAGTATTTTTATATTTATTACTTTATTTTATGACCTTGAAATTTTCTACATCTGCAAAAAATGTACTTTAGCAAGGTGTAGCGACTAAACTATTAACTTGAGAAAAAAAAGTCTGAAAAAAAAAGACTTTTTTTGAAAAAATCCGTTTAAAGACAAATGAAAAAGGAAAAGAAAAGTCCCCAGACTTTTTTTCTCAAGTTAACAATTTAGGCGCTACACCTTGCTAAAGTAAATTTTTTGCAGTTGCAGAAAATTTCAAGGTCATCGTTATTTTTTTTTATTCTTGTATAAGGTGCATTAATTTTATATCACAGTTGTACATTAAATGTAATATACTACAATAACAACGTTAAATTAAATTTAAAGCAAATTTTTTTTCCCGAATTTGTTTAAATTTGTCTCTTACCTATATTCATTCTTTTTGGTAATTCGGAATTGCACGTACTGAATACCACTGTGCAGCATAATACCAGAAGACATTTCTCGAACATCTTACATCAATCATTCTAATAAAAGCCTATTGGAATTAAGCCACGTTAATTTTTTTTATACCACTATTGGAGCGCCGGTGTTTATTGCAAAATACTTTCGTGCTATTAGAATTCACAAATGGAGCGCGAGAGTACTTGAACATCTGACGTTTTTGTAAACGTCGAACAGCAAGGCGACTGTGATTTTCAAGTTTCGCTCGCGAGAGAGGCACAAACATTTATGCATACTCCACGAAGCAGCATCAGGCTTTCAACCGCTTGTTTGATTGATTGCACTGTGTGTTTCAACGAGTTAATGGATATCCTATGCAAAATCCATTGATGTGTTATTCTCGAGTGTCACGTTGCAGTTACAACCTGTTTAAACGATGAAGACACTGCAGCTGAAAATAGTCTTCACCGTAAGCCAATGAACTCTACATTTCTTATTTTTCTCTATATTATTTTGAAAAAGAAAAAAAAATTGAAACAAAATTCTTTAAATGCACAAAACATTCTACCAAATATCGATGTATTTTTTATTTGCCTGAAAATTTTAGAGGGCACAATGAAAAGGGATGAGAGTTTAGGCATTAGATTTAAACATTTTTTAATCAAATGAATTAATTATGTTTAATGATATCAATTCACAATAAATCTATAATGAAAGCATCGTCAGGTTGTTAGTTATGAAAATGTTAAAAACTTTTTTTTTAAATATTCTATAAAGTAAAACCGAAATTTTTGAAAAAAAATGTTGCACACATTTTCGAAAGAAAAGTGGTATTACAACAGGTTAAACTAAATTTATGTTATAAAAAAGCTTTAAAAAAATATATAACAACCAATTTAGAGAAAATTAGCTCCGTTTATTTTTGCACAGTTTTATAGAAGTCAAAATTGTAATTGTTTAATTATAAATAAAAATAAAATACTAACATTGAAAAATGGATTTTTACCGGTAATCTTTCTCCACAAAAACTAATATTTTTTTTATAAAAAATTAAGATTTGTCCATAAGAAACAATTTTTTCAAAATTTCGTTTTGTACTCATAAAAATATGTATAATATTAATAACGTAACGAACGTCGAAAAAAAAAATTAATTCATATCAATACGAAAAAAAATCTGCAATCTAACATCTGACAGATACTCATCCCTTCTCATACAGAAGATCCTGTAGAATATTCAGATAATTTAAAATTCATGTACATAATCCACTAAAATCGTAAAATAGTAAAAAATTCTATTTATTTTTATTACAATTATTATTTACTGTAAAAAAAAGTTTCATTAACCAAATAAAACGTGCTTTAGAGTTTGAAGACATCTCCTATATTGGGTTTATAGAAAACTTAATATTATATCTACGTTTATTCATACTCGAAGAATTCAACGATTTCCGGAAAATTTGGTTAGTCGACAGAAATTCCGGAAGCAACATAAAATACAACACGAATTCTTTCTCAGAATGGTTAAGAGGCAATAAAAGACATTTTGGAAGATAAATCGTGCCAATAAATGCAAATCTGTTTATTATCCGTGAAAATAAATAAACATTCCTCGGGTTGCATCTTAAAATTTGCGTTTATTGAATCTTTCTCTCCTCCATCTCCTCCTCTTAACAACGTGCATCGCGCGTGCAGTAAAAACAGCGTGTTTGTTCTTAGTTCCTCGCGTGCCCCAAGATGACATGCTGAAGAAATGAAAACACAGGAAGCTCATAAAGATGCTGATATATTTAGACTCTGCCAACGTGGTTTCGGAGTGACTTCATTTTTACGAAATACGACCTATACGATTTTCTTTGGATGTACACGAACTCTTTAAACAATCATCAATCACAATTTCATACGGACACATATTTATTTGCCTGAAAACAAATTCGAAAAAAAAATTACTTTTCTTGCAATGACGACTATTAAATAATTTCATCCGAACAAATTAATATTCGAGAAATAAGTTCTATTTGGAATCTATCATAATATTATCACTATTATTATTATTATTGTTATTATTATTATTGTTAATGCATCGAGATAAATATTAATAATTAATAATTATTTATAATCGTTTCGTCAATCCGGTAGCACTATCCACTTTTCTAAGCACAAAAAAAGCATGTCTGACAGATAAACGAAACGTGAACCTGAAGCAAATTCACGCTATTGATTAAAAATTTAAAAATATACTTTTTAACACAGTTATATAGAATTGTTTAGGAAAAATAAAAACGATATCTTCGTGGTTATTAGAACAAAGCTCACAAAGTCAAGTTTCTCACACGTGGTCGAAAAAAAAGAACCACCGAAAGAAAAGAGGGTGTATATTAGTGGAAATTCAAGATCCGGCTCACCTAAATCAACTAAGATTATTTGAACAAAATGAACAGTCACAGAAATAGATTAACAATAGAAAAATATATCCTCTGAATTCTAAACGCAAACTAAACTTCGGAGCAGGAGTTGCGTTCCAGACGCTCGTCGTTTTCGAAGTGCACGAGCTGCCGTTGCCGAGGTCTGTTCACCCCACCCCTCTCACATTTTTTTTTCTCTTGTCGTTGAACGTCGCGTTTCTTTTCTCTTTTTTTCTTTTTATTTCATTTCTGTTCGAAGACGTGTTCTATATATTGCTACCGGAGAGACGGAAAAACCGAAAGCTCTGTCGAGAGAATTCGGACCAGAGCGTGTTACTTTTATTCCTGAATGTTCTCTGGTTCTCCGGTTGCGGTCTCTGACCTTCCTTTAACAGAGACATAATGTAGACATTTAAAATCAGTAGTTAGAAACATTTGAATGTTGGACTTCCTCACTGTGGAAATTTTCTTTTTTTTTTTTAACCATTTTTTCTAAATAAATTATCGAACGACACATTTTCAAAATATGAAAAAGTTATGAAACCCCTTTTTTGGATTATAAAAATTTTTGATCACCGAGCCGAAGTTGGCCGGCGATTCCTTCTATTTTTTTCGCATTTTTTCAATTTAACAAATGAAGAAAAGTCGAAAAACATAGGAACTTTACGATCGGCAGCAGCTGGAAAATGTTTGAGTGCAGCACATGTTTTTTCGATTTTTTTTCTGATTTTACCAATGTATATATATTATTTCGTAATGTGACGCTTAATTTTAAAAAAGGCCTAATTTGAGATTATTTAAGGAAAGTCTCAAAATTTATTTGAAAACATTCTCAAAGCTCATATGCTGCATACAAAATTTGTTTAGCTACCCAAAATGTTTATTTTCGGAAAAAGAGTTTTTAGATTTTTCGCACGTGTAGTTCGTGAAATTGTTTTAAAAAATCGTAGATAATTAAAAATGTGCAAAAATCTTTTTTTTAAATATTACTGATTTTTAGACTTATGTCAAAATCATATGAAAAATAGCGGACCCAATCGGAAGGGCCCCACTTTTTGACCACAAACGTAACCATTTTTTAAACTGTAACTTTTATTTAAAAAAAAATCCGTCGTTTTGTGAATTTATAAACTTCACAAATTAATCAAATACTTTTTTAAATCAGCAAAAAAATCGTAAATTACAATTGATTTTTTGTCAAAGTAAAATTCGGATTAATTATTTATTTGACAAAATTATTTTTTTGTAAAATGCAATATTCGGATATTGCAACATGAATTATAAGAGTGCAATTGATTGAAATTGCGCTGTGGGGAAATGATATATAAACATCATCCGGTCATTCATTTGCTTTATTCACTCTTACAGCTCAATTATCGAATTTACATGTGCACCTACGTTTTGTTAACCTATTGATGGCTGATTTTGCCATTTGGAATTATGATTATTTATATCAGTTTATTTTTCATTTTTTCACGTTAGTTGTCGAACGTATTATCATTTTTCTTTGTTCCCATAAAAATATACCTAATTATCTGCAATAGCTTGGTTATTATCATGTATTATATTATAATATTAATAATTTTGTAAAATATTTATCTTTTGGCACCTAAGTTACTTCTTGAAATATAACAGAAAATGTGATTGCAATATTTACGTTTTTACAAATGTTTATATTTATAGAAAACAAAGGTTGAAGTAATCATCTCGAGGCGACTGCTTTTTTTTTAGATGACAATTAAAACAAGAAATAGTAATTTGCCTGTAACTGATCTGGCGAAAAAATTATTCCTTTTCTGTTGTCGTTATTACTGTTGGTATGAATCCATAAGGTGGTGTACTGTCTCTGGTGCTGGGGTCTGTATTCTGCGAGGAAGCCTTTGGTTTTCTTGCCGGCTTCTCACTTCCCCTACACTTCAGTATGAACGTCATTTCCTCTATGAATACATCTTTGAAGGATAACTGAAAAAAAAAAAAAAAAAAACATAAAAATGTAATTTTTTTTTTCAAAATGCTTTAGAGATATTACAAATTTTTGATGAATATGTTTAGCTATTTACATTCTCCTTGCGAGAAATGCAACCAACTTCCCAGATGAACTCCCAGAATGTGAAAGGTACTGAAAGACCGATACCGATTACCAGTACCAAGAATACACCACCCACGTGATTCAGTGTCAGTTCGGTCGCGGCTGTTGAAGCTGCCGCCTCCTAAAATTATTTAAAAAGAAAAGGTTAATTTTAATTTTTTTTTTGTCGGCTCTCTGGTTCTGCGAAAACGATTTCAACACGTATAAATCTGTGTACGATTTGTGTTGGGATGTTTTTGTAATCACAAGTAATTTTTTCGATTTTATAATCTTTACACCACTCGTTACTGTTTCCTCACCTTACACTTTCCACCACCACGCTTCTCCTCCCACCATTTTTTCTGCAACTGCGAGATAAGTCCGGTCTCCTGAAGTTGCAGCACAGCTGTATTAAGCTTATTCCTATATTTATAATCTGAAAAATCACATTGTTTCACATTCATGACAAATTGTCGGCTACAAATTCAATGTAGATTTCGTGAGCAACGTTGAGCTATTCCGAGTACTTTGAAATAGATTCTTTTTTTTAGAGCTCACTTTTTCGCATAGCTATTCCATAACCCTTGGCGTCTAATAAACCTCCGATTTGTGTCACACCACATTCTCTCTCCTGAATGTACTGAATGGACGAAGATTCCATCAGAAAAGCGTAATTTTGATTTTCATCGAGTACTCTGTCTCTTCCTTCGTCATTGCTCTGGGTAAGAACTTCCTTTGCATTTGCATCCATGTACTTGAACATCTTTATGTAGGTCGAATGATCGGAGTCCTAAGATTAAACATACGTAGTTTGAAGTTATTATTGTAAACTAAATTTATTTCTGTAAAAATATATTTTTCTATCAATTTAATAACAAGTTTATATGTTCAATTGAAACACAAAAATGTTGTTCTCACTTTGAAGAAATTGAAGGTTGAACCGTCTTTCTTCGCACCATATTTGATTTCCCCGTTCAAATTTGCGAGATCTTCTGCTGAGTCTATCGGTTTTACGATGGTATCGACGACAAGACAAGCTGCCAGATTCGCAGTGTATGATGACACCATTATTAGACAGAAGAACCACCACGAAGCACCCATCATTCTCGTTGACATTCCTCTATGTCGGTGAAACAGAAAAGTTTATACCAATTTTTCGATAGATTTGGAGTATTTTTACTTTTTCTGCTTCCTGAATTGCTTTCATCAATTGAGATGGAATACAGTTCTACCTGAATACGACACACGCTAATGCAAAAACTTACATTGGGGCGATCTCAGAACCTTGCTGCATAATAGCACCGATGGTAAACCACAGTGAATTTTTTAATGTAAATTGATTCTCAAGTTCCTCAGGTTCCTCTATACAGGGATAAGGATTGTTCCATTCGGCGGGGCACATTCTTCCCACTACGAAAAGTAATAGCGAGACCAGCAGGAATGCTCCGATAAGATTGAGCCAAACTTGAACTGAGAATGGCGCCAAAAAGGCAAAGAGACTCGGTGGTGCTTTCGTTGGCTTTTTATACAATATACTTATACCTAACAAAATTTTTTATTGATTGAACGACATGTATCAAGCAAGTACGATAGTAGCTGGTGGAACTATTTACCAAGATTCATGAAGGGCATTGTGAAATCCACAGCACTCTCTCGTTCTGCTGTAATTGTCAAATCGGTTATAGCAAGATCAGCTTCCTAAAATAAAACAAAGTTCATAATCATATCCACATGATGATCTAAACGCAACAAACATCACATGGAATCCAAAAATTGTTCAACTTATTTCCTCTATGGATGATTTTATTTTAAAGGTATAAAAAAGATGAGGAGGTAAATTGCAAGGTCTAATTAGCAGGCTCACTTTCGAGAAATCCGATAAATTCGATGTTAATGAAAAAACAATTTTTCGACATTCACGGAAATGAAAATCCAATTTCGATGCTACATTAGCACTAAACTAACTGGAACAAACTGACAATGAAAAGAATCTAGTGATCGAAGTTCATCGTAATCACCCCTGCAATAATCTTCCCCAGCATTCCCGACCATTTTCCATCTTTGCCTTTGCTACCGTAATCCGAAGGTACCTCGATGAAGGTATAGTTGAAATGCAAGATCTTACTGAGCTCTTGGATAATCTCTATAGCAAAGCCCTCGTATCGATCATTTCCAACTTTCGTTACAGATGATTCCTTCAACATATTGTACGGCGGACTCTGTAAAGACGATCAATTATGAATCCATTTTTAATTTTCCAAAATTGAATCATTGTCCGTTGCCACCAGTTTTTTTTTCTCATCGTACCACAGCGATCAGCACAATGAACGTTGCGTTTTGTATATCATTGTCGTCAAATAACGAGTCCGAAGTATCATCAGGCTTCCAATCGATACCGCTCGATGAATTATACGTGCCAACCTTTTTCAAACCAGCAAGATTAAGCTGAAGTATATCGAGTTCGAAATCACTGCGAAATCCAGTTATTGCGAATTTTACCAGACCTGTCAATCCCCTCATTTCGGTCTATAGGAAATAACAAGATCTAGTTAATGATGCGAGTCCATTTTACTCGAAAGTTTATACGAAGTTACAAGCGATTTTTTGCAGCTTCTACTCACAGTGCTGATGTAATTTTGCAATGTTGCACCTGTGTCCCAATTATCTTTGCCATCGCAGGTCAATTGCATTATATCACCCTCGAGCTCATCCTTGAATCGCTTGAAAGCTCTGGCGAATAATTGCACGGAGTCGAATATCAATGCCGATTCGACGCGTAATTGCGTCAAGCTTTCCAAACCCATATCGAACAAATAATCGCTAAATGTCGTCTGGGCGTCTGGATCATCGGCGTCGACGAGACGCAAACCGGTAAAATTAACTCCGGCATATTGATAGGGTTCTAGATCGAGAGTTTGAAAATCCTGCGCATCAAAAGACGATCGATGGTGTAATTGATACGGGGAATTTGTATTATACCATGATCATATTCAAGTAGATAAGCTATGCCGCTACGAACTTATATCGGCAATGCAGAGTCCTACATTTACCGACTGCCAGTAATGCAGAGTCCTGCCTTTGCCGACTACCAGCAATGCAGATGCCTACCTTTACTGACTACCAGTAACACAAATTTCTGTCTTACCGGCAGTGAGTAAAGTTAGAACTTTGAATTACCGACATGCGGTCATATCGGTATTGCTTATCTAGCTATTGATAAAGCAGTTTTTCTCACTTATGCTGCAATCTTTTTCCAGATTTTTCTCTCTTCACAGTCTGACAGTATGTTTTCTCTAGTACGATCACTTACCAAATTAGTAACAATGATTTTGTGACGATCTGATAATAATCCGACTTGCTGACATTGTCGGAGTACTTCGTCAAGAATTTCGTACGAAACGTCGATTACGAGGTTCTCCTCCTGCGATTCTTTAACGACTAGTAATACCTCCCTATTGGAACATAAAAGAATAAATCAACTATAGATATATCACACAAGATTAAGGTCCCAGCGAATAACTAGGAATCACTAATCGAACAGATTATGATAGGGGAACTGAGCCACCTAAAACAGACATTATAAAACTTTTCTTTTGTGAAACTGTTGCGTTTTTAAATTCATTTAAGCTTCATAAAATGTATATGAGAGCCAATAATTTTGAAATTTTGTAGTCAAATAGTGCACCAGAGGATACTGTAAAATAAAATGCAATATTTTTCTTGTTGTAGCTTTCGGATCATACCTGTCGATGGATTTTAGTTCTTGATGTCCTATATTGTTCATGGGTGAATTTTTTTTTTATACCTAGACTACGATTTTTTTGTGTCCATGCGATAAAGGTATTAAAATATGTTTAAAAAAGTGCACATTTTTTTTTTATTAGCCGAATAAAGAATTATCTTTTAGTAAATCCCCACTAAACTCATCATGCCATGTTCTTGAATTTTTCACTATATTTTCTTCATTGATTACTGGGATATTTACATTAGGATGTATTGATCGAAATAATTAATGAGAAAATTTCATTTTCCCTGCTCACCTGAAATCTGGACCATCGCCCAAATGTCGAACGGTAACCGGATATCCTTTTGGATTCCATCTTTTCAGTAACTGGTTCGTACGTACTATTGCGTCAGAACTGTCGTACAGTATTGTGTAACTTTTCCATTCAAACTCTTTAACCAGTTGCAGAAACACCTGTTGAGTAAAAAATTTAGCATAAAAATCAAAAAGTGAAAAAAAAAAATTGTGAATTTTCTTTAAAATCTGACAAACACGATTCCGTCAAAATTAAAACAAACTTTCTATGAACAGCTACGAGCACAATTTTTGCGCTAATAATACACCATTCTTAATATATATTTTTTTTTACATTGATTAGCCTCACCAATGCGAGTGTCTCGGCATGTGGATAAAGATTCAATGTTGTCATTCTAACTGGCTCCATCTCCCAACGTGCGACCAAATTTGGCATATCCTTGTTAGTGCAAAGGCTTCGCACATGTTGGGCGCTGATTTTATCAGCCGGTCCAAATATCGCAGCTACTCCCCTTTTCAGAAGCGTACATGCTAAATAATAGAAATTCAAAATTTCTTCAAATTCTCTTTTAATGAAGTAGAAAAAAAAAATGTGGGCTCAGCCGGGATTTGAACCCGGGACCTCTCGCACCCAAAGCGAGAATCATACCCCTAGACCACTGAGCCATACGTGTATGAAATAAATTTTACTGAGCAATCCATATCAACAGAAATCCTTCACCTTAATCGATATTAATTTATGAATATTCTCAGTGCTCACCACTTTGCGAAATCTCGAATGCATCTCGCGGAACTAGTTGAATCTCTGGCACAAGAAATACATTAGCAAGTTCCTCGGTTGTGTGCTTCAATTTGTTGACCGCATTTATGGACGCAATGAACGCCTCTTTTGACGGATCATCTTCTTCGAATAAACCTCCTGAGAATTATTTTATGTTTAATTGAATGTGCAGATTTTTTTTTTTTTAATTTTTTATGCATTTCGATAGCTAAATACTTACCTAATCTAATTTTTTTGGGAAATCCCACAACACATGGAAACAATATCAATGTGCAGCACAAAGCGACAAGACATTTCCTCAGCATCGTAACATCATTCTAGCAAAAGTTAAAAAAAAAAAAAAAAAGAAACGACACATAAAGTAATAAATATTGATTTTCTGATTATTCATTTTATATTTTAATGCTATATGAATCGAGGAATTTTATGAAAAAGAATTTTTTTTAATTTTCGGTCATTTTACATTTTGAACAAGTGATCTATTAATAGATCAATAAAATTAAATATATATAAATAATAATAAATAAATAAAATAAGATAAAATTTAATTTTATAATACTTTAAATCACTGGTAAACTTTATTGATAAAAAAAAAATATTTGTTTAACAAAAAAAATTCTTAATAATACTTTTTAAATATTTCGATGGAATATTTTTTTTTTTTTCTATTAAAAATAACTGAGTGATTGACCTTGTTTGCATTGTCACCAGATGTAACTTAACGATTAGTCTTTTCGTACAGCTGTTATTTATAAAAAAAAGTTTGAATGCGAAAGAATTATTGCGAAACTTGATGCCATTCGAATTCACGGCTCCAGAGAGTACTTAAACGTTTGACGTTCTCCGGGCTAAGCGCGGAAAGAGGAGGCTCTGTGAGCTCGAAGTTTCGCTCACAAGACATAAACATTTACATGTACTCCGAGGAGAGTAGTAGGCCTCTCAGTGGTATGTTTGAATGATTTTACTATTCACTTGTTTCACAGAGTTAATGGATTCCCTCCACAAATTCCGCAATGCGTTACTTTGAGCGCAACGACCTGACTACTCTGTCGATTAAATATTGGTCAGTTTCCAGATTTAAAAAAAAAAAAAAAAGTACCAATACTTGAACATTTTCTTTTTTTTATTTTACAAAATATTTTATCTAATGTTGCCGAAAAAAAAGTGTTAATTTCCCTTTCAGAATATATTTGAAATTTATTTGAATCGAATAAAATTTTATTTAAATAAACTGAAATATAATTGAATTAAATTAATGAGGCCGGAATTTTAAGAAATAATTTTATTTAAATCGTATAAAAAAATGTAATTCATTTAAATAAAGACAAATCTCTGCTTCTTTCTTTATCGAAACGTTGTTACGATTAATTGAAACAGAATATATGTTTGGTCTCCGTATAATTCCACTACACACGATGACATGGTGAAGTAGCGCGAAAATGCAGCGAGTGCATAACGATGCCTGATATATTTAGACGGTCAGAGTCGCGACGCGAACGTGCATTGAGGGTGACATACTTTTCTGCGAAATACAGTCAATAGATAAAGCGTGCTTTTCAAATTCCATTCACATTCGTCATAATTTAATACTAATATATTTTATTCACAGACCTAATGCCATAAAATACTATTGTAGCAATTCAAAAGAACTTTTGCTGAGAAAACAACGATGCATACTAAATATAAATATCACACAATGATTTAGTAAAGAAAGATAGTAATTTTCTAGATATTTCTACTGGATTCGTCATTGAATCATTTTTTTTCGCGAGTCCACGCGCGTTTTTGGCAACCCATGCAAAATAAAAAAAAACATGTGGCCTGTCACCTTTTCATTCAAATCACAAAAACTTCTTCGTTTAGTTCAGAACTCAAATAAAAAAATGTTCTTTAGTCGACCGATTCATGGCTATAGAAAAATTATTCAAATAGTTAATTTCGCAAAAAAAAATTAAAAATTTTAACTAAATATACTGAAAAAAATGTTAAGTGATTTAAGAATTTTCAGGGTAAGGTCGAAAGCCTGGCTTACCTAGAGCAACTATAACGATTTAAACAAACTGAACAAGTCACTCCACAAAGTGAATGCTAATGGAAAATATAAGCCTTGAATCAACTAAGCGAAAAACTAAACTCTCTGTCTATCGTAGTTGGTGCACGCTGCGTTTCAAAGACGCGTCTATTAGAAGTGCACCAACTGCAGTTGCAGTGTTGTTCAACCCCACCACTTCCACCTTCTTCATCGTAGTCGTCCTCCTATATTACCGCCTTTCATCTTATTTCTACTTATTCATAGACACGATATATATATAAATATATATATATACGGTCCAAAAAAAGCTACTGGAAATTACTGAATAAAAAAAATTATTCATAAAATAAAATCTTTTTTTGTAATAAAATTTTATAAAATATATAGGGACTTGTATATATATATTTTTTTAAATTACCACAAATATTTTAGTACTGTAGAAAAGATGATTTTATGGAGAAAAAATGTCGATACAATTTTAGCACAGTGCTTTTATCCACAGGAAAGTTTTGAAAAATTTACCCGACTTTATTACAAATGCAGTGTACTATAAAACTTTCCGATGCTCTGATATTTCACGAATACCAGAAGTCACAATATGTTCGAACGAATGCTTTCGAATAAAATGTTGGAAATTCTACAGGCAAGGCGTCAAAGTTTTGTCTGATGGAGCTAACATAAAAGCGTCTGTATATATATCTGTGTAAGTTTGAATATAGGAATTTGAGACACTGATAAAGAGGATGAAGACTAGAGTAAGCAACTCTTCGCCGAGTTCTCTCTCGCAAAAGCTTTCCTTCTTTTGTTTACTCTTCCGTTCGCAGTGGCGAAAGTAAATAACATTGTAGTACCTCACGATGACTTGAAGGAAAACTTATCCAACTGTTATAAGAGTTTCACTCAACTATATATACATTCCGTTCATTCTCAAACAAGGATTATATGTATATTATAGTGCGCTTATTTTAAGAGAATTAATGTTGTTTGTCTATGAAGAAAATTCAAAGATAAGCAGATAAAGTATCTACAATAGGTGCTATATGCGATACTTTTTAATTTTCAATTTTTCTTTAAAATTTTTCTGATTATTTTGGCTTAAAAATAATACAATTATTTTCTGTGATTTTTTTTTAAGCCACATAATCTATAAATTATTATTTCTTATTGCAGAAATATTGTAGAAATTTGGCAATTTTTATTTTATTTTATTGTGGTGAATGATTAATTTAATGAATTAATTTCTAACATGTCAAAATATATGATTTCTCGAATTTAATAAAAAAAAATAAAAATTAAAAAACATCTTTAGAATCAGCTTTCAATTAATTTGTGCCTTAATTATACTTAACTCTTACCTTTGGTCATGAATAAAAATTGACGGCAGATAGGTATCGATGACATAAATAAATCAGACAGATGGAAGATTTGAGAACATACGGACGAATAGTTTATTTACGTTTGAAACGTTGCTCGTAATTACATCAGGAATGGAAATTATGATTAACACTGAGAACCACAGTTCTCCGTCGCATTCGTCTAAACTTATAAATGGCAATATTTATTTACAAGTGAGAATTTAATGTACGATTATGCTAATAAACTGTTTTTATCAGTTTTCTTGGTTTTTTGACGTTACCAGTCTTTAACCTTAGGATCTTAACAAAATCGAGCAAAAACAATTAAAAAAAAAAAAGAAATGTTGATCTCATTATTTTGACGAGAATTCAACTGGAGAATGGTCCCTCGGGATTGAATTTTCGAAACCGAGTATTTCGCTCTATTTTCACTGAATTCTACATGTTTTTTTTTTTCAGGTTCAACAGAGAACGTCAAGCAGCCACAAAACATCGCACTATTTTTTCTTCGTATCTGCTGCGCCAGGAAGACAAAAATTAATACTGTTCGGTCCGACGAATTATTTCTGTTTTTTTGTACGAATCGCAAAAATACAATTAAATATAACACGCGAAACGTCATTATAATAAAAAATAAAAAATGTGTGTTACATGTCACGATGATCGGCTGATTGAGTCCATAATCCAAACATTTAATAATTTCTTGATCTTTTTTTTAAATCTCTCGTTACATCGTTTCTTCATTTATAAATTTGATCTTCTCCTCTTTTTCTGCAATCAATGAATAATCTCTATAGTATATTTACAGTGTCTACATCTTCATTTATTATTTCTCGATGTCGAAAACGAGGTCAAACTTTTTTTTAATTTTTGACAAAATGAAGTAAAAAAAAATGTTGGACTCGCAACTCTTGATTGGTTGGAAAAGACTTATGTATTTAACGACTCAGACAACCACAGTGATATACATTTACATTATTTATATTATATATAATATATATATATGTATATATTTATATATTTATATATAATAAATCTGAAACGTAATAAGATGTATATACATTCAATTAGTCCGTTGATCTTATGAATTATTTTGACACACGCTCTCATACGTCTCTCTCTCTCTCTCTCTCGCTCTCGCTCTGGTAAAAAAACGAAAATTAACTTCACTAGTCACATCGAAAATCGAAGCAAAGTCTTCGTCGCTTTTTCTTTTACACTGAACGTGGATGCAGTCCGGGCTTACGTGAGGGGCGCTTTTCCTATAAAGTGTCTGTATTTTGTGTAGCCTGGCGCCTCGCCAGTTTCCGACACAATCGACAATGCGTTTGATTTTTGCTTCTGTCGATGACATATGATGGGTTTCGACGGTTTTTCAACTTCTTCGATGGTGTCCATGGCATAACGTAATTCGCTCGTCATCTCCGTTCGCAATGTCTTCTGAAAATGGTAATTAAACATTTGTTCTGAATTTACAAGGTATAAATAAAAACTTTCTTAGCAAGGTTTTCATTAAGGAACGAAGACTTTCTTTTTTGTTAACTTTGTTTCTTCGTTTGTAAATAGATACAGTGGGGGATAATTGAGGGCTTGATAATGGAAAAATTTAGTCCCCGGAAAAATGTTCCTCGAAAAATGCACGCAAATTGAGTTTCTTGTATATTGTATTAATTATTTGGAATTATTATCATTGTGTAAAATTTATTAGCAAAGATATATAAAAAATGATGTCAATTGCTTTTATGATGATATTAAAGGTAACAATAAATTGAATTAAAGGGAGGAGCTACGGAGAAAGAAGAGCTGTACAAATTACTAATTTTTCTATCTCTGAGACATAAACAAACGAACAAATATTTATTCAACAGGAAATGCATTCATTTTTCAACGTAGCATTTTTTATCCCTAGAATAGCATACGTTAAACGGCCAACTTTTCAGGAACCAAATTTCCGGGATCTATAAATTTCCTAAGTTCGACGACAGTGATGAACATGCTACAGATACTTGAATTGATTCTTAAAGAAAAAAAAACGTGTTAAATGTGTTTGCTCACCTTCTACGGATCCACGGCAAAAGAGAGGCAAGAAACATTGCGACACAACTAACAATGTCATACTGAACTGTCGAACTGAGCATATTCGCATTTGACGATGTGCTCTCTTTCTTTTATACAATGCGCGACTTCTTAATTTAAGGTGATTGGCGAATTAAGTTGAATTAAAAGCTAACTAAACATTTTATAACATCTAAAAAGAATAGTCATCTTTTTACGTCAAATAAAAGTGCAATAAAAATTTCCTTTCACTTCTATTTCTTTCCCTAAAGTAATTGTTAAAATTGTGAAATATAATATCGCTCAACAACGTCAAATAAACATATAAAAATACTAAAAGAAGCTTTTTTAAAAGCATTTGTTTTTAACTCCGTATTTGGATTCTTTGGAATTTAAATAAAATTGGATTTGTAAATAAACCTTCAAAACATTAATACGCCAACCACCTTAATATAATTTCACTATTTTTCGACGGAGCTTATATTACACATGTTATTCGTGTGACATAGAAGCGATTAATCGAGTGACATTTTTTTTCTGCGCGGGGGGAATGATTTTTTTGCCGCTTTTTTTTTCATTTCTCATTACTACGTGTCGTATACGTTACAAATTCTCGATCGCGTCGAGCACTCTCATCCCACGCGACGATAAATCGTTGGCCGGAAAATTCGCGAAGTTGCATTACATAATATATATATATATATATATATATATATATATATGTAAGTTTGTATATATATGTCGGAGCTTCTTGAATCGATTTCTCAGGAGAAACTTGCGAACTTCGCTCTCTCATGTAATCGAAATGTTATGGAATATTCAACTACACCTTGGTAATATTTACAATAAAATGTCTATCCTTCAATGCATTTACTATCTACTTTTTTGGTACAAAACGCTGATTGTTTTTTTTTTTTATGTATCTTTCGCTCAATTAGTCGATGTCCATTTTCATCGGACATTTTAAACAGCACTAGCGAAATTTTCATTTTTTTTTCTATAGAATATCGAAGTTTTTGACGTTTTTTTTTAGTAGTCTTGAACTTTTCATCGATTAATCGAAAGTGTGATATGAGCAATTGGCAGTCGCGTCGATTAACCTTTACATCTTATATTCTTATAGTTGTATATAGTTTTTTTTGGCACCACAAATGTTAAATCCTGCGTTCTTAAGGGGGAGACACGATCGAAGTCTTTTTTTTTATACATCAGCTGCATCTCAACATTTTCACTGATTTATACTGCGTTTTCGATGGAGTTCCGTCTTGTTGGTTGCAAAATCTCGCGTCTTTTTCTGTGCTTTTTTCTCTCATTTTTACGTTCAAGTTTCAACAATCACAATTGTTACGACGTGTGCTATTACGATAAATCGCTCTCGGTATTCAGTGAAGTGAGGACCGCTAGTGAAGATCGGTGAAACCCTCGCAGATCGGTTTTCCCGAGGATTTCTGCTTCTAAAACAGATCGAGAAACAGAGCCCGATGTAAATTTTACAGTTTAGTTATCAAATAAAGTTTTTTTCGACTGAGCTAAGAGCAGAATTTAAAAAAGCAATACAGCGAGGCAAGTTTGATGCAGAGGCGTGCGACTGGGTTTTTTATTTCTTTTTTTTTTGCTACTTTGGATTTTTCTAATTTTTGCGAACTAGGGATAAAGTCAGTTTAGGGAATAATACTGATGATTCTTATTTCTATTCTGTAAACAGAAGTAACTATTAAAATATCTACAATTTAATAAAGGATACCAGGGAGAAATAAAAATATAAATATTAATTCTCGTTTAAATGATTGTAATGAATTTATGAATTCATGTAGATGTCCTAATTTTTTATGAGTCCTCATTATAATATTATAAAATACAGAATTAAAAAAAGGAATATATATCTTTTCAATTTGCATATGTATTTGTTCTCTATTTTCTTGCTGAAATATTTATTGTCTGACCCTGGCCCGCTGCAATAATTTTAACAATTCTTTTTGTTGTGAATTAATTGTTATATTCTATATTTACTTCAAGTAGGAATTCATAAATTCGGTTTCACCTTCTTTAACACTTGTCAAAATATGATACAATTAATTTTCGAAATCTTGATACTCGAATGACCTGATTGTACGGTCAAACTTCACAAGTATTTTTAGACTACTTAAAAGACTCAAAAAAATATCTCAGAACAAACTTAACTTTGAGTTCAAATATTGTCCTCTTCCGTTTAACTTAACGTAATGCAATTTTCCTAATTTCCTAAACATTTATACAAAATACATGTGCAATCTAAATAAAAGGTTGAATGCTAAATTGAAAAATACAACTATTCAAAACCATTTTTATACTGTTGCACTTTATATTTATAATTTGCTGTATAAATATCTAGTACAACTGAAAGCTTTTGTCTACAGTTTATAACAGCGTTAAATGTATAACAAAAAGAAGGAGAAAAAAAAAGAAAACTTTCGCAACGTTCCTGCTGCTCGTGACCGATTTTCACAGATAATTAAGACTCAAATTGCAGAGCTTTCATCGCCACGGACAATAGCAAAGAAAGAATGAATGCAGAAAAGTAATTAAGACGAAAAAGAAGAATAAAAATGGGGGTGCTGCATCAGGAGAAGCGGCAAAGTTCAGCGAGAAATAGGAGGGGGGGGGGGGGGGGGGGGGCAAAAAAAAGAGTATGTGCGGGCATTTCCAATATTGAAAATTCCTGTAGAATCGTAGAGGTGCATTCCACGGGGTCAAAGGTGTACTAACACTTTTAAAGAGCAATCGACCGGCTAAATCACTACTCGTTGTCGCACGAAATCGTTTGATATCCAAGAGCGGAAGCGTGTGGATACTTGGCATAGTTGTTAAAGCCACTGGAGGCCGGATGGTCAATGCGATAGGCCAAAAATCAGACCGTTCCTTCAGTGCGACACGCAAATCCGATCACAACCGTCAGAAGACTCTTTTGACTAGTGCTCTCGTTTAATTTATCGATGGACATCAAGAGGATTCATACACGTTTAAGAATGCATTACACATACATTGCCATTGAAGAGTTCAATTAAATTTCGTCTTGAGACAAGAGAAAAATATATTTTTTAAAACAACATCATTGAAGATACCAAGAGTATTCAAATAATGCAAAGCAGAACTTTATACAATACTTACCCATTATTTTCCATTTTTCGTACAGCTTCTACTTTGCATTACTTGAAAAATTTGTTCGCATTCTTATTATTATTATTATTATTTAAAATAAAAGTTCTTGGTACTTTCAATCATGTTGACTTTTTACTCAAATTCTAACAAATTCGATCTGAATAAGTAACAAATCGGTTTATCAAGAAATAAAAAATAGTTTTTGTTTTACGATCTTTTGTTGAAATGTAAAAGTGACGAAAAACAACAACAATCGGCAAATTTATAATTAAAAAATCGCAAAAATGATTAAGAAATATATTGTAAAATGGTAGAAATATCTGTTTAATGAAAATTCAAGGTTTTAATAATTCTTTCAAGATTTTAGTACTTGTCCTGTAAAATTAACAATCAATTGTTGATAATGTATGTATATATGCATTTTTATTTAATATAAATCCGTCGATTAGAAAAAAAAAGTGGAAGAGAATAAAGAACAGCTGCAGCTCATAAGAAGACTACGTGGTACCAATTCCTATTAAAAAAAAACTGAAAGGGCTCTCGGGCTCTTGTTTCTTTCGCGTACAGCAAAAGCACGAATTTACGATAAAACTAGAAGGCACGCAAAGGATTCCCTTTAATCGACGTTTATTCGCATTCTGTGCAAAGAAATATTCCAAGTGAATTGTCAGAAGATTTAGTGTGAAAATGATTTACAAAAAAAAAAACCACATCGATAAAATACTCGAAAAAACTGGTATAAACGTTTAAGGACAGAGATATGAGATGAGATGAGAAAATAGTGGATGGAGATGGTTTATGATATGACGAGAACGATTATCACACCCGAGTGCTTTTGAACGGGGCGCGACGATACCATTAAAGAGGAACTCCACCGTCGTGCGAGCATCAGCTGATGTATTCCCGGGGTATGTCGGGATATATCGCGTCGGGATCGAGGTGAGTGTTGCTCGAAGGCGAAGGCGGAGAGTAACCGGCGAGTACACAGCCACCGGTTTCCTCCTCGTGTTATCTGACCACACTCACCCGTTCCTCGACGGCGACCTTTCGGCTCTTCCAGACGAACTCGCAGACGGCTATCACGCAGGCGACACCCATACCGCCCATTAGAACGACGAAGACACCGCCTACGTTGGCGAGACCGAGCTCGTTCGCTGTCGAACCGCTCTTTAGGCTGTCCTCCTGAAAAATATAAACCATATCATTATTTAAATGTAAATAAACGAGCTACATTTTTATAGAGATACTTCCCATTGACGGGATGCTGGAATAAATTTTGTTACCGATTTTGGTCGGTTTTCTTTGAGTTGAAAATTCGTATTGTATGAAAAAATAATTTTGTTTAGCTAATAAAAAATTCGGTTGCTATTTTAGCATAAAGTCATTTTGTCATTTACGATTTTTATCCCAAACTTAATTTAGTTAATTGACAAAACAAAGATTGTGGTTTTTAGACCTGGGTTTGACCCTTGACCCTGCCAATTGGGTCCTCAATTTTTTATATATTAAACTTTAAACTTATTATCAACGAAAGAAAATGTTTTTAAAAAAGTAGAAAAACCTTTTACGTATTTTTAATAACTCAGATTGTATGAAAAAACCCACAATATTAACTAATAAATTGATCATTATTATTCGTTAGAAAGGTGCGAAAATGAGTATTAAAAAAATCCAGGCAAACGCAATAAAGAAAAAAGGCTTTCATTATTTAGCCTTGTTTCTGACACACAATTCTTTAATCATATCTCCGTTCGCTTTTGTCTCAGACATCTCTTCGCATTCCACGACCGAATGTCTAACGAATATTGCGAATAACTTTGCGAATGAGATGGAAAGACCTGCCGACAATATTTGTAAACATCGTCAGAGTGCGCAAGTAAAGCGAGCGAGAGGAAAACTTTACGCGGAAAACTCATTTCCGTCATATGCGCAACTTTCTTAGTGTGGCAGGCAAAGGAAAGAGCAAACGTCGCGTGTTAGCGAATCTTGCGCTGCTTCATATCTTTCAAACCCCTCCTTCTCCCTTCACTTGTCTTTCCCCAAGCCGTCGCTTGGCTTAATGTTGAAGATGGAAGAAGATTACTTCTGTGCTCTCGCGTACATATAGTTCGCGGCAATATAACGTACCGACTAGAGAGAAAGATGCAAGGGAGAGCGGATAGAGAAGAGACGGGCTAGCAAACTCAGCCCAAATCCTATCTCTCGTGAAGATAAGGAGTTGCTACTGGCGCTTATACTACGCTTCTATGTCCTTCCTACACGTATATATCACGCATTCTGCACGAAATGGGTCAACCCTGTTTCGGGATGTCACATAAAAAGATCAATTTTTTTTTTAGAGCATTGTATGTTCTAGAATATGAACACAAATTATTTCAGATTTTTTAATCTTACATTTCACTTAATATTTAATAACGATTTTTTATTGTTGTTTTTTCTATTCCCTGTATATGAAGAATTCTACACCGTTTCGACCTAGATCCGCGATTTTTTAAAAATATTCTCTCATCGTAAAGTTCCTATTTTTTCTAATTTCTTCAATTTTTTTTAAAAGAAATGCCGAAAAATGGAAGAAGTCGCCGGCCAACTTCCTTAAAAAAATTTATTTTCCAAGAAAGGTTTTTCAGGATTTTTTCAGATTTTTAAAATGTGTGGTTCAATAATTTGTTTAAAAAAATCGTGGATAATTACAAATGTGTACAAAAAAATGAATTGGTGCTTTATAAAAATATAATAAATTGCGGACCCAATCGGAAGGGTCAAGGTTCACACCCAGGTCGAAATCAGGTGGAATGGCCCGTATGTATACATATAACAGGCATAAAATGTATAGTGCGTCTAAAAGAGAATAGTGCTATATAGAACGGGTTGAGACTTCCGCGAGAATTATTCCGAGTCTCGGTCACGTAGAGCAAACTTTGCCAATTCGCGGGATGCGCATGCAACGAGCGAGTGAGCAAGAAATTCTCGAGGCGTTTGCGAGGTATAACCAAGCAAGAAGAGCCTCGGCACGGCGACGTCGACAACGAACAGCAGCGGCAGAGGCAGCAGCAGCACCAGCAGCACCAGCAGCAGCAGCAGCGGTAGCAGAGCTGCACGTTATCGACTTGCACCGAGCGAGTCTACCAAAGATATCCCTTTTCTCCGTTACAAAGCCTTACCTCTAAGGCTCTACCAGGTGCGCGTGTCTTCTCCGGGTTATCAACATTTCTCCCAAACTTTGAGCATTCCCTTTGCTGGTTATACTGTAGCTACTGTGGCGCATATATTTTAGTAAGTCATCATACAAAAGTCAAACTGATTTCTATGTAAATACTTTCCATCGAAAGTTTTTAGATCCCTTGCATTCGAAAGATATTATACATAATGTGACTTTTTTTATAACAGAGATTCAGAGCTATCGCTGTTTTGAAGAAATCTATTTTTTTATTTTATAATTATTTGGTTTTGTGAAGCCCAAAATATTTTTGGACACTCCAAAAAATACCACTTAGAGACTTTGAAAAATTCAATGGTGGTCTCATTTGGTCCCCTGAGAAGAGGGAGGGAGGCCGTGAAGATACGAAGCGCCCAATACAACCAGTATATATTTACAAGGAACAGTTTTCTTACATTGCAGGTGCCGCCACCCCGTCGTTCCTTCCACCATCTTGTCTTCATCATGTGTAGTTTTCCTTCCTCCTGAAGTTTGAGGATCGCACCGCTGATGGCTGTTCTGTACGGTGAGTCTGCAAAAATTCGAGAACACAAGTTTGTCTATTTTCTTGTCAGGATCTAGATGAATTGCGATAGGATGCCCTCGCAGTACAAGTGCCATAGAAAATACGAGGTATATAATAATGCATAGAGAATATTCCCAGTCGCTCTCTTGCATTTCAAAATTAAATCAAGATACGATCCTCCGGGTATTCCCTCGCATCGAATATAAGCTATCCAAGGTGCAGTAACACAATAAGTAACCGTGCATTCTGGGATTCGTTAGCATTAACTCTGGTACTACGTTGATAACCGAAGTTAATGTTCCGAAATATTGGATAGCGTAACACTATGCAGTTTACACTAGCTGACTGGTACATAGAGAAGCAGCGCAGATGGTGTAGAATAACACAAAGGAATACAGCCTTGGATATAGCTACACGGTTTTGGGTTATATATATATGTATATGTAAACTATCTGCTAGATTTGATTAAATGCTTACTTGGTGGCATTGCTATTCCGTATCCCTTGGAGTCCAACAATCCACCGACTTGCGTGAGTTCGCAATTTCTCTCAATTACGTACTCGATCGATGTTGATTCCATGAGAAAGGCATAATTTCCCTTTCCCTTGACCACTCTCTCCACACCTTCGACGTTGCTCTTTGTAAATACCGATGGCTTTGCTGATTCCATGAACGACCACATACGTTGGTACGTCGAGAAATTTGAATCCTGAAAATAATCATTTTTCGTATTATCAATTTGTCTTATTTTTATCACTGAGAAGACAAAGATTGTTTTTTTGGAGTTGAAAGGAGGCGGAGATGTTATTCATCGAAAATTATTATGTTATATCAGATTTGTGTACAAAAGCGATGAGGCCGAAAGATTTTTTTTCTTTTCAAATTTTGTAAAAATTTTGTTTTATGGGGATGAATTTTATTTTCAGAACCGCGTTTTTATTTTTAACGAAAAAGAAAAAATAAAATCCCCTTTAATTTCAGAAATCTGGAAACGAATGGAATTAAGTTGTATATTTTTCTCAACATCTAGAATATCTGCATGCAAATTGGAAGTTTTCGTTCCATACGTGAATACTTTGCGAAGCTGCTATACTTAACGCTGCTTATGCATTGTCTCTAACCAATTAGGGACGAGAAAATAAAATATGAATCCCTGCATATGTATTTGGCAAAAATCATGATAAAATATTCACGTTCAATTGTCACAGAACGTCTTACAGATTTTTTTTTAATCCCGCGAAAGCCTAAAAAAATGACCATCTAATTTATTCTCCAGATCGTTATGACGTTGTGATTACAATTCTTAACTAACTAGTAGCTTCGTTAACTGTAATGACTCGAAGTTACGAGATTGCATGTGAATTAAGAGAGATCGTTAAATTCTTTTTAATGCTTCAATGAAACGGAATATAGTATTGTTAATCGGGTGAAGGAGGTCGTTGCATAGAGCGTCTTGGTAATTCCCGCGGCATAAGGAAGATATCTGAAAGTGGAGGCACCGTGAAATTGATTACGTAAATGAGAGAGAGAGAGACGGTTCAAGTCAGCTTATACTACTTAATTACGCGAGGAGAACTGCCGTCTTGGGAATATATATGCCTGCGTACATTATACGTGGAAACTCTTGGTTTCATATATAAACGGTGTAGAGACGAGATATCTTCTAGAGAGTGAAATTTGCGCCTTCATCCATCTTAATTTTCACTCTTGCCAATTACTGGCATATATTGACAGTATACCCGAAGACCCTATAATTTATTCTTGCGAATTAAAAGATACGTTTCATTATTGCCGAACGAATCTCTGTCATCGAATTAATTTATCTTGTTGAGAATGGTCAGAAAGTGTAATTGAAATATTCATAATTACTATCTTTTATGAATAAAACGATAAGTTATGGACATTTAAAAAAAATGAATATGAATATTCAAACGATTTATGGATATGATAAAAAAAAGTTTCGGTCATCTTAGTAAGGAAAAAAAAAATATTGTGAATTAACAACTCCCTTGAAATATTAATTTCAAATAGTACGGAATTTTTGTTTACTGTTCAGACCGAAATTCAAATGTGAAACTTAATACATCTTACCCTGAAAAATGCAGCAGTACTGCCGCCACCCAATGCTCCATATTTAATCTTCGTCTGTTTGGCGAGATCCTCCGCGCTCTCTATGGGCGATTCCATTCTCTCGACAGTGAGAAAAGCCGCGAGATTGGCAGTGTAAGATGATATCATGATGAGCGTGAAGAACCACCACATACCGGCTACCATTCGTGTCGACACGGCCCTGAGAAAAGTCAAATGGGACGGTGGTGCAAAGGGAACATCTACATAGATTTTTCTTTCATCAATCGTAAACAAAAAAACAAAACAAAAAAAATACATTAATAATAATAACAGTGTAAATGAATATTTGTCATTAATATTTTTTATTATTCTACTAATGTAATAAAATATATATATATGCTCTGATGTATACGAATTTTCTACTATACTACGTGCGCATACTAGAGAAAAAAATAATATTGTGCAAAAAAATTAATACACCTAGCATTTTTATTTATGGCACATACAGATGCTAGAGCTGCTAGAGCTAGAAATATATATTTTTTTCTTTATCTACTGATCAAAGGTGAGAAATATGAGAAATGGTCTTTTCGTCCCTGCCCGATCACTTTCACTAATTTACATTCATTTAATTATAATATGTTTAATATCACATATTTTATGGTAATTTAAAAGACAAGATAGAAAAAAAAGTTGTAACGGGCAATGACGATTCGCACAGACTCGCGTTTGACACTAACGCAGGCTACTGCAGCAAGCCTACGATATAGCATCGATGGGCTATTGTCGATCGCCTTTACATCGTTATTTTTGTCTCTTTTTTGTATTTAAAAAAAGAATATATACAATTCTATTTAATCGCGCGAAAACTCAGCTGTACAGATTTACAGTGATTTTTTTCGTTGGTATTTTCTGTTTCTACGAGGCAGCCATGAGGCATTCTCCGTTAGTTGAGCCACTTTTTTTATGAACCTCTCCGATATTTCTCATAATTAGTATTATGTTCCTACAACTTTAGAGTACTATTTGTACTTTTTTCTGAAGATTTATATACATATATTTACTAATTTTAGTATTTTTTTACTGGTGAAATTATAAGTGGAATCAAAGGTGCCTGAAGAAAAATAAAAACAATTTTTTTTTAGCAAAATAATAATTATACATTTTTCTCAATGAGAAACTTTCGGATTTATTTTTAATTTTACAGAATTTAAAGAAACTTGTGTAGAGTCCACAAAAAAATCAACAGTGTGAAAGGCAAATATTTAATCCATTAAAATAGAACTGAAAAACAATATGTTGCGATTTCGGGACGAAAAGGATTATTTTGACTGCGTAAATATCCGTTCTTTATACAAGTTATACACTCCCGATTTTTCTACAGCTCCTAGAAAAATCTCTGTGAATTCTGTGAAATATAAAATAAAATCAAAGATATCGCATTGGATGAAAAAAGAAATATTTAATTCATTTCATTCTGTTAAACAAATCGAGATTTTTCCGTTAAAATGCAGGATTAAAATTGCAATGGCATATATAAATCTCTCAGCTTCTATTCTCTCTTCTATTTTCTCTTTTTGAGAAAAATGATAAGTCTGAAAACAATCAAATAATAGTAACATTTGATGAATTCTGAAAAATATCCTAGAGATTCCAGAAAAAAAAAGTGGCTGCCTAAGAATGCCTCCTATTTGATGTAACTGCGAGCCTAAATAGAGCATATTGCAAAAAAAAAAGAAGGTGACTATAAAATTAGCCTCTAAAGAAAATGAAGAAATGACTGAAATCTGGAATTTATAATTGTACTCTAAAAATTGATTCAGCATCCCAATTTGTCTTTATCTCATCCCCAAAAATTCCCAATTTATGATAACCCAGAAAAAAAAATCCTGGACTGTGTAATCAGACCAAAATATATTGTACTTTCTTGTCTCTCGAATCTTCAAATAAAAAAAAAAGAAACATCCCTGAACGCCGTCTTGTGATTTTCAGTACTTGCTCGTCGTTCGATGAGTGTTTTAACGTTGACTTACTTCGGCGCTATATCAGAGCCTTGCTGCATGAGCGAGCCTATGGTGAACCAAAGCGAGTTCAGTAGCGTGAACTCGTTCTCGAGGACCTCGGACTGGGCGTTGCACGGATGGGGATTCTCCCACTCATAAGGGCTGAACCTGCGGACATGTGAAAGGAAACGGGGACGGGATTAGATCTCAGAGCCATAAAATATTACTTTTCTTCTTGTCTTCTTCTGTATTCTTTTTTTTCTCTTATCTTTCATCTAATTATCTCTTTCCTCGTGTTTTTTTTCTGCAGAAAGAGGATAACATCTAATTGATGGAAGAAATCGGCTCCACGATGAGAGACCCCGGGTAATGGGACAACGAAACAGGAATAACGGTGATCGTAAAACCAATTAACCACGAAAAAGAGAACAAACTACTACGAGATATAAAAGCACGCAGTAAATGTTTAAAAAAAAAAGACAAACGCGACCATTGAAGCTCGAGCAAACGAATCGCGAACGCTTTTCGAGCTTACTTGGGCAGTATGTCACAACCCTGTCGCATCAGAGACCCAATGGTGAACCATAGACAGTTGAGCAGCTTGAAACGATTCTCCAGACGATCGGGATTTTTGTTGCACGGATGTGGATTGTACCACTCGTATGGCGTGAATCTAAATGGATTCATCTCCATTTTTAATTTAGAACGAGACACAACGTCATAATTACGACAACACTAAAGTGTCGTTTGTTTTGGATGACAGAAGTGAAAATGTCTCATGTAGAAAAATGCCCCATAGATGATATATTTAAGAGCATCGAGTTCTTTTACTTTCTAACTGTCATTATGCCTAATTATTGAGACAAACGTAAAAATCATTTTACGCTTTGATAGTCCTTTGCACCGTTTTTGTTTGTGTTTCTTTAGTGCCAAGTTATTCGTTGCTGTATAAATTAGCGAAGGTTCAGTGATTTACATCTTACTCGACACTTCAACCTGTTGCGGTCAACTAATTTGATGAATGATCAAAACATACATAAATGGGCGTGAAAATAAAGTGAAAAACTTCTACTTGCCTGGCCAATATAAACAGCAAGACAGAGACACCGAGATAAGCAGTTGCCATGTAGATCCAGACATCAAGACTCAGAGGACTGAGGAAGGAGAAGAGATTTGGTGGCTTCTTGATGGGCTTTCGATACAGAATACTTATCCCTGTTGGCAAATAAATACACAAATATCCTCAATGAAATCAATGATTTTTCTATGGAAAAAAATCACATTTTCTAATTACATTAGGGTAGAAGTTCCACTTGGAATTGTGGCCACTTTAAGTTTTTTTCCCATTTCTAAATTCTCATCATTAGGACCAAAATTCATAAAGCGAGTTTGAACTTTAAAGTTTATGTGTCGAGAAAAAAAAAATCTGATAGATGACAAAAATAAGTGTAATTGCGATTTCTAGATAAATTTGAGTTAGAAAAATTTGTAGAAACGACAAAATTATGTAAAACTGATGGAAACAAACATTCTGTTTAATAAGAGATTTATTTATTTATTTAAATCTGCCAAGAAAACTTAATCAAACTTTTTTTCTCGGGCTAACGACTTTTTTTGTACTCTTTAATTTTTTTTTTAACCTATACATTTTGGGAAATAGATTTCGACGTGTTTTGTTCGAAAACCCCAGCATGACATGTTATGCATAATTATATTCCTTTCATTTGATTCCTCTTGAAAACTAAACTCACCAAGGTTCATGAACGGCATTGTAAAATCTACCGCTTGTTCCCGATCGTAGGTAATAGTGAGGTCAGCAATAGCCAGATCCGCTTTCTGATCTAGAAGTTCCTTCATCATACCGTCCCACTCGCCAGTGTCACGGTTCAACGAACCGTAGTGGTCGTCCGGCACCAATTGAAATGTGTAATTAAATCCGAGGATGTGGGAAATCTCGTGAATCAGGTCGACGCTGTATCCCTCATATTGTGCATTACCCGGAAGCAGATCGCTCGAGGCTTTTCGCATACAGTATGGAGCGCTCTGAAAATATTCCGTGATTTCAATGTCCCTTCAACTTGAAAATAAAAATAAATTATGACTGAACAAAAAATGCGTTTGAAAAAAAAAAAACTAAAACGAATTTTTTTACACATATTTGCAAAATATTATTAGTAGGTGAAACCGGGGTTAGTTGTATCATTTTTTTACAACTATAACCGGTATACATTTTTATGTAGGGAAGCATAGGGCACACGTTTCATTTCCAATTAGCAGCCGATTTTGCTTTTTTAAAGAAATTTAAAAGAATTTTAGAACTTCAGGCTTAACTAGTAAAAAGTTGAAGAGGGTAATACAGAATTACATGTAAATATGGGATTTGGCTTGAGGAAAGTAAAAATAACATCTGCATATAATTATTGCGACAGTCGTCGTTTTGGTTCAGACCCGCGATCAATGTCTTGGTTAAGATTTCTAGATTAGGCAAATGGGTTTATATTAAATAAATAATTTTTGTAAATAATAATTTCACATCAAATTTCCAGAATCTCGATGGGCAACAAAATTTAAAAAATTTCCCCTTTTTTAAACAGGTCTACTGTTCATAACAGAAACATTGCACTTAAAATACAACGTATACACTGTGCTCCATGCTCCCCTATAGTGTTCTATGGTTTGAAGCTTAAACTGGTATTTTTCAACGACCTCATGTCCGACAAAAGTAATCCTAGTCTCTACTCTATCTCATCGCGAGATTACACACTAAATTTTTATATTTCGTGTGCAATTGCGGAATACGAGATATTCAATGGTACGAAAACAAACCTGACATTTTTCATCGACGCTGATAAAAGTAATGCCTTTATCTCTACTCGATCATACACTAAAATTTTATATTTCCTATACAATTTGAGAACAGTAGTTCAATGGTTCGAAAACAAAGCTGGTATTTTTAAAGGACATCATTTCGTCCTTATTTCATGTCAATAATGTACTGAAATTTTATATTTCGTACAATATGAGTGATGTTCAATAGTTCGAAAACAAAGCTCAAATTTTTCAACATCAATATTGTCGCGACAAATAATAAATTTGACGTGGAATACCCCATATGTATATGATGTTAACACACACATGCAAAGAGCCCCAACAGTACGCTTCGTAAAAACTTTGAATCTCCCTCCTGTGAATTTCTGCCGTAAAAAAAAAAGTATAACAGCCTGACAGTCACGGTTTGTGCGCCGCGTTGGTGAAAGTGGAAAGACTATAGAACGCGCGTTTTCCTCTGCACTTCATTGCATCTCGTCGTCGTTAGAATATAACCCAGTGCCGCGGGTAGGTTACACCGTTACGGGGTAGTTTTCACGAACGACGAAAGCCCCTGCCTAGCAGCAGAGCCGCAGGCTCAACGACCCTTCTTTTCTTTCTTTTCACCCTTAACGTCCTCGTTCAGCCAGATTTTTCATGACACGCGATTAGACCTACGGTGTACTTATACGTAGGTGCCTCTTCACCTTTACACCTTTTTGTGTTTCAATGGCTATGACACTTTTCGAAAAGTTTTGTTCAAGGATTTTCACTGCCGCACGTGATTTTTAAACAAGACGAGGAAATAGTGTGATCAGGTACAAGTAGAGTCAAGTACATTTAAAAATTGACATTTTCGTGTGAAATTGTTTGCAAAATTCTTTTTAAAAAATGCATCTCTTAACATACTATTTGATAGGTGTGAAGAATCTCTTATTCACAAGAAAAAAAAATACTAGCCACAAATTGGCATCTTAATAACTTGACGCATGGAAAAAGTACCTAAAATTAGATGTCATGAATAAATTGACAGAATTATATTTTCCAATATTTAAATTTAAATAACGATGTATTTTGAAGATGTTTAACATGTTTATATATTATAAGGTAAAGTAAAAAAGTTGTGTTATTATCTCGAATGTGCTTCACCAAGGATTGTAACTAGTTTATTTCGAAGCGAATTGCAAGAATGCAAGAAGGCAGCATAGTGTTCTTACGAGAATGGAAAATTACTCAGCGTATAGCTAACGAGATTTGCAACGTATTTCCCAACGCTCCCGGGGCGTATATTTGAGCTTGCTAAAGTTGATTATCAAGTTGACGAATGGACGAGAGGGGCTTGAGCAGAATAAAGGGAAGACCATGCGCGAAGAGAGTCAGGACAAACGAAAAATTATGTCTCTAACGCTGTGAGAGCATGAAATAAAAGGATGGCTTTGAAAGTTCCGTCCTCCCACCCCCTACAAACGTGATAACTTGAATGAAATATATATTCTATGCTTCTCACCAGTATCGTGGTTACGATGAAAGTCTTGTTTTGCAAACTTTCGACGATTTGCGTGTACACGTCACCGAAGCTACGCGTGAAATTGACACCCTCGGTACTGTTCCATGTGCCAATCTTCTTCAGACCCTCTTTGCTGTTCAGCTCTATTATGTCGAGTGTAAAGTCCGATCTGAAGCCTTGGTGATCGAATTTTATCACTCCTGTCAGACCTGTCATTTCCACCTGTGAAAATAATTTGTCATATAGTTGAAATTGAGATTATTATCACACATCTAAATCGACAACGCATAGTAAAAATTGTACTAAATTTTTGTAACTCCACATTAAGTTAAAATTTATTTTAAATGTTTTTGGAAACAAAAAAATATGAATAATTTTTATGCAGAACTTCACATTTCCACAATAATTAGGAACAATTTATTTTTGTTTAATATTTCTTTTTTTGCGAATTTAAATGTATAGAATCTCTATCCTGCGTTCAAAAAAAAAAAAATTGTTCACAACTCGTTTTGTTTTATTCGAACGAAAATACAATTTATATATTAAAAAATTCGACTTGATTTTTTCCCCTGATAACCAGATATTTTTTCAATTGCGAAGTTCAATTGCTATTTTAATACACTACAAATAATTGAATATAAACTATATACTATTTTTTTAATTAGTGAAATATAAACAAATAACGAATTAATGTTAAGTACTTCAATTGGCGATGTACAAAATCGGAGAATGTAGAATGTTTTGGTTCTCGTTTATCAATGACATGGAAGACAAGGTAAGGAAGAAACAGGATAAAATCGGTACAGGTGGTAAATCTGCTACCCGTCTATTGGGTCTGTTGTGCGTTAGGTGATGAATCGGGGATAAAAGGAAATTTGTGAGCAGGTGTTATTACTTCCCATCTCAATCTCAGCCGGTTGATGAAACTTTACGAAATCGCAATCCTTCACAGTCACTCGACTGCTATTACACACTCGAAAAATACCACAGTTCCTTCATATGAGTTTATTTCTGTGCTGCGAATCAGTCAACCGATTGTACAGCAACCAGCACGGTTTTCGTGTGTTTTCATCAATTTACAGAAACAATATATTGTTTCGAATTTTTTAAAACGACAATGATTGAGCGTAACACACAGTCAACTGCTGAAGATTGAACTGTGTTCCACATTCTGAAATACTATTTTACTTCTGCACGGAAAATTGGTCAAAAGATTGTTCAGTGAGAAGCAGTTTTTATTTTATAATCGATAAAAATTGAACCAATCACATGATTATTATACTGATAAGAAACACGGTAGCTTTGAATTTTTTTCTGAGACGCAAAAAACCATTTTTTAATCCAATTTAAAAATCTCAAAAAATTCTATAAAATCAGGTATAATTTAACTTTTTTTAAAAAATTAGCCAAAAATCTAAATAACAATTTAGCAGCCAAAATAATATAAAAAATAGCATACAACACAGAATGTGACTAATATTTTGCTGGTTTGACAAAAAAAAAGTATTGAAGGAATTGAATATACACCAAGTAGAAAAGTTTTCAATATAAACATAAGAAAAAAAGAGGAGTGAAACAAATGTTATCTTGATATTGCTTCCACAACTTTCTGCAATAATCCTGAACGTTATTATACTCATGTTTTACCCAATCAAGGTTGACTTTTAATTAAAAATGGTTGTGAACAAAGACCGAGAGTCACGCCCTTGCTATCGATGAAATCTCATTTGCACGCTATCTGTCTCTCTCTCTCTCTCTCTCTCTCTCTCTCTCTCTCTCTCTATCTTTCTCTCTCCTCTCCCATTCGCTCGTACGCAGTCGCATGCTAATTGCGAGTGCACCTCTTGCATAAGCACGTTTCAACCAGAAAGCTTATTAAATATTCTTGGCAAGCCGAGAGCGGCATGATAACATTATAAAAATTATTCCTGTAATTTCGTAGACGGGTAGGACGGAGAGGTGCAAGGGTGGAGTTTATAACGATAAAAAGATTTATTAACCTTCCGTCATAAAAGCTGAGCTGATAAATGCCGCAGTCTCGCGGCCTCTGGGTGTTTATCGTTCATTAACTTGAATATACAAATGGAGGTGCGAGGAATTAAATTCTCGTTATCGTAGCCTGGCAAGATTTTCTTTATTCGCCATATAACGTTTTGTGTATATATGGAAACGTGGGGCGTTTTGTACATACCCCAGACTGCGAATAAATCAACAGGCACGAGAGCACGCTGGCCCATGTTTGGCCAGTGAAAAGTACGTAATATATGAATGGCATCCACCGCGTTAAAGCTCTCGAATTTTATCGTCTTTCTTTCGTCCACACAATCAAAAAAATCATAACGAATTCTATGTTTATTCATATGCAGGGTCATAAAAAAATGTCATACATATATATTATAACTTTTCGCGTTTGTAGCCAAAAATATAAGATTCGATGAGAATTGATAGTATTTCACAATGTGGCAAAAATCTCAAAGCAATTAACGATGTTTTGGAAATAAGAAAAATTGATGAAATGATAAAAAATTTAAATATTGTGAATAGATTAGTTGAAGGAATAATTGAACATATTATGAAATTAATACAATGAATTTTTTCGGATATATTTGATTTTAGAAAACAAAATTGGCAATGTTTCAAACTATTATATTTACAGAACCCAAAGGCATTTAGTTGAACTCTTTCAGTTTTTTTTTAATTCCGGTGAACCACCCCCCGCCCTTCCTTAAATATGTGTCAATATTTTTTTTATATACTCACGATTTTCATATAATTTATGAGAGAGTATCCATGTGACCATGTATCTGCTGACTCGCATGATAACGGTTTGATGTCCATGAGTTGCGAGGTATCGAGAACATGAAGGGCCTTTGCGAAGAGATGAACCGCGTCGTACATCAGGGCAGTCTCAGTCTACGAGAAGAAAAGCAAGTTGCGTTATACGGCACGACGATATTATTTCTCATCACTGCGAGTAAGCGCTCTTTGAAGAGCAATATTTTCATAAGAAATTGCTTCGACGACAACGAGTAGAGCCACATTAAAGCATACACACGTTAAGGTATGATCGTAGTACATGTCGTGACAGTGTGTATAATACTATGGTCGCATATATATATACATATATTTAGTTCTATGTACAGTACACGATGCTTCCGCAACTCTCGTGTCATGCTTCATGCCTCTTCTACTACGGTATATATATCCTCGTGAAAACGGTGAATTCTTAACGCGGATGAGCTATCTTCTTGCTTTTATCCAGGCTTATCGATACAATTTACGCCGTCGCGTATTACTTTTTGTCGAGTACCGAATACCCCCAACCCCTCGGCATCCTCAACCTCCCCATCCTCGACCTCACGTATATAAAGAAGGTTTTAACTTTAAATCCCTCTAGACTACCACCGTAAACAGGAATCAGCTTTTTCGCTCGAATACTTCAAGCTTTTTTTTTTTTTCATTTCACAGCTGACCTCGTTTATTTGTTGACTCTATTTTTATAGTCAAATATGATAAAAGTATATTGAAATAAAGGTTGGAAGTTGAGTATTCAGCCAGCTTTAGTAGAGACGGATGAGACCATTGATTTTTTGTTTTTTCCAAAGCAAATATCCGTTGTCTATGTTTTCCTTCAAATATAAATTGTATTTTTTTCGAAGCGTGTGGAATGTCATGCAGATTTTTTACATTTTTTTTTTTTTTCATGTGAACTGCCAGAGAAAGCGAATGATAGGATTATCTTAAAATGATATGTATGAATTGTTTAGTCAATATGAAATATGCATATTTTATTTTTAAAAAGGTGCTCTTTTATCTGTTTTTTTTAAATTATTGAATTGATGCAACGATTAAGTATGTTTTTTTCTAACACCATTAATTGAGGAGATACACATAATTTGACAAAAAAAAGATTTTAGTATTTTATAAATTTCGTCTAAATCTTTGAATTTGAAAAAAAAGTAGAAAAATAAACCTTTTATTCTCAAATTATTCCACTTTTTCACCGATACCTGTTTTATTGATTTATTGGCTATATGATCTCAATATGAAAATAGAACTTTTCAATGCACTGGTAGATAAATTTATGAATTTTGGGTGAAAAATGATAACGAACGTAGGATACGTTATCGCAGTCACGGGTTACGACGTTGTATTGCGCAATGGGACACATTCGTTGTTTCACCTCTACAATCCCGGCATGGATATCATTCGAGGTCCACCCGAAATCGAATGAGCATAATCTATAATTATTCCGATCAATTCGTGCGGCTCATGTTCGCATGGACGCGGTGAAACGAGGTATATAGGAAAGCATGCACGTGGGGAATCTACACTTCTACCGCACATAGTTCTGGGTTCTATCGTACAAACATTGTGAAGATTTGCATAGATACTACACGTTCGGGACTCGTGCAACGCGATTCTGCTCGTGGATTAAATGCTTTACGATTTCCAATCCGATAAATAGTGCCAAAGATATGACTGGCTGACACACGAAGGCATATATATTTCAGTCTAACTTACCTTCACGAATGTGAGATTATTCTGAATTCCGGATTGACAGCATCGAAAACATAAAAACAGAATATTTTTTAAAACACACAGAAATGCGAAATTAATTTATAAACTAATTTAGCATATTCGTTTATTGTATTTAGTTCAATTATTTTGTAACATTTTGATAAAACAAAAAATCTCTGAATTTCCAACCGATACGAAACGCATATTATTTTAGCACCAAAATGTCAGAGATATTTATTTTACAGTTGAAATCAGTATTTTTATGCGGTGCACGAATGTGGTTTGTAGTTATTGAAAAAGTTTTGCATAATTTTAATTTGTTCTGTCGAGGAGTAAAACTTTTTTTATGATTAAAATGTAAATATAGAATTAATAAATTCGAAATTCTGAATGGACTTGATGGATATGGCTGTTAATTTCTATTATATTGAGTATATGATATAAAACTACAACTTTCATAATGAAACCTTCTTTTTTCTAGTTTTTTAGTTTCAACGACACGTTGAATTGAAACCCAACACTCAATTTTCTAAATTACTGAATACAAAAATTTGAAAAATAAAAATTCACAGTAAGTAGTATTAAATTTTCCGAATTAAGATTTTGAAAATTATTTTTACATATTCAATGTTTAAAAACTGCGACTAAATATGCCTCATGAATTCTCGGCGTAAACTGAGTTATTTTTCAGAAAATTCACACATTTTTTAAAATTAACTTCAACCAGTAATCCATAAATTAGGTTTCACCTGCTTCAATACCAGTTTACATTTTTGAATGTTTATAAACAATTTTCAACATCTTGTGAACCCGAATGATATGATTGTCTAATTATTATAAGAAATATTTGAGGGTGAAAAAAATGTAGCTGACTTGACAGAGAATACCTTATATTTATGTGTACCATGTTCTGCTACATATATAGTATGGGTCGTATAGGGTTATCCGACCGAGAGTGGTCAGTTTGGATAGTGAACAACGATTGTTGCCTACACATCGATTCGAATCGAAGATAATATAAACCAATACACGTACACACGAGATTTTGGAGGCTCTCTCTCTCTCACCACGAGCATCCGCCGAGGCGAGGATGTCGATGTTTGCACTCGGCGAACGTCACCAGCATACATTTTGAATTACATGATGATTTATTTACCGTACTCGGTATTTCGTACCATTGCAATTTTAGTTGTGTATGCCTCTAGTTCTCTCTATCTCTATATATATATATTTCTCTCTATTTCTCGCAATTTTGCTTGGTACAGACGTAGTTCTTCAACACAATGGTCGAGGGAGGGTGGTGGGTGGGGGGAGGGTAAACTAATTGGCATTTCATTGAATATAATATTCAGTATGTAATACAATATTCCACTGCAACTACAACAAACAATAGACGCAAGTGCATTTCGGTATTTCTATTGACTTGTAAAATATTTGTCGAAACAATTGGTCGTTAATTCGATTTTGCGATATTCAGTAATTCAGAACCAAGATGTTTATAATTTCCGAAAATCGTGATATAAAATTTCTATACTCCAATTCGAAAATACTATATTCGTTGTGCATATTGTATGTTTGTTACTTTATTGTATTTATTTATCGTTGTTAGCGATTGTTGAAAAAGACTACGAATAACATTTTCAGAAAAAAAATCTGAAAAATGCAACGGTCAGAATCTGTTGAATAAACACAACGATTTTTGTTACATTCAAAAACTAGTAACCAATAAATTAAAGAAAATTGTTGACTCAAATAAATTGTATGCAAGTGGCAATTTGACTTGGAATAACCGGTGTAAATAAATATATGTATAAATATATATATACAAGTTTCACGTGTTGCTGGGTGAACGCATCGACAGTGCGGTTGTGGCGTACGGCAGCTGAGTTATACTCGAGCCAGAGGGACCGGAAGTGCGACTGCTAGTAGTATATACGAGTGAATAAACACTTTAATGGCCCGAGAGCGTTAACGCCGCGCTGCAACTCTGGCTATGGTAAAGTGAAAAACAGTGTTTGAACAGAGACACACGTATTACAAACTGACCCCTCACTGAACGTCCGTAGAAGTAACTTTACGACCCACGAAGTGCACAGCGAATTGTTCGAGCAATAACGTGAAATATTAAATTAGTGAATGGAAAATAAGTTAGGTTGCAAGTCTAGAAAAAAAAACTCTGATGTTCACCAGTTTTTTTTTTTCAGGCACATACGTTATCGTGAACTGCACACTCGTGATAGACGAATGGGAAAATTCGTTTACTTACCGAGGTCACGAACTTTCAACCCCAGCGATGCGAACGTGGAAAAAAGGAAAAAATCTATTTGCCTAAGTTTCACAAAAATATTGAGATGAGCACGCGCCTTTCTGATCGTCGGAAGTTCTAGTTACTCAGCATGGTTACCAATACGCAAACACTTTCGCTTCGATATATACAGCCAGTACATTTTTTTTCTCCGCGAAACAATTTCAGCTTTAAATAAAATTACGAAACAATTTTGTTATCGTGTTTTTTAGAACACTAAATACGCACAGACGGACGGAAATAAGTGAATATGCTTTTTGTAAGACGATTTTTTTTTTATTTCAATGCTTTCTGTTTAATATACGTAGTAATTTACGTCATATTTCATGAAAAAGTAAAAATATATGTGAGCTGTTTCAGGCGACACAATATACCCCCACGCATTCTCTGACATTTTGTTGATCTGTGCCCCTGTGGTGAGGCGACATGTGGCTCAAAGCGAAAATCAATGATATCCACAGTAAGATTTCCAAAATCAAAGGATCTTTGACCACGAGAGTGCGAAGTTCTGGAATATTTTTCTACATAACCTTCATTTCTTTTTCTTTCTTTCTTTTCCATTGACTTTTTCCAGTGAAACGGAAAATTCCATACGGACCAGCCACGCAAAGTCACTCGGTGGGTAAATCGCGTAAGACACACCGGAGGTTGGAGACTTCGGTTAGCCGCAAAATGACGATTTCATGAAGGAAAAATGCGCAGCAGATATATCCAGCCTCAGGGGTACACTGATGTGGCATAAGCCCCCAACCCCCTGAGCCCCCCCACAACTTTTCAACCGTTCGCCAGGGTCCGCTATGGGCGCAATGCCGTCCGGAGACTTTTCGTACGAGAACCTGGTTATCCACGGATCAACGATCAAAAGAGAAAATGCGCTCGGGGTTTTTGAATAAAAAAAAAAAGGTCTATAGAGCAAGTATAGAGAAAGTGGGTCTGAAGACGAAGTCGAGGAAAAGGAGAAAATGATAGAGCTTGACTTGAGAGGGAAAAATTATTCCAGCGACTCGGCAGCACTGGTACATGGAGGATCCGTAGCCCGGAATGAAACCGAATATCCCGGGAGATATTCGACTACGTGAGCCTTTGCCACGAACCAAGGGAATAGTACGCTAAGCTATTTACCCTTTCCAAACCCCGTCAACGCTCTGGTTCATATACTATTAGTACATCAAACCCTGACGAAACGTAATCCACCGGTAATGGATATCACTGGCGTATTTCCATTTTATAGGATAGATCATTTTGTAATTGAAGATTCAAAGTAATAAGTAAAGATTAAATGTAATGATCAAAACATGTAATGTTTAATTACGTGTAACACAACGCCGGACATAGCCCGAGAACAATGCGAGCTTCCCATGAAAATTGTTAATAACCAGCAGTCGGGTTATCTGTTGATGCTACATGCGTTGATAGCGAGGTCTGTCGTTGGAGTCTCGAACGACTCGACGATGACACAGCAAGCGGACGATGAAACTTTGGTGTGAAAAGTTTTCGTCGAAACGAGGATGGCAATTGCGGTTCGGGGCCTCGGCCAATTTGCTTCGTTTTTTCGACCCTGTTCGCGGAACGATAGTAGTTGTAACCAGAAGAAGAAGAAGAAGAAGAAGAAGAAAAAGAAGAAGTAGAAGGAGAAAAAAAAAGTATACCCCGTGAACTCGTACGAGAGCAGGTGCTGTCACGTGAAACTTCAAGTTACACAAATGGACACGCTATCTCTCGCGTTTTCTCGCTCTTTTGGCCTCGTTCTCCACACGAGATATCAGAGATCGCACTTCCGCTCAACTTTCGTTCACGCGTCGATATCACGCTGGCCAGATGTTTCCGACATTTTGTCTTTTTTTGTTTTTTTTTTTTGTTTTCTGTTAGTCTACAAAAGTACGACCGGTTGGATTATATGACTTTTCGTATGTGGAAAAGTGGAATTTCCGTTCCTAGAGGCATACGAGTGCCAAACGACATCGACAAAGCCAAATATGCCAGCAGGTGATTCAACTTGTCTAGCAAATTGTTTTATCATCGTTACAAACGACCAACAGCAAGAAAAGAATGAAGTGTACAAAGCAACGTGACCGAACGTACGACAACGAGATTTTTCAACGTGAACAAACAACTGATCAAGACAAATTGTTTAGTAACAGAGGAGCCAGCCTGGAGTGTATAGCTTTTGACTGCTGTTTGAACCGGATTCGTCGCGCTTAATCGCTTCTTCATCCAGGAGTAACTTTGTAACTGAGTCTCTGGGTACAGGCAATTAACATCCAGTCCGGAGTGGAATGATTCTGTACGGAGAAAAGCGCCCTAGGTTCTCAGCACTGGAGGAGACCTTGCCCCTCGTCGGTTGGAGTTGCCTCCTCACTGCTACTGCATCGTTTGTCTTCGCCAAGAAGGCGCGCGCGAGTCCGTAACTCAATTTGATATAGTTACGGAAATCAGTTCACTTAATTTGCTCGATTAATCGACTTTCGCGTTAACATGTTCAAATGGCAGCGTACCAGCGGCCATGACGAAGGCAAAAAGTGCGGCAAGATACACACGATGAGCGTTTTGTCTTTTTATCGTGGATACACGTGGATATCATTTGTATTCATAGTGTAGGGGTGTATATATAACGGGTACAATGGTTCGCGTACTAAGACATGGCCAATGAATTGTTGTAGTTGAATTTCTTCCTGCTTTTTCAAGGTTTACGAAGATGGAGTGGTAGGGGCGTAGGAGCATTGCCATTTGTCATGGCGAATGGGAAAGGGAATCGTATCGTTGGGCGTTCCGTACTCGTGATTGGTATTTGATTCAACTTGGCTAGCATGAGCTAAGCGGGAGAAGATAGGAGAGAGGTTAAATATCTTGGACTGGCGCCTAAGTTGAACTACCACCACGATATTTCAAAAGTGAATACAACCTGGACCACTGTCGTTGTTTGCTTTCTCATATAGGAAGCCTTGTTTTCGTAGACATTTTTTTTTCGTGATTTTCATGTTAGAATGTTTTATTCCGGGAAAACACTGTCTAATGACTTGTTATATATTTTGAAGCCAATTTCTCGATGATATATTAGTTAGCGTGACTGCTGCAGTAAACTTTACCTCTGTACGGTGTAAACGTTCCGAGAAATCAAACTTTGTTTGAAATTCGAGCAAGTTTCCTAAGCCGAACAAGTTTGAGTTCCCTAGGTTGAACCGGTCATTTAGGAAACTATCAAGGAAAAATCGAGCTGATGGCTCATGGGGCTTGTAACGCAGTCTGCAGCGCACTTACTAGACGCTCTCCATAAACCGATTACTGTTAAGTCTTAGAATCTAAACGGAAAAGTAAACGATATAGGAATCGAGTTAGAAACTCGTTATGGTTCCTATCGCAATTTACAAAAAAAAAAAATCATCTTTTCTTCTTTTATCATATTTCAGCTAAAGAGTCAGAAGGAGTGAAGATTTCGGATTGGATTTTAATCAAATAAATGAATGTTTTATTTTTAATCAGGAATCCTCAAAATATGTGTTTTCATAAAAATTTGAGAGTCGATTTTTTTTATTGCAATACTTTCTTTTCTACTACGTACTTCGTATGTTATGAGAAAGCAAAAATGTTTCATTTAGCACTTGTCAATGCAAATGAAATATTCTTTAAATATATGGTGGTATGATGTAGTTACAAAATTTAGGATTAATCCCATGTCGATCTCATTGATACGAGACTAAAATACATTGCTTGGGAGTAAATCACTTTTCGACTAATTTCATTTTAACATATACAACGTTATGTGTCTGAGGCTAACATTCCCTCACCCGTAAAACTGTCTCCAAATTTACCCAAGAATGACAAACTCAAATGACACGGGCCAAAGGGGATGTGTATGTGGAAAAGCACGGGTTTAAGCAAATTGCTGGAGTAATTTTCCGGCGTATAGCCTCGGGCACCGTATCTTCCTATCCTCCTAACAGTTTCACCCTTGACGTCAGGCATTCAAGGACGAGGGACGTAAAAGCCTGAAAGGTAAGGACGCGCGGCACTTAGAGTAGTGCGTCGACTTTGTAACAGTATAAAGGCTTTCTGTATGTAGGCTACGATTAACGTTCGCCTATTACGCCAAGTCCATGTTCTAATAAGCCCCTTCCTCTAATAGACACTCTAATAGAAGGCATAAGCTCTCCTGCTTCTACTCATAAGCAGATAATGTCTCATAAATTATATTATAATATTGAGGAATATTAAAATTATTCACACGTCAAATGATAACACATTTGTGGAACGTTGTGCTTTTTTTTATTATTGTTATATGTGTATTATAACATAACATATGTGCAACTGGTTAGATAATTCACATTTTAACAGGGATACTGGGATGCATGGATAAGGAGATATGGAGATTTCAAGCACTGAACAGTCAAGTGTATTCGCTGAGATCTACCACTCAGCTAGGCCAAAATACCTACCTGCTTTTGTATGCCAAAGAGCATATTCCACATTACATGGGTACTATAGTACGATTTAGTGTATATATGTTTTACCGTACAACAATATGTCTGTGTGCCAAAAGAGACTCTCGGTGTTACGTTCAGTACAACTATACTCATTCCGTGTATTAAGTTTATGAGTACTTAAACGAGCTCTCTCTTATCGCCACAGGCAAGATGCTCTTTTCACTTAAGTACTTGTCACGGAATAGAAAGCTGGAAAACCAGCTGTATTTACCCTCATAAACCTCATATGGAAGATTGAGACTGCAATCTCGTCAGCATTAAAGCTGCATTGTCTTCATGCATAAACATTGAATCTAACAGGAACACAAGCTGCAAAAAAAGTTACATTAAGGAGTTCTATGAAATAATACCCCGTACAATAATAATAATAAAGACGAATGTTATTCAACATATATGGTAAAGCAGAATTGCAAACATTGAATCAGATGAGATTTCGATTTCTGTTGGCAGCTCTTGGATCATGCGAAGTGATATCAATGGGAAGACTAAGGTAACTTGATTGTGCGACGTTACAGGTCGCTGACTGGATAATTGTGTTCAAAGGAGTATATACTAATCTGGCTCACCTTGTTGAAGCTCTGGCCCATGTCAAGATGTCTGCCGTATCGCTGCTCGCCGTATATCCAATCTTGAACTACCTTTTGAATCTCGGGTTTCTCCGGGTCCACCAATCGGAAGGCAGTGATATTGGTCCCACCGTACTTGAATTCTTCCAGGTCAACGCTGTTGAGATCCTGGAAAAGGGAGGACTAGTAAGAAACGGATATCCTGGTTGATGGCAAATGGGTTTGTCGGAGATGGGTGGAAAGGGTCTCTTTACGCATTCAAGGGCAACGTTTATCGTGTTTCCCGGGAAAGAGAGTACCTTCATCCACCGCCGGCAACACTGTATACATCCGATGTTCCAACAAGATTTTCTTCTCCGGACCAACTTTACGAGGCTGAAATGTAGCGCTATAGTGCTCGCTTCCATGGTGTTACTGAGTAGCGAGTCTTCTAGCTGGGCAACTATACTATACTCTCAATGAATTTTTCCTAGAATAAACTGGAACCGCGTTATTTCCGCTTCAACTGGATTTACCGATTTTTCGCAGTTGCTTCGGGCTAACAGCTTTTCCAACGCTCATGCCGACGTTTTATGTGCTTTTGTTTGGGTCTACAGCGCGCGTATATGTTATACACAAATTATGAGTGAATAGTGCGGATAAAATAAGACAAATGCCTCGCGGACGTTTATAGAGAATTTCCTTAGGATGCGTTTCCTACTTTAGTCTGAGGATGCTTTGTGAAACTGCTCTTACGCTCTTTAAAATTTTCAGAATAACTACTTGTATGGTTAATTATCATCAACGAGAGACGTTTCACCCATTGTTGGATAGCATTTGATGAATATAGGAAACGGTGAGGCAAGACTATTTGGAGTTCTGTTGAGTTTTGCGCCTGTCTGGTACATGTAGAATTTCTCCTCTGGCTGACTTAATATGGATGCCCTCATTTATAAACCTCTGTAGAACGTTGAATGCTTGAGAAATGCGAGACATCCTTTTTGCCTTGTTCTCGAGCGAACTCTCGAGTACTTTATGAAACCATTCTACTATGTACGACGGATTCTGAATCTATGGATGATCATTATTGTGTCCGCGACTACGAATATTCATGGATTAGAATGAAGTGCATTTTATGCGACATGCAGAAAGACGAAATTGCGGCATTGTGGCATACATGTCACAGTCGAATGGTATACGATAAATCGCTACGATAAACGCAATATTGCATTATATTCCTTTGCAGCAAACATAGCGAGAGTTTTTTTAAAAAATATATCGTGCTCTTATGTTGTCGTTATGATAAATATGAAGATGAAATGGCAATACTCAAGTGGTTTCCCTACAGCAAAGAATGGATTGGATTTTTAACCAAACCATACCTGGGTTATGTCAGACAAAGCCTTGGACGACTTTTGTCATTTATCTAATAAAAAGAGGGAAAAATGCGTGGCAGCATAAAAAGCCCTGGTCGATAAGTCAGTCGAGAAATCGAGATAAAACGCGTACCAGACTAAAAGAGTGACGGTCTCACTGTGGACTATGCTTTGCAAGAAAAGTTATAAGGGTCCGAGTGAGTCATCAACTACACAACCGAGTAAAATTGGGCGAAGAAGCTCGAAAGGTGCGAGAGACGTTGGGGGCAGCCCAACAACGACCGAGTCTACGAAGTTCGTAATAGGGTGCCGAGTGACCTAGACTCTATATACTCCTTTGGCTGTGCTCATCGTCCTCGTAATATCAGTGTTTACGTAGCAAACATTGACAAACAAACGTCGTTAATAAACTTGGTATTATCGTAACCACATTTACAAAACACTTAGATTCTATCTCAATAAGTAATTATGACACAAAGTTGCAAAAGTGAATTTAATACCTGTGTCATTGATCAATCTTTAATATCTTCGAGGTACTAATTGTCAATGGATTCCCGTTAGGATCTTTCTGGGAACAGTAATATTCTTACAACGCCTGTCAGTAATCCTACATTTATTGTGATAACTATAAGAACTTTGGAAAATTATCGCAAAAAGGAGAAAACAGTAGAGATGAAGTATGGCTTTTGACCTTTTATGCAGTGCTCACATAATCCAGGTTAACATTGACATGATCCTATTATATTTCTTCTGGGTTATTAATTAATATTTCTAAAATATAGCTTGAACTTTTACTTCTTTTTGTAAGGTTAGTTTTTATCATTTTTATTTCATTATAATCTATGATTTTTACCTGCTATGTTCATTTTTCCATCTTCAATCAACTGAATTAATTTTAGGTCCTTCATGATAGGAAGTACTGTGTGGAAAACAACAAAAATTGTTGACCCCACTGATCCTTATAAAACTAGACTATATAAACTGGTCAATGGAAACTAAAATTAACTTCAAAGCTTTCTAATATCAAGATGTGAGTTCACAATTTAAAAAAGAAAAGCTGTATTCTCAAACACGGTAACAAATTCTCTTTCACTCTTTAAACTCTATTGATATCACGAATCAAGTATACAATTGAATAAAACTAATAAATCAATGAAAAGTGAAGTGAAAAAAAAAAAAAAAGTAAAAGATCATCGTAATAAAAGTAAAAGGTCAGATGGAGATTGGTGATGTAAACGAGGTGAACACAGGTAACGAAATTTGAATGAGCAAATGAAAAAGGGCGGGTTATAAAAGTGGGGAAAATTCGATAATAACTGACGCTGCAAAAGATCCATTAGTGTCCGGAGTTGCCCTCTCCGGCACGATATATATACTATACTGAACAGAATGGCGTAGAGAGTGCGAGACGCGCGGTGGTATGTGAAGCTTGGAGTGAGTATGCGGAAACGCGTATCGCGAGTAAATTGCGTCGAGGTTCGCACGAAAAGTTCGGCGGTTGATGGATCACTTCGTTCGGTCGGCGCGGGTGTGTCCTTTGACCAGTCTGGCACATATAGAGGCTATGCCGAAAATAAATGAAAATAAATTGGTTCCACTTGATTTGTTACGAGTGCGCGAGTATAGACTGTATATATACATAAAGCTTAAGGCGGCAGAGGGTTTTGGTAAAACGTTGATACAGAGCGTCCGCGGACAATGTTTATGAGATGGTCGAGGCGACAGAGGGAAAGAGAGCGGAAATTCCGAATCAATTTCCGAATCTGTTTGTACAATCAACAATTTCCGTTGCGCGGCCAGTGTATTTGACAATCGTCACGTTGATTTTTCGATTCTACACATTCGGGACATTGGCGACGCTTCTGACTCATTATCGCTGATTGCCGATTTCGTGAATTACGAGTTGTCATCCCTCCAACGAGTAATCGAATATAAACGAGCTTTTATATGAAGTATGCTCTCGGCGATGTACATACAATAAATATATATGTATATTATGTACATTCGTCAAGAACGCACATGAATATGAAATCAGCAGCTGTGGATTTAACATATATTTTCTTTATTTTTTAAATATTTTTTTAAATGTGAATCACATAGTTAATCATTTCAGGACAGCCAAGTGCCCGGAAATTGTGGATATTTTCAATTTAACGACATAGCTGGGATTGAGTATTGACAATCGAAATTATCGTATCTGTAGGATATAATAATACTGAGGATTATGTAGTGGAAATAATTATCCCAGCTTTTGGTGGTAGCAATGTCGTGTAATAACTACCTTTTACAGAATATCGACACTGAAATTCCAAACATTATTGGAACAGAGAATTACGGTATTCAATGAGGAATCAAGGCAGTGTAATTTAGGTCGAGAACGGATTGTGGAGGCATCGTTAAGCCGTCTGCATATCTATGCGAAAGAACCTCGTTTGGTTGAGCTACGGAATTAACTGTACGAGCTATTGCTCTTGATGTATTTCGATTAGAGTGTTGTCGAAGACTGTTTTTAAAATTAATTTCGGGAACAAATCAATACATTTTAGCACAGATAATAAAGCTTACTCAATAGCCTTTAAAATAAGAGCTTTAAATGCTCCATAGATTTAAAACTGCCAAACTGAAAGTAGGATATTTGTAAAATTTAAATAAACCTAAAAATATCACATGTAACTGAAAAATTAATTTTAAATCGATATTCTCTCCCGCGGCCTCCCTCTAATATTGATTCTTATCGACAATCGAATACCACTTTAGACAAAGAAAAAATTGTCGTAAATGAAAAATTGGTAAAAGCTCTTATTTCAAACGTTTTGTATTTTTATTTTCTCCTCCAATCCTAGTTTCACGATAATTTTCAAAGTTTTACCGTTTCATTGTCCATCAGGAAAAAATGACGAAAATGGCTGCCAATGTTTAAAGATCATAAACAAAAACTAAAAAAAGATATCATGTCCAACAAAATATGACACACTCTAAAATAAATAGAAACTTGGAAAATATATCGAGTATACTAATTCAGTTATAAATAAATTGATATACTTACCAACGAAGTGATGAGATAGCTGTGATAGTCGCTCATCATTCCGATTTGCTGAGCTTGCTTTAGAACGCTGTGAATCCTGTCAGTTGAGCAATCCAGAACAATGTGAGATTCGGCCGAATTTTTTATCTGTTTCAGCAATGGTCTGAAAAACGAACAAAGAAAAAGACAAACAGTTATGTACCTTTTGTGAACATAAACCTGGAGGTAGTTTTCGGGCTCCACCGAGATTTTGATTCAGCTTGAAAGCATATAAAATCTTATGCCGAGCGAGTTTAAGACCGAACGGTTGAGCCGGTAGTGTCGAAAACGGAGGACGGAACTAAGCGTGGGTAGTAAGATATGGCGGGAAAGAGAGACGAGATAAAGGGACATGTTTCTTGAAGAACTTGGCCTCGTGTGCCTTCAACACTGGAACAATAGACGAAAGATAGATCTACCACTGTTCCCTGGGGTCGTTCGGCAAGTTTTATCGAGTCTTCGTCTTCTTCTTCTTCTTCGTGGCTTTCGTCTTTCGCTTCAACTCTCCGGCATTCATCGTGTAAAACCTCTATTCTCTTCCCACACGGGGTTATTCACTGCGCACCCTCAAACCCAACGGTTTCTTATCTACAGCGATTTGAGATTATGAAAGGAGGCAGTTTATCGCAACTGGTATGCATTCCATCGTGAAACGTGTCTACACCGCGTATAGTCTGCATAAGTTCCCACTTTTCCATATTGCTCGAGAGTGATATTCGATGCAAAACTTACGATGATGCCACTCAAGTATCTCGTACATAGCAAAAGTATCCTGTATACAAGGCAATACAGCTCAGTTTTTAGAACATCTGTCGTCACTATTTTATCGCAAACTTTGCTGAAATGTTCACATGACCCCGGGCGAGAAAATTCAGTATTTTTCAAAGAATTTCTTAAAGCACTTTAACAGGTGATATTTAATTTTGACATTTTTTATATGATTCTTTTCTAGTATGATTTGAATGTACCTTTTTTACGAGACATGAAATCCCAACGACAAACGACAATTGCATTACTATTTGCTTACCTTCCACATAGCAAACAAAAGCATGTTTTATGCGCACCAACAGCGTTCATAATTGGAACCAAGCTTATTTATCCTCTTTATCATTACGTAAGGTTGAAAGAGGGCGTAAACCTGATACTATATCCTCATCCACTAACGTACAAACCATATATACACCTTCTGTATGTACGTCTGATCAAAATTTCATATCGCCCTACAAGTCTCCGCTATCTGATTCGTAACCTTAATGCGAATCTCGTTATGCATCTCGTGAAAATTCTACCCACTCTCCATCGTCATCCCGAACTAAATCTGTTTCATCCAAGCACTCTCACGAGCTGGCCGGCTCTTCTTCCTGCGTCGCTCCTTCGCCTCACTCGCCCATACCAACCCAACATTATTTACCCTGTCCTACCAGCACACCCGCCGGAATATTTCATGCTCTGGAGACATGCATAATTTATCCAATGTGCCGCCCCTTTACGCAGGTAAGTTGCAAATCTCGTTGAGAATTTTCGGTCGTGAAATCTCACACTCAGAGACACAGTGTCTCTCGGTGAAAAGTCATTTCACACTTCCACGAGTGACTCACTTATAATGAGTGCCGACTCTTCGGATTTTGGTATCTATAGTTGCTTTCAAAGATATGATTATATATGGGGCATTCCACCTGGTTTCAACCTGGATCTCATCCTTGATCCTTCCCAATTGGGTCCGCAATTTTTTATACGATTGACATAACTCTAAAAAATACAATTTTTTTTTTACACATTTTTAATTATCTACGATTGCTTAAAACAAATTATCGAACGACACATTTTTTAATTCTGAAATATTCTGAAAAATATTTTTTGAAAAATAAACATTTTTGGTAACTGAGTCGAAGTGTTCCGGCAATTCCATCTATTTTTTCGGCCTTTTTCTTTACAGAAAAAAATTGAAAAAGCAGTAACTTTACGATGGGCAGCACCTACAAAAACACATGTTCTACAGAATTTACTTCAGATTTTTCCAAACTAATGTTGAGATTTTGCTTAAATCATTTACTCATGAAATTATTTCAAATACATTTGCATCGAATGACTGCCCATCTCTGATTACAAAGGATGTAATATGATGTCAAATTGACACAATTCAGTAGAATGTTTCTATATCAATTGAAACGTTGATTGAAGTGGAAATGTAAACCGGTTTCACGTTCGAAAAATCTTTCGCCATTTTCCAGCATTATAAATGTCTGAAATAAAAAAAATTATTCAGTAAGCCTCATTGACCCGTTAACATTTCCCGCACCCAATTCAATAATGCGAATGTTCCAATCATGAATCACGAACTCATGAATGTCAGAGTTCAATGTACTTCCTATCAACTGGAAAGGAAAAAAAGATGAAAGATTTACATTGGTGTCGTTGTCGGATTAAATTAGCTTTCCTATATATTTGCGAGCGTTTCGACGATGACGGCAAGCATAGTGCAGGGATGATTGAGTCGGGGCTCTGAAAGGCCTTAAAGCACCTTCGTCGCGATGAGGTGACTCGACAGTGCCAAGAGGATTGTAGAATGGCTCGCAGAATGAGAGGGCCGCTGTGAGGAAAGGATTCTCGCGTGCGGCAACCGAACTAGAAACGTGACGACTACGACGACGACGGAGGTCGATGTCGAGACGCGAAACGATCCTTCGATATCCGGTTGACGGTTAATCATTCAAGTCGTGACGGATATCGGACGCCATCACGGTGTTCGCATCCTACCACCCTCTGCGCAACGATACTGAGGCCATTCGTTTGAGAGCACAGCACGCCCGCACCTCCATCTTCGTTTCACCAACGGTTGTACAGCCCTCCCTCATTTCTTATATAACCCTAGAATGGGCCGCAGACTGTTCTTTCGCTCGGTAAGCCTGTAGTAATTGGCACTTTCCTCGCACTAACGTTGATTACAATTTGTCACTGGAAATATTGTGGCAATCTGGAGAATGGACAGGACAGGTATTCAGGCGAAAAGTGAAACACGTCTTTTTGATAATGTACTGCGGTACTCAAGTGAAAGGTAATCATAATCAATCAACACGATTTTCCCGGAGTTTTTTTTTTAAATAAAATGTTTGATGAAGGCAACTCTTCGAATAAACGACACACTCGTGAGCTCGAATTGATTGTATCTCCAGTATATGAAGTCAAAGTTTGACAGATTAACCGGAAAGAAAAACTTTTTTTATTCCCAAAATCTTCGTCAAACTGTTTCAACGTAAATGTTCCAAAGTAAGTCAAGGGGCAAAAATACAGCCTGCAAAGTTAAACCTTAAAAATTGCTTTCTTATTTTTTTTATACCTTTCCCAAGGCCACCTATGAGAAAGTATGTTGATTAATTTTGACTTCCTCATGGAGTGGTTGCAATAAAATTTTAACCGCTCGACGGAATTACGTCAAATTGTATTGAAAACTTGTTCCAGTGTAATTCACATGTGAATCAAAGTTCAAAACACATTGGTCATTGACTGTGTCTCTAAAATACTTTTGTCGATGTTGTAGAGATTTCGAAGTATAGTGGAATGAAAATCTCGAAAAAAAAAAAAAAAAACAAAAATTCCTCTATGAGGAGACAACAAATATTTTACTTTTGAGCTTTTTGGCACACGAATTTCAACTCTAAAGTAGAAAGTCCAAATTCCACATTCCACGCTTTCATCGATCGCCGTTCACCGAACGAATGTAAAGAAAAAAGGAAAATAAAAACCTATAAAAAAAATAGGTAGAGAACTGAGCGGATAGAGCGCATAGTATAGTTGGTACATACTCTTCTACAGGTTAGGGAGTGCGCGTACAACTCTATTCAGCGTTTCGATACGAGTGCAGGTTGTTCAATGGCTCGAAGAGTTAGCTACTTTCATCGAGATCTGTGCATAGCAGCAGAGACCTCTCTCACTCTCACTCTCCCTCTCTCACTCTCTACTCGCTGTATCTCACGTGATGTGTGCGCGGGCTGGAAGCGTTCGAATGCAATTCGGCAACGCGAATATATCGCTTTTTGTCCTAGGGCGTCAGTCGATATATGGATGGTGGCGCAGGGAGCAATTTTGTGTAATGGAACAAGAAGAGGGTTTTGGCAAATGAACTGGTGAATCCAGCCACGCCGCCGTTTAATCGAGGCCACTACCAGGGCTCGATTTTCCGTTTAAGCAATGTACCGCATAACATCCAATGGGATTTTGCTTCGACCCCGGAAATATGATTTTAAAAATTAATTTTACAATTTTTACAAACAATATTTTTAAATTTATTTTTGGCTTTTTGCGTATACTTGTTCATGTATTTTTATTGTTAAACGTACACGTAGATTCAACGATAGACGTTTATTATATTTACGACTACCGTCACATTCAATGCGAATGAAACTTAAACGAGTATTCGTTAATTAATGGGGTATTGTAGGCTTTCATCACTGCGATTGGTAATCATGATATGTTGAAATAAATTGGAATACACGCACTCGATACCTTGGAATTGATACAGGTAGTAAATATATATATAATCATTATTGCAACGAAATAAAATAGGCATACTCGGAAGCTTTCTAGGAGTTAAAGTTAAAAATAATGGGGAATTTAAAAGTATTCATTGTGAAAAAAAAAAAAATTAAATTCAAACCGATTCGTTGTTTTAACAAGCAGTATTAATTATGTGGCATACAAAATAATGATTATGAGAACGTACATTTCAGAAAGAATTGTAAATTATTTCATAATATTATTTGTTGACTTTTTTTAATAGAAATTCAATTTTTACAACAGAGTTATTACACATTGTTTTTAGAACAAATTTTTTTATAGGACAATTCAAATTTATAGCTTGTCTGTTACATTTGTTAGTACTACTAATATTATTAATAATAATCATCATTATTAGGAATAATATTTTATTTTTTAACAATTCTTTTTTTTTTAATGCAAGATTAAGTGGCAACATTTATTAATAATTTTGACATTTTTTACAAGACATTACTGACAATGCCTCTGCTTGGCTGATATCATTTTATGGTGTGTTCCTGTTGATATACTGTACATCTATACCGCCGGGGCTTTTCGTTATACGAAGCTCGAAAGCCCTCCTTCCGATATCGCGTGCATGAAACTATATATATATATATATATATATATATATATATATATATATATATATATATATATATATATGTATATACAACACGCCCCTCTTACCTTCTATTAAGGAGGCAAGAGCAAGGGAGAGAGAGAGAGAGAGAGCAAGAGTGGGCGATGGTTCATATAGTACCCTTGGGTAGAGTCGACTCGAAGTGTTATTCAGGCACACTCTACTTCAGTCCTATCACTCTTAGCTATCAAGTCCTTCCATAACCTCTCGTTCACGTTTTCACTTGAGATAAGTACCCGATAGATGCTGGAGGATTCACGATTAACTAGAGGAAATATAGCTTCACAATCATTATTGGTTAACGAGCGTGTCGCGTTCGCTTGGCATCAGCTTCGATCGAGCGTAGTATATTCACTCTGACTTCAATGGTATACACATATATACAGTTCCTCGTCACTGGATTCACTCATGGTGTGAATAGTCCTGCATACAATTCTCGCGCTGGACCCTCGGGACGATGGCCGACCAACACCGACCGTAACTACTGACCGGACGCGTGCGGTTGCTGCCACCCCTTGCGGGGATCACACATCTCGTTACACAGTTGTAACCTTTGACCGCTATTGAATATACGTTAAAATGTCGGTGTTTCAAAAGTTGCATCGTACTGCAAACGTATATATTGGTCTTTCTGGTTATTTTGTTTGTTTGCCTGAAACGGATTTCTTATTCAAATTTTGCAATTTATTCAATTCTTTGATTAAAGAGACTTGAAAGGTATTCTTTGTACGTGTTTTAAAAAAAGGAAACTACTATTAAAGCGAGTGAAATTTAATTTATGGATTTTCTCTTGAAGTTTAAAAAACGTATAACAATGAATTTCTAGAAAAAATAATTCAGTTTATCCCAAGAATACAGGAGATCTATTTTTACCCATTTCTCTACCAGTCAATTTTTTGTTTAACTACTTTTTTTTTCAACTTTTCTATTTCAACAACTTGTTTTTTGTAATTCTAAATTTCACATGATTTTACAAAAAAAATTGTAAAACACAATAAATAATTTTTAAGTAACGAACAAATTTCTTACGTGTTTAAAATAATTTTTTTTTATTACTGACAGAAGCGTTCAGATTTTATAACATTGTTTTCCAGACATTTTTCAAATTTATATTTTCTAGCTAGATCTGAGACATTTTAATCACCGACACAAAATAAAATACTGAAATTTTTTTTTCACTATCACTAAATTTTCTATTACTACTAAGCAAAATTTTTAATAAAATAATTGTTACATCAAATCTGACGATAACAAAAATATCCACAACCAATCTCACCGCACAATTATCAAAGGAAAATCCTTCCATTTTTTTTTGTCTAACACTATTCAGTATCCTTTCATTAGTATCTGAGTCGACGAAACGTAGCCCTCAGAGACGAATTCGAAGCGAATCTGTGTAAATGTATATGGATTATATGTATATGTACATTACGTATCGCTGACCCCGATGTGAGTTTATGGGAAGTGAAGAGGCGGGAAACAGAACGCTGAGAAGGGACTGAACGAGAGTGGATATACAACGACGAAGGATGGATGCATATAGTTTTACACATATATGTATATATATATATATATACATGTACGTAGGACCGATATGTCTGTAATGGTAGATGCAGCAGTACATCGTCGGACGTCGGGGAAATTAATAACTGAGAGAACCAAAGTATATACGTCTCGCTTGCTCCGAAGGAAGGTGCTGGTCGAAAACGTAGTACCTCGTCTTGCTCGTTCGCCTAATGGATTTGTACACATTTACACGTCATTTGCAAGTCAATATGCGCGAACTCGAATACGAGGGAGCCTCTGCCACCCTGTCTGGATCTTCGACTTGTCTATATATGGGGCATTCCACGTGGCTTCGATCTTGGTCTGACTCTCGACCCTTCCTATTGAGTCGGCAATTTTTTTATACGATTCACATAACTCTAAAAAGCTCGGATTTAAAAAAGAATTATTTTTTGCACATTTTTAATTAGCTATAAGTTTTTTAATAAATCATCGAACGACACATTTGAAAAATCTGAGAAAATTCTGAATAACCTTTTTTCGGCAAATCTGAAAAAATTCTCAAAAATGATATGTTGCATACGAGAATTTTGTAACTGCTGCTCATCGTAAAGAAACTATCTTTTCTTATTTTTTCCATTTATTTTTTGTTGAAAAAAGGCCGAGAAAAATACAAAGTATCGTCGACATACTTCAGCTCAGTTACCAACAATTTTTTTATTCGAAAAAAGGTTTTTCAGAATTTTCTCAGATTTTTAGAATCTGTCGTTCGATAATTTGTTTTAAAAAATCGTAGGAAATTCAAAATCTATAAAAGAAAAAAGAAAAATAAAGATTGGTACGACCCAGGTCGAAACCAGGTGAAATGCCCCATATGTATATATATATATGTGTGTGTTTATGTGTGTATATATGTGTCTGAACTGCGTCTGTGACGAGAAATATGTTGCAGAGAAGGTCGAAGTCAAGTCGAGACGGGGAAAGACACTCTTCCTGTGAACCATGGAAACTTTAAGAACCCCCTCTCATGAATATAAATTATCCATATAGTTCAACGGTCTCGAGCACTTCGAATTCGTTCGTCATCAAGCTCGTTATAATCCGGCTTACTTATTCTTAAACATCTCAGTGCAGCGTCACAGAATGGAGTTGAACTTTTGAGTTGCATAATTTTAACGAGAATTTGAAGAAATTGTTATCTTGCCAGTTTTAAATTCTGGCAAAGAATGTTATCATTCAACTACAGTTCAAGTAAAGATTTGTCGAAAAATTAGCCTTAAACTTTTTGGTAGTGTAACATTTCGTTTTTTTTTTTTTTCACGAAAACAAAGCTGTCTCTATGAAAAAGCAAATCGAACAAAGTAACTAACTTACTAAATAACTCCCTCATATTTATAAAAAAAAATCATCCCAAACTACTATAATATTGTATAAATAAAATCGTGAATGTAAATTTAATTTCATTAACGATACTACATTACATTCACAATGAAAGGAAGATGCCATTGTGATAGCTACAAATGAATTGAAAGGATGAGGCAGTATATATACCCTACTGCAATTATAATTTCAATAATAGTATCTGAGGTAATATTGTAACCACACAACAAAATCGGTGCGGTGTGAAACCAGAGAATCCTCAAATTATGCAAAACGAATTCTAAGCCACGTTATCACGTTGGGTTTGTAAGACCTGGTGAGCGATATAATTGAAAGCTTTAGGAAGGCCAAGTGCGGTGGGAGCTTGGGGTGTTACAACCATTGTTCTGCATTAAAGAACACTTTCGAAGCATAACTAGGAGGAAATGGGCGATCAACTGTGTATAACGAGAGACGGAGGGAAATATGCGCGAGGTTGTTTTTCATGCGGAAAGGAGTTCAATTCTTCCGACACGCCCTTCGGCAACACCAAAGCATCATCTTTCTCGTTACTCTTTCACCTCGCCCTTCCCCCTTCCTTTTATTCCCTTTATTCCGCGAGGCAACCCCGAATTATTCGAGGCGATTCACCGTGAAAGCTTTTTGTTGAATGGCTCTTGGGTACTCGGGTTTCGAAGAAATCGTGTCACGACCTCGCGGCTCTTTAAACCCAGAAATACCGACAATACAGAAATATATGTATGAGCAATTTCACTCCAAATTGGACTGAGAATGATAATTGCATCTAAACGATCTAAAAACAAAAATTGCCTTGAAAAATATTATAACTTTTCAATTAAAATAGCGGAGTCTTAGAGTAATTTTTACTTTTCATTATTTATTAATCTTTTTTTTAATGTGGAAAAAATCTAAAAACATCCTCAAATTTTAAAAATGTGTCGTTCGATACTTTGTTTTAAAAAATTGTGGTTAATTAAAAATGTGTAAAAAATAATGTCAACCATATAAAAAAATTGTGGACCCAATCCAAAGGGTCAAGTGACAGACTCAGCACGAAAACCAGGTGAAATGCCCCATATATTTACGGGAGCAGCATCAGCTAGCCACGAAAATTCCCTAACTGTCGTGCATTTATACCGCGGGGGTTGAGAATGATCTACGATGGCAATAAAACCATAATCGTGACGTGTTATTATGCTTCAAGTCCGACGCCATCCATAATTCGCGATGGGGAGAGTATTGTCTCCGGTGAAGCTAACGCCCGTCGCCCCTGGACTAGAATAAATGGGCTGAAAATGGCAAGAGAACGCGAAGAGAAGCTAGGAGGGATAAGAGGGAAGAGCTGATGAAACTGAGGGTGAAACGACGGCGCATTCGCATTTAAAAAAATACTGCAACGACATTTACGCTGAGAGTGAAAAAGCGCGAAACGGATGTTAAGGGACACGAAGGGCTCGGACGTCGACAACCCTCGTGCTCACGTTTTCTTCTACAGTTCCACTTTGAGTACGTAGATATAGTGTATTATACATAGTGTAGGTATGGGCATAGAATGTACTATAGGTAAGAGCGACTTATTTGCTTTCTTGAGACGCTTGACGACGAGAGCCCCATCCGGGGTTGAGAAGGGTGAAAGCTCACAATCGGGGATGTATTGCCTCGCGTCGGAAGAGCTTTAACGCCCGCTTTACTTTTTGTCTGTGTATGTGTGTGTGTGTGTGTGTGTTTGTGTGTGCCAGAAGCTGAGAAGAAAATGCGAGAGGTTGTTGAATCTGGGCGAGACGTGGTTCTCGATGAAAAACCGTGTCAGCAAGTATTATATAAACTCAAGGTAAATTTTTTTGACGTTTTTTTACCACGCCCAGGATTTTGAGCAGGTTGAAGCATTTCAATCTTGGTAAATCAGTACTTAAAGTCACTTTAGGTCCAAAGTTTTTAATCACAATTTTTTAAGTATATTTAGTTAAGAAAGTAGTAAATACAAATATTTTTCTTTGTTTTTACTAAATAATTTAGTGATTTTTCAACAGATTTTAAAAAATATAATGGCCGAGTTGTATAATAAATTTTGTATTTTATTTTAAACAATCCGTTGAAAAATTTTGACATTTTTGTTAAACATACAAAATAATATAAAATAAAGTTAAAATTATGATTTTCACTTCACAAATGACTTTCTTTTTTTTTTTCAATTACTGACAGAACTCTCATCGGCACGTTTCATCTCGAATTGCACTCTGAGATGCCAACTTGTGACTCGTCGAAAAATATATCTCTGCGGTAGAGAACCATCCGTGAAAGTCCGCATAGCGTTGCGATAAAAATAAAAGCTGGCTCGTTAATTCCGCGACTGCGTCGCCCTTCCTAGAGACTCGCGTTTCTTTTTCTCTCATTTTATCTTTCTCTCGTCTGGTTCCCCTTAAAAATATATAGATATACAAAGCAATGAAGCCGTGGTCGCATTACAAACCCTGCATACTTACTCGTTCGTCTCTCGCTTCGCGACCTCTCCATAATATTCTCTGCATAAGGATTCAAATTACAGAAACGTGCGGCTTAGTTCGAAACACATACACACACACACACACACAAATGTAACATCACGACAGTTGCACTGTTAACTGTGGAGCTTTTGAGTCACATATGCACACATGGGCTTTCTTTAAGCTATGACGAGATGGTCAGAGTACCGTGACCAAATTGTCGAGGGAAATAAACATAGAACGTTGGTGAAAACAGAATATAAGAGAAGTATATAATGTGAAATGCACGTGATGAAAATGGTCTGGACGTTTGTTTATTTGTTTCTAACAGTTTCGTCTGTAATTAAACCGCTTTTTAGTTCGTTTAAATAAATCCCAACCTCAGTACACCCGGAAGATGGTGCATTTACACTAATTCCATTGAAATTGCCATATGAAACGTAGACGCAGTCATACAATTTAACTGCAAACTGCAGTTAGCATGCAGTACAGTTGTGATACAATTATTCGTCTGTGAGTTGGTTCAAGTGTCGTTACTGATGTATTTAACAACTATATATTTCTTGTTGCTTTATCGTAGAGAAAACTTTGTGCTGAAATATAAAATAAAAGATAACTCAAAGTATTGCGGATTTTACCAGTTTTTAATATTTTTTCACACAAAAATGAATTTGGTTTTGCTTAAGGTGGATATAATGTGAAAGCCAGCAGAAGAGAACAGAGCAAAGACTGAATACGAATAAAAAAGGGTTCTTAAAGTCCTAAATAATCTGTAAGATTTTTTAAGAAACTACTATTGAGTCGTAAGTTCCTCATAAGACCCCCCCCCCCCCCCCCCCACCCCAGATCCGTGAGTGTCTGTAAGTGCCTGTGTGAGTGTCTGTGAGTATGTATAAGTATCCAAGGAAACACACCACCCTTTATTATATTTTAGATAGATTAGAGTAGCTCTATTGTCACTCATCTCGATTACTTTCCCATAAAAAAATTTAAAAAATAAAAAACATGACGTGACCGATATTTCAACATTGATAACTAATTTTGAGCTACGAATTCAACAGTCCCAATCTCACTGGAAAATGATTAGTGAAAATCGCGCTAGATGGTGATCCAAACCTGATGGCGAAAAATCTTTTAAACATCGGTGCTGTTAGCTGTTGAAATGGCCAAACATCAATATGCTGTTGTGGAATTAATTCTAAACAGCAGCATTGTTTTTTAACAGTACTCTTTGTACCCCGGATTTTGAGTAACGGTAGCTAAAGTTTGTCTTTTTCATCTATTCTATGAAATAGACATTTTCAGCTGTTCGGATCAAATGTATCATGCTACAAAACCTTTCTATTCCATGCTATGTTTCCCAAGCTCTGATTTCCTTTTATTCTGTCCCATCCATCTGTGACCAATCCCCTGTAGAGCTCTCGTATGTGAGCATAAAGTGAGTTCTCATTTTATTGTTCTCAGTTGTCTGCCGGGATTGGCTCATGCGTACAAAAATGCTTTTGCCGTATGTCATGGATTCATCGCCTTTATTCTCTCCGACTACTGGTCCAAGTTATTACTATGAGAAAACAGTAAGCGGATTTATTCGCATGTACACGTGCCGGCTGTCCGTACGATTTTGTTCAAAGCGAAAACCTCATGCAGAATGAATATATCAGAAAGAACGCATTTCGAGCTCAAAAGAAATTGGTTATTTATTCAACTGAATGTGAGGTGCACTATTACGTCTTTATCATATTTTTCATTTGTTCATGATGTTTTATATAAAAAGGGTTAGGGTTAAAAATCACTGATGTTCGTTGAGAAATATTTTACTTGATTATTATTTGGCTTAAAAATGAGAAATTTCTTCTTACTAAATTTATCCGAAGAAAATATCAGTTTTTAGAATACTTTAAGCAGGGTCGATCTGCTTAACAACACATAAAAAAATTTCTAGTCTCATATTTAAGGAATGAGAACATCGTATGATATTTCGTTGTTCATTCACTGTTTAGCTGAATGTAATGCATCTGGATAAATAGTTTCTATAACCTGCAGCCAATTTATGATGTATTTTTGCTTTGGCACTTTTTTTCTTTTTCTTTATTTAGAGTTTCATTCCTCTTCTATGCATCCGTGGCCGCTATTACGGTGTGGGAATTGCTCAGTTGCTTCGAGGCATCAACAAAATAGGATTTCACCGTTGCACGTATATAGGAGAGTCCGTATCAAAGCATTTCGAACCAAGCCGTCGAAGTGTCGAAGGCCCCTTTGAAACTTCTATGGAATCGTTTTTTAGCATCGTAAACGTTGTTGGTGGTCATGTACCCGGTGAAATTTGCAATCGAAAGTAATGTCGATACATATGTATTTGAATCTACGCGAAACGCGTCTGTACGTTTGAGAGAATTCTACGCAAGTTGCATAAGAGGCATTCCATATCAATTCGGTCACGCGAAAGATAAAACTTCTCAAAAATGTCCTAAAAATCAGGAACAGTGGCTTCGATAGATATACCAAATTTCAATAATAAAAATAATACAATTAAATGAAAACGGCGGCACACTGAAAATACTATAACATTATACGTAACTAACACATGAAAACGAAGTTAAAAATATATGGATGTACCACAATTGCACGTTTATTTTTCACATTGGACGACGGAAAATCGCCAATACCTCTCTCGACTCTCTGCCTCGTTATTTTTCGAACAGGATATTCGAATGTATGAAGCACTATAGGATGACTGCACAGAAAAACAAAAATACATTCCCACCGAGATACGCCGACAATTAATTTTCCGTCATGTATGTTCTCAATTAAAATCTCCAAATGTGATAAATATATATAAAATGTTAGTGATCTATGGAGCAAATCTGAACGTATCGTTCAATATGCATATGTATACTGATGAAAGTATATTTTTCTCCTATGTCGCGGACGCAGTTTCAAATCCGTCAACATCGATTTTACGTGACCCGTCTGTCCGTCATTGTGCTCAGCACCTATTTTCCAAATACGTGCTATCACCAACGTGATATTCTCGCACAATGCACTCAGGTTGGATAAAAAAAAAAGTGTGTGTGTGTGTGTGTGTGTATGTGAGAGAGAAAGACGGAGAGAATAGAATAAAAACAAAAAGTGTTTTTCGCATCGTTGTCGAGCGATGAATTTCGAGAGCCGCGGGATATAAATGGAGTTAAGCGGGGAGAAAAGTGAGATCGCGTTCTGTGTATCGACAGCACGCGTTCAAAATGTCCAGATCTCCACTCTCAGAGTATGCGCTTTTCGCTGTGATCGTTCACAGCGATCACGGTGAACAACGGATGTGATTATATTCTTCGTGATAGATACAAGTGCTGTATAACAACGAATTGCAATTAGAAAGCTAAATCATATAAGTTTCTTTCCCCGTTCACTGGTTTCATGATGAATTCTCGGTTCGTTTTGAAGCATTGTACAATAGTTCTAGATGTTCTAAAGATACATGCATTGTGGTGAACACAGGACAACTGTGAATTACAAAAACAAAAAGAAAACAAAAAAATTCGTTGCATGTTACTGCAATAGTGATATGCTGTGTTTCTATTATGATTGCTTGACGTTTTTCGAGGCTTTTTAGAGTTATGTCAATCATATAAAAAATTGCGGTCTCAATAGGAAGGGTGAAGGGTCAGACACAGGTCGAAACCAGGTGGAACCCCCCATATATATTTCATAAAAAGCAAATTTTAATTAATTAAAAGAACAAAAAATGGAATAAAATAATTTATCTGTTTTGTCTTGACCTTTTTTTTTGGATGTGATACTCAAGAATACTACTAATCATCAGCCATCTCTGAGTTATCATTTTTTATAAGATTATTACATACCTAATCGTCCTAATAATAAACGTAGTTGGGATGATTTTTTGTGTCAAGAAGTGTCGCTGATTCATCTAGCGAATTGGATGCATAGCTCGTGGGAGCTCGCGTCGCTGATACCCATATTGCGGAATTCAGGCGAACTGAATCAGGCGAGAGTAGTTAGCGAACCCAGAGGCGATTTCGCTTCGCTCTTCAAAATCATTCTATCACTTCTGCGTCACTTGAGACAGGTCCCAATTGGTTCATTTCCATGTTGAATTTGAGATAAGCCGATCAAGTGCTGTCTACAGTAATGAAACGTCATTCTGAATGGAACGTGAAACGAAATTGACACCAGGTAACGTAAATGACAGTCACCTGTGTTTATTATTTTAGGAATTACGTGGACCGCAGTCATATGATGGCTTTCTGTTGAATGTCTCGACTTAGTTCTGAATCCTGTTCAGAAATAGATTATACAGATGCCCAAATATGCTTGAAAACCATTGTCATTTTGTAAATTACAAATTATATTTCAAAGTTTGAATTGTTTATGAAGGCGTATGTCGAAACAAAAATTTTTATATAGTCGAAAATGTATTTAATGTTGAGTCCAATTGGCGCAGATGATAATAAAATGGTTCAACTGTCTTCAAGCCAAGTTTGTCATTTTTATCATTGTATACGCGAGGCAAGGTATGTGAACAATCCTGCAGTTAAAAAGAAACCTAAAATATTCAAATCAGTTCGTAGAGTCAAATCTTAAAACAATTTGAAATGGCTGAAATGTTCAAAGCAGTTTGAAAACTCTTAGATGTTCGAAGTAACTCGTAATGGCTGTGATGTTCGAAGCAATTTGAAAAGTGTGAGATATTTGAAGCATTTCGAAAAGTCTGAGATGTTCGAAATAGTTCGTAAAACTCCGAACAGCCCGCTCGGGTGTTATTTGCTGTTTGCATGATCGCATTTTAACAGCAACGTATATCGAACCGAATCTCGAATGTTCAAGCAGTCTCAGACTCATGCATATCTAAATTTTCAAGGTCTTTGACACCGATCTCCATAAATTCCAGTGTCACGAGTGTAGATGGCAACTGAAGCTAAAGCGTCAGTCCTTCAAGATCAAGTCGCAATCAAAGGCTTGCTCTGGTAATCAACATTTAACAGACTAAACTCGTTTGCTGTAAAACCGTCAGGCAACCCTCTGCGACATTCTAATTAAATCCGTTCTGGCTGAGAATCTCTCGATTCGTTGAGCCTTGGAATTAATTGGAATCGTGAATGAGAAACTGGACAGCAGAGAACGTTCGGAATGAGAGAGATAGAGAGAGAGGGAGAATGGAAACTGAAATTGATTACTATTCACTGTGCCATACTAACGATGACGTTTTATTTATTTTTTTTATATGTTATTGTTGTCAATCCCAATTGTTGTAACCCTATGAGGTTTTCTAACAATTTATTTTTATTTTTTTCGTTTTTTAATAAATACACTCATGTTTGTTGCATGCACATACTATAGAGACACCAATATAACATGTGTTTCGCAGATTTGTTCTCGGATTTCTTGATCCAAGGAATACGGTCCCTATCGTTTCCTCTATACATCCCATAAAATATCCGTGTTTCAGTAAACGCGCTAGCCCGGTATCTACCATAAAAGGTATTCTCGTCTTTCAAGTCCGCGAAGTACCGACACGTCTTTTCTTCGAATTGGAGAAAAATCTCCAGGCTTTCCAAGATCGTGATGCTACGTCTCGGTTGGTTGCATACCGGCAATACCTCTTCGACATCGAGCATCCCTCGACTGAACCATTGAAAGCTACGGCACCGTCATCTGGACGTCCACTGGTCCATTTAAGGTCTCCGTTTTCACATTGGAATATTGGATATCTCGACACGATGAAATTCTCGAGCTGCGCAGTCATTGACGCCACGAGTTCCACTTTTGAAAGGTGTGCTAGGAAAAAGATTGACGATTTATGGAGCTAAAAATATAGATGGTTTTTCGATATTTGGACTGTGAAATGTTTGCTTAGAGAATTATCAAAAATATTACATGTGTCTAATTTTCAATCTCCATATAATTATAATAGAGTTTTGTTTCGAACAGCTCGTCAACGTCAAATTTATTTATCATATCATAACGAGTAACGAAACAGTTTGTTAACGAATCCTGTGTGCATATAAATTTTAATATTAAAAAAAAATTATGTGGTATTAAATTGACCCTCCAGGCCATAGAACCTTTGTGCTGAAAGCTGTCGAGAGATTTTTATAGGTTTTGACAAATATCAGTACAAGCGTCAAACACACAATTCCCCGTGTTTTCGCCCCTCGGGCAAACGTAAATGCAACTGTATAACAATTGAATGAAACAAGTATCGAATAGAGTTTTCTTTAATAATCATACCAGAATGATGACTACATGCACGTAAACATATTTTCACCCAGGACAACCCAGTTAATTCTGTTTAAAAGTATGAAGTCGTAAAAAAGTGATTTAAGTTAAGAATTCTGTAAACCTACGTAAGCTTTGATACATGAATGTAGATCTCAGACTATACGTCCAAAGTCTGGTAAATTTATCCTGCATGACAAGATAATGAGCTTTCTCAGGGACTTTTCCAGAATGTCAAGGAAAAAAGTACGCTATTCGGCATGCTACTTCCAAATTTGCTTGTAATCTGAGCATCCAGCATGCGTGAAATCAGTATCAGTCTGTTCCTCTTTTTGGTAACTCATTTCCATATCTTTCTCTTAATCATGCCAGAACATTTGTCTAATCTCTGATACGTAATTAGTTGAACAAATTCTGATGGTTTAAGAAGGCGGATACGGTCAGTGAGCAAAACTTCGTAAAAATAATTTTGAACGTACGTCCAAAGCTTTCTAGAACAAATCTACTTCGGACAGCTGCATGGATTTCGCTTCTCTGCTTTCATTTCTCACCGGAATCGAAGAGATAATAGTCTGCGGTAACTGAAACAGTGTTTGAGTGTCAGTGAAATTCAGCGAGCCATAGAAAATAGCTTTGAAAAGCCCTTGAGACCGAAGGTCTCGCTGAGTTGATACGATTAAATACTGCCGCAAACTCTTCTCTGTGCGGCAGAGTAGCATCCTGTATTATATGAGGTGGTCGAACCTACCATCCGGACAGACGGTGTGAAGATACGGCTATACACACTACACTGGCGCGAAAGTCCGAGAATTCCAGTAATTTTCTTCGATGCACTTTCTTGGCTGTTGCTTGGACCATTGGGGGTTTCGTTCTACACATATGTTCCTTTTGTTCCAATGAAGTATAAAGCATGAACAAAAGATCCTATCGTACTGCAGAATTGGAAGAATAAGTGGAATTATCAAATCTGTTTTCAAATTGTTCTATCACACAGAAGTTTAATAAATTATGATACAACAAGTTGAGGGCGTAGTTAAAGAAATTGTACATCAACATTTTAAGAAAAATCTGAAGGACTACTCTATATCAACAATAAAATGAACTTTTTTTCACCACCACAAAGCTTTCTCGATGATATTTCAAAAACAAAAAGTTCTTCTCTGAGTAAAATTCCAATAAGGATTAGGAACTTTTATGGGACATAATAGTTTTCGAACATGATCATAAGCATCTATCACCCTGTATCTACAAAGAGTAAGTGGCTATCTTCACGAGATGTGCTTGCAATTAATTTAACTCAGTTCGCAGGGTGTTAATCCGATATTTTACAAAGTTACATAATACCTATCGCTTAGTTACTGCTATAATCTACTCTAAAGTAAGGACAAATTGAAGTGATATGCGCTAGTGCACACCGTGTGTAACCTCAGAATATCCAACGACAATACATGGACGTGTATATTTATACTGTTACAATGTTCGAAATGCACATATGAACCGTGCTATATGTATACGCAGTATCACATTGCCGAATTAGAAGCTCGCTAACATCAATCAATGTGAGATATCGTGGAATATGATGAACCAGTCGAATTTCCGGTAGATGATTAGCCATATTGAAGTAAATTACCAAAAAAAAAAGCATATTGCAATATGCTTCTTAGGAGAAAATGAAAAAAATGTTTCTGCGAGTTATTTTATATAGCTATAAAAGTAAATGAACTTAAGTCCGTGAAGAGTATGAGAATATTCAGTTTATAGCGGTTTTGCTGAGAGACAGTTACTACATATATCTATACATACATGCAACACAGGAATATGCTAAAATATATACGGTGCTATTGATTTAACCCGACGGCAGTGACTGCAGTAACAGCAAGAAAGACGACAACGCACGAGAACTTCACTTCATGCCTTGCTTGGATCGCCGTATATATATATAGCGGAAAGATGAAGTTTACACCGCTTCGTCTTCAGCCAACACACGCATGCACACCAAGTGACGCATAATTGTGGATTCTCACATTTTCCTTCCCTATACGCTTGCATTAAGTATCTCATTGAATTTTGCACATGGAAAACTTTGTCGCAACAGAGTTTGAAATTTGCACGTTTGTATGTGCGATACTATGATAAAGTTACTGTAGTCAATTAGTATCTTGCCATCCAGGAAATTCATTACATATCGCGTCATGTTTGATATAACGTCTAAATTTTACAAGGTCAAAACTAACACACAAGATCAAATAATAATAATTTTAAGGGGAGGGTGTCAGATGGATTTTATGGATATTCGGACTGAAATTGTTTTGTTTCGAATCGAAATTGTTTCAAAAAATGAAAATTTTTCCATTGACCTATCAAGCATACGAGTAACTGATAAAAATAAACGAATCAATTAATCTATAAGAACATAAAGAAAAATTTGCATCCAGAAGAATTTTTTTTTTTGGCATTCCTCCAATTGCCGAACGGCAATAACATACTCTGTAAGCTGAATGTTTTGGATATCATGTTACGAAAACCCCTTCAATTGGACTCATTTATTCCAGACTTCACGATTCATCGTCAACTACACAAAACTTTGTTACACTAACCTCAGCACAGGAGTTTTAAGCAGAATAATTGCAGGGTCTCTTTACGTCGTTGGGCTCCACTATACCAAAGGATAACAAGAACCCTCATAGTCGTTCTGAGTAATCGCGACAGAGTTTCCGAAGCCAATTTCGCGTTGTTACTATAGTATATGCTGTATTACAATGCACCATGAACTAACCCCAATTGTAGTAACTGGTGTGCTCTGTCGCCAGGAAAACATTGATTACCCTACCCAGAACTATTAATTGGTATATATAATTCGTTTTAAGTATACTTATACGAGAGTTTGCAGTCTGTACGTGCTTTCCCAAGCTCCGTATAGGCTATTTTCTACTATTAAGGCAGAAGCAGAACCAGAAGCAGCCCACCACTGACTGCTTATAAATTTGACAAAAGATAAATTTCGCCGAATTGAGAGAGGAAAATTACGCGGATATAAATCTGCGGATGGAGTTATACGATCCGGACGAATTATCGATGAGGTGAGGGGGGGTAGGAATGATCGAATCGACCATTAATCGATAGAGTCACAATGCTCCAGGAAAATCCTACACATTGGAACTTTAGCGTTCGCTCGCTCAGGAACGAGCCACGAGTTTCTGAATCACGTTCGTTGGATTTTCCTTGGATCTTCCTTCGCTTTTCCACCGGTCTCTCTCTCTCTCTATCTCTCTCTCTCTCCTCACTCTCCTTCTGCCCCATCCCTTCCCGTCACATTCGCTCAACTCCCACCCCTCGTCTTCTCTCACTAAATCAGCAGGTCCTTCCGCGAAGCTATCAGGAACTCGTTAAAGCGAAATTGGCTGGCAATCAATAGACGTTGGTGGACCCCTCCTGAACTTCATTCGGCTCTCACGCTAACGTGGAATAAGGCGTGGAATGAGCGTGCTGCTGCTGATGCTGTGCCATCGGGCAAAAGCTTCGATATTGGCAAGTTAGAAGAAGGGAACCGTCGGTCTATAATTAAGGAGCGTATATTAAAAGAGAGTCGTTCGAAGATGGCTTCCAGTCTTCGACGCCAGAGTCTCTTGACGGCAACAGATTTATTATCGCTAGGGGTTATAAATCCTTAATGTACGGTTTAACGCTGAATTTTCACGGTATATATATTTACACGGAATATAATGTTTTATAAACATTACTTATTTGTATGCTGCATAGAAAAAGAATGTGCGGATAATAATTGTATAATAGCAAAGTGTTGCTTATTTTGAACTGCCGCATAAGATCTCTAAAAAACTATTAGTTAGTTATTATTGAGACTCAGATCATTCGAAAGAGCATAAATTAAGCTTTCAATTGGATCCAAAACGAAAAAGTTTTATTGATTGTATTCGTTTTTGTACTTGACGAAAATTATGTGATCCAATAATGGCATTGACTTCCCTCTAACGGATAATATTGACAATTTTCCTCGCACAACTGAAACCAATCATTTTTATTTACAAGCTCTTTATTATCCTGTTTACGTATTGAATTAATCATTATTTAATCATTACTTACTTATTAATTAGCTACTGAAATTAAAATGGTGTGATCATTTAGTGAAAGCAATAAAACATTAATTAATATTAATGTATTTCGATACGAAATGACAATTTATTATTTATAGGAATATTAAATAATTCTCACCGCGAGAACTTGAATTATCAAGTAATAACTCAACAGTTCAAGAAGTAAATTTACAAAACATTGTACACGTGGTATTCTTTATTTATTTGTTTATTATAATTACTGAAAGCGCGATAAAAAAAAACGAATTTCATCACGAGCTACGAGGAAAACATTTTCAGTATGAGAGTATAAATATTGAATACTATATAAATGTTTTATTAGCTCCGCGACGCGACGAAAGCTTCATTACTTTTCTAACTTTCCTTTTCTTATTATTTTCGTTTTTCTTTTTTACTTTTTTTTTTTTTATTTCCGACGTCCCTCGCTCGTTCTCATCCACGAAGACCCAATTCTCGCCTTTTCACAGTAGCGTGTCCAGAGCAGCAGTCAGCCGGACTGTAGAAGTTGTTGCAGAGTATAGAGCAGTGGTAGCAGTACGCTACGCGTATTATACCGGACGGAGTGGTCCCAGGGCCGTGGCATTCATGTCCCCCGCATCTTCAAAGGCTTTTCATGCATTTCTCAGTGGCACTTCGAATGCATCCCTACCTCTATCTCCAGGGCTCACGTTCCAACAACTCCACTGGGAAAACGTCACAATTTAATTTGCCAAGTGTTATAGCACTGCCGTTTTGAAGTTTCTTCTTACTCATCCTACTATTTCTGTGCCTTCCATTTATTCTGTTCTACATCCTCGAACACTTCTACTCTTCTATCATTCCTTCTACTTCTTGAAGAGTCTTCAAGAATTTCAGCTGTCGAGGAGACCGATGAAAAATTTGCTGTGGAATTTTATTCAGAAATTCTGTTCAGTACACACGGTTAAAAATAAAACCGTATTGATGTGATGATTTTGTCAGCGTAATCTGTACATTTATATTACTTAAATCAGAGCTACCTGGGGCAAGTGGTCGTTTAGAAATTTGTAACATAACCCAAGGCAGGTCGCCTTGGGTTTAAAATAAAAAAAGAAAATCATTTTACGGAATTCAATTTTTTTTTTCCTTTCGTCGTGAATTCTTTAACTTAACCATTCAAGCTAAGACTTTATACATAAAGTAACTACCATTAAACAAAATTATTCGCTAAAATGGTATGAATTAATTCATATATTTAAAATGGGTCATGAATTTAAAACTTCTTCAATACTTTTAAGATTCTGAAAAAAAAAATCTGGCATTTATAATAAGTAAGAAAATGTCCTGTTTTGAACATTTCTTTATGAATCTTTATGAACATTTTCTTATGATTAATTATGTGAATTTTTTCTTTTTTTCAGATTCTAAAATTCTACTAATATTGACATTCAGAGATATGTACATTTTTGTTGTTGTGATTCTCAAAAACTCTATTCCACTTGACAATATTTTTTAACAGCCTAATCTCTACTTTATCCTGACTCAACTGACCCCGGTCTCCTGTATTATATATCGATAGGCACAATAGTAAGAAACGGAAAAGAAGAAGTGAAAGAGAAAGGGTGAGAAGGGTAGGTCAGTGCTCGGTAATAGAGTAAAGCTTGCCAGAGAGCCGAGGCCACGAAGCCTTTTGTCGTATATCTACTCCATAGGGAGAGAGTTGTACTGCCAAAGGCACGTACTTTCCACTCGGTAAATTCGAACACAACCCAACGAGCTGTCCGACGAGCTGTAACTCACACCTCAGTAGCGTTGGCGTTTGTAGAGGCTCCACACCCTCATACCCCTCCCCCCACCCCGTGAGACCACTTTTCATGCTGACTGCAATGGGCGCACTTGCGAGAGCGTTCCCGAGTTGCTGCTGCTCTGCAAGAAGGAAAAAGCCCTTCTCTCCCGCGTGCGCCCATAGCCGAAGAATTTACGTGCAACGTACATTTTGTACACGAGTATAGTAGCCACTCTGCTTCGTTGAATATATATGCAGTGTGTGTGTGTGTGTGTGTGTGTGTATTGTAAGCTCGCCAGAAACTACTATTGTCCATTGTGGCAGCATATAGTACGATTATATTTTAAACTTTACATTAAAATACTGTTTTATTCAATGGCACTCGTGAGGTCTTTTCATTAATCTTTCTCGGAGATTCGAGCAATAATTCATTTGTAATTAACGTGGCTCGGAATTTCAATTTAATTTAAGTACAACGCTAATTTTATTCTATTTTATTTGCTGGTAGTTAATGTGGCTTCTATTCTTACTTATTTTATTTTTTCAAATTACGTTTCCACATAGGAATTTTTATATTGGCAGGGCCGGTCTACTGGTTATAAAATGTAATTAAAAAAAAAGACCTCATAGTTTTAGTTTTTCTAACATAACTGCAAACTATTTTTTTAGTTCCTTTGATTATTTGTCGAAATTAGTGTGTTCTGGAAATAATTTTCTTCTTTTACATTTGTACACTACCACCACTCAAAACTTTAGTTTTCGATCTAAAGAAAATTCTTGCCCAAGGCGAGCTATTGTCTATTGCATATGTCTGTGAAAAATGTGACTTCACCTGTATCTAATTGAATAAAGAAGATAACAGAGTTGGAATCCCGAAATTACGTCGCACTGAGTTTAGACATGAATTACAAAAAGCTCGATTTAACTCATACAACCATAAATGGCGTATATATATATCAAGGATATTCATTTCCACGTCGACCCAACATTTATATTTCTCCTTTTATGTCATCTGCATCGCATATATACTTTTCGCTTTTCAAGATAACTCAACGTACGATGAATTCCACCCATCGTGAGAGAATAATATGGTCTCAGAGAAAGTTCTGAGCACACATCATAACGAGTGTAAGCTTCCATTGCCGATAGCGCAGCAGCAAAGGCCATTTATTCACATGAATCTCGATATACAGAAAGACGTATCTTTTTTTTGGTTCATACTCAGTCTGAGTTGTGATGTATTGGCGAGGGGGAAAAAAATGTTAAAAATAAATAAACCATCTCTCTCGACACAGTGTCCACGGAGGCGTGAAGTCAGAAAATAAATGTTGATTTGCTGGTGAATGGGGTAGCACAGCGAAAAAATATGCGTCCTCAAGCTTTCTTCTCGTCTCTGAGTTCTCGTCGTTCTCGCGCGTTCTCTCCGTGGCTGTTCACAAAAGCGAAAGACGACGAGAGGAAAAAACGTGGAACGAGTTAGGACGGAGCGATCTTTCTCGACGATTCTCTTGGAAGCATCTCATGCCTTTTTCCGTTGCGACTAGCACCCCTATTCACCATTCCGACACACATCTCTCTCGTTCTAGTTCTATCTCACCCTCAACGAGTCTCCATCGTGGAATAAAGGAGAAAGGATTCCCATTGAGCCTTGCCTTTTCCTGTTTTCTCCTACGTCTTCTTCGTTATCGTCATATAACATTCTATACTATATATATATATATATATATATATATATATATATATATATATATATATATGTATTGGCAGGTATGTTTATGTCCAATTGGCCAATAAAAATGGGTTTCACCTCCGCTTCCAGACGATTGCTATCGACGTGTGTCATACAATAGGGTAAAATCTTTGGAATTCTTTATCAACGTCGTATTTCCAGGCAATTACTGAAGTTTTCATATTATCGATATAAACGGTCAAAATACTTAGAGTGATAAACATGAGTAAATAAAGTATTTGAAGATAGCCACGTAACAAAGTTTTTTTCTTTAACCTTAAAACGTTATTGGATCCAACACAGTAAAAAATTATTTTGCTAAACAGGGGCTTTTGAAAATAAGTTTTACCACAAACTCATTTATATTTTTCATATATTTTATCATTTACGATTTTCAACTATGTTGGAAGCTGAAGTTCTACCAATATTTGAATATCGTAGTTTTTAATGCTTCTTTTTTATTGCTATCTCCAATTCGACTTATAGAAATCAATTCAATGGCTTAAGTTATCCTGCTAAATCTTTATGAGCTTTTTTTCATATAAAAACTCCACGGAATGTAATTTCAAGATTCCGAGTCAGTCATCTTCTCTATTCAGATAAATACAGGTAGGGTCCTTAAACATGACATTCCACATTTATTATAGCCATCGACAGTTAAATGTCAATGGAAATATTCAGTTTAAACTGAGAGATACTCAAACTTTATGGTTTGTTTGTGTAGCCATCTGTCAATTCACCAAAGGATTCGAAAAATGTCATTCGTAGTCCATTCAGAATTACTGTCGGTTTGAAATTGAAATTCAGCGAGAGTCTGAAACGTCATAGGAGATATTTAAAGCATCTATAAATTTCTTCTCGTAAAGTGCCTCTCGTCACCCCTCCATATATTAGCATTTCCACAGCAAAGGGAGTCAGACAAGAAGCCATTCCGTGTGAAGAGCGAAAAAGGCGAAAGCAGGAAATAGCTGAGGACACAAAAAGGGAAAACTCTATCAATGAGTACAGTCCAATAAAGAAGCTAACTGTGCTAACATTTTTTTTGCCTCGAACGAATACCAGTCACATTGAGAATTACAATAACCATATCGGCATAGATTTACAGACTTTGTTGTTACCGATTTTCATGGAAATCAAAAAAATCAGTAACCCTCAATGCACCAGAGATTCGCGAACCCTTTGCTGTCGTAGTATATCGACGCAATGATTCGGGAATCCTTTTAGCACATCGGACCATTAGTCACGGGTCAGTTTCATTGATCATTCTGGATGGTCCAGTGACAAGAAAATTTATTGCCGGCTGGGCTACACAAGAGTTGGAGGTGATATGGTGTGGTGGTGAAGATTGGTAGGGATGGTAATGGTGATGGTTCCGTGGGCCAGTACCGGACATACCAGAGTAAACACCTAAAGTCATTCGTCTCTAGGTAGGTAGTCTGTTGGTGTTCAGTCCAAGTCTGTGCCCCGCCCACGAATCCGCCAATGTTTCTCTGGCGTCTCTGGCATTTTCCCCACCAGCGGATTTTCATTTCTCCTGATGGGTGTCCGCAATGTTTTCAACGACTTTTTTTTTTCAATCCTCGCTATCCTACTAACGCCAAGATCCCTTCACAGCTTATAGCTTACCAACGGCAATGCTATACCACTTTTGGGAAAATTCTACTTGGAACTCGTGATTGCGTCTATGCTTGCTCGTAGTATGCAGAAGTGTACGTCTTAACGAACTCTTCATCCCGCCACAAAGTAATCACTGCAGAAACGAGAGAGGTTCTCACGAAGGAGCTACACAGCTGTGTACCGCGACTACTTGAAGTAGCCTCTCGTTCCCTACAGTCTTATACTTTCTAGCACAACGACGACTATAAGAAAAATGGTACGTTGGCTTCTTCGTGAAACACTTTGCAGCGCGCCCAAGAGATACCAAAGACCGTGGATACTTGAACATTTTCTTTTTCTTTTTTTTTTTTTTTTGTTAAATCTTCGCTATTGGTAAAAGTAGTCCGAGCTTGCGACCCAGACGAGAAAGCCTTGAAGAGTTTTCACGATAGCGCATTTCTTCTTCTTATTCGCAGCTTTCTTAGGTTTATCGTGGATTGAAATTCCGTGAAGATTCTAACCCGCAAAGAAACTTTGCAGACAGGAAAGTGCCATTGGAAAAAATGACCGCAGGCGGTATCGAATTGGATCTATATTTGAAATGCATCGTGCGAGAGGAAGTTCAATCAATATTCGAATATCCTACTTTTTAACAATTCTTGAAAAATATCATCTGTATTTTTAGGCATACTGATGATTGTCAATTACATCGAATACAACTGTATAATTGTCGTCTTTTCGTGTCTCACCTAATATCAGTTACCGGTAGAATGTTAGATATTTATTTCTTACGACATTACACATCCTCACAGAAGGCGTAACTGCTTCAGTTATGTGAAAAGTTTCAGATACATATATATTGCTTGAACACGGACAAACGAACTCACACGGACACACACGAACATTTTTACTAAATCACTTTTCGCCACATTTTGAACCGGTTCGTATATCCTCCTGAAAACAATGTTTCCTGGAGGTGGAAGCAAAATGATCAACAATCTTCATAAAGGAGGCTACGTGAACGATGAACGAAAACAATAAGTAGGCAACATACAAGATTCTAGCTCTAAAAATCATTGTAACATTATATCAACATAGCCCTGACAACAAGTGACCAATCGTATTTCAGTGTTCAAATATTATTAATCGGTCTCAAGGCGTCAATAAACCACGATACATGTCCCGATGCTCATAACACCAGTGCATCACACCAGTGTAACATTACCTGGTATACCATTGTACATACAGAGAACACGATTCGATATACGTAGTCTCGTATAGCCTACGGCTTCTCATTACGGATTGCCAGGGGTCTTATATGCGATATTACCGGATACATCAATGTCATGCATTACCAAAGGCATGCTTCATATTGCTCTCTCCGAAAGCGAAAACCCGGCACAGCATCACGAAGCATTGTGTCTACACAGTAGCTGTCTTGATTATGTTGATAGCGCGTAGCAGTGCAAGCAGATATTGGCATATCCAGTATGACAGTGAGAACGTCCGTTAACATTCGAATTCTATGAACGCTGAATGATTGGACTTTGACTGCCGATATGGAAGACGTTCAAAGCTGGAAACTGGACCCCCCCCCCCCCCCCCCCCCAACCGCTATCCTATATTGGCAGGTGCTGTGTGTGCACTGACATTGACTGCTGACGAACCAATACCTCCAATTGTTGCATGATGCAGAGCTGTCGATGCAAGACTATTGATCTCTTGTACAATTACAAAACTGTTCGTCAGGCGAGAAGGAGAGAACTGGTCTGTGTTTGATGTATTCGATGGAAACTCCGCCCTTCCAATATTCACGTTCGTATCTGTGTTTTATGTATCAAATGGCAACTCGCCCTTCGAGCATATCAGATCATATTGATTCATACACGATTCCATTCAAGTTGTAGACAAGGTAAATAACGTTGGTACACATGTACGCCACTGCGCACTGAAATCCTTCTCAAGTTTGCGATGGCCAGTTTCGAGTCTATGCCAGAGTCAATGTCGGAGAAATAGTTAAAACCAATGTCCTGAGGGTATTATTATTATATCTGTATTGAAACTTGGCGAAACGATTCACCGCACTCTGCGAGAGAAAACTTTCTCGCGGTTTGTGGAAGTAGTTTTATACGTACTATCGTTACAATATAAATGAGATGCTTTGGAAAGTGCAGAAAAGACTGGAAAAACCACTGGGGATGGAAAAGATCAACTCCGACAAATTTTTTTTTCTTTTTTTTTGTAAATCCTCAACAAGAAAATAAGTTGCAAAGTAGATGTACATTGCTTGCTCATTCTATTCAACTCGTTCGTCTATGAGAAAGTACGTTGCACAATTTTGGCTTCATAGAGAAAGCTTCCCAAAAAAATCCTACAAACTTCACCCTTACTTATGAGCGAGAAAGCAAGAATCAAAATTTATTAATCAATGTTTAATTTCTCTACCGATATAAAAAGACAAATAATATGCAATATTTATTTGTAAACGACGCATTACAAATTTAACATTTTTAACGATGAATTATTATGTAATTATTCGTAAAGATGAGAAAGAACCAGACGGTTCTTATTCTTTTTGGCTAATAGTCTCGTTAATTTTATAGGCTGAAAAAGCATTACCGTATATTACGAACAATAATATTCTCTAAGTCGCAATCGATCATGTTCGGCTGTATATTTCTGTTTTATGTACAAGTTTTAATCTGGCTTGGCAGTATGTTTCATAATCTATTAGCTCCAATCAGCTTCTGTTCAATTGTGTCGGATATAAAGCTAAAGTTCGTAGGCCGTGAATGCGTTCAGCTTCTGTGTGCACGAGGATTATCCTCTTATGCAATATACAGAGCCCGCACTCCCTCTGCTACGTTTAATTTGCCAGATTACCAAACACCAAATATCAAGTGTTTTAAAGAGGTCTCATTTCAAATATTAATATCAGTGAATTTCATTTTTATAGGACAGTTTCGAATTTCTCATTTTTTTTTAAACTCAATATGATAATTACATATTTCATACGTAATCTATTTTTTTCCCTACAAATGTAACAAAATGTATCAATCTTAAATCATAGGTAATATGTTTGTGAAAATCTGTGCCAACTTTAAACCCAATAGAAAATTGAAATCAAATTTTTTCAGGAATAAAATTTTTCATATGTACCCAGTTTATGAAGAAAATACTGTAATTTTCATTGTTATTACCGTTCAGTATTATATAGTTACTATATTTTAATATAAAATTATATAAAATTTTATCTCATAGTCGATATGTGACTCGACAAAATTGCAAAATTCTAGTGTTTGATATAAATTCGGTTGCCTAAATACCAGTTTCTTAAAAGACCATAAAAAAATAGTGTCATCATACCTTTCTTAGGCACGATAACAATTTTTATCGTCGATCTTCATTGAAGTGTCCATAAAAATATTATGCGGCTTATCAAAGTGTTCATACAGCAGAGAGTTAAGTTATTGTGAAGGAGTATGCGTTCAACTTTTATATACGTCGCCATATATTCGGTAGTTTAACACTCGATGGCGAATAAGGGTTTGAGAAAAGGAGGAAGTAATTGTCTTTGCAATTTCAAGTATAGCGCCAGGGCATACTCGAGACAGATATAGGTATTGATCCCACTTCGGTGGAATTTCTAAGTAGTTCTGAGGGCGGGGGAGGAGGTTTCGCATCGGGTCATAAACCCTCCTATTGGAGGTGGAGGAGAGTAGAGCCACATCTTCTTAGTAGGTTTACGCCGTTGGGATCGCTGCTGTGGATTCTCCGTACTTGGAAGGATTACTGGTCTCCATCTTCCCCACACCCCTCCATGGCAACGAGCTAGACTACTTCTATGTTCTATCATCCTCTCCTTTCTTTCGTTCTTTTAGCGCATCGAAGCCACCAGCATCAGCAGCCACCAGCGTTGGAAACGTTTACGGCCCCCTTGTTCACACCCGCGCTTTCCGAATGAAAGTCGAAGACTCTCGAGACTCAATCGAAACTTTTCTGCCGGCCTGTACGATCGCGTTGACCTCGTAGCTTCGTGCCCTCATGCTTAGAAATGACCAGAAAAAGAACTTTGCGAAACCCCCCACTATGCGAGCTTTTGGAGACCCTGAAAGCTTTTCACATCTCTGTGGCGCTTTTGAAATAATAATTTCAGCAGACTATGTGAATTTTTACTTCTTCGCTTTACCGAATTTCACCGTCATGAAGAAATTCAGTGCCAGCTATCGCAATTTTTGTGCAAACTTGCTGACAAGTCTGATCGAAAATTAGTTAATCTACTTGCAGCATTTCACTAGCGTTCACTTACTCGTATGAACTCTCGCATTTTAATGATCTGCTTTACTTGGAGGTTTGAGTGAAATGGCCAAAAGTTTTCTCGGAAATTAATGAAATTGTCAAAAGTGTTTTGGGAAATAAATCGAATGACTAAAAACATCGTAAAAGAGCGCAACGATCCTTTTTATATTATTTCGGAATGAAGGATATATTATTTTGAGCATAAATGATCCCATCAACTAGCTTTAAATTACAGTCTCAACAAAGTTAGTCTTTTACTTTTCAACTAAAATCTAAGGCATATATTCTAGAATTAGTTTCAGTAAAACTGTATTTTACAAAATTCAACATAAAGTTACCGACAGATCTACAAAAAATGTCGTACATATTTCTTATACACATTTTATCACACATTTTTCAAAGAAAGAAATGTATTTCGTTGAAACTATCGGAAATGTTGAAAATAGAATATAAAAAAAAAAAGAAGAAAACTGAGATCGAACGGCGAGATAAATAATTCTAGCAACTGTTCGGAGTGCAGATGTACATACAATTCGTCTTTCCTTTCTTTTTCCCTTGCGGAGAAAGAGAAAATATATATAACGCAGACAGTGTACATCGTAGCAGTGACGAAGCGATCTGGCACGATAGGTACACACGACAATACTTATTCAAATACCAATCGTTTCATCCGATAAGTCACTGCCATGCGAAAAGCATACTGAATAATGCAAGTGGAACGAGGAAGTAGGTAACTTTCTCACGTCGGACTGGATAACACGATGACTATAGCCGGGCCAGGCAAGTCGACGCGACAACTGGAGAATCGAAGGCTTGATACTTGGAGGGATGCGGCGCGAGACAAATGTGGAGCCCCCCCCAAGTCAGACTGAACGAACTGGCCACGTGAGGTAGAAACACAAACGAGAGCGATTGTCACTCCAGATCAAATAACTTTGTGGGGTATGGTTACACCGGCAACCATACATGCGGTCACGTAGTGTTTGTGTATACTGTAGTTGAATGAAAACCGAGCTTATGCTCGGTTAGAATCGATAGGTGCACTACGTTGCTCCAACAGTTCTGTCCAATCTCGTTAAAGCTGATGGCACCAATCTCGGGAATTTTCTATCTGTATGATGTATTCGTGGTTGTAACATTAGAGTCGAGAAGAATCTGATAGTGGAGACAGTTTGGAAATATTTTGTCAATATGAAATACAGGAAAAACTGCATTCCAAACAAAAAATGGTTTGCGGACAGTTAGGAGTACTTTGTCAAGATGAAACACAGGAAAACAACACTGCACAAAAGAATATTTAGGAGGCAGCTAGGAATACCTTGTCAAAAGGAGAGACACGAAAAATTACACTAAAAAAAGTAGTTTGTTAGAAATATTTTGACAATTAGGAATATTTTGTGAAAATGAAACACTGAATAAAAAAAAGTTGTAATTTTTACAAAAAAATTGCAATCTTTTTACAAAATATGTAAAAAAAAAAAGTGTAATATCAGTGCTCGGTAGATTCAACGGTACTGAAACGACTAACTTGTTACATATTGAAACAAAATAAAAGCACAAAATTGTTGAACCAGTCAAATTCCAAATTATTTAATCTCATTCCATTACCTGTAAATCCTAGTTATATCCGCTTAAAACTAGCACTAAGTACCTTTGACACTGGGTTCATAAGAAAGTACTAAAGCATATGTTATATTCATGCATATTACTCGCACGAGCGATCGCAAACAAAACAAAACCTCGTTCGTTCTCGAATATTATAAACAAACCTCGTTCGTTCTCGAATACTCAACGCGTACCTATTATACTACATCATTATGACGTGTTTTTACACAGACTTCGGCACCAGCTTATGGAATATTAAAATATATATTTACCGATAGTCATCTCCTTCGCCAAGCTGCCTGACGGCGATCGGAAACTCACTCGGTCCGTGAGCTTTCAGCAACTCCTGTAGCCTCACTAGACCCTCGTTGTTTTCGTATATGATGGTAAAACTTTTCCAGCCCCATGCTTTCACCAAATCGACGTATGCCTGAAATGCAAGAGAACAATAAAAAACAAAGTAAATGCATCATTTCTGCAATCATTGTGCTATTTTATTAATTTATTCATGGACTTAATAGTAACTTTATAAACAACAGAAATCAATATTTCGGCAATGACAGTTTGGAATTATAAATTATTGAACCGATGTTCCAATAAAGGGGGATAAATTATATTTATTTCGATACAAAATTTAAGACAATTGTTTTCCTTGCCTTGAAAAGACGTCAATTCTAGAGATTCCGGAGAAAAAAATAATTATTGATAATAAATAAAAGATTTGATATTCAATGTCGATTTTACCTTCTGTTTTAACTCAGTTATTGCACTTATTTCGACATAGAATTAAAGAATTTTTCGGAACTAAAGAAAGTGCCAATTTTACAAATTCTCCAAAAAAAAGGAAACAAATTATTGCCAAAAGAATTTGACAATCAATTTCAAAGTTTTTGTTATCCCTCCGGTTCATGAATTTAAAAAAAAAAGCTAGTTTCTACAGATTCGCAGAAAAAAATTACCGTCAAAAGAATTGGACATTCAATTTAGAGGATATTTTTGTTGTTGTTTTATCGCAAGTTTTTACGAAAAATCATTTGACCTGTCGCTGTGTTTTTATATAGTCGGGGAATTCTCGTTGGTCTCAAAAGCGTTTACGTAACCAACAGTAGTAGTAGTAGCAGTAGTGCCACAAGCATATACACGAGGACCCTTTTCTCGAATACTTTATAAAACGAGTCTTACGTGAGAACGCAATCGTGCCGCACTGAATTCCAATTCAATGTTGCCTCACCCGAAGCTCTTTCTCGCCGCAAGCGCCGCCCGTTGCTCCTCGGCTCCGGGCTAGCGTAAATTTGTTTTTCTCGCTTCTTTCTCTTATACGCTCACATTCTCTCGTCTCCCCAACGCGCCCAACAAGGCGAAGAGATTCGTGCGTTGCAAAGTGCGTCTCGTGTCAACTCACACTTTGGGCGAATATTTCAACATACGTATATACATATATATGAATACTTGGCGACGAGACGCTACCGCGTCCCTTTTAAATATTTAAAAAATCTCATTTTATATTTATCTGCTATTCAAGGCTCGTGCCCATTTTCGGACTAGTCTCAATTTTTTTGCTCTTGAACACAGAATTTATACTGTAAACATTTTATAAAAATCATCGACCTACTTTTTGGGATATGAAAACACAAATTTTCGAAAAAATGTGAAACAAATTCTAAATAGCATTTTCATATTGCCCATGGGGCATTCCACCTGGTTTTTTACATATTTTTAATTATCTACGATTTTTTTAAATCAAATTATCGAACGACAAATTTAAAATATCTGCAAAAATTCTAAAGAACCTTTTTTGGAAAATAAAATTTGTTGGTAACCGAACCAAAGTGGACCGGCGATTCCTTCTAAAAATTATAATTTTCTTCGCAAACTACAATTACCAAACTTAAACTTACAACTTTTGCGGATAAGGAACGCTTTTTATAAAATTTACGATCCCTTCTGTTGGTAAAAAAAAACATGGAACCTTCATCATTTAACGAATATAAAAAAAAAATAATAATTAAATATGAAACATAGTTGACTAGCTGGAAAAATGTGCTATGAATTTTATATTTCATAGATTCTCATTTCTTATCGTCCTAAAAGATTTTCAGGCGACTTGAAAATCAGCCACCAGTTTTAGGTCTATAATTGACGGAATTGCCCATATATGCTTGACGAAATAACCCGAGGACCTCTCACGTTACGGTGACACCGGCTGCCTCATGTCCTGACAATCATCCCTGATGATATCGCACTCGACCACAACCCCGTTCAACGATGCCTATTACCCTCATGAACAAGATTTCAAATGCGGAATCGCTCATGCATGCAAATTTCATGAGTGATGGATCCCTGTTACATTTACCTTCATAGATATATTACATGCATAACACGACGCGAATCTACATTATCAGTGTATAATACGATTATTGGGACACTTCACGAGAAGTGGACACCAACCGAATTTCGCGTTGTCTCGTATTGTTTCTTCTTGTAATAAAAATAAACTGTCACAGTAATTCCACGCTATTATTTATCGGTATCGATATTTTGGACATGTAAAAAAAAATCCAGTTTTAAATATTACAGTAAATTGTTGAAATAGTATTTTTATATAATTTTGTAAATAATTTATATTTTTATCAATAATTGAACTCTGAGGGTTTATATTCGTACCTTGGATTTTATTACTTCGTTAAAACTTCGCTATGAACAATCATTCGCATGGGATATTTTATTTTTTTATCGATAACAAAAATAAAATTCGTTTTTGTACTGTAAATCTGTGAAACACCGTCTAAAAAAAAATCAATTCTATACCTCGTTAGTCTGAATTGAATTTTATTTTCACTTTTCTGGAATGGTTTTGAAACTTTTGTATTTTTTTTTTTTTTTTTTGACGCTATGACTCGAGAACGTTTCTAGCAACTGATCCAAAATGTTTGCATAAAACATGGATATAGTGTGTCGTTGTCAGATACTGAATTTCCTTTTTCTTATTATCACCTCAAAGCACAATATGTCCTCTTTTGAAACCCGCTTCAATTTTAAGGATCAATTGATTAGAAAAAAAAATACGCCTTGCTCGCAAAAAAGTAACTTTTCTTCGTTTCATTATTTAATTTTATTTAAACTAACTTTTTACTACATTAACTTTAACTAAATAGCATTTAAGGTTTTCCATATCATTCCTTATTAAAAAGATCGTCTAACACCCAATGAAGTCCATTAATTATCGACATCAAGATTTGCGCAATAAGGAAACGTCCAAGATTAATAAGAACATCCTTTTTTTTGTCATGTTAAAAATGGCTCATTATGCTCCCATTTCCCATGCCAACCGCAAAGTACGCCACGTATCTACGTTTAATTGCCGCAAAAGATTGAGAACATTGAGAACGAGGATTGCAGCTTCCGTTGGCCTCTGGTACTCATAAATAGCAAGAACCCAAGACCACGTCGGCCTACGCAGTTTCATCCTCTCTCTTACCCTATCGCGTACTACCATTGCTGGCTCGCATTACGTATTCCCGCGACGTGACGAGACCACGAGTAGAACTGTGGAAGAGGGAGAGAGAGAAAGTTAGCAAGAGAAGTATGAAGGTAAAACCGAGAGAGGAAGTGGAAGAGATGGGGAAGTAGAAACGGATGCAGAGGTGGAGGAGAAGGCCTCAACCCTTGCGGGCAATGTAAATTGTGCGGAAATATTTCAGACTCCACCGCACGAAGCACGCGCGATTCTCTCTCACTAGTCCAGAGCTTTCCGGTTGGTAACCTCCCTCCTCTCTTTCACCGTATCTCTACCTCACTCTCTTGCATCACCACTTCTTCTCTTCTATCCTCGCCTCTCTTCTCTCTGCGACTGCCTTTATCACGGTATCGGCGAAATTCAACCCAAGCCCGTGTCCATATACACTTCCATACATATATAAATATATATATATATATACATTCTGTACTATATGCGTTGGAGTATCTGTGCTTGGTGCACCGCGCGAGCGCGCAATGTGGAATTTATCATTGTTGCACCGTTACAATTTCAGGCACGTATGTGACTGAGTGCCTTATACCCTCGTCTCCGCACTCGCTCACTCTTCTTGCCCTGTCTCTCTAAAAGAGAGGGTGGAGTCTCTTTCTCTGTATTCCTCTATATAGAATATATATATATATATATATTTATATGTATATATATATATATATGTATTTCTCGTGCCATCAGCTTCCATCGTTCTTCGATTTTTTTACAATTTCGTTTCGTTTGTTAGTCCGTCCGTTTGTTCGGGATGCACTGTTTGCGAATTCAATGTGTACCTACGATTCACCTAGTAATGGATTTGCGTGAAGTTTATGAAACATGACCACATTGAGCGTCAATCTGCTAATGGAGATTCTTAGATGAGACGGAGTGAGAAGAAAATTGATGATGTTGAAGTTTTTGTAGCCTGGAAAGAGTTTGGAAAAATAAAAATATGGTACGAGTTTCAGTTTCCATATTAAATTGGAAGAATTGTAATACAATTAAAATTACATTTTTTAGAACCTGTGATGATAATAATTGTTGATTGTGATGCTTATGAAATTTGCGTTTATCTAAGAGTGTTTAAATATTTTTTCATTTCGTCTAAATTTGTAACTAATTTTAAGGGCGACTTAGTGCAGAGATTATTTACATTCTCGACAATTCCGTAATTTGTCAAACACTTTAATATGCATTTGTTTTATAAAATATTTGTTTCGTATAAATTTCTCTCGGGCTCTTCGACACGAAGTTCAAAGTTTCGTTTACATTAAAGACTCCCTTAGGTTATCTACTATTAAAGGTTTATACAATTTAAATACTAAATTACAGCATATTCGCTTTAAATGTGTTCGCCTTAGAGCATTTAAAGTCATTTTACATGCCAATAAAAAATGTCACCATCATTTAAGTTTTATTTCTCAATTTTTATTAACATTTTTTTGTTATAATTAGCAACTAATTTAAAGACTGATTTAGCGCAAAGCTTATTCACATTTTCATCAGTTCCGTAATTCGTCAAACACTTTAAAGTGCATTCGCTTCTTCCGCAGCCTAGTCTCGTTAACGATATACAGCAATTAACCTTACGGCGCTGAAGACCCGCGCTGCCAAGTTGCTAAGGGGTAGAAAAAAAAAAAAAAAAAATTAAAATTTATGTAACAGCTCATTTACTCGTCAAGTTGAAAATTTGAGAGCGTGCACGTCATTGCAAAGAATAAACTTTTCAGGACATTCGCAAACAGCTGCGTCTGGGGAAGCGAGAGCCGCATGTCTATCAGCTATATATATATATATGTGTGTGTATTCGAAAGAGTGTTAGACATGCTTGCATAATTTATTACGCTGCTTCACTAACGAGGCTTAAATAAGATTTTTTTTTCATCTCTCCTTCCTCGTGAGTCATCCTTTATTCTTTCGTATACGTTGGAATGAGGTTTCTTGAAAATTCTCAAGTGAAGCTTTACCTCGTTTTTTTTTTTACTTCTGTTCGTGGCAATTCATGAGAACCACTCCATCTCATTTTTTCAATGCTTCACGTGCAGGATGCAGCACGTGTCTACTAGTAAAAAGCAGCAATGCATGCAGTTTTCCAGTTTTTTTCTTCTTTACCTTTTTTTTTTTTTCTCTTTCTCGTCACTTTACTCCACATAGTAAAAATTGTATGCACGTGGTAATTTAGTCACGTAGACTGCATCTTGCGGATATTCCAAAGTGAATTCCAGATGTCTTTTATAGAACTCATCCTCTGTCGTTACTTCAATGCTTATCGAAATTTTTTCCTGTAAATTTCGTTGAGAGAAAAATAAAACGATATGGAAGTCGAAGTAAAGCGTGTCAGCTTCGTGTTCAGCGTTCCAGCTTTCCTTGACAACTTGATGAACGAGCTACCACTCTGCTGTTACCTAGTTACTTCTTCTTGTCGTCGTAGTCGTTCTAACTCTACAATACCGATTCCATGAGACGAATGGTCTCGCCAAACTGTTTGTCTTGTATCCAACTTTCTTTTTTTTTTTTTTTTTTGCAAAATTCCTCATTTCTGAGTACTACTTTTATTTCACCTTGACTTAAAGACTCATCATAATATTTCCTCTACTTTTTTAATAACGCAGACTGTTATTACGTTTCAATTTCATAGTAGCAATTGAAAGTTTGGAAAAAAAAAATTGTGTTTCCCAATAACGTAAGTACCTGGGCTACGTGAACCATATTTTTCCAGCAGCCCCTTATTACCCAACAATTTGCCAGTGCTTCAGATCCAAAAGTATAAAATGTGAGAAAGTGCACAGCCTAAGAAGTAGCAGGAGGGGAACAATAACAACAAAAAATGCATTTCCAAGTTGTGACGTTAATCGCTCAACTTTCAGACTTCCAAGACCGTTGGAACCAGAAAGGTGGCAAGGGCAACATGCCACTCTGTGCTTGAGGAGACGGGGGAAGAAGCTTATATCTCAACCCTCGGGTAGGAAACCTGAACGTGGGTAAACTCTGTCCTGAGAATGTTTCTCGTCAGTTACAGAGCTTTCCGTGTGTTCTGCTTGTGCTGCCCGCTGGAGGCTACTCCGAGTAACCGGTAACTAGACGGAGTAGCGAGTTCCACAAGCCAGTAGCGCAGTTGCAAAAGTTTTGCCACCGTCGCCCACGCGTAAAGAATACGAGCTTGGCCTTTGTAATATATCCGACTTTCCGCGAAACGACAAAAGAAAGAGCTTGTATATAGAGCATGAAGATGCTCGCGAGTATCAATTTGTTCACTGTACATACTTCTTATGCAGAACGGTCTCCTATACTTTCACTATGCGTATGTTGTAACGATCTCAACACAATCACCATTATTATCGTATCTAGCTTTTTATCTATCTTTTTGCAGTTTAATATAAATAGACAGAGTCACCTTAAAATGATGATTGCGTTAGAATTGTATATGAGACATTACATATCAATTCAGCCACCCAAAAAAAAAAAAAAAAAAAGTTCTCGAAAAACTTCTTAAAATCAGTTTGAGTAGTTCTAATAGATACACCAATTTCCAAAATTTTGAAAAAATTCTGCCGGAATATATCAATTCTTGTGGAAAAATTAGTGACTTTTGTCTAGATTACAGATAAGCAGAGATCAATATCATCTCCCTTGTTGATTCCGCCGACTCTTATATAATCGTGTAAATCATGTAGACATGAAGTGCCTTTAAGGTAAATGCGGTATAATCCTTTAAATATATCCTTATATATATATAAGGTTGAAATGTGAGCTGCACAGATCATGTCGATTATAGTAGCAAAAGAGAGATCGCGTTAGCCTTCGTATACTTTTGATAAATCATATGCAACGCTGTAAGAATTCCTTTTTTTCCTAAATTTCCATACCACACGACGGGTTAAAATCAAAATTGGCGGCATGCCACGTATTCAGATTGTTGCCGGGGCACTGTGTTCTGCACTGCGAGAGTTCACGTTCCGCACACAAAATGTCGAGTAGACTCGTCGATGTTTCAACTATCCGTTAGCCGGATAGATTGTCAGGGATTGTTGCACCTATATTTCGCGTATACTGCGAGAAAAAAACACCTAGGCTCTCGCATTCATTTCCAACAACACCTCTCGGTTCAAACCCCTTTGACGTGTTGTCCTGAACATTTTTTTTTTTCCCCTCTTTTTTCGTCATGACTGATGGGCATTTTGTGTTTGGTTTTTAGACCGAGAGATTGCACTATATTATGTACTATGTATACTCTGTCTATAGCTTTCGTATGTGCCACTATATTCTCAAGAAAGACATTTTTAGGGTGCAGAGAAAACAAAATGTACGTTCCATTTCCAGCTCGCCACCCCCCCTTTTTCCACTCTCTTTTATACACTCTGAACAGAGTAGCATAACTATGTGCGATGAGCCGAGGTACGTAAGCGGCTACACTCAGCCACTTTTCCGCTCGCTTTATATCGAAGCGCTAATGTACTCATTAATAATGTATTTTTCGTCACTCCTGGATCGCTCACTCTGCACAACGGAAGAGCCACGGAATATCTATACGGCTTGCTATTCCTTTTCTCAACAGCTATGATATATTTCTTTTTAGTACTGCAATACTAAAATGCAGTGTGTATCTTTTAGTGTTGAGAAAATGTGACATTACGTTTTGTGTATTCGTACGGTGTTATGTTTGCACAAAACGAGTTGATGTGCAATTTAAAATACAAAGCATAATTATGATTAAAAATCTATCAGTTATTTAGGCACGTGATTCTAGTAGCAAGATTTGGAAAGCTGTATATATTTTCGAAAGGAAGTTGGTATTAAAGCAAATAAAACAAAATTTATTCCTCATAGAGGAAGCCAAAAAGCGCGTTTGAAAATATTTCTGAAAATATTTGTTAGAAGTAAATTGCACTATATAGGCTTTTGTTGAATACTCCAAGTTTGGTGCAAATCTGAAATATGCTCTATACTGCGAAACACAGTCATGTACATGTGAATGTATGTAGATGAGATTGCACATAGGTATTTTGGAGTCCACTGGGCACCAATGAGAATATTTCCAATATCATGAACTCGTCTCATTCACTGTGCTGACCACTGATGTTATGGACAGAGAGGCCTATGCGTTCTCTCTTTATCTCTCTCACTCTAATACTCTTGGTTTTCCCGTTTTTCAGCAACCTCGCACCACGACTCATCACTTTCCTGCGAAAACCATGCGCGAACCACTCCAACGCTATTATTGAATATCGATTTTCCTCGTCGACTCGTGTCCCTCGATGCTCTAGCTTCCAAGAACAATTCTGTGAAGAGGCACTGGACGAGGTCAAGAACCCGCTGGAATTCCGAAGCAAATAAAAATAATGCAATCTCGTTACACTGACGCTCATACGTGAATGAGCGATAAAAGGGCAAATCAATGATTGCAATTGGAAGTGCCCTCAAATATCGGGCAATATTGCAATGCGAGCGACCAAAAAGGGATTCACGAAATTTTGTTTTATTTTATTTATCTATAGGAAGTGAAAATGTGTTTTTTTTTATTACATCTCTGGCCTTTTATACAGATTTGCCATTTGAATTGTTATTTGAGCCTATTTAAGATGCATAATAGTCCAAATTTATGAACATCTCTATTAAGAATAAATCTATTCCAAATATAATGGGTCAACATGTGAAGTAAAGACAGAATGTCGATTTATTCTGAAAGCAACATTTTTTTGTAACGCTTTTTTTTGCAGGATCAGCGCTGAAATTGGAATCGACATTTGTACACTGAAAAAAAAAAAGATTGGTCGACTTCACTAAATCCGACAGACTCATGTCAAAAAAATGATTCGCTTGAACCAACAAAATTGAGACCAACACATGTCTGAGATGAGCAAAGAATGTTGTTGAGTTACCTACAAATTTATTTGACAGATGCAGTTGTTTCACCAGGATTTTGTTGAACCCACCAATCACTTTTCTGATATTGTGTACGTTCACTGACACATCTTGTTCATATACCGTAGATGTGAGTGACACAATAGGAGTTAAAAAAGTAATGTTTGAAGAGACAAGGAGCGTCTTGTAGGAAAAAGGCGTTCGTATCGCTTTGCTGATGAGATGAGGTGTACTTTTACTGCAGCCCTACGTTAGAAGAGCTCCAATGGCGGCTGGCAATGCGGGGCAGTTGAGCTCCTTCTCGGTCGGATATAAATTGAATTCCGCCGGAAACGCGGTGGCTGATTTAACGGATTGCGACGTGCCGAGGTATCTGAGGCATGGGAAAGGAGCTCGGTGGCGCTGCCTCGAGGAGCGAACAGCCGAGCGCTAGGATTCACAGTCTGTGGGGGCTTCATTATTGGCGAAAGTTGATGCGAAACGAGAAGGGAGAGGCGAGAACGAGTCTCGATTTGATGCAAATAAAGTACACTATATATATACATATAAATCTATACGTAGATGCCGATGATCATTATCCCGGGACGTTCTTAGAATTTCACTGAATTCAGATCACAATGCTGTATTACGTATTGAAATATACAGAAGCTTTAATACAATATGAGACATTTTATGACAGTTGAGCTACTCAAGACTTTAGGCTGATTCTAGTATAAAATCTAGTTCAACAATGATAAGAAGTCTGTTCAATATGAAAAGCGGTTTTCAATATTTTTAGATGTGTTAATAAAAAGAAAAACAAAGGAGTAATGAGCAAGATTTTATTTTGCAACTAGCTTTGTTTACTTTTGGATCTGACTTAAAGTCGTTATAAAATCCGAATGTCTTCAACTGATTTTAATCAAAATGATTTTGTAGCAACGCTGAATTAGTTCCTCCTTTTAAAAATATTGAATTTAACTGGTTAAAGATTACGTGAGTTAGAGTGACAACGTCCTTTTTTGCTCTATAACGAAGCAAATTAAAAAAAAAACACACTCATTTTGATTAAAATTGGTACTTTACAGGTTTGATGTAATTTCATAACCTGCTATTTTTAAACCTCCTGCTACGTTATTTGTTATGGAATGCTGCGCAAATATTATGCTACAATCTCTCCGCAATTTCAATTCGCAAACCACAATGAAATGCGGGGTCGATATAATTCGGTATTGAAATACGTTAATATCTCGTTTAGCACGTGCAATAATGGAATGTCTGAGATGGAGTAACAAATGATGGTTTAATGATGAATCAACCATATTTCGAACAATATTGGTATATACAAAGGGCACATCTAAATATAACACAAGCAGAATCGAATTCAGTAACAAGTAGTCCGACTTTGGATGGTTCTTCGCTAAAAAATTTAAATGAGTTTTCGTCAATCGAAATAGCTCAAAGCTTTGCTGTGGTTGAGTGACGGAACTTCTGTAAACACAGTTATGTCCATGTATACCTATGTACAATTCCACCTGATGGAAAGGACACTCTCTCTCGAAACCTCTTTTGCTCGCAGAGTCGTTTTTTTTTCTTCTGTTCAACTCTCGAATGCACTTCTCCACCGTAAATCATTGAAAAAACAAGGTGAGTGAGAGCGCGTTTGCCACATTGAGAGCTTCCGGGTTTTCTCGATCAGAGATAGAGATAGGCGAAGAAAAAATGCCTGTAAAGCAAGTGCAGCTGGAAAACGATGGTGGATATAGCATCGGCGACTTTGCAGACTAAAGTAAAAAAAAAAAGGTATTAAATATTTGAGTTTGAGTTGACGAGATACAGACAGCAAAGAGTCAAAGGCCGGGGTGGAAGTAACATGGGTGAAGGATATCTGACAGTTTCCACTAGGAGATCGTGACCAGTAGCACTATAACCGCCCTACCAACAGTTCTCTATAAGGAAAGTTGTATATCCAATCCAGTACAGACGCTTGTAGTTTACCATGAAGCTTTCGTTCTGTTTCGTCTCTACTTATATATATATATATATCTGCTTCTTTGGTAAAGCAACGCGCATCACGTCGTCGCTGCGATTGGTTGACTATATCGTCATGGCCGCGACCCGACCGTTCCTTTGATCGCTAGGTCGGATTTGAGCTCCAAAGCATACTTCCGTTCACGAGGAAAAGGGAAATCGCGTGGCAAAGAGAGACTTTCCTCGACTGCTTCCACGAATTTTATTGGCTTCTTTTTTCTACTTGGAGCATTTTTACAATCCACTTCCAACTACTTCTTTTTTTTTTTTTTGTTCATTCCACTACCGTCTGACTGAGAAGGATGCCTCAACTTCATGCAAGCAAAAATGTTGAAATATGTATGAAATCAATGTTGGATCAAGTATTCTTCATAGAAGGATCTAAATACCAAAGTCATAATTTACTGAAGTGCTGTTTCGAGTTTTCGGAGGTACGCCGATTTCTACATTCATTTAATGATGCTCATCTGGTTAATACCTTTGAAGCTAATCAAGAAGCATGCTAAGTAAGTTTGTGAGGATAAAATGAGGACACTTCAAGGAAACTCTGAATTCAGATAATTTGCACTGTATTGCCTGATTCATCTACCCATTACCAGAGGATAATAAAAGTCTCTACTAAAATCAATGAATCTCGAGAAAAATAAGCCAGCTAAGGAAAAGTTGGAATGCCTTTGGCGTCTCTCGTCCTAACGGATTTTGCCATTGTACACAGTCACAAATATCTTTGCGATATTTTGTAGAGATGAGAAAAAATCAACGATGCCGTACGGATTTCTTTCTCGTATATGGCAGAATCAGAATAGAAGGTCTTCACAACGAGCAGACAGGCTTGCGACTAAGTGGAACGAGTTATTGAACTCGTAAAATACGCTGCAAGTGTAGACGTTACATTTTCGAAAGAGCTGTAGCAAAGTGCGTTTCTTGAGACAAGAATGTCGTGTATATGTATATATATATACATAGCTCTTGAATAGGATCCTTCCATCGAGGTGCGGCGCTTGACGAGAATATGACGACTCTCTTCAGCTCGTTATTGCACTGAAATGTCCTGTCGTACGGTACGAGCTTACGGAAGCACTTCGGTCGTAAGTACCACAAGGAATTCCATTTAGAATTTGCGGGAAAAAAAGGAAATACTTACGAGACTTAGCTCCAAGTTTGGCGTAATGAGGAAAGCGGCAGTGTAGGGTAAAAACGGTGTTAAAATTCCGCCAGTAAATTGCACACAAACTGCGCCAGTTTGTAGCTTCAGAATGTAACAGTGATCTTGTTTTTATGCGTCATCTGGATTCTGGAAGTATTATGTAAATTCAAATGATGACAAACGATGACACATCAAAAAGGTAATTCCTCAACATTTCTTTTACAAGAACGTTCAAAATCCTTTAAGCAATGCATATGACAGTTTGCTGATTAATTCGATGTAATTGTTTCTGCAATTCATCGACCCTGTTATTCGTATAGTTTCACGAGAAACGTTCGTAATTAGGAAACCGTATAACCGCATAGCGTCAGTTCAAAGTTGCACACGAGAAACGAGGATGCAATATTGTAACTGATACGGAAACATGAAGGTGAGTATGACGAAGAGAGACAGAAAGAGACAGACAGAGGGAAGTTTGAGAACGGGCTAAGACCACGAAACCCTAACACAAAGAGACCACCGGTGAATTTACATACCTTGGACAACGTCGTAGGATGTGGATACAGGTTGACGAGACAACTTTCACGTCTAAGTCTGTAGTCCCAACGAGTCTCGAGGTGTGGAATCTCCATGGTGTCGCAGATGCTCTGCACGTGTGATGCCGTATGAGCACTTTGTGGACCGAATATTGCGGCTACTCCGGTACTCAGCAAATGGCATACTGCAAATAGATCAAGACAAATGTGTAAATTTCGTTCTGGTAATATAAATTATAAAATTATACTGGCGACAATACAGATCACAGTTTTTTTTGTAAGAATAAATGGAGTTTTTGCCTTCTTATAGAGGAAGCTTAGCTTTCATGGTAGATTTTTTTTTTTTTTTTTGAGATTTATATGATTTCAATTTTTTTATCGATTATATTTACACCAGACATGTAACTTGGTTTGAGAAATCCACTCAAAAGCATTTTAATTTATAAATTATTTTGGCCACTATTGTATAATTGGCAAAACAGTAAAAAAATATTTTCTTATATCAAGCGACACCAGTGGCAATCTAATATATTAAAAAATAGCAACAATAAATAAAACTAAAAAAATATAGTTTAGATACGAACGTTTAATGAAATAATTCGTTTAACTCTAGTATTTTTTTTTTCTAGGATACAAATTTCGTACTTGCTTATACAGGTAACAAAAAGATTGTCAAGTGGAGCCGTAAAACGTAAAAAATAATAAAAGAAATCTAACAGCATTACTTTTCTAAACAATGTGAATATGCAACCGAATTTAAAGTACGTATGACATATTTCTCGCACGTTTTCATTTCTTCCTGTTGCGTGGGATATACGAGAAACTCAAAAGAAATAGTCCTCAAGGAACCCCCAAGCTCGATGAAACTGTCTGTATGGAAACGGTGGATATGGTTATAGTGGGCGGGTGCGAGAGCGAAAAGCGCAATTTGTATTCGACGTGGAAGCTCGCGCATTTTGCAGCGAAATTCCGGCATAAAACGAGGTAATATAACGAAATCAAAAATAGATCTGTGCAAAGCTTGAAGTTACCTTCCAACACGAGTGAAACGAATATACATAAAAAAAAAAAAATACGATAGAGAACATCAGAGGGAGATCATATGACTTCACGTTTCAGAGTTTTATTAGTTATATATGACATCCTTTTAAAAAGTAATAAGACTTTAATAAAGATTCCTGGGCGGGTTGTTTTCTGAGCTTGGAAATTAATATGATACTGCCATTCATGCAATTTTACATGATTAATATTAAATTTCACGTTTAATGAAACGAAAATTACAATTATTTTGAAGGAACTTTTTCAACTTTTCGTGTCATCCACTGCACTGTAAAAGAGAACCCGGCTAATCATGCTAATAATATCCGAAACTCAATATATATTTTGTTAGTAACTTTCGTTGTCGTGCTTAACAAGGCTATTAAGACTCTTTTGTGGCCTGCTATTACGTTATATTGTTGCTGTAAATGAGCAATTATATATGGCAACTCGTCCAATATAGAAAAGCTGTAGTTACACTGTCTAGTTAGGCGTTATAATAGAGATGATAATTTGAAAAAAAAAAGGCTGCGTAGTAGAAACTTCATACATTGTTACCTCATTATTTCCCATTTTTCACGTAGTATGTTCATCAATTTTGTGAAATAATTGTAAACACAAAATTGTGAATAATTATACAAATATAGAGGAACCAATTAACAAGATTCTGCTTTGCATATTTATTTAAAAAAAACACATAAAAACTGAAGTTTACTAAATTCAAATTTGGGTGGTCATAACTTTCTGAGTGCTTTAACATATTTTAACCAAACTTGTAGCAATAACGAGAACTTATTGCATAACTGCTGTAACAAATGGCAGGTCCATTGCTGTGAAATCAGGAAAATAGAATTTTCTCATAGAGATCTAGGGCAAAAATATATTTTGCAACTACTTTGCATATTTTTTTTTCATAAGAAATCAAAGTATCAATCGCATAAAATAATATTCAGGCGAATATAGCCTCGATTTAGTCGAGTCACGGGACCACATATCTTCATGTCCGATACTCTCTGTGGGAGGCACGTAATGGACAGGGAATCCAAATTATATTAAACAGATAATCGATATGATATCGCTCGTTGGCATACATAATAAGTACATCGTTGAAAAGCAACCTAAACAAGAGCGAGAGAGAGAGGAAGCTGAGCTTGTGCAACGTATTAGTATAATGTGATGGATAATTCTTCGGTACTTTGGATACTGGCGCTGATCGCAGTCGAAAATTTGGGATACATAATGAACACGTTATATCACTGATAATGCAAGTTATTGATTGCCCAGACTCGTTGCATTGTATGCAGTAATAACTAATGACTCACTACATGATAATAATCAAATTCGCCTGGTGAATACATCATTAAAAATAATGGGTTGAGATTAGAAACACCTTTAATGCTACAATTTACAAAACCATTTGTAAGGCTAAAACCACTTTTTGTCATGAGCATTACACATTGTCTCAAAATTAGCATCATTCGGAAGACAATATAGATATTTTTATGTTTCTGACGAATTTTACTTCAAATTAATTTCCGTAATTTAAACAAGATACAACGATAGTTACTTTATAAAAATGTCGTCTCGTATTCTCTGTGTATTAGATATACAATACAGAACAACAGGTTACAATGGAGGTTGTAATTATTCTAATCACCCGACTGTGCGTGTCCAAAGCGTAAATTAACGTGGCGCGTTGATTACTCAAGAGCGACAATTTAATGCGACATAATTAAGAGAAGTGCCTACAGCCACCTTGGGTAGTTATAAAACACGCGAGCAACACCTACTTTCCATTGTTTCGAAATATGATCATGAAAAGTGAGCTGGGAATTAACTTTATGGTGTTTTCATTGGAAATTCAAGTGACTTAATTAAACGCAGCTTAAGTTAAAAAAAATATATATTAGTTATATTTTAATAAATCAATCACTCATTAATTTATTAAATGAAGGAAATAACCTAAAATTAGTATCAAAAAGTTTTGTGTTTTAAATATGTACTCTCTCCATATTTCGTGTACAAAAAAAGTATATATATTTTTTTAAGGGAAACATATTTTAAAAGCAGCACTAAAAACAGATGTGCGAATTGGTATTGCAAAATTGGTTTGATCGGATTTATGATTTGGTCAGTCTCCAAATTAATGGTAAATGCTGACAGTATTACATTTAGAGTTACGCCATAAAATTTTCATATTAAAGTGTCTTTCTTTCTTTTTTCTTACTCGATCAACCTCTAGCATAAAAGGGTTTTTAATAAAACATCCTCCTTTATTACTCTCTAGGCTTCTTCCCGTCTTACTGATGGCTATATAGGCTTCACCCTGGTATCGTTCGATGTGCCTTTTAGCACAAAGTCGATGTTACAGGCCCGGATATTGTTATAAATTTCCAGGTTTCACTTGTTCGAACGATGAGCTTCTTTCGTCACAAAAGATGAAGAAAAAAAAGGATAAAGCTCTTGTAGAATCGTTTTGTTCATATTTTATACTATATAACATCTTCTTAGTCTCGGTAAATCCTCTGTTCAATCTGAATTGGTATGGAAGACTTTGATGAGAGCATCGATATGGGTTCTATGCATTTTCGATCGTACATATTATAATATTATATATTTCGCTTGTTATATTCTCATTATTTTAGTTAAATAATACATGCAGTAATTTTCTATGACAAAGCAAAAATGATTCATGAAAAAAATTAATCATTTCTTCTTGATTAATCATTAACCTTGTCAGAATTTTTATTTAAATACCCAAGTAAAATATATGCTTATAGAATTTTTTATCGAACGTGAAATTATCGATTTCGAGGGCATAAGCTTTTTTCAGATGTGAAATAACGAAAGTCTTTGCCAGAGGCACTATCGAAAGCTGCGGCCTGGAAAATGCGTTACAGAGCGGTTATACGAGAACACTTTCCGCAGAAATGATGACTACCGTGCTTGACCAAGCCGGACTTTACCTCATTTTCGCGGGCATGCGTCTTTCCGCGTCCCTTTGCCGCTCGGCTCCTTTCCTTCGGTACACTTCGCCTCCCCTCTTCCCTTTCTCTCCCTTTACCGTCGCGGTCGCAGTGCAAAATTTACGACGAGAGTAACTCCTGCACGGTAGACACCCACTCTTGTCACGGACATAAAACGCTGTATATCACAGGGGCTTCCGTTCTGGCAGTGGAGCATTTTGCTGGTCGGGCCGCGCATGAGGTGGACGGCACGAGGCCACGCGATTTTCGGCTCGCCGTTTTCACCCTCGCTCGCGTTCTCTCTCTATACACTAGTAGCCAAAAGCACACAGGCATTATCCGGTCGCATATATATATAATAAAACATCTCTTCACATATATATATATATATATGTGTGCGTGTGTATATATATATTTAAATATATATGTGAAGAGATGTTTTATTCACGATTTCCAACAAGGATCAGGACGGCTCTCTCAGGCATCAAGAATTTTGCGGTTGAACTAAAAATTTCAAGAAAAAAAAATCAAAATAAATTATTCGTTCGATGGTAAATCACATTTTTACGAGCAAGTGTCGAATCCAGAGTTCGTGTATAGCAATCACGTGCTACCAGCCGTGCTAGAGATATATTTTTATACAGCTTTTTGAAAGTCAAACTTATAATTTCAATTAGATCTTTAATAAATGTCAGCTCATTTTGTTCGTTGAATGATTTTTTTATGAATTCATGGAGTAATTGACTTGATTTTATTTCTCGATTACTAGAAAAAAATTATAATTATTTTTGTCGCTTTTAATTTTTTTAAAATAAAAAACTGATTGTAAACAATTTTTAAACGTAAGTCTAAAAATAGTGCGTCCATAAATTCCATGTGTGGGTACCAACTGTATACCTCACAAGTCTGCACGAAGACAAGTCAGCGAAAAAATAAGAGTAAATACATTTTTTACAGACAGAAAATGAGTTCTCACTCGTCAATATTTATGTACAGAAGTTTGTCGAAAGTTAAATAAAGTTAAATAAAATAAAATAAAATCGCTTCGACATAAATATAAGTGGACAGCTTGTTGAAAAAAATGAAAAAAAAAAACATTTATCGTATTTTATTTAGATTGCATTTTTTTTCGTTGTATATATAATGTTTTATGAGTCCGACGTCTTATCGAAATTGGTCGTGAGACATGCAGTAAAAGCCAAATACGAGCACGAAAACTTTCACTGTTAACAAGGAAAGTTTGCGTATATGCTCGAAGGTTAAACTGGCCACTGGCCAAATTTAAATGCTACGTCGAAGCAAATTTACAACGCAAATTCTCGACATCCGGGGTGCACACGTTCCAAGCAAAGCCAAAATTCTGCTTGCTTTGCTACTCTTAGTTTGACTTTGCGTAGTTTAACTGAAAGTGGCCATATAAGTCACGTTTCGATTTTAACATGGAATTGCGTGTTTAAACAAAGTTTCGAATTATTTATCTGGCTCCCGACTTAACCAGAAGAAATGTATCGGCAAGAAAAAAAAAAAAAGAAAAAAGCACGGGTAAACTGTGCCACTTGGAACGAATGGCGAAGGAAAAAATTCGATATCTCAATTTAAAAAAAAAAAAGTGGTCGCTTCCGGAACTTTTTCTCGAAGTTTCGGTTCCGACAGTCGGCCAAAAAATGGGGGTTTGGAAAAATTACTCTAAAAAGGTGTTTAGGGGGTACTGTCAGTGCGGAAATATACAATTACAATGAAATCATGCTTTTTCAATTGGACGAAATGTCAATTAGTGGTGACGATATCTAAAATAGCTGTAGCTGATAATGTCGAATGGACTGGATAATTCTAATTGAATGGATGATGGTATTCACTTTACCTACACTGGTCGAAGCGGTCAACTCAATTTCATTCTACCAAGAGAGGAAAATGAAGCGAGTTGAGAGCCTCCCCATTAGCACAAAGCTATATGCTCACATAATCCACGCGAGATTATTTTAATTCGCTTTTCGGGATTACCGAAGCTTTTACTATTCAAGTAATATTATTATCATACAAAGTTTCGCCGAGCACTAGGTGATTCTGATGGACATATTATTTCGTGTACTTAAGCTCATAAAGGGGCAAGTGCACTTCTCTTTTTTTTTGTTAGTAAAGCAAAAAACTGTCCATATCAAAGTTTATTAATGAACGTATTGGAGTATAGGCTTGCATGTACTATTTTCGTATTCGTATTCAAAATAATATGAATATGAATTTAACAATATCACTATTAATGCTTCCCCTTAATAAGAAAATCAAACCAAATACAAGCAAAAAATAGAACTTCATCAAATCGATCACGTGGAAAAATGAAGAAAACCCCATACAATCGCAGAATCCCATAAGGATTATCCAAGGAAAAACCGCACCACCGATTTTCACATGGTAGAAAGGGTCTTTTGTACCAAAGAAGAAGATTTATTTCCCATCCCGACTCATCAATGACTCCAGCCAGTGTACAGCAGTATTTCAATAGTATATAGAACTAGAGCGTATACCCAGTGAGACACACTTGGGAATCGATTCTCACCATAATTTATTGGCCAACAAGAGCGGTTGATGGTTTTCGTTTCTTTTTTTTTTTTTTCCAACTAGCAGAGAACCATCGGGGCTACATTCTTACTCTTCGTATTTCCGGATTGGCCTTCCGGCGTAGAGCTAAGAAGCTTAGGCTACGAGACCATGAAATTCTCGTGTCTGTCAGACTGCGGGGCTATATAAGCTACAGTACCAAGTATATAGTAAAGAAGATTGTAGAAACCAGAAGAAACGCGACGTTTCGAGGTAGAGAAACGTAACGCCCAGTCATAGACATCAGACTCACGATGGTTTCGTTTCTGGTTGGTGGTTGGCATGAGAGCGCGGTAAATGGTTACTATCTAGTGTAGAAGCCGGGAAAACGAGACGAGGCGGGTTGCGTTGCAGAAAATGGGAGTAACGAGAGCATCCCTTTCTAGAAGCTCCTCTCACAATCTTCTGTGCGTCTATACCGGCACTGTTCTCTCGTGTACTAAGGGGGTTGTGATGCTGATGCTGCTGCTGCTGCTCGGAAAATCTACAGCTAAGCATGGTACAGTCAGGGCCTCTTCTATAACGTTTCACTCTGGTTCATTTATATACTTAGTTGTCAGATGTCGGGACTACTTTAAACGAGTTTATTATTTATTTTATACCTCGGTTTTTGTTCGAGTTTGCATGCCTCGAATATAAGTTGAGATAATTTGGTTCAGTCGAGAGAAGAGTGCGTATTTACTTAATGGTGTAGAATGACTTTAAAATGAAGCTTTTTCTAAAAATAATATTAGAATTTTGCAAAAAAAAAAAAAAAAAGCTGGCGACTAAAAATTGTTGACCTGGTAAAATAGTTTGTAAACAGTAAACATAAAGCTGAGAAATGGTCATCTCAACGTGATCACCGTCTGTTTTTCTTCCATTTAACTCAAATCAAGAAGCTTATGAAAAATAATACACCAATACCCTTTGGCAATATTATTGTTGTTAAAAAAATGGATACAAAATCTCATCTACATTTTATTTCCGCATAATTTGTAACAACAATGACCCTAATTACCCCACCAATTTCCGCGCACACATTACAACGAAGCGTAACGGTAATACCCAAGATCTTATATGTAATGTACCTTCGCCGTGAACAAAGCGGATGAGTAATGAGATTCCGGGAGTACGGCAGGGAGAAAAGCAGGCTTTAATTCTTTATCAAAGTACGCATTATTACTGGCTCGTAAACAATGTCGTCGTAGCGGCTGCAACGTTACTACAACGATATGGCGCGATGGTGCAGATGGTACCGCTACTGTAATAACGTTGCTTTCAGACGAGAAATAATAATTTCAATTTCGGTGAAACGATTACGACTATTTCCGACTACATATAATGGGTTCAGGGACGAGAAAATTATGGTCGTACTTTTGATGACATTAAGTTATTGTTGTACGAAACTATGCTCTCTCTCTCCTTTACTTGTACATATATATATAAAATTTTCCTACAACCTTCGTGATTCAACAATGAAGGACAGTCTTAAGAAAAAGATGTGATGGAGAATTCTGATAAAAATATCAGGTGATTCTCCAGCATCTCGTGCGACGCTGAATTATACCTACCTCTGAGTCGTAAACGTCGTTCAATCAGTGAAAGTAATTCGCGTCGCAAGGAATGTGAAAGACTTCGCGTGTACCAGTGACTGAAATTTCGCCGCAGTAAACGTTTCGCACACTTCGTCGAGCACATGACAGGAGGTTCTTGTGAAATGAAGCGTGACCCCCACGTAGACTCATTTTGAGCCCTATCGTTTCAGATAAGAAGAAATGAAGCGACACGTCAGCAGGTTTTTTTTTTTGGTGGGACGAAATAAAAAAATTCAGTCATCAACGTCTTTGTTAAAGTACATTGTTACATTAGTTAGACAAAAAAACGTTTTCTGGTATAGAATTGTGTTTAAGTCCAGATAGAAGGTTTTTCTTTAAATGTGCGAGTCACCGAAAATAAAATACAATTATAATTTAGAAAATGAATGTTTCATCATTTAAAAATTATATATATATTTTTACTTAGGTAACGATATTTTATATATATATATATATTTACACGAAATGATAGATTGACAATGTGAAAAATGAAAAAATTACAAGCCTTGGAAAATATAGTTCATCAAATTGCATAGGTTGATTTTTTCCACCAGCACAAATATAAATCGATTAAAAGCAAACCTACCCTCAATCAATGTCATCAAAGCAATGCAATTTAATGTATAAAAAAAAATATATAAAAGAGATAAATTTTTGTAAATGCAGCATTTGGCCGGTAACAATACAGTCGGTATTTGAAATCGATAAATTTCCGATTATCACCGCTAGTACGCGCATAATCGTCTCTCCCGATTTACGTGATGTTAACGATACGTACAATGAACACATCTGGCTACAAGATGTTGCAAATATTGTGCAATTACTCATCTGGCAATATGTTACTGCTATTTACAATTGATGACTGCAGCGTAATGACTTTGGCTGTAATATTAAAAGTGTAAAAACGGTTTTGCAAAAATTACATATCAACTATTGTAAAGTCTGGAAATGTTCATTTTGATATAAAATGACAGAAAAATATTACATTACAGGAGCTGCCAAATATTAGTGAATAAGAAAAAGTAATATTTACTTTACGCCATTTTTATGCAAGTAGTGAAAATAAATCTTCACTAGCACTTTTTTTAGGTGTCTTGGTCTCCTTAATCCTAATTTTTCATAATTATTCAAAGACAGCCGATTCTGACGTTGAGTTGTGAGGATGGCATGTTTTCAACCATGACAGAGAATCTTATCAGTTTCTCCTCTTCTGTTCAAATTTATTCCTTACTATCGTTAGTGATTATCGAATTTCTCTTGCAGTACCCTTCGACTCCTCCGTAGAGTTCGCCATAGTCGCGCCGAAGTTCGAATAATAATTGTTCGAGAATTCCTCGATGATAAAGCGAATCTCGTCGACATTGTTGTCAGAAGCTGAGACTTAAATTCAACTATCAAACTGGACCATAAACTCTCAGCCACATAAACTATGAATTGCACCATAAATTCAACCAAGTCATTTATAGATAATTGGTAAACCTAACAGCTGATGAGCATTATAATGTCATACATATGTGCAGTCATTTTACAAGTTATCCGATCAATGAAAAATATCTGAAACCATTTCTCGACATCGTCAAACATATTCTCTTCCCAGATTTCTTGCAGGTGGAACAAAAAAAAAATGTTATAAAGTAAATAAAAGAAATTTATTTTTCAAGCGACAATTTAATTCAATATTTATTTACAAACTATTTTTATCTTTGATTCTGACATGAAAATCTTGAAAACAAATTGTTGCACGCAAACAACACTTTATCTATGAGTAAAAGTTAAATTATTCATTGCTTCTTCTGTATTAGACTCAGTATCTAATAGCAGGATTTCCCATTTATTATGTACACCCGTAAAACGGTTGTAAAACAAATTCATAAACGTCACGCACAACGTACTTGGAACATCCTCGTAACTTCTCTCATATTGCACTTAACTGGACTCCCTCAATAAATCTAACAACAATAGAGCGACGAATTTAAAATAAAACTCCTTTCAATTCGCGGTATCTATAGGTATAAATGTGAAATGATGCTCGTAACCGTAAGAGTGCGATATTGTAGTGAAAGGTCTAGGCCATATTTTGCGAAACCAGTACCGGTCTCGTCTGTTTTGTTCACTCAGAATGCGAAAGAGAGAGAGAGAGAAGGAGGAAGGTAGAGGCGACGTGAAGTGATCCGGACCTTCATACAGCCAACATCAAAACCGTTTCCGCCCGCACTCTCCCTATTATAGCAGTGTATTATATACTGCGATAGAAGTTGCAGCAACGGTCGTAGAAATGGGGACCGTTTTCTCCTGCTTCCCACTCTCCACCCATAATTTGTCGTTATGTGCTTGTACAGTGACCATTTTATGATCACCTTACCTACCATTATGGGCATTACCGTTCTCGGGTATTATATACCTTTCTACGTCCAACTATATTTTTACTGAATGTAGCTGGCTCGCTAGATACAGTTTTGTCGTACGCCCTACTATACTTGCTCTGCCAGTGTCGTTGCACTTCATCTCCTCTCCTCGCGTACGCTTTACGGTTGGCTAACCCGTAAAGCCGATTTCGCCGCAACCGAGATCTCTCCGGGTTGCCTTGTAATGCCACATTTACAAGTTCAAAACAGGTGATTTCTCAACAAACGAGGATAACCCGAGGTCTACACTATAGCGCCAGCCCCAGCTTCGCATTACATACAATGGCCTGCTGCTCCGGTTGCTTATCGAAATTTCGTAATTAAGGTTAATTTCGGCTTATTCTAGTAAAACCAACAAAATTTGCAACAGTATACCGATTTAAAAAATGTGCTTTTTTTTTAAACAGAGATTCTACGAGAAAAATATGTAAAAAGGACATATATGTTTGTTGGTAAATGCTTGACAGGGATAAATAGAGGGAATAAAAATGTCCAGCTAGCTTTGAAAGTTGTCCAATGGAAATTATACAAACGATCATTGATCTCCACTTTTTTTCACCGACTCATATTCATCCTGTGTTTGAGGATTCACTGACAGATTGCTGATTACAAGCTAAACGGTAATGTACGCATGGCTTAATAGCAAACGAAATATTAATTTATACCTGAACGAACGAGGTATTAATTGCTGCTTTTGTGGGAGTACAGCTAACATATATGTGTTTGTGCTTGGTTCAACGATGCATGTAATGATGCCTGATGGTCGCTGGGGGTTTTTTTTATATATGTATCGTCCAATTGGAAGCAGCGTGGTGTTACCCCACAGGAAAAGGGAAATGCGACGGATATGCGATAGCGTACCGATTGCGACATCGAACATACACTACATACAACTGTATTCCATCTCCGGAATACAGTATAAATAGTGTTGCTATATGTGCAGAATATATGTAGATGAAGCAGTACATATATATAAATATATATATGTGTGTGTGTGTGTGCGACATGAATCTAGCAGGCAAATCGTTCGACGTAGGCCGAACGAGGTCGTCGTGTTTTTGAACGGTGGTCGATCGGATCACGGGTCAGGGGCTAAATCTGTGGTATGCAAATACGCCGAGCCCTCCCTGTGCATGGCTGACTGAACGCGGATCCCCCGTGCACGGTTGTATTTGCATCGGACGAACGGTTACAGCGGCAGAATGTAGCGTATTCGACGTACGTATACGTGTCTTTTCAATACATGTATCTGCGGGAATGTGCACGTTGAGTACATTCGCAGAACGACGACGATTTCTCTGCATCCATGGTACAATACCATACATTCAGAGGGATTTCTAAGCCATGAGGTTATTTCTACCGCAGCAGATTGAGATAAGCGAGGCAGAAAGGAAACCGCCGAGTCACCCTCATCACGTTGAGCTCGTTAGTGTTTGAGATGTTAATTTGCGGTTTCATTTGATGATCGAGAAAGTTTTTCATAGTCAGGAACCGCCCAAAAGACATCTTCGTCGCGCGAATGGACATTATTAGTATCATGACTCAACTAGACACGATGAAACAGTATCGCGCCTCAACATGACTCAGATTGAACGGGTAGTAAATGAACATTGGGTCAATTGAACTTAGACCCAACTGAATACGCATCATATTGATTTTGAATGTTGAAGCAGGCTAAAAGATGATGAAAAATTGCTAAAAAGTACTGGTTAGAGAGTCCTAATAGATGCTGAAAGTATTAAAAAAAGATGCTCAAATTATGTGGAAAGTCGGTGAAAGCATGCTAAAAAATAACGAAATGGAGCTAACAAATTTCGATAATTAAACGGAATGCTTGCATGTCAGGACAATTTAGTATTAAACACGAGAGGGCAGAGCAAAGATGAGAGAAGAGGTATTAAGCGAATATGAGAAACGTGTGTGCAATTGATCGACAGGTATGTCAAGCGTGTTCGCTAATAGTATTGCCGTAGGTACAGAATTGTGACAAAGTGGTTGGAAGGCGTACAAGGCAGTTGCAAGGGCAATGAGTTACGGCTCAACAGCGTCATTCGCAAAGATCAATGGGTGGTCTCGCTTCCACAGTTTCTCCTGCTTTTGCTATCACCCTAAATCCCCCTTTCTAAGAGCTGTAACAGAGAAGCCGGTGGGCACTCGTGCATTTTGTATTACCCAAGCACATTACTCGTCAGAGTATTCCTTCCTCGTCAAAGACAAAGCCCATTGTCGGTCGTTAGAAATTGCACTCGCTTGGCTCACATCAGTTAAGCTCACCATCTCGATTCCTCATTGGTTCGTACTATATATCCACTTGAACACGTAAATGCCCTTTAGTGTCTGGTTTACCACGTTTGGTGTGCACTTTGGATGCTTTTTCTTACTTTAATATTGTCTTATGTAAATGGTCCAATAAACGGATATTTACTAGAGATCAATAGTAGTATCTCAAATGATTTAAATCAAGTATGAAATTGTCGTTGAAATATTAAACCGAATACAGTTTTCTTTTTCTTTTGATACCAAAAGGCTTTATACATTTTTCACTTTTAATTTGTTTCCATACTGTGAAATTATTTGTCTCAATTTAATGTTCGTTAATACCAGAAGCATTGTTTGAAAGCAATTTAACGTAAGTTCGCGCCGTGGAGTGACAGTTTTCCCTCGTCTAAATAATTTCGCCTCTATTTCTTGAACGTCGGAAAAGTGAAAAAAAAAAAGTAAACGATATACCTTTTAGTGAAATGGTTTTTACAATCTTCAGTAGTTAGATAAATGGACTTTAAAATTGTGGTGGAAGCCGAGAGGCTGACGTACCAGTGACGATAAAGTTTTTTTTTTTTTTTCCACCGAGAGTAAACGGTTGGGAATAATTTGCGAAACGTTTTTTCGCAAACAATCTCCGTACTAGACGAAGGAACGCCTCTCTATATTTATACTTTGTCACTGAGTAAACGGATTTACAACCCGAGGATTTACAGTCGGTACGTAACTGACAGTATAAGCTGATACAGCAATGAAATATGGCCGGTTATACTACGAACGGAGATGCGACGTTCTCACTCTAGTACCGCGACGTGCGTTTAGTTATGAACGCACGGATTTACCGTACACGGATACATGTGTGCAAACGGGAAACAGTATAATTAGGGAAGCACAAACTACACCTAGCAGCTCTATACCGCACGTGCGGGTATACGTGGCTCTCGAGATTTCTGTAATTTACCGTAGAATCGCACCAATCTACGTTACAATGTGAGAGACAAGCCACTAGCTTAATGGACAAATTTAACGATGAATATAAATCGAGGAACAACAGATTTAATTGGATTTTCCTAGATTTATAGAAATCATCTCTTATTATGCGTATCCCTTTATCAATTGTGTTTTGTGAATAATATAATTGAGTCTTAGTTGTTCGTTTGTAGATAGGTGTAGTTCCAATCCCGACAATTCTGTCACAAAATCGCAAAATTCAACTTAATGCCAAATCATATTGTTAAGCTTATTACTGACTAATAAGCAGTTGACAGGATTATTAGAGTTTCCCCAAGTATCAAAGGTGGATGACAAGCAAGGTCTTATTTCCAATTGTTTTGAAGTGGCCTGATGTTCCAAAAGTGCCATTGGAGACAAACGAGAGACATCCCCAGGGAGATGTTAGTATGACGTTAGACCATTGCCTTAAATGAGGATCTATCAACGCATTCACCAACAAACTCCGTTTGGGTGTTGTCCATTACATTCTAAGTGAATTCCCAGGGTTTGAATTTATGTAGCATGAGAGTTCAACTCGGATAATGGTGAATATGCCTAGAAGGTATTTCCTATTTATCACTGACATCAAAGGAACAGCTTCTATTACTATTCATCAAAAACCCAACTCAACGTCTTTATTGGTTCTGTCTCTTGAATAGTAACTATAGACAGCAACTGATCACAAGATAATGCATTTAATGATCGTGTATACCGACACAAAGTTTTCAAGACAACTAATCTTCGGGGGGGATCGGAGAATTTCCTGAAGCACATTCACGATAGCGCGACCCGCTTTGCAAGCTCGGTGCATAATTGAGCACGAGTCTATACGCTCGGACAAACAGGGTTAGCACTGTTAGCTATAATCTAGCGGCTCATCCGGCGGTACTATGGTATGGGACTATATACAGTTCAGGAGGAATCAGGAACACCGGCACACCAACCGAGGGTTGTTGAACGATATATAGTCTCTCGCTCTCACTGTCGCCAGAGAATCGTTGTACATTCGCTGTGTGGCGATGGTGTATATATATATATATATATACATATATAGTACGTTTGTGTACAAGCACACGAGAGACGAAAGTGCTGGCAATGTTGAAACGTGATAGTGGTCCTCGCGCGCGCGTTGTATCGAGAGTCGACAAACGGGGATGGCTATGGCAACCCAATGTCCATATACCGTTACCCTCGTAGAAGCCATATATAGCCTCGACCCTTTGCCCCAAACAATTACCGAGAGGGTCTCCCGATTCGCATTGCTAGATACCAGTCACGCGGAGGAATGCCTTGCTCTCAAACCTGCGGAACACCTTGGCGACGTCGAAGACGCTATAGTGCTTGTCATTAATGTCCCCTTTCTCGATACTACCACAAAGCTCTCTCTCTTGGTCCATTCATTCCTTATTAAGGTGAAGCTTAATACCAACGTAAGTCGCACGTGTGTGTGAACGTGTGTTGAATCTCGCATTTCAGTTTAATACGCTTAACAGGACGATAAATTGATTCGGCTAAATGCTACGTCATCCGAATATTTTGACGGGACAGTAATTTTTTTTCTTCTTGTATCAATCAAGACGACGTGAATATAACATTGCTATCGTCAATTTGTAATTGACTGTCGTTATTTCATTGATGTCTACAGAACGACATTTCGCCTTTGGATATAATTTTGCTCTTTCACAATGGTCAAAATGACTGATGTAAATATACTAAACGTTTCCCGTGACTTCGCAAAGACGAATTAATAAGCCGGAAAAATGTGTGGTATGTGAAAGAGTTATAATGACGTTGGCTGTGGTAAAAAAAAAATGTAAAACGGATAAGGTATAAGCATTACAGTCTGGGATTGAAGAGAACGAGAGGTAAAAGCGTGAGGGTGAGGCGGTGCGCGCCAGACGAGCCTTAACCCGTGAGCTTTTGCTACTCGCTTGCGAAAATAACTGTAATGGAAAAGCGGCATAAAGTTGGAGTGACTGCGTGGCGGGGCGTTGCGCAATGCCGGGGTCGGGTGAAAAAGAAGAAACAACTTGTCACATTTGCCAACTATAAAAAAATGCGAGGCGCCGCTACTGGCGATCTGAGAATAAAGAAGAAAAAAATATATATATATGTGTTTCTACCAGAAAGTTGGATTATTATACTCTCGTGCGTTTTCTCATTTCTGCATGAGACGTTGAAGCTCTTTTTCCAGACAAGGATTTGCTTTCGATGAATTTCACTTCTCGACGCTTTTTGCAAATGTAGGAAAAGTTTTAACAATCGCGCGAGAACTTTCTTGTGGAAATTGTTGAAATCTATATGCTGGTGAAAATGCTTTGGTTTAACCGAACCGTTTATAATTAGCTAGGGAGGATTTAGCTAAAAGAGGCTTTCTACGCGAGTTGCTGATATTTCGGGGATTTCTAAGATGTATTGTTAATCAAAGTTAACTTTTAGAGAAAGTTATTAATTAATCATGGGTAAAACTAATGTAACTGCTATCACTATACCATTATAATCCATGTTTTTACTCAAGCAGAATTTTTTACGCTGCCTGACGGTGGATCAGGGCATATTTTAGGTATTATCAAAGTAGGTCTAATCAGACTTGCCGTATTTCTATCGGATCTGGACCAGACGTGGAATCGGTACCCCATGCCTGATCAACTTCGCAATCTTTTGTTTAGTTTCCCCAGATATCAGGCATGTCAAGCCGGATTTAATGGCTTGACGTTTTGCTTGACCGGGCACGCCATATATTTAAACTGGAGTTTAGACCGGTTCTACCTTCGCCACGTTTTGCTTTATTGTCATCAATCCATCATTACGTCTTCACTGATGAAAATGATCGAATTACAGCCAGAACGAGAACTGGCCCCATAATCTTATTCCAGAAAAAAAAACGTAAAATTGGCAGGATTTTCAGTCTGATATAAAGCTTGCTCTGATAACGATTCCTACAATATGCATATGAATGTAAAACAATACAGACCATTGCACAGAATTACAACACTACATTCGTTACGTACAATTCAGCACCTTTTGCCGCAATAAATCGTCGTTAAAGTATTAAACCGAGAATACCATGTATAATCCAATCACAATCTCGATCCGTTTAAAACTGAAGTTGGTAGAGTCCAGTGGGCCGGAAATAAAAATGGAAAGAAACAAAATTCGCCCGGACCAATCGAGTACAAATCCCGGGACATCCTGCGCTCGGGAAACGTTTAAATGGCGTACTCTCAGTCTCTTTCCTTTTTTTTTCTTCATTTTTTTTTTTGCTTTATGCTGTTGAACGCTTTTGCCCATGCATGCGTTACGCGTCGCGGACAGTCGGCAGTCGGAATGAACGCCTCTCGTGACAACGCGCATAAGCATATATGCAAAAGCTTTGCGCCACTGGGCGACGATGCTCGTCGCGGTATAACCGCAACAGCAGGGGCTTTACAAGAGACAGAGAGAGAAAGAGAAATGGAAAAGGACGGAGATAACGAAAATGTAGAAAGAAGAGAGAGCTTAATGAAAAATCGATGCACCGGAGAGTCCGCGCGTAACCAGCGGGAGTAACAACGGTGCGGCGACGGCTGGAGAAGTTGCCGAGAGAATACGGAGCGTATATATACCAAAGAGCCGCGAATGAAATCGCGCTTGGAGGGTTGGTACCTCTCGCGGTTTGCCGCTGTTACGGTGGGATGAAGCTGCGGACCTGCAGCCTTCATCCCCTCCCGCCCCTCTTTGTCATATCTTTCCCTGCGGCCAACTTTCTTCTCGCTCCCACTTCGTATCCCTCCTTTGGCCGCACAATGCCATGTACCGGGCGCGCACTGGGGCGACGATAAAAATTCCGCAAGAATGCAAATTTCTCGCAGAGATCTGTACTCTGAAACTCCCTGAGGGAAAATTAACAACGCAAGGCTATATAGGACGAAATGGGCGGGAGTGAAGCTCGAGGGATTTCCGCCACCTTTCGTCGCTGCTGGATAACGCGAAAAGCGCGCCTTTCCTTTCGTTCGTTATCCCTTCCACGGGAAAAGAAAATAACGGCCCCTCCTGGTTGCGTCACGAATTTACGGATTCTCTCTCTATCTCACTCTCTGACGCGACAGTGATTTATTCGCGTGTTAGGCGAGAAACGCCAGAAACAAGATGAGGGAGGGACGACGGTGGAAATGGACCAAAGGACCATTGCGCGGGTTGTGTTTGAGAATGCTCCGCTCTGCTATTAATCCCACATGGGTGTTGAGTTTCAATGGGAGTATGGAAAGGCAGCTTGGCTAAGAGGAAAAACAGCGGTGCGTATATACGGCTATGCTCGCTATGCACAAGCAACTCGATGGTATTCTCAGTATAAAAAGGCGAAAAAAAAAACGTGTTTTCACGGAAAAGCCTCCAGGTATGTGGAATACTCTAATAATCGTTCGTCCTACAGCCAACGGAGGTTGCAGCAACGTTTTCATAACATGCATACGATGTGTCGTCGAGAGAAAGAAAAAAAACCCCTGGGGATATGACAACGTCAACGGCGTTGAAGCGGACGCGTGCACGTTTTACACGCGAATAACGACGAATGACAGAATTACACTCGTTCCGAGAAAAGTTATGTCTAACAAATATTTTTATTGCTTTGTGGGAGAAAAATTAAAGCATAATATTGTCACGGTTAAAAAGGAGATAGAAAAATTTGTTGATGCTGCTACAGTTTCTTTACCCTAACTAATTTGGAGTTTCTGAATCTACAAACAACAAATCATCGTGTTTACGCTAATGAAACACTTGTTTTGACAGGAAGTTGTTTTAGTATCTATAGTTATGCTGTATCAACAAGACAAATTATTTTTCTTTTAGTAAAAAAAATTGGCTTTCTCCGTTTAATGAATACGAAGCAATGCAGTTTAGTTTTAGATTATTTATCCATACTGTTTTTTACTTCATTCTTATTTTAAGCATCTACAGCAAACGTTGATTTTCAGAATATTGTAATTTTCCAAATCATACATTCTTTTTTCAATAAAAGATATCTTGGTACTGGTTAATTGCAACGAAATATGTATAGCTTATTCGAAGTGTCATTTTTATTTTCTGTTGCTGCATGAGAATTTGTTTTAATTAAATTCTGGTTAATTTAATTCGTTTGAAGTTTCAATTGACCTTTTTTTTTTGTGTTGTTTCGAAATGATTAGACTTGCTAATTAAATGCACGGAACTACCAGCATCCAGCATGTTTGGTAGAGCTAATAAGTGACCGACTCATTTTATTTCATTTTCCCCGAAGGTCGAACACGACAATCGTTAACCATTTTGGAAAATATAAAAAGCAGCATTGACGTTCCAATTGTAATTAGCAGAATGTGACAAAGGTCGACAATCATCGCCACGCCCTCATTTGCCTTCTCCCAGAGCTTTGTTTTAAAATGGCACGTAGAATGAGAGATGGAGAAAAATAGTATCAAGGGTGTTATGAATACGCGCTGAACGCGCTTTTCACAAAGGGACACGTCATGGTAGAGTGCAATGCATTACGTACCGGATATTATACGACCCGTTGCTTGTATCGACTGCTACACTGTATGTTTTCTTTTTAAACGGTGAACTTTTCCACTGTTCGTTCAATTATTATATTGCTGTTTTTAATTCCGTTTATAATGTGTTTTTTTTTTTTTTTTTTTTAATGTCACGTTCGTCATTCGAGCAATTCGTACCTTGGCTTTCCGTCGATGATTTGTGCCGTGCTCGAGATATATTACTTTGTCGACGTACAATGGTAACACAGGCGAATATCTGAATGGAGAATTAAGTTTTGATGAAGGAAGTTCCGGTGGCAATTGGACGCTGTCGAGTAAACCACGTAGTAGGTCGCTGCAGTGACATTTCGCTACAATATTGGAACGAGAGGCTTGGTTAGGATATTTGAAACTTATCGTAGTCCCTGATACTTAGACGTACCATCCATTAATCACAGTTGCCTTCATAGTTGGATAAACCAGCTTTTCAGGACATACAGTTTGAATAATCCCTGTACTTGCCCTACGAATTTGTGTTCGACGGTAAACTCTCTATACAGTAATTAATGACAACTGTTATTCCCACGTAGCATCGAAACATTTGGATATTATTATAGAAATATTTCTTCAATCATCGGCCCACTTCGGCTTGATTACCAAACATTTTTAGTTTTGAAAAAAAGATCTTTCCAAATTTTATCAGATTAAAAAAAAAATTGTAGATAATTAAGAATGTGTACAATTTTTTTTTTCATTATGGCTTTTTGGAGTTATGTGAATCATATACAACATTTTAACTCTGCAAATTAAATGTTTTTCAATATACGAAGATATTACAATTGTTATCGTTGACGAGACATTAAAAATCTTTTTTGTCGCGTATTATATATACCGTGTCGATTTTAACCTTGATTTAACCCTAGAATAAAAATTACGTATGCATTTATCATCTTTCCGGTTACCGCACGGCTCTCCGGTTTAAACTAGACCACGGGTTACCGGATACTTAGGCACATTGCAAACTAACTGATTCACTTTAATATTCACGTGTTCGCGGGTAAGGTTTCAGCGGGTTATTCAGAGAAGCAGCGCAACGCTTACAAGGCCGGAAGGATGCTTACCAATACAACAGCACCGGGACAATGTAACATGCGCTCCATTACCTCTTGGCTCTCTGTATTATATGCAGTCAGTGGTTCTCATCGATCGTGTTTTAAGCAGACAGACAGAGAAATGAGTCGATGCGTATAGCCTCGAGCTACATTAAGAGAGAAAAAAAGAACACCATATAAAGGAAGCTCTGGCTTCATTGCAAAAGGATTATTTTACTTTGATTGTGAATTTGTTATCCTGTTGTGCCATATCTAAGTTTCTGCAAATCCTCTTGTCATTCCTCGTGATGGTACATAATTTGCAAATGAGCATCCTTTTCGTTCTGCATCGTCGATACATTTTAATGAAGAATTGTACTGCAAAAAAGCATTGAAACTCGTCTGTCTTCAAATGTATTATGGTAAAAGTATATAAAGGGCCGTTGTCGAACTGTGCTTTCTCACGTAAAGTAAGAGTAGCGGTGACGCCTCAGGGCTGTGTGACGTCAGGCCAGATAAAACCAGACAGACGGAGATTTCAATTTAATTTTTTTATGTTTTTTTTTTTCTAATCCTTGGCATCGAGATGGTAGCGTATCCCTTCATTTCTAGAAATACCGGATTTTCTGCAGCTAACATTATTACATAGAGTTACGATTTTACGTTTGGAATGTAAATTCCACCAGGGTTGGAATTACTCAAGGAAAATTACTTTGTCCGCAAAGACCTAGGAAGAAAGAAGAAGGAAGAAAGACTGCAAAGTAGAACTTTGCCCATTGCTTCTTCATTATTTTTCAATTCTTGCAAAGCTATCTCTACGAGGAAATATGTTTATTAATTTTGGCTTCCTCGTAAAGCTTCATTAAAAAAAAAAAGCAAAATCTGTGAAATATAAACTCTGTTGGATTCATTTCAAATACATTTTTTGTAAATCCCTTTTTTCGACGTTTTGGACCATTCTGAGTATCCTGACAAGAAAATCTCAAAAAGAAGAAGTGTTTCGTACAAACAAAGCTTCCTCTATGAGGAAGCAAAAAAACGTATCATTCTCCCTTTTATTTAAAATGATATACCCGTAATATCTATGTGACATTACTCATGTATGGATGAAAAAATGTTTCATGGACAAAATATTACATCCACGTGTATGCGCTAAAGTTACAAGAGAAAGAGACACGTTGGTTTTAACAATAGTCAACGTATTTCCACGGTTTAACATTTTTTGCGCTTAAATACCGTAACTGTTTCCCATTTTCTTTTAGAGCAGCTTGTACGCGTGAAGTGAAAACAATGCTACGCGGCTCAACAAAAATTCACCGCTGGTATGTGGAATCGCGTGAGACTCTGAATAGAATTCCAAAAAAAAAAAGAAAACAGAAGGGAAAATACTGTTTGTTTCACATCACCGTAGTCGATACGCCAGCGAATGTTTAAACTGCACAGAGATATATTTTACTCACATGAGAGATACGAAGTAAATTCCGCAAAAAGCTGCGTCTGGTTACACCGCTGAATACCAACGCTGGCAAGAATATCGTACCGGAATATAAATAGAGAATACGCCACATACTTCTCATTATCCATTCACTATAAATTAATTTCACATCTAATCTTTCTCAGTATTAAATTGTCATCATTTCTTTGTAATGAACGTAATGTTTTCTTTAAGCACACATCGTTCATAACAAAGTATAAAATGTGTGAGCGCCTCGTCCGACTACACTCGGGTCGTACTACTTCACAGTATTATTCATGAGAAAATATGCTGTAAAAGAAACTGTATGTATGAAACTATAAATTTTTTCGGAAATTCGACTAATACGTGCTTTCTTTTTTGCCTTTCAAAGCTGTAGAAGTAGTTTTCAACAAAACTGTCTGATACGACAAAATTTTATTTTTAATAAAATTTAAAAAATAGGGAAACGTTTTTAATTCCGATGAAAGGTTATTTCGATGCAAAATAGCTCCTCTCAGACAATCTTTTTGAATGTAACGGCTAGCTAGAGACGTGGAAAGACTTATGCAAATTCATTTGACGTGTATTCCAGTAATGAACACTCAAACTGCAGAATCTAAATTTTTGCTCAGCTGTCTGTTCACATGGAGCATGTCTTCATTTCTATTTATGATTTCCTGGTAATCCCTGCAACATACGAGCATTTACCGTCAAAAGATGTGGCAAACGTGTGTTGAGAATATCCCTGTATGTATGTATATAATTAACGTAGAAGAGCTGCGCTTTCTGGGTAGACACGGCGAAAAGAGCCAGTCTTTATGCAGCCAGCAGGTACATTACCTTTTTTTTCTTTTCTTTTTGATGCCTCACTTCGGAGTAGTGTGGTTTCGTTTTTACTATAGCTCACTTGGCCACGCAAAAAAAATGCGGCGAAATTACCAAGAATTTTATGTACTGTAGTGCTGTACAGCATATCTCTGGCATCAGTCAAAACTGCTTGAAGCTTTATAATGCATAGACAATGAGCGGTAAGCTTTTAGCTGATGTATATACAAACGGTGCTGGCTATTGGCAACACAAACATACAAAGATGAATTAAAACTCAACAAATCTTTTGACGCGTTAAAATCATTTTAACGAAACATTAAACAATCTTTAGGATTAATATTTTTTACGAAATGCTTCTCAGACTATCAGCGACTTTTTCCAAAGTAACACGAAAATTTTTATTTTTTAAAGGAGCAATCTTTTTTTTTTATTTAAAAAGTGGAGTTCTAGAAAAAATGGGTCTGTGACAAAATGCAATTGCAGTCTTTTTTTATAAATCGTATTTTATATATCGTTGTTTTTTTTATGCATTAAAATACGTTTCCTCATACTTTTATTTTGTAATCGGTTTTCTCGTCCATTTAATTGTTTTTCGACTTGAAGCTTACACGAGATATACTGAGTGTTCGAAAGGTTAGTTAACTCGAGCTGCAGTGTAGAAAACTGACGAGTTAGGGAGACTGCCCCACATCCACTTTGCTCTGCACTCTTCGTTCCACGAGTGTTTTCCCTTCGCATACATACGCATCGTGCACGCAAACGGGAGGCTCCTGCTCTCTGCTCACTGGATCGTTACACATCTGTCGGCCAATGTGAAATGCTTTCCGTCGACACGTGAAAAGCATTTGCATTATTTAAGCCAAGTGTTTCATACAAGAATATCAGCAAGAACAGTGGTTATCGTAAACGAAGAGAAAAAAAAATCATTCTAACATGAATTTCTGTTTTCTTTTTACTTCATGATAATGGATATCTCACCTAATCCTGTAAGAACAAATGTCTAAATTCTTCAAGTCCGAAGTCTTTAATTCTTTCCTGTAAATAAGAAATTCTCGATACTTTTCGGTCAGTCAAAAAACAAATCGAAAAGTTAAAAAGCAACATGAAAAATGGATGGTTATTTTTTGCGATGGTAAACAGACTGAATAATGGATGCAGCAGCCTAGTAATTTAATCAGTTTCTACCATTGCACTAAAATTTCCGTTTCCCGGGAATGGTAATCTTTATCTAATAAACATCTACTTGGTTCGAAAATCCAAGTCTTCTATTTCATAATTAAAAACACTGTGTTCCATTTTCAACGACGCGGAAAAGTCTCAAAATTGTATCTTGGATACGAAACCAGTTTTATCGCAGAATATCAGAAGACAGCGAAAACCCTCTCTCGCTAGCTTAGGAAACTGTTTCAAAGTTACGCCGAGAGTTTCCAGACCGTGAGGCACATACAGCGATAGGACATAAAAGGGTTGGTCAGAAGGAAGACGCGAGGAAGAACGAACAGTGGTTCACTTATGGTTCAGCTGTGCTTGCAGGTCGCAGTCCCAGTAACATCAGTGTATAGCTGAACTTCCGGTTTAGAATTCACGAGTGCTGACTGCATAGTATACACGCCCGGCGGTGTGCCACTGCTGGCCAACTTTCTTACTTTTCCTTATGTGCATACTATGGCGAATAGAGACACCTGAGTCGCGCTCATATTCTGTTCGGAGCACGAAATAATATTCATTCTTTTGCTTTTTCTTTTCTTTTCATTTTGTATTTTTATGTACTTCCTTGATGGAAGTTGCTTTTTCACCTGTCCATATCAATCGAGAATTTTAAAAGATAAGACAAGGAAATTATCTGCCATTCCTTCCACTTATTATCGTAGCTGGGCAAAGGAAAGAAAAATAAGATTCGAGCTTGAGTCACTGACCCATCGTTACAGGCGTAGGCGTTAAAATATACAATAATGGCGAAAGTTAATATCCCACGAGTTCGGAGATGAGAGGCTTGGGTTTTGGTGGGCAATGCTGGTGAAAATGGCAAATTATTGGTCGACGAACCGCGTGACCTCACTACGGGTAAAATCCTGGCGAGTTTCCAGCAAAATGGAATAAGTGTGTGCTGCGCTCTGCTCCTCTGTTGGACGCTTTTATACGCCATACAGCAGTATAGTACGGCCACGACCTACTATATCGATGAAATCGTTTTGGTGGTCGACAAGGGACTGGAGAATACTCGTTTTCGACGAATTTCGACTTGCCGAAATGTTGGCCCGTTAAGTTCGTCGAAGCACCGATCACCCGCTTCGAATGGCTCTTCTTCTTCTATTGTAACTCTTCTTCTTTTCCCATGCCAGCTCGAGCCATTAATCTATTTTCTAGGAATTGAATCAATACGAAAGGTGAACAAACCAACGGGTTCACGCATACCATTCTTGTGGCATTGTGAGGCATCGCAAGGTTTATATTTTTCAACTTTTTTAATAGCCAACTATGCATTGTGGTCCGCTGTATGGCATTCGTCATTTTGAATGTCTACATTTTGAGGGCAGATTCGTAATCAGAAATCTCGAAAACCGCCTCAGTACGAAATTTCGCGAAAATCGTTCGTTCCGATCACAAAATATTCAATGTGTGCCCCATTGCCACTTCGGAAACCAAAAAAATATACGTCATATAGCATCAATGCTGCTGAAGGGGTTAAGTTTAGATTCCATAATACCCGAAATCTGCTTGATGAATGGATTTGGAGTTTGGAGTGACATGGTCACTCCAAACCTTCTGGACATGAAATCCAAGACAATTCATACGTCTTACCAAGAATACGTGTCGCAAGTAAATATTTCTAAATAATACACCGTTTAAAAATGACAAAGCACTCTTTGCTATTAAGTTTAACTGCTGGTGAAGCCCGCTCATTTATTTTCGGCTTCGTTGCTTGCTTCCGCACCACACAAAAACACGATATAAACAGGAACAAAAAAAAACAAGAGTAGGAGTTGGCTCGAGTCGCGGGTGGCTCGCTTCCGGCTTTTATATGTACAGAGACGTCTATACGAACAGAAAGATTTCGCCTTCACGTTTTTCATTCTTGGTGTATGCCTCCGGTTACTCGATCTTTTGTTTACTCGGCGGTGTAACGTTTCACGCCCAATATGCTTTTTTTTTTTTTTTTTTTTTTCAAGCGCAACGTTTTGTTTCTAGACGATTTGATACAAAGTCACGTACGCTCGATTCCGATAGATGTGGGTCAGTTGAAAGTTCCTCTCGCTCGCCAAATATATCTCTATGTGATAATAATCAGGTTTTGACCGCCGCGCAACTGCCGCAGTAATATCGTTCGCTAGTGAAAACCTCCTCGGCATGTGTATATCCGATTTTCGTATATGGTTCCAACATTCAAAACTGTTAGCTTTCGTCTCCGCTTTGTTCTCCCATGTAAACTGGCGGCAGCTCTTTCCGTCATGTTTATTTATCCAGACTTTATTTAATTTCTCGGTACAGGAGAGACGCACGCGCTCGCGCGCACATATTTCGCGAAACCATGAAGCGCCGGGGGTTGGCTCACGGGGTAATGCAAAACTTTGCTCAACTGCCGGGTGGTGTGTTGCACCGGCTGGAACGAGGCTGATACGCTGGAGCGTTGCGCTCTCTGCCTCGTTCTCTACTCAAATCTCCCCGAACGGTCCTCGAGCTCTCGCATAACGACAACACAAAAGTCTGTGCGGTATGCCGCCGGCTTCTCCCTTCCTTCCTCTCTCTCTCTCTCTCTTGTATCGCGAGAATTCCGAGTTTCCAATTTCAGATATAAACACTAATAGTGAGAGACTAGGGAGGTAGGTAGGCAAGGAGGGAGGAACAATTTGCGTCCTGGGTTCGTGGAGAAACTCGAAGCACGAGAGCTCCACAAAATTTGTAGATAGTTGAATGAAGAACTATAGTAGACAGAAGCAAATAAGTACTTTGTATGCATAATCCGTGAAAGATAAATTATCAGGGCTTGGATTAAATTTATAAACTGTACGTGTCGATTGTAACTTTATGTACAATTTGTTTGGTCGAAAATTCAAAGCGAGATTATTTGCATAATCGATAAGAGGTCACTTGTGGGTATGGCTTTTGATTCCCTTTGGTGTTTCTAGAGCGGAATGGTTCAGTAACGAGGCTTTATTGCGAATGGTGTTGCAGCTAATGGTTCTGCGAAACAATAATTTGACCTAGGTCATTCTCATTATCAATGCATGGGGTATATAAAAGCCTACGAAATATTTATGCTATTCTATAGGGTGACAGAGGAGAGGCAGGCTGTGGAATAAATCCTATATGCGTCATGCAGGATGATTATAAATTCTTCATCATCATAGACGCCTCTATTTACTGATTGTGAGTTAGAACCTGAAAAAATTCTCGAAAATCATGTGTTCCATACAAAAATTGTCTATCTGCTGCCCATCGTAAAGTTACTATTTATTCTAATTTTTTCCATTTTTTGTTTTGTTTTTTTTATAAATCGATAATTTGTTTTGAAAATCGTAGAAAATTTCAAAAGAGTAATTTTTTTTTTAATCGAGTGCTTTTTCGAGTTATGTTAATCGGAAGAGTCAAGGGTCAAACCAAGATCGAAGACAGGTGGAATGTCCCGCTATTTTTAAAGGCAATTCTTTTTAAACGTATTTTGAGCGAAGTTCTCTGAATTAGGTCTATCAAGGGAACTATAGCAACTGCAGACCATAGCTCACTGAATTTATATGATGAACCCCAAATTCAGGAATTCTCCGTTGTTCCGTATCGAATGTCATCAATAATTGTTCGACCCTTATTCGATCGACACACGAGAGTCAATTATTATCATCAATCACACTACGTCGATTCAATGTACGTATGAAGTGTCAAATGTCAAAGATTTATTAGAAGAAATTGTACTTTATTAAGAGGATACCCAAAAAAAGTGGAATTTGCACATTGTTTCCACATAATCTGCCATTTTTTTACAAAACCACCGCAAAGTTCTTTCCGTACCGATAAAAAAAATCTTATAATTTTAGTGTAACAAAATTTGATTTAGAAAATGTTGAAAAAAAAAAATGTTCACGTTTACTTCCTCTGTAAAAAAAACGCAAAAATATCGTTCATGCTAAGTTACCTTTATAAAGAAGCAAACCGAAAATTGAGAATGTTCTTAATGTAGCCTTAAATGTGCCAGTATAATTATAACAAGCTGGTATACCGAGTCACCAAGCATAATGCAAACTCCATTTGAATTCATGACGTAACTCGGTGAAACCTTTCGCGCGACAATCCAAAACAAAGTCACCGTCAGGCAAGTCAGAAGTCCGGCTTGGGGTATGGCTGGAAGGGCTCAGTAGAATTAACATTTCCAAGTTAAACACTCAGACGGGAACGGTCGGGCACGTATTGCCTCGTGACTCCGCTACAGGGGAGTCAGTGGAGAGAGTCACTCTCCAACCCACCCACACACCCCTACCCCTCCCCTTCTCCACACCCTCTGTAGCCTCATCGAGCCCTCGGCATCCAACAGGCAGAGCAGTGCAAAACGAGTTTTGGTTGACTCGCGGTTTCGAGGCAGCCGACGCGCTCTAACTCGATCCTAAATAATTTTCCGAGGGAGGCGGATGGTTAGGGAAACCTGCTGCGGTGCTGGAGCGTGAGCATTTTGGGCTTTCTCGTTCGTTTCGCGTCTACCAGTAACAGCAGCAGTAGCTGCAGCCGTAGTTTGTAGCGTGCCATCGTACTTCTGCCACTGGTACTCAACGAGAAAATTCCCGGCAGTAAATTACATTGGCTGCGAGAACCCCGAATTTAGTTATGGCGTTTGAGTATATGAGAACTATTCTTCTGACTATTTTACGACTTTTTTTTTTGGATTTTTATCTTATTGCCATTAATAAGAATTTAATTTCGCAGAATTAATTCGTTGATGTAACAATGATTGTATTGTATTAAGGGTAGATACATTGATTTCTTTTTTTCCGGCGAAAAGTCGTGATATATTTATTTTCATTTGTAAAAAAAAACCGTATATAAAATTGGAGTAGATTTTTTTTTAAGTTAGAGATAATAAAAAGTATATTAAAAAAAAAGAATCTTCGATAGTTTTTTTTTTGTATATTTCAAACAGCCGTTTTTTTTTGCATAAACGTAAACGTAAAGTAAAGTAAGGATACCAATATTTAGCTTGAAAAATTTACGTACGTTCGAAGGTGCTTCTATTAATACATAAAAACCTTTGCAAACGATGGAAATGGTGATGAAGTAACAAGCAAAAAAGCATACGCAATATTTTTCCGGTAACAGATTTACATAGCAGCAGTATCGTTAAACGCTAATTTAAACTTTTTCCAATAACTCGCTTTTCAACTTTCCAATATATTTTCTATTTTATTTTTGACAAGCTTATTATGTATTTTAAGTATCTGATATTTTATTTTTACGAACGAACGATGCTGCGCTACACGCGCGATGTGTAATTGATTTTAGATTTCAATATTTCTGCAGCGAAGTGAGAACGAGAATTGCACAGCACTCCATATTCGGATATCGTCCTGCAATTTACATTTAACGGGAAACACACGAAAACTGTTCCTAAAAGTAATAATAATTTTTTAATATTTATATCTTGATAACCATGTATCTTTAAAATCACTTTTATGAAGAAAAGAAAAACCTTAAGGGGAGGCTACTGTGATTTTTAAGCAACAAATTACAATATGACCGACTTATTTGCAAAATGCCTGTTGACATAAATCAAAAGTCACTTTAGCCTTCTCTTGAATGATTTTCGATGACGTTGAACTCGGAAAATAGCGTCGGCAGAACAGATTTAACTTCTTGATTACAAACACACATAACCTTAAAAACTTTTCGATGATATTGTACATTTCATAAAAAATTCAAATAACCAGCTGTGGCTCAGAACTCTCGACGTCATAAACTTTCGAAAACTTTTATGTGATGAAAAGTACCAAACAAGTCAACCCAACCTGTCAAACTATCAAAGTAGTGAACACGACAACACTGCAAACAAGATGAAACAGGTGAAAGTTACTAAAGCACATTTCACGCCACGCTATCTCGTGACAATATTTAGTATCAGCGTTATGCTATCTCGTATGTGTTCCTCTTTTACAGCTAGAATAGCAGTTTCTGGCGCAGCCACTGGTGGCGCACATAGCGCGTCCATTCGTCTAATCAGCAGCCAGTGATTTCTAAACTGTCACAACCAGAGTCATAGTGCGATTAAAAATACTAAGAACAACTTTGAGCACTTTTGACTTGCCAGACTGTTTTCTTGTCAGCTGATTAGCATCTCAATTTCGTCATACTAACTTTAGAAAAAATAATGTTCGATTCTTCGTCGGCCATTTCTAGTGATGCAGGTTTAAAAAACAAATTAAATCGAAATCCTTCGCATCTAAGAAACGTTGTTTTGGTACGTTCTGCGCGCCTCCAGTGGTAGCGTCAGTAACTAATAAACTACCGGCGGTAAATAAAGAAACATATCCCTCATATTTTGTGATATGCGGTTCTAAAATTCTAGCGGGAAACATACATTACAAAAGCAATTAAAAAAAAGTTATGTCGATATCGTTCGTAACTTCACTGTAGTGATCATGATGACGAGATCATGCCAATTAAAATGTGCGAAAATCTATAACTCAACGAAAGTGCCATGAGTATTTGAAGCAAAATTGTGACACGTCACATGACTCTCGTCTACTTGCCCCGGCATATTCATACAGCTTTATTATTAACATGAGCTAATTGGCACCGGGATGCTCTCATTGAAAGTGCATATTGAATTTCGCTCATTTTTATTTTTACCTCATACTTCGACATCATACAGCGTTATTCCCGTGAAAAATAATATTACCACGTATGCAAGCCAGGCAATAATATTACAGGTTGTACTATCCCAAGGCTTTTATATTAAATAGGATTACCCCAATATATGAGGCTGTTGAAAGTTCTGCATGTATTTTTTTTTATTTTTTTACTCGAACATACAGGACGATGTAAAATATAAAAACTAAAGAAAACTCTTGTTAAAAATATGTATTTTCATGTTTGGTTAAAATAAAACCAAGAGAGTTAAAGTTGTTCTACTTTACTTACGTAACAACGTTGGTATTAGATTCGTTATGTTTTTGCATTCTATACAGCCCTTTCAATTTCAACTGTTGTGTGTTTGAGTCGTTGGCCCGAGTACTTTTGCAAATAAAACCGTCTGGGATAATGATAACGAGGGCAGAAAAGAGCTTCGCGTCGCACATGTACAAATGCATGTACATTGGTCGTAGTTTTTTACATTCCGAGACGTTTATTGTTCCGACAAGAGGGTACTTTGGTATTATGTTTATCACTAGCGGGGGTCTCACTTTCCTTTTGTACAGAGCAGAACGAATTAATGAATATGCATGCAAGTGAGATCTTCAATTCCATGGTATATATATATATATATATGTAAAGACGTCTTCTTGGGGCTTTTGTTGACTATACAATGCCAAGACAAGACAAATCCGATCGTCGTAATAATTCTTAGCAATTTGCATAACAAGTGACTATAAAACATATATATATATATATCATTTTACGTAGACGGAGTTATAAAGAATAATAGTTTTTCGTACAAAATCCCAAGAGTTTAAATTGAGTGATAAAGCTCGAATGGCTGTTTAATGAGAGGGCTGTTGCCATATGCGTCGAGTTTTCAAACCCTTGGCTGTAACGTGGAACAGATTGCACTAATTCGTCGGGCACAAGCTTCACAGAAACTTCAATTCAACAATTTTCACGGATATATCTTTCCACACGTTCGCAAAATTTTCTTCACAGCTTTTTCGGTGCAAGGAACATTTTCTTTAAATGGAGTAAATTAAGAGAAATAAAAAAAAAAGCCGAAAGGAATTAGTTTTCTTTTTTCTCTTAAGAATGGTAGAGTTTCAATTTATTTAAGAAAATATTTTTTAATATTGCATTAATTTTTTGTCCTTTTAAAAAATCAACTTTAAAAATATTATAATCTGACTCGAATCCCTTAATCCAAATGTAATTTCCTGGGCAGATGATTTGAACCGATAAAGAAAGAGGGAAAAATATTTATACCACCGGAAATAGCTGTTGATTTATTTTTCAGTACACAATCTCACATCGGAACGGTATCCCGCAAAAACTTAATTTCAATACTTTTTTTTCTAAACATGATCGATTTTTCAAATATTCAAAAACTAATCAAAAAATCGATGCGATTGTTCTTCCACGTGAACTTATTATTTCGCAATTTTCCATTATACCTAACGAGAAACACTCTAAATTAATAGCCAGATGTGTGGAAATGATACGGAAATCCTATTGGTACTTACTATTCAAGCTCACACGTAGAGCAAAGTACTCATTATTCATGTATCGTTTTTGCTATAATGATGCGCCCATCGGTTATTCGACACGCAGCGTTAAGCCAAAACATACAAGAGCAGTCGAAATTTACGATTGCACGGATAATGGGATCGCACGAAATTTAGCTATTGAAACAGATACGTCATGGAGTTCAACGTGCATATGGCCAATCATTCATCTAAAAGCATTAGCCCCTTACAGGTCTCCGGGAATCCCCCTACCGACCCCTACAGTCAGGCTACGAATTATTTCTTGATCTACTAAAAAAAGTTGTATGAGAAACCTGCATTAAATTTGAACTACTGTATGAATTTACGCAAAAAAAAAGTACAATAAGAGGAAGATCGTGCTTTAGCTAAATCCACTTCACACTTTCCAAGTGTGTTTTCTGTACGTTTTGGCACATTTTGAACTCTCCATTGTCCAAAACAATGAAATTTGTCGAGGAAGTAGGTGGCGATAGAGTTTTACAGATTTCAAAGGGTTTCCGAAATGATGCCTTAAAAAAGGCTTAAAAAAGAGGTTAATGCATAAATGCTCGTAATATACACGGTACTCACCTCGTTTGGAGGCGTGAAAGCTGTCCTGGGGCGATATCTGTTCAATCTGGGCGCTAAGCCTCGACCTCGGCAGGATGTCCCTGTTGGCGTTGATCTTTTCCACTGCGTAGCGAAAAGCCACTGCCTGCTTGTCGTCCGACGGATGAAACAGCCCACCTGGGAAATCATGAGCACACATATATATATATCGCACACTCACTGAATGGAAAAATGTAGTGTGCATTTTCGTATTGAAGTTCGAATTTTAACGATCTCATCTTTACACTATCACGACCCAGTTATTTTATGTCCGTTTCTTGAATTTATTCGCTCGTAAACTATTAATCGATTCATCGTTGAGACCTCATAATAACATAATATCAAAGAGTAACAAGGATGAAGGTATAAACCAAAACAGTTCCTTACGATAAAAAGGAAACTTATAATTTCATTAAATTCATAAAGTACACCCAAAAAACTAAGTCTGACGATCACTTTTTTGTTATAGATCATTTTTATTCTACTACAAAAAAATTAAAGAAAATAAATTTGTATTTAATTCTGGATGAATTAGACGGTATTAAAATCTCAGGAAATTGTAGCATTTCGAAAATGACAGGCTGGGCAACTTTGAAATATATATATATATATAAATATTTTGAGGCAACACGAAGTTGAAATAAACTTCTCATAAAATGTTTCATTAAGCGGTCTAATTTTGATGAATGGGGTGAAAACAGAATAAAATAGATCTTGCAGCATTTTTATCAAACACATATGTAATTTTGTCTAGGGAAGGCCGGGGCTAGTTGGGTCACGTTTTGCATCAGAAATTCGAGATTCTTTACATATAAATTAGGTCGTATAACCTAGTAGAAAATTCGTAGTGTTACAGCCGGTGCAAATCAGGTCCTGGCCAAGCACTTATAAGAGTCATGTCTGCCCCAATAGGGTCTTAGTAGATATAATAATATCCATTCAACTGCCTACATCATAGTGTACGACAAAAACCCTCGTTATACGCAATCCAGGTAGAAAATCACTCGAGCGTGAGTTTTTAAGGATACTTAAAAGGTACCCTATATCTCCAAATTGGATATACATATCTCTCTTTATATCTCTTTAAAAGTATCCCACCCGTAAATTTAGCGAATTTACAAAATCTTTTTTTGTGAAAATGAAAGTAACAAAAAAAAATCAAGATAACAAAAATAATTATGTTAAACCAAAAGTGACACAATCTTTTTTGTCAAATTTCTCAAATTTACATATTTTTGTAGTTGGAAATAACACACCTTTTTTTTTTTTTTGGTAAAATTACAGAAAATATTTCGTAAAATAAAAATGATGAATAAAACGTAAAATTAACACAAACTTTCAGTGAATTTTTTTTCGACACAATCTTTTTATCAAAACTACACAATTTTCAATGTTATTTTTTAACCGTGTATGAAATCATGAATTACGAGAGTTGTAAATTCCGTGATACCTACTTATTGCTGCTTCGTATGCATATGATTTAAAGTGAAATAAAAGCAACGAGTGGAATAAATAGACAAAACTGTTGGAAGGAGGATAAGTCATGACGACAAGCGAGAAGTATAGAAACTGAAGAAATTCCTGGTGAAACAGCGCACGTAGTGTTCCGTGTTCACGGCGTGTTGATTCAATAGTCTTTCCCGTAACGGGTGGTAAGACGAGGCGAGGGGATGTGGCAGGTTTGGCCCAACCCAAAAGGTCGTGGAAGCACCTCAACTCTGTGTCTATGTGCGGTTCGCCTGGTACCTGTCGTCGACACGTACATGCGCCACCGTCTTTCCACCAGGATAAATCGTCCTTGGTACATTTGCATTCTGGCCTCTTGGCTGCGGGAACCTCTTGCTTCTTCTTCGTTCACTTGGTGGGCACAACTCTTCCACCATCTCTGTCTCCTCTATCTCTCGTGAATAAACCTGGCGCTGTGTTGTCTCAGGGGCAGAAAACACAGACATTCGTATAGACGGTGTAGCTAGTGGTTCAAACTGCTGGCTATGTCCTCTGGGTCAGACGGGATTGTTTGTATGCTCCATGGGTAGTTTGTCGAAAGACGAAAACGCTTGAAATGTACTATTGTTCAACATATAGAGTCGCAGAATTGTATTCATTGTTCAAGATGTTATAATAATATAGAATAAAAACGACGTTTATAGAATCGACATGGTAAATGTTGTAGGGACTTGAAATTTATACCTATCGAATAACACTTACTGAAAAAAAGTGACAAACGTTGGAAATATTGATCACATGCGTTAATTCAGCGGATCTCTTTTTTTGATAGATAAAGAATTGTACAAATTAAATATAATTAAATCATTAACCCTGAGCGTTTCAACCCTGACCCCTTCCAATTTGTTCCATAATTATTTTATACTTGAAGAAATATTAACGCCCGATTTGTAAATTTCTCAAATTCAGTCATCAACCAACTGTTCTAAAACGTTTCTATATATGTTGACATATATTTATGATTTTAAGCCTCAGTTTCATAAAACTTTGAAGATTCGTTATGGGAAACAATATTGTCAATACAATTGCTCGCGTATAGAATTATTAGTAAGCCGTAGTTGAATATGATGGATATTTTGGTAACCGGAGATCGTATTTTGTGTGGGAACCACGTTGTGTTGTCATTGAGTGTATCCAGTAGTCAGAGTCAGACAATAGGTATCATCACTTTATGGCAATCCTACATTGAAGTGAGTATTCTACGTGTATGATGTCGCTGATCGCACCTACTAGAAGAGAGAGGGGGAGATAGATAGCGTAGAAAAGCCTTCCTCTCCTATTCTCGTTTCGATGTGCCGGAGGCAGAAGAGCGCAGCTCCCAAACGTTCTAGATCGTACGCTCCGCAACTGGGCAGATGGGAAAATTTACCTCGTAAATCGAGTTTGGCCCGGTATTCATCATAGCACAGACAGAGAGAACGAGAGAGAGAGAGAGCGAGGGGGATGCTGAAGTAATAGTATATACGTCTACATATATGTAGCCAAGCAGGGAACATTGGCACGTTGCTGATGCTCGCCATGCAACTCTAGACCACAAATTATAATCGAGGTCACTGAGGGATTTATGCGTCTCTCGGTAGAGGCACAGTAGCGACGTTATCTGCCAATTACAGTCAAGAAACTGTGGTGTTCTTTCTATATAGGATATATCCGGTCTCCAACTCGACAGAGAGGAAGAGAGAGAGAGAGAGGTGCCGTTAAATATTTTCGCTTCTGTCGAGGAATAAAGCACGCACCGATGTGGAAATATGAATTTTCTATGCATCGCACGATTCTCAACGAGAAAAATTAACTGTATTTTTTTTTTTTTTTTTCTTTTTTTTCCAACTACTTAAATCGATCTTTCTATGAGGTACTTGAATATTCATCTGGGTACGCTGTGAATACCATTATTTTACGAACGTGAAACCGTCGAATGCAGGAACAACGGACGGACAGCCTGGCTGACCACGAAAACCGAAAACCCCTTTGGGAATTAATACCGGACTCTGGTGTGGTCCACCGCGCAATTCGTACTACAGGGATATGTATGCATTGCACGTCGATAACAATCGATTTCTAACGCTCATTAAATTATCCCAGTGGCATGATAGGGCATTGATGGTTGAGGAAAATTGGGTACGTTGGGATCATTTTTTTCATATATGGCTAATTTTCGATAATTAATTAGGTACCGATTTCAAAATTATCTACAAGCGATTACTTGTTCCTGGCATATTTAATTTACATGTGCAGATATTGTGACTCGCTATGAAATTAATATAGTATAACCGATAAATCGAGAGTTTTCGAAACGTTTAAAATATAGTCCACTTGTACTATATACAAAAACACCAATTCACACCAATTTCGGTGAAATAAAATTGAAATGAAAAGAAACTTTTTTGACTGACTCGGCTCCATTTAAAAACAAAGAATCTTTCTTCCTTAGAGAACTATTCTTATAGACTTTTGGCAAAATATAGTGAATTGAAAGTTTATATGGTAATATTATGTAATCGATTAACTGTCATCTACCATTGGTCCATTAGGTATGACTATAAATAAATACCCATGATCATAATGATCAGCTAATGGTCATTGGGTATTGTAATCGAGGAGGGAATTAATTGGCAACGGCATGACTATTCAAAATCCCCCCGAAATTTAGTACGTCAGGCAATTTTAACTCCACACTTACGTAAAGTTTCGAGCTCTATATAGATATATATTTTATAAGTCTCAAGCGCAATATTATATTAAGGCCGCAAGCTAGACAGTTATTAACGCGATACCGAAAACATCATTACCCTCCGGTTTGAAATGAAATATTTCGGTGAACAGAATTTCGACGCAGGTATATAATAAACTCGCTCTCGAACAGTGAAAAAGTTTTTACTTGGAACGGGGTTTATGCCAATGGGTAATTCATTACCCACATCACGTTTGAATGGATTCACGAGCTATGGTAATGAAAAGTGTGCTGGTTCCAATGGATCCGATATCATATTTGAATGCTTCATTAAAACACGTAACTATAATGTATTGTGTAAAACCATTTTACAGTTATCAATTTTAAATATTCAATTATTATTATGTTCATTTCTTTTACAATCATGTAAATTTCTTCTTGTTTATTTAGTTCATTGCAAAACAGCAATATTTATATAAATTTTAGACTAACGCTTGGATTACCTTGGAACGTAAATGACAAATTATTTTTTTAAGCAAAGGTCTTAAAATATTTTAGGTAAAATCTTGTAAAAACTTTCATCTCTATTTTCGAGAAAAATGTAAGAAAACACAGTCAATTTCATCATTAATTATGTGTCGAGCTTGCACAATATTTTTATGCTCTCTGGCATGAAAGCACAGAAACGTCTTCGTTGTATGATGAGAAAACGCTATACGAGAGTGGATTGTGTGCTGTAACGAGCACTCGGGTTTTTGATACGAGGCGGAGATCACCGTGGGACGACCATAAACCCACCCAGCCTGTCGTTACTGCTGCTACTGCTGCTGCTGCTGCTGCTGCTGCTTCGTCTGGTGACTCTGCCAACGTCAGCAAAAATGTATTGGAGCCATAAAGGCAGTGCTTGGATGAAGAAAGTAGAACGCGATGCTTCCATCTTTTGATTGAAAACTCGCACATCGGTAATAATTCAATTGATATTTTCCGCAGTTACCGTTTACGACTAAAAATAGGAATTTTCATACATATCAATCACAGTGTTTACAACAATCTCACGTAATTACTAATTTTTTCTTGTACTAACTTAATTCGTGAACACAATGAGTGAAATGTTTTAATAAAAATCGTGATTTGATCAATTTTTTAAAAAATACTCTAGGTGACATTTGCAATAAAAAATACGTAACCATCAATAATAATGAATAATGAATACCAAGAACATTGATTTTGAATAATAATAATGCCAAAAGGTTATTAATCATTTTTTTTTAAATTATTGAACAAACTGGATAGAAATTTAATTTCTATTTTTTGAAGATAAAGTTTTTTTTAATTAGGAATTATTGAAGAGTTACGAATTTTGGATATGTTTTGTAGAAACATTCTGCATAACTTGCAATAAATTTCACGATCATTGAATAATGAGTTTCGTAAAAACAAAAAGCTTTGAAATTTAAAAAAAAAATCAAATTTCTATTTTTTATCTTTGAGAGATTTGTTACAAATATTCCAACTCGAAAAAAAAAAACTCGAAAATTCCAATTAAATACAACATAAAAATGTATTCAAAACAAAGTCATAGAATTTACAGAACATAAAAGAAATGTTACAAGACACCAATGTTTATAGGTATCGTTCAATAAGGTTAATGATTTTCAGATTTTTCTCTCGTCTCAAAATACTGAAATTCCAATCAAATCAAATTTATGATTGGGAGTAAATGTGTAATGCACCCTTAATCAGAGTTCTAGTTGTTTACGTACTTTCTATCATATCAAAATATTAGTGAGTGTCAAATCCCACGGAAATCGAGTTTAAGCGACGCAATTCCATAATCAATGGTAAACAGGAATACCACTGAAGACATATATATATATATGGTACACAGACAAACGTGGATATATGTTGCATCTAACTAATACACATTTGTGTTAGTTAGTGCTCGACTAACGACGAAATTGTGGTGTACTATTGATCTGAAGCCCTGCAATCAGTCGCATATTAACTTCGCTGATATTACACGAATATAGATTCCTATAGACGACATGTTAGAGAACGTGGTGAGCTGATCACAAGTGAAGAACATATATGTCAATATAGCTCTCAATCGTTTCAATCTCCATGACGATTTATTAACTTTATATCATTGTGCGTGTTACAATGACTAAACTGAGGCTTATACGTTTACGACACGAGAGTGCCATGTTACCAAAACCATGCGTGTTATTGAGAGTCCCAATGGATCTTCATTAATTATCCCCAATGAATTGCCCAAAACTAACTCTAATGATCATACACACTGTACACACGTAACTCCAATATGGATTATATTTTGCAACTGAATACAGTCCCAATATTGGTATCTCTGGTGACCCAGCATCCATAATTTTTTTTAAACCAAAAACGACATTTCAATTTTCATATTGCCCTCTTCGTGGGTCGAGTTAACCAAAAACTTATGAAAATAAAATGGGGCAGCAAATTGCACGAATAAAAACTTTTACGTTGATTAAAATTACAATTAGGTAAGCAAAAAATCTAGCACCCATAACCAAAAAGGACATTCCATTTTTTATATGTGGGCCAGCGAAAAAAAAATGAAAATTGCTAAGGTAAAAGGTGTAAATTTTTATTTGCTGCCAAGTTCAGCGATGCAAATATTTTCTTGTATATTGCACTTTCAGAGTTCAAGTTCCACCGACACACCAAATTAGTTTTGCAATTCTCTTTCCAAAAAGACTCTCTTCAGCTCGCGTATAGATATTTTTATTTGTAGATAAAGCACGAAAAAAAATGGTAAAAAGACGTTTTTGAGAACCATTTAATTTTCAACCTCGCTACTCGTTTTGCCTCTCGCCTCTCTTTGATATTCATTCATTTTCCACACGTTTTATTTTGACGTTTTGTTATTATTACATGAAATCGATTTTCGGCAGAGCAATTATTGGTAAAGCTATGAATGTGGCCAAAAATAACCTTTTTGTAAATTACCCCGCCACAAGAAAAACTGCAGTCATAGAATATTTAAACGCCATCAATTTTTACGGCTTAACGCAAATAATTGATGAAAAAAATATATAACTCTTTTTTAAAATTCACTTTCGAATGTACATTTTGACCTATTCTTCGGTCGACTTGCAATATAAAAACAATTAAGAAAGATTGCGATTTTCGGAAAGCAATTACAAATTCAAATTAATCCACTTCTATGTGCTAAAAAAGTCTTTTAGGTTATTTATCTGGCGTCTTTGACACAAGACACCGGATGTGTGCCGTGCTTAATTTACCGTATATATACAGTTAAACCAAAGCCTCCGGTTAAACGGTATCGCTATCGAGAATCTCGTTATTCGTTGCATCAGAGGGGAAAATTATCGGGTCTGAGGCATTCAATTGCTGCACGGTGGAAAATACAATATATCTATAGAAAAAAAAATATATATATATATATATATATATATATATATATATATATATATATATACACACATTAATGTAACGTAATGGGGGATGAAATCTTGTGGCTTCGAAAGCGTCGGCGACGAGTCTATCTCGTTTGGGTCCACGTAGAATGGAACTTCTATCCTCTCACTAGTGATTTCGCTACAGTGCGCAGTTGAATCGATATAGGAAAGAGAGAAAGAGAGAGGAGTAAAAGAGAAACATCGAGAGATGGAGAGACAGTCGGTGCACGGACTGGAATGCTCACATAGCTCTCCTTCTCCTCCTTCTCCTCCTCCTCCTCCTTCTCTTGCTCTTTTTCTCGTTGAAGGGACGTGGAAGATACTCACCTATCCTAATGAGATCAGGAAGAGCGGTGGCGTGGATGGCGAAGAGCGCCAGCAGAAGCCACCTCACGGCCATTTCCGGTTCCGGTCCGCCGTTGCAACTGCACCGCCACCGCCGCCGCTCCACCCAGCCACCGCCGCCTCCTTCTGCTGCTGCACCGTGGCGTTCGCCCAGCGCTCTCTCGCTCCAGTACCCGAATCCTCCTTTACCACCCACGAAAGAGGCTCACGCCACTGGAAAACAAGGTACGATGGCAGTTCATTAAAATGCACGCCGAGCTATCTTTCTCTCTCCCACTCTCACCCGCCTCTGACACTACACACCATATTCCTATATACGTAGCTTTCTCACCTTCTGTATATAACGCGCAGTGTATATATACATATCCGTACAGTGTATATCAAGATTCATGCGATTATACCATGCCTCTCACTTCAATTTTTGAGAGGCTCTTGTTTAATTCTTGTTTATCGCTTTTTCACACCTGAACGAAGTATCATATACGTTTCAACTATGTAAAATACATTATGGTCCGTTTTATTTGACGAATGCCTGGTTTTTTAATTAAAGGAACAGATTTTTTTCCTAAAATTTTAAACCGTGATAACTGGAGAAAATAATAAATATTGTTGCATACTGAAGAAAGTTTTTCGAACAAAATTACTTTTTGTTTTCTAAATGTGAGAGCTTTTTTAGCTACATTTTTTAAAAGTGAAATTTTTCAAATGTTTCGATATAGAAACGTGTAGAGCAGAGAAAATTTATTATGCTTTCCATTTTTTTCTTATAGCAATATTTTCTCTTTTACATATTTCGTCTATGATGGGAAAGTATGAATAGACTTTCAAAAATATGTTGATAACAAAAATGTCCATTGCTTTAAGCGATCTATATATTTTTTTAATTGAGTTTCGATAAAGCTGATCTAAAGAGCAAAATTTTTAGATAAGCCCAGAACAACAACAAAAAAGTAGTAGTAAAATATATTCTACAAAAGAGAGAATGAATTTGCCACTTTATGCATACAAGTACGTAGCTGATCAATATTCAGATAACCTCGTTGAACCGCGTTATCGATATATACTAGCTATAAAATATACCCTGGCAATACTGATCATAGCCCGGCTAATTTATTTGAAGTTTGTTTCCATCGTCATGAAAAAAAAAAGAAAAAAAAACATATATACACTTATTGATCCCTCGCATTTTCTTTCAAAGTGATTTACAATTCTCCAGCTGTGCAACAGCAGCGGAAAATTCGTTCTGTGCAGATACGAACTGGATTATCCATCTGCACATTCATTTTCGTGTGATCCGTAAGTGAGAGGATAGAACACAACATAGTCCAATTCAAAGTACCACCAAGCAAACGAAGGACGCTCCAACAATTCTTTATCGATTTCCGCGTGTATATCTCTCCGCTGTACACACTTATCAATCAGTTGTACACGTTTTCGAAGGCTCGCAAACGTACTTTGGACGAATTCCACGAACATGGCAGAGGAAGCGATTGACGAGAACAGAGGGGAAAGCACTGAAACAAAAAAAAAGATTTGTACCAATACAGAACAGAGATGCAGCGGCACATTCGGCAAAAAAAAAAAAAAAAAGAAAAAGATAAAAAGGAAACCAAAAAGCAGTCTATTCGAGCATCGGTCTCGAAGCTAGGCAGAGCAGCGCCTGTACGGATATGCGAACTGAATTTTAACGAATACTTCTTTGCCTTTGTGCTCGCTAAGCCCCGGGCTGGCTTTGGGTGCGCACACCCCGTGTCTAGAGATCCCATTCCGTGAACTCGCTTTAAATTTATATGGTATACCGACACTGCTATGCGGCACTATAGTTGAAAACCGTACGAGCTTTTGTGTACGTCAACGACGAAGAGGACATGCGCACACTTCACATTCGCTTATCTTTTTCTCGCTGTCTATTTTACTTCACGCCGCAACTATTTTTTTTTTTCTTTTCTTCATCCGACAGATCGCACGCTGTTTTCTTTGGGAAAACAGCCTTGAGGTTATAAGATAAATATTTACGGTGATGTTTGGCGAGGGGCGAAGAATTCATTGGACGCTTATAGGACTGGATGAGTTGTTTGTCGGAAAGTGACAGATTTGACAACAGATGGATTTGCAGGAAAACATGTTTTGTTCGTGTTTTATGATTTGTCACGGTCAGATAAACGGTGGCTTTACTGGCGGTTATAAAGAAAAATGTTGTATGCAACGCATAATTTTTGGGAATTTTTGCGGATTCTTCTAAATAAATGACGAGGTTTTGCTCAAATAATCTCAAATTAGGCCTTTTTAATTAATGATTATTTAACGTTCATTATGAAATAAAAAAAAAATATATATATATATAGGAAAAATCTGAAAAGCAATTTCCGTTGGACTATGTTTAACTATTTAAACGAACGAAAAAAAAGGAAACAGTAAATGGAATACGTATATATGGAGAGTTGGACTTTTTCTCAGAGGGAAATTCACGAAAACCACGATCTCACCAACCATATATCTTCCTTCGTTGGTTATTTCTTTCATTTTATTATACAGTCGCTAGGTGAGTTAAAAAATATCGCTTTCCACGCGAGCAAAGCTCGCTGAAATTCCAATACCATTTGTTGGCTGGAGCGCGTGCACAAGGAGACACCTTTTTACATTGGGTATTCCCAGTTTCCACTGGAGCGAGAGATCCCGACTAGTTTTTCTAGTTGAAAACGTACCGCGGAAGATATTACACATGCTCGTATATACGACACAGCATACGTCGAGTAAATGCTCATGCGATATACTTTTAAAAATGAATATGGCGAGATACGCGCGAAATAGAAAAACGGGTAGAATGTTAAGAATGAAGATACACGGGATTAATAATTAAACGTTTCGTATTTAATATTTTTTCTTTCCTCTCCTGTTGTAGAATTTCTTGGTTATGGTAAGAATGAGGATTTTTTTAAATTCTCCACCTCACTTAAAAAATTATTCCTTTGTTTTACAATAGTATTTTGTATTGCGTCCAAAATTACAATTAATTTTTTTTTAAATATTTAAAAAGTATGTTTGATACTTTTTAATGATTTATTTGATGATTTATTTACATGATTTTATTGATTTTTATACAGTAAACGATAACAATAATAGGTGCAAAAATGAAGCCCCTTGTAAATGTATTCATTACTTGCCAAAGAGGTTCAAAAAAAATTGTGGGTGAGGCCCAAAAAAAAATTGTTTTTTAAAAATGTATATTCGAAGCTAACTTGAAATTAAATAAGTATACTATACTTACATACAGTGTATGCACATTAAGACGTATGTAATTATGTATTAGCATAACCGTCGTTGAGCGAAACGCAGTACCATAATTCGCCGACAGGTGGCGAAAACGCCCGCGCTCTCCCGCAGGCGCTCCAGCGGGTATGTGAAGCGAGCTTGCGAGTCGTCTACTCAGTACAGTTTCAATTTTTAACACCGGAAACAGCCAAGCAACTAGACAAAAATATAAACAATAAACTCATAAATATGTTTGTTAAGTTTATACGAATGTATTGCAATAGAAAAATAAATTTAGTAAGAGGATAAAAAATCTGCACTACAATTTCTGATAATGCTAGAAACAAAAAAAAACGATAATAACAACATAAAAATATTTTTTAATTTTGCAGAATTTTAATATTCCCACAACTAATTAATAATGACATTTCAGTAGGGCGTTGAAAAAAAATGCAAATTTTTTAAGTACGTTGGACTATAATTTTTATGCTTGGTGAAATGAAGCAACATCAAATTTGCTTTGCATGCTACGACGAAAATGCAATATACCATAAACGGGTGCGAGTAGTAACATTGCAGAACAGAAATTGCAATTTGGATTTCCCCGCGAACGCAGGATCGTTTCGTATGCACATGTAGATAAGCGTTTTGTTGAGGAAAATTGAAGCTGCATCATGAAATTGTTACATAAAGTATCGCACAGTGCGTCGTATTACCAGAAGGGGTGGGGCGGAGTGGGAAAGGAGCCACGTACTGTACTAGAAGGTTCACGTATTAGAATATCCCAAGCGAGATCGTTTCCATCGACAAAAGCCAATTTTCTCGTTTACGCGTATAGCCTGGTAATTCTCGTGGCACACGAGGCAAGAGAGCTACTCGACGAGCTCGTAGATATCAAACGAAACTATATATATATGCCAAGTAAACTTCGTCCTCATCGTACTCGTGAAACGTTTGAAACCGTAGAAAGGATCGTAAGCTTCTGTCTCTATTGCACTCTTCATGGATTCCATTTATATTTCACACACGATACTTGAAGGTAACTCAATAAAATTCACGTTTATCTCATCTTGGTGAGAAAGAATGCGTGGCAGATAAACAAGTTATGCCTACTATTCCGTGCTTCTATTGCAGCAGAAGCCCCCTTGTACACGATTTCCCCAGTGAAAACAATATCACGCTGGCTCGTGTGACTCGTAATGTTTGTTGACATACAAATATTATTTCACACCCTTCAGAAAAACAAAATCGATCGGCAGAGATATGAATCGTTTTTGCAGAAAAATACATCTGTTTGATTTTTATCGTTCTTTACGTCGTACATCAGAAACCAATGAAAAAAAAGATTTTGGCTTATTTCAGAAATTATAATAAATATTATGACAATTTAGAATATAAATTTACAACCTCTGTTGTGTACGAATCGCAATAAGTTTCCGGATATGAAATACCGTTGGAAATATTTTATTTTGGTAATGGAAATGTGAAGATTATTATTTTTTTTTTACGTTTAAGGTAACAAAGGGATTGATGGATTTATCTCAAATTTAACTGTAACATGCAGATTCTTTAAAAAGTTATTGTACTTTTCTACTTTCGGACGACACATCCAAACAGCAGACAGAAATTAATTTGTAATAATTATATCATTTTTTCTTCATATTATTTTTTTTCTAAAATTTCGTAATAAAATTTAGAAGCTATTATTAATTTCCAATATCTTTGTACCTCATTCTTTTTTTTTCATAGAAAATTTCAATAAGACGCTTTTCTTGGAATCTCGAACACTCAAAACAAGTTTTTCCAATATAACCTGGCAGCCCATTTTTTCGGGTTGCAATTCCTTCACTTTTACACACTCTGTTCCAGACAAGAAAGAAAAAAAAATGGAATATAAAGAAAAGCATTGTACGTCTTTGTGGCATCAAATCCAATCGTCGTCGTTTTGCATGGCTGTAAGTTGGCGCACGCTACGCGTCAAGCCGTGACGGTGGCGCCGACTATATCGCTGCCATCGCTATTGCGGCTGTCTTCACTTCTCTTGAGACACAACGACGAAGAGACAGGGACGGGAACGAGCAATTTCAAGAAGATGCTGCTCTACTGCTCACGGTGGCTTCAAGAAGAAGAGAAGAGTTGCGGCGCGTCTGCATACCCACCGGAGACGGATATTGACTTCCGCGTGTACCACCAACTTTCCGCATTAAGTCGTCGCTCGTACGACCCTGCAGAAGAGAGAGGCTCACCGAACAATGCGAACGTACACCAAGAATTTTTATTTGACGGTGTTATACCGCAGTACGGTATATAGGATATGGGTACACGTAGATCACCTCGCGTTGCACTCCTATCCAGGCATCCAACCAACCGACAATGTCTTCGTGATGTATACGTTTGCTTGCGATAGAATACAGAGCATTGAAATGGCACGAAGTCACCATTTCTGCATATTTCATAAATAAGACACTCTGAACTAATGCAACTGTAAATCGCTGGTATTATTTAAATAAATGAATAAAGATTTTTTTAAAGCATTCTTGATTACTTTTTGACCATATGAATTCTAAGAAATATGAACATAACGTTGACGTTATATTCGGCCCAATTGCTGAATTTTCAAATAAATATATTTTTATTTAATTAGTTTTCTATGTGAAATTACGTTATGAACTTCTTCTGAAATTTTTAAGAACATTACAATAATAGTTTGTTTTTTTTATTCGAAATATTTTTTATTAGTTCTTTTTTTTTAATTATAAATAAAAAGGTTATTCTCTTGTGAAAGTTACAACTAGAATTTTTACTTATGCAAAGTTGCAATACAATTCTATAACATTATTTTTTATTGAATGCAAGTAATTTTTCGTTACCCTTAAAAAAACATATCTATTGACAATGTATTAAATATTCATAACGAAAATGAGTTGCAATAAATTGAATTGAAAAAATAAAGATAAGAATCTCAACAATCTTACAACCTAAAAATCGTTACTTCTTTAAAAATATATTTTTCTAACATTAAAAAAAAAAACAGTATATTCGACAATTTTTTTTTGGTTTCTCCTAATTTAAAACTTTTTTTTACAATTTTCTTTACACACTTCTAATTTTTTTTTTAATTATAAAAAAAATGAGCACTAGAAATCGGTAGAATTTTAAAAAAAATCAATTTATGAACTGAAACTGTTACTTGCGTAAACAAGCCTTCCAATTTTACAAAAATAAAATGCAATACATTCAATTAAAAAAGAAAATAAAAGTCACCACATTTTTAAAAACCGAAAATTTGAATGTTTTATTTATATTGAAGATATTGAATGCAGTATGAGCCGAATTCAAACCAGATAGATGGGATTGAAAAATATATGCGAAATCTCAACCGACCCTTTATCTTTCACAGTTTACCTCACAAACCAAACTATACGTATATATATGAACAGTAGTGAACGATGTCTAGAACACTACGGGTACTCGAGAGGCTCGTGTACGAGGTCGAGAACAAGGTTGACGTACTTCGAGGAGCTTTTATTTTCCGTACGACGTGATGTGCACGTTATACGAGCTTACCTCGGGCGTATAAGCATCAACGGAAGCAGCAGCAGCATCAGGGAGGATAAGACCGTATGCAGTGTTCCCGTTTATATATCCGAGCGGTGACTACTCGGTGCAGCTGTCATGCGTGCCTTCCAAAGGCCGTTCAATCCTCGATCACTGAGGAGATAGCGCATATTATTCTGAAGGATGCGCGAATGAAAGTACGTGGATCACGTACGTTAGTACGATTGCGGGGTGTGTGTGTGTGTGCGCGTGTGTGTGCACTGGGGTGTCATAAAAGCCGTTATGACCGGAATACGACGTCTATACGTCGCTCTTTCCTCCCTTTTTCTCTCATACACCGTACAAAATACTTTTCGTCGGGAATAGAAAATAAGAACGTGGATCTGTGATGCGCATTACGTGACGGAATTCTCGTGAAGAATTTTTCACAACTATGACGCGCGATGAGCAAAATAGTCGTTGGCATACTGACTCGAACTCACTATGACTTTATTATTTATTACTTTCCGGTTATTGTCGCTTGGACGCCATTTCTGTTTTATCTACGCTAAATTGTCGTGCTGTATTTATCGTTATTGATTATTGGATGAATTGCCAATTAAGGGATACATGCAAACAGTGATGTGAAAAAAATTCTATGGAAAAATTGCCAATGGGCGAAAAATGTAAGACGAAAATATTTTAAAAAATTATTTATACAAATTATTCTTAATCGGCTGAATTGTTTAAAAAATGGAAAGATGGATCAAACAAATACCGAGAAAGCAGATCATTCTTCTGAATTCGTAAAAAAAAAATCTCAAGCGAACAATACTATCTGGACATTAAAAAAATAAATAAAAAGTCAAGAATTTTAATTTGAAAAAAAATGGTGATTCTAAAAACCATAGACTTTTTAATAATTTAGAATAGTCTCGCTTTTAAACTAAATTTGAGAATTTTTCTTACGTCAAATTAGAAACAACAGTTAATGAATTTTCTCAAACTGCATTAAATGCTGTTTGATAGAATGTTCTATTATACTTTCAACGCATGTATGGAATATCCTGTTATTAATCTAGTTGCATTTCTCTGTACACTCATCTAACAGTGTCAGCAATAATCCACTGATAATACTTGATGGCTTGTCAAATGTGTGCATCCCACTGGATTCATCGTTCCGTTTGCGCTTCAACTGCTTGTTGTGAGATTGTGTGTGCATGTGTGTGTGTACTATTCCTAAATCTAGGAGTACTAATCGGCAGGCGGTGGGAGGTGATGCTTGATCACCAGGCCGCATGTGCATCGTCACACAGTGCAAATAACAATCAATACGTAAATTGTCGGACGATCGGTATAGCAAGGCTCGGTACGCATTGTACGCCAAACACACAATATAAATTACAAGTTACGTATAATATAAATGCACTGCACCAATGAAATAGTGAATTTCGGGGCGCGAATTTCGTGGTGAATTTGGCACAACCCGAATATATGACTGATATCAATTTTAGGTCACCAATGTAGCAAATTCATACATTGGAAAAAATATATTTTTTTTTTGTTTAAAAATGTGTAGCATCGAAGAGTGTGCAATCGAGAATTTTTAACATTTTTAACCTCGTTTCAATTATTGGCAAGTCTTAACATTGTTCAGGCTGTGAATAATAATAATAATAATAATAATAATAAGTAAGAAAAAGATTTTTGAATTTTCTTATAATTACGATTAAAAAAGTTTATGTTTGAAAAGTCTTTGAAAGGTTGATGTTTTAAAACTATTTTATTCATATTTTTTGAGCATTAGTATCATTACTCGAAGTAAATGTTTAATAAAACTGTTGTAAATGTTTAATGAAACTTTTGTAGTCGCGGTGCTCGGAATTTTAAATTCTCTAATATACGCTGCACGAAGATATTTCATTACGCGGCTCTGCTATTTTTTATCCAGGTGTTCAAATATTTTCATTCTCATAAACCGGAACTGTCTTTTCAATATCGTTATTGGGCCAACATTTCGCTTCCGCCGATAAACCCGGAGTTGCTTGATTCTCAACTAAAGTTATTACTTTTTTTTTCTCTCTTTTATTTGCTGCTGCTATTGACAATAATTTTTTTTTCGTAGAAATTGCTTTGGGGATACAAATATTGTATGAATTTGTTTACCTTTTTACCAAGCTTTTGTATATACACAGTACATTTCATGTGTTTTTCATCAACAGTCGGTACAACGAATTTAAGCACTGAGAACGACAAACAGCTGTTCATTCACTGACATTTTTTTTTTGGTTAATTTAAAAAAGTCTATTCAATGTGTTCTCGTTTCGTCAAAATAACTACCTCAATGTGCATATTGCTTGTAGATATTATAACACATAAAATATAGATACGAGGCAGTGCAATATTTTTATTTTTTTTTTTTTTTTTTTTTTTTCAGACAAAAGATGAAAAAAAAAATCTCAATCGTATCGGCGAAATGACATAGCTCGGGAGTTCTGTTCTTTTTGTCCCCATTGGTTCGCAAATCCGCATTTAAAAAAAAATATAGCATTCATAGAAAATCGGAAATTCCGATTGACAAGAAATATATCCACAGTTCGTGATTCTAAATTCATGAAATCATCCCGATTCATGGAGATGTCGCATCGCTGCAGGTGCAGATATTCACATGCGTGTTATATATACGCCGTACTTTGATACGTGCATATAGGATTGACATGCTGTTATGACGATACCGACAGGTCGAACGATTCTACGAGTATAAAATTTTAATTTTACCGCTCTGAGAATATGAAGCACCTGGCTACAAGTGTATCCTGAAGAATATTTCAAAATTTATCAAAACATAGATTGTACCAAAAAAGCGAAGAATTTTCGACAATAATTGTGATGAAATCTGACTGAATCAAATTTCATTGAATTAAATTCATCATAGTTTAGATATTATGGCTGTTTTTTTTTTTTTCGTCAACTGTTTTTCAACTTTTATTGAGAAAATTTAAATAATATTATTTTCAGGTCATTTTTGCTTTCATTAAATAAAAAAAAAACCGGTTTTGGTCGAATTAATCGAATAGTTGTTAAAGAAATCAATAACTTCGTAGCTGTAATTGAAAATTTTATTTTTTAAACGTTTCCAAAAAATTTCAAGCAGCAATCAATAACCTCGGTTTCACCTGCTTCAATACCAGTTTCCTTTTGAAAATTTCATTCTAACGTTAAAGCTTCCTTAATTTATTGTTTAATGTTCACAATGCGTGCATTGATCGCTATGTATGACGAATTTTATTATCCAACAATACCTACTAGATATTTACTACATTGAATCGTTTCTCTGGCATTTAGATATCAGACTTTAATGTAACATTCCGAGTAAAGCCAAAAGGCGGAAATGAAGATCAAACGTCTAAACTGGCATCAAAGGTACAAGTTTCCGGCGACGTTACTTAAATTACGCTGAGAAGCATATACGCGTCAACGGTTAGTAGCATATATAGTTCACCACTACTCCGACGCCACTGAGTTGTACTTTCTCAGCGGGAGAAAATTGCAAACAAAAGTTTTGATGTCTACACGAAGAGGACATTAAATTGCTCCTTTGTGTTGTCACTACCTTTGCCATTATATCCCTTTAATTTGTCTTCTTTCTTTCAACATTTGCTATGTTCAGAAGTTGTTCAACTACAGTTAACTACAGTGAATTTAAATGTGAATTCAATGCGCTTTATACTGCAGTAGAATGTATCTATAGACTCGAAATGTTTGACAACGAGCTTTTCGTTATTTCAACTACAAAATGTGAATAAATGTACGAAACGTAAACAAACACAAAGTATAAACATATATAATAATAAATGTAAAAATATGTATATCCGTATATAAACATACGAAATGACATAAAGGTTTGAATAAACATGCAAATGTATGTTTATATACGTTTTATATATAAACATACAAAATGTAAGTGAATATAAAAAATGTAAACATACATACGAAAACGATGAATGTAAACAAAGCCTTTATAAGCGAGCGTCGTAATTCCGCGAAGTGGACGTAACGGTCGAGAGGCGTTCAAGGAGACGAGAGACGCCGAAACCGCTGCGCCACAGCACCAATCACGTGACGCCAGAAAAGTTTTACTCCTCTACAGCTAACAAAGAAGGTAGACACTAACGTGGACGCGGTTCTTGCTGTTGTATTACATGCATATTATTTTTAAGCATCTCGGTATTACTACTTTTTTAAACATTAAAAACGTAGATCTTTTTGTATCAACTTTTTTGTCTCGATACTTAAAAATTAGACTACATTCAAATACGTTTTTCTTCGAGAATTTAAGAAAACAGAATTTACGGAATAGATTTTTCACGACAAAAAAAAAAACCGACAAAATTTTTTTTTTAAATCCTAAATAACAGTTACTTTCTCCAAATAATTTAGTGATACTTTTTTTTACATTAACTTCAAATTCAAGTTATTTACATTTAAAAAACCCTAATAAAATTTTTATTATATTTTCTAAGACTACTTGCCTCGCATAACCTTCAGTGTACTTTGTGATGTTGGTGATAAGTAAAAGACTAAAAAATACACTTGGTTCGGTCCTGTCCTCTTGAAGCTTGTCGCGTCTTAATGCAACCATTTATACGTGCTCGCGAAGGAAAGATTGAATGGAAATTGGATGAGAGGGCATTCGAGTCTTGCGCGTTCACTGGTGCGAGCCACTCGACAGTCAGGATTTACCGTTAATTCAGTGCCCGCGAAGATTTCACGCGACGTAGTGTAGTGCATGTGCGCACGAAGTTGGCGCCATCCAGTATTACTCGAGCAATCGTGGGGAGGGGAGGGGAGGGTCTTCGTGGATTACGACCTCGGCGTTGTGCCCAACCGGAAAGCGAACGCAGCCCAGCAGCAGGGGTGATCTCTGAGAAACGTGAGTAAATTTATCCGAAGATCGCACTCCAATATCCGATCGAACGTCCGGCCAATTTACGATAAATCGATTTCGATCGTAGACGACTTTAATCTCGAACTATATATATATACATACTCTTTTGCACACATCTATTGGGGTCTTTTGTGACCTGCAAGCACGAAAAGGGTGTGTAACGAGAAATACGTGATGAACGAAAATTATTTGGGAATATATAGCGATAGGGAACTAAAGTGAAGATGTAAATTTCGAGTAATACGGTTTTTATCGAAATTTTATGAAATCTCCATTATTTATCACACATCAAAAAAGAAAATTGATTTTTTAAAAATGTTTAATTAAAGGTATTTGTTCACCACAATTTTTTATTGTAAGGTTTACATCGACTTTTTTTTTTTTTTTTTTTTTTTTTTTTGAAGGAATGTTTGTAAAATTAAAATGTTTAAATGTGTGACTTTTTATTTCTCAAATTGTTTTTCGTAAGCTGTACGAAAAAAAATGGTTTATTTACCGAATTTTTACAGGTTTTCGGTCACTTTTCTTTGTCGATGTCAGTTTAACAATGAAAAAAAATGTAGATTTGTCAAACCTACAACGTTTTTTGTGATTTTTATTTTTATTTGGAAACTTAACTAAAAGGGCTCGTCGTCAAACGTCCACAAGCTAAGATTTTGTCCACAAAAGTTCACATTTTATTTTTCAATAATCTTTGATTAAAAGTTTAGTTTTTTCATTAAAAAAAAAAAGATAAATTTCAAGTTTTATTGAGAAGTACAAAATCGAAAGTCGTGTACAATTTGTATCGTCATTTTACATAATATATTTTCCATTTTTTACAAATTAAAAACAAACGTGAATTTGAGAAATTTGCAAATTATATTTTGTAACTGTAATACTTAACATTTTTTCCTAAAGTGATAAACGGATTTATTACATATTTTAAAAGAATGATAATCGAAATTAGAGAGAAAAATAATTAAATTTAATGGCTAAATGAAGATAGGCTCGTAATTTATACACTGTACTATATTATTATGATGTTTAATCATTAATAAGAAGAAAAAAAAACAATTCTCGGTTATCGAAGTGAGAATTGCATAAAAATACATCAAAAAGTAGAAGGCAAAACAGAATTTTAATTGTCTCCATTAGGGTCTATAATAAAAAGAGGGAGCTCTGTACGGCGACGTTAATAATATTCGTAAAACGTTAATGCGAAAGCCATAACCAACCATTTGAAATTGAATGTTGCCCTTGTGACCGGAAAAACCGGGGAAAGCAATGTATGACAATGCCACGTGTGGTAATGGAAATCAGTGCCTGAATTCGATGGTCTCGAGCGAGGTAACCCCAACGGATCGTCCGAGGTAATTGAATCGTTTTTAATAAAGTTCGCGTTTTCGAGGAGCCTGCTGCTCCACCGGGTAACAACAACAGGAATAACACGAGTAGCACCAGTATAGTGTGGGTATGTGTGTGTACATACAATACCTTGGATCCGATATCCAATTCAACGGGTACGTACCCATGGCATGTGGGGTTTCGCATCAGCTTGGAGGAAATGAAACGATATCCGAAAGGTTATACAAACTCCCACTGGCAAGGGCAAGAGAGACACTGGGGAATGTGCAAATGCACATTCCAACAGAATATACCAAACTGTAATTTCGCTTCGAGGTTATCCGTTAACATTTTATTTTTCTATTATAAATTTATGCAGTCAACACACTCTTGTAATTGCATGCATAATATATAAAAATAATATTGTTTTTTTTTTTTCTCTAAGGAGCCTTACGGTGGTCGATATGGTTAGGTTATTTGGGTACCAACATTTTGAAAATTCTCCGTACACATTTTCAAAAGGGAACTGGTATTAAATCACATGAAATCGAATTCAAGAATTTCTGCTTTAAATTTGATATACATTTATGTGGTTTTATAGAAGTCAATTTTATAACTTCTGTTGGATCTTATCGAATGAGAGCTCATTTTTTATGTTTTTTTTTTCTTTTTTAGAGATGTACTAGGAATTAACCGATAAATATCTACAGTAATATTCATTGTTTAAAAACTGCAGCCACTTGTTTATTTTAAAAAATCTGAAGCTACGAAAATAACGAAATTTATCTCCTTATTTATTAAGATCGAATGTAAATATTTATAGTTGATGACTGGAAAAAAGTGATTAAGTTAGTTAAGAAATATTTGAAAATTTATTAATTATGGGAAATTTTATTAATCAGTAGGTTTATTACATAAATTAGGCAAGTGAAATAAAATTATAAAACTTTTATATCAAATATCCTAATTTTCGAGATGTTTAATATCACTCTAATTTTATATCTCCCTTGAGTTTTAAATTTAATATGCCAGTTTATGGAATAAGAACTCTTTCAGTATCTGGAAGCTAACAGCAATTTTTTTTAACGACTAACAGTTTTTTTTATTTCTTTGAAAAAAGTCGATTATCTACCAAAAAATATACATACATATATATATATATCCAAGTTTTTATAATGCATGAGGCAAGCATTTACGGTATTATGATAGAGCCAACATGCAAATTTTATTCATCACCTGGCATATTAAACGTAATACAAAAGTGAAGTAAAATTACAAAATTCTTATATTAAACTTCCTAATCTCCGAGTTACTTAATACGAAACACTTTAATTTTAAATTTCACTTGTATTTACCTATAATAAAAGCTTATATTTTATACCAATAACATCTTTTTTTATTTTCCTTAAAAAAATATCGATTATCTACAAAAAACGATATCCAAGTTCCTATCATACACGAGGCAAGCATTTACGGTATTATGATAGAGTGAGCATGCAAATCATCTCGAAAGGAAAAAAAAAAAAAAAGAAAAAAAAAGAGAAGATCAAAGTATAGTAGATCCACACTAGGTAAAATATTTTCATAAGTATGTCGAGAAGAACGCTTGCGATAGGGAGCCTCTCGGTTATTCTCAGTGCACACAAAAGGTATTTCAATTTTCAGAGGATAGAAAATCGACGGTGTCTGTATATATACAGTAGCGATATATATAGAAACTGGCAGTAGAAGCTTATGAAGAAGAAGAGAATGTTTACCCAGTCGGCCAAATCTTGTCTTTCTCCGCTCGCTTTTTATACTTTTTACCTTTCTTCCGTAGCAGCTGTAGCAGCAGTGGCATCATAGTAGAGTGCAAATCGATTCGTGTGATTGGTACATGCCCAGGGGGCCATTGCCACTGTTTCGGTCAACTAGTTCCGACGTACGTGAACCTTTACGAACTACCAATACTCTCGGCCAAGACGTCACCTTTATTGTCGCAAGAAACTCTTCGAGCTTTAGTGATTTCGCTGAACCGGAAGTCACTGTGCAATACCTTTTACTATATTGTTACGATATATATAAAACCCAAAATTCGACTTCAATAGAAATACAAGAAATATATAGTGACACTATATGAGGGAAAACACGTCGGGTCGGCCACCCCAATTTTTTATGTCAACAAAACGTCCTCAAATTTATTCAGGATATGTTGATCTGGAAGAAAAAAACGTAGGAATTTTTCCAGATTTTTTTTATTGCATATTCCAGCTATTCAAATTTTTTTTGGAAATAATCATTGTTTATTTTTAAACGCCAATATTAATGATTATTTTCAGCGATTTTCAATGGCTGGAATATGGAATAAAAAAATCTGAAAAAATTCCTACGTTTGTTTCTTCAAATAGATCAACATCCTAAAGAAATGTATGTACGTTTTGTTGACATGAAAAATTGGGGTGGCCGACTTGACGTGTTTCGCCCCATATGTAGTACATAAATACGTGGAGCAGCTAAGGGACGCAAACAAGCATTTTCCGCGTAAAAGCCACCTCGTTTTATTACTCGTGTAATATGTTCTCCAGACCCTCTCGGAAATTCTCAACTTTATTACCCGTCACCGAATCGTTCTTCCCTCTCGTTTCGAGACCTGCCGTCTCGTTAACAGCACCGCATCCAGTGATAAAGCTGTTCAATCTATTTACGCTGATAGTCGTGTAATTGAGAATGGAGAATTTGCATAGGAGTCTTGGTTTGTTGCTTTAACGTTAACACGATTTAGGTGCGGAATTGAGGTAAGAAAAGGCTTGAGTCGTTTATGTATTTTTTAATATGATTTTGCTTCCTCTTAGAGAAGGTTTTCCAGTTTTTCATGTCAGTACCACTGAAAACTCCAAGAGTTGGTTTTGTTTAAAGAATGCGATACACAAACGTTGTTCTTGAAATTGTACATTTTTCCGCTGAATCACCAAATCATACATATTGTTAGTCACGTACATTTTAAAAAACCACTTTCCTGAAAGTTTCAGGCAATTTTACTTCATTGTATATGGAAAAAAAAGCTTGTTATTTTCCTGAAACATATAAAAATCTCGAAACATGACGGTTAAGCGTCAGTAAAGAATAAATCTCGACAGAACCAATATATCTGGCTGTTAAGACTCCTAAACTAGAAAATAACAGAGACGTAGAAAGGTAAGAAAGTGAGGTCCGAGGAGGCCGATAAACTCGTTGGAATCGTCTTTTCATAGCCACGTGGGAGTGCGAGACGAGTTGCAAGCTGGAAAAAGAGACTCCTTGCGTAAGAAATTTCGCCCTTCAACTTGGCCGGGGCGGAGGGGATGTTGGCACACACTATCGCACATACTATACTGCGGTATTGGGCCATTCGGGAATTGCCTAGATCTGCTTCCGGGAGTTTCATCGGGCTACCCCTTCTTGCCTAGCTGCAATAACTCTTGCCAGGCTTGGGTGAGAGTAAAAGTTCACGACGTGAAAGAGAGAAAGAGAAGTAGATGCAGGAAAAGAAAGTAGAACGCGCCAGACGAGAGAAAAGAGTGCAGAAAGGTAAGAGAGGGCATTCAGTCTCAATCTATCGTTCTTTTACTCGCAAAAGCTCTTCTCCCTCTCCTTTCTCTATCCCGCTACAAGCTTCTTTTTTTTTTTATTCCCTACGAAGAAACGGCAACCGTTGAAACGAAAGACGATCTCCCGGTCGAATGTCTGTGTGAGTCTGGGTTCGTGTGTGTGTGTGTGTGTGTGAAGTAGACACATACACAGTGTGTGTCTACTTCATTTCCCCAAACATCTTACATCCGTGAAAGCGAAGAACAGGTCCGCCTATGTCTATTCCAAGTCACCTAAGCAAAAGACTCGTGAACGCGGGATCTCGAAATCATGGAACGGCTGCAATATAAATATTTGATCAAGCCTCTCTCTCTCTCTCTCTCTCTCTCTGTCTTTCCTTTTTTCCTAACTCCGAATCCTCGAATGAAGATGCCCTCTGGCTCGCTCCTGTGGTATTACGCAGAAGAACCTTCCTAGACTCTTTTCTCCTTTTTCTTGATATTTATTCGGTAAGCCCAGCTTCAATTTCTTTCCCATATTCCTTCTTTCTTTTTTGCTTCTTTTTTTTTTGTCTTTCTCTTATTGGTGGTCCTTCTCTCCGTTTCTTCAACCGCATGACAGGACTTTATTTCTACAGTGGGCTCTTATTTTCTTTTCGTTTTCTTTGCTTGGAAATTCGTGAATTTGGCGACCCTCCATCTATACAGTATATGTGTAGACACATTCGCAGTATATATACTGTTTGATAAGGTACGACTGACCTAACGGCAAGTTCCCACGCAGAGAAAACAAGGCTGAATGTGTGGGCCGCCAAACTGGAATGGGAAGAAAAAAAAGAAAGAAAAAAAGGATTGCTCTGTGGACGTTGACCGCCAACGCTTGAGATAGATTGCGTCCAGGGACAGAGTATGAGAACAAGATGAAGCTCTGAGAGAGAGAGAGAGCGCTTGAGTCCACTGGATCTCTTGGCTGTATTCGTTAAGTTTTCGTCTCTCGTTTTACTTCGCTGCTGGGTGGTGGAGGACGGCTCCGGTCATCCACAAGGGAAATATGTAATAGATCCTCAGGTATAACCTGAACTTGCGCATCCACACGGAACCATGTATCATGATTCACGAGCTTGTGTAAAGCCTGATGAAAAATTCCATGAATCTTCGAGCGAGTCTGGAAAATAGTGCTTCTTTCATATTTTTTCGGTGACGTTGTTTTATAATTTGACAGTTTCTGCCTATTAAATTCACAGCAAAAAGAAATTCCCGTTGTCCTGGTATCTATTCAGCGACAGCTATATTAATTGCTGATGATAGGAAGTCAGATAAAAATGAATGATTGTGAAATAATTCACTTTTTTGTCTTTGCTAAATTATAAATCAATATATGACTCTTTTTTTTTGGTGATACATTTTCGGGAGATCACTTTGAAGTTTTTATTTTTCATTTTTATCATGCATCAGTTTATACGAGTAAATTTCTTTTCATTTCGTGAACCATACAGTAAACTGTTGATTAGTACCTCGCTAATGGAAATTGTAATATTGAGCAGCATCGGTTTCAATAGTCATTAGCTGCGAACAGTAATTTACCACGTATGGCAAATGGTATTTCTATGTCCATTGATCATCAACTTACTTTCGATACAGTATCAATTTTAGATGAACCGTGAACACTGACCGATGATCATGTCAGCATTGAGCACATAATACTTTTTTCTAAAGTATTACAAAGAGAAGGAAATAGTCTAAAAAAGCTCGGAACATACGAAATTCACCAAATAAAATGGAAACGTACGGACCATAAAACATAAATTATTAAACATTTTTTTTACTAATTGAACTTCAATAGAAATGCTATTCATGGAACTCTAATTGAACCATTAAAAAGCTCAGATAAACAGTGGAAGAATAATTTATTGACATTATAGTGGGCTAATGATGATAATAAAATGGAAATAGAAATTGATGTCTATCTAAAAACGTATATATCTCTTACACCATTTACTACATGATACAAAAACATGGATATTATATTTTTTTAACGCTAAGTGAATGAAAGTTTTTCGTTGAAATCTCCAGCAAGTCGTTTCAGAATTTCAACAGCTGTAACCACCATAATAACTCTAAGTGGAAAAGTTATGCTCGTTTCTACCCGCAACGTTGGTATAGAGGACTGACTTTTAATTTACGATGTCCGTCCGAACGTTCGTACGTGCGCGGTATAACGCAGTTACTGAACGAAAAGCCAGGTTGAATGGGGGGCTATTATTGTACACGTGTGCAAGCTGCATAACATACATCCACGTGAGCTCAATTATCGCGTCGCGGAATTTAATTAATTTCATCCTATCGTTAGCGAGCGCGAACGCGAGGTGGTTGCAGACGTGCGCCGCATTAGTTTCTCGTTATATCACTCACCAATATGCGTACAAACCCTACACGAATGATTTCTGTTCCGCTGGCAATTCTGTTTTATGCTCCGATGGCTGATTAAGTGTTCTATGTACGTACACATATGGATCCTTTATTATACAATAGTGCAAATCATATGGTGATTATCAATTGATTACAAGGGAACGATAAATCATTATCGTTGTCATAATTGTTGTTGTTATTACGAAATGTTATGACATTAATAATGGAAAATTACGATGCTTGTTTTAAAATCGTTTGAACCTTGAGTTTAAGGTGTAAGCATCCGCACTGTACATTTTCCTGGCCAACACGTTTGCTTAACCAGACACAGAGAGAGCATCCGTACTGCAATTAAAAGTTCCGGTGGTTAGTGCTCTCGCGTTAAAGTATAGTAGGGGAGAAAAGATATCAGAGATAATATCGAGGAGAGGGGGGGATTAAGAGGCGTGAGTCCGAAGAGGCAAAGCAGCCACCTCGACTTCTCCTACATTGGTGTAAAGACCCAGGCAATTAAAACTCACGAAGCGTTACGAGAGTACTGAGGCAACTGCTGGATCGGTTTCTATTACCTACCACGAGTGCTTTAACAGGTTGCCGGAATAACGCGGTTCTTCCCTCTCTAATAACGTGCCGGTTTTATTTTTTTGTGTCTAGAAAATGTTATTAATAATTACAAACAATAATAATTTTTTTTTTATATGCATTGAGGAAAGTGAGACACCTAAAATGCATTTATATTTAGTAACTTTTATCTTAATCGATTTTAATCGTTTGGATCATCTTTGCAAAATAAAAAATGACATTCTCCGTCTTACATACTCAGCAGAAACGTCTTGCATGCGAGATTCGTTCTATCCGCCCAATTGCCATCTAGCGGCAGCCGACCGAACCAATACATCACATTCACAGTGTGAAAGTGTGAAAGCGAATTATATTTCACATTTCTTATATTTTGTAAAAGATATCACTTCGGGCTGTATAAAATCAAATCGCAATCAAGTTTACCAGAATTATATCAGACTGGCTATATAAGTTAAACAACCAAGAATCGAATGCCAAATAATTGAGTAAATCATCGAATTCTCGTTAACGACGTTACGATGAGTGAAGCGATCGGAGTTAATTGCAAGAAAGTCTGCAATGATCGATATTGCTCTTTTTTTTTTTTCAATTCCTTCAGCGTTTTATTTCTTGTATCTCTCTGCTCGCTTTCATCTTTTACGCGATAAGTCGACAAGAACCCGAAACTTTTGTCGATTTAATTAAAGGCTCGTTCGGCAAGAGTTTTCCCCCACGGACACATTTTTTTTTTTCTTTCTTTTTTTCGTTTCTTTCGAGGGTCCTCCACTTATTTTCTCGTAAAACGTGAAATCAGATATACTTGTAAGGGAAAACAGCTCCCTCTCTCTCTCACTCTCTCCCTTTCTCTCGACTACCTGAAGTCCCTCTCCCCTAACACGCGGTTCTCCTTTTACCGTACCCGACGTAACTTGGTAAAAGCAATTAATGTTCGCACTCGGCGCATCCTCTATCACGGAGTGCTCCTCTCACTCTCGACTAGCACTCGACCTTTTAGCGAAACAACTTTACCCGCACGCAGAGACCTAATGGTTGAACAAGATGCTGCTGTCTGAGGTGAGCATACCAAGAGAACATCACATCTTCACTGATAAATTAACGATGCTAAAAAAGAAGAAAAAAAAAAAAAAAAAACAAAACAAAACAAAACGTAGAATCTCTTGTTACATTCGTGCAGCACGCTTAAGTTTCCCTGTATACATTTATAAATTTATAGGGATATATACTGAATATAAGATTTATTTAATTTATGGCAACGGGAAAACGTAGCCGAAGAGCCGAGGAAACGGAGAACGAGGGTTCGGCAAGAACGAGAACTTCGTAATCACTTACTACCTTGCCCCTCATTCTCTGTCCCTCTTCAGGATGAATTTTGCAAAAGGCCCTGCAGCACGCAGATCAAAGAGATTCTCCACAACCTTACAACCCACCGATTATTACATCCTGTTGCTCGTAAAAGCCATCATGTCGAATATAGATATAGTTATCTACTTCAAGAATCTCTGGGCAGACATTATTATTATATCGGATGCAGCCCGTCGATAGGAACGACGATAATTGAGTTTCCATGGAAAAATGTATTAGCCCCGAGGTGGAGTAAAAAAAAAATAAAAATAGCATAGAATTTAAAATAGCTTTTTTTTCACCCGTGCTTCTTTCGCTGTATTAAAATAACTGTAACGAACAGGAATGATTTCCTTCTTCAATAAATGGATCACTTTTAATAATATCATGGAAAAGAAGATTCTTACAACAGCATGCAAATAATTCTTGTTTAATACCCTGTTTTCAATATTATAAATAATTCCTATGCGCGATTCTTATACTTTCTGATTACATACAAATTATGCAAAAAGAGAAAATATTATGATTTTTAGAAAGCATAAAAAAGCTACACTCATTCTGTAAAGATTTATTTCAAGCTTAATCCAGAATTATTCGAGAATACTTGGGCGACCTGTTTTCTTTCAAAAATGTGCAGAGTGTAAAAAGGAAGAAAAAAAATATTAGGTGACTTATATTACCAACACGCTATTGCTACCTGGAAAAAAATTCTTTATTTGATATAAATAATATTAGCAGCCATGTAAGATACTCATTTTTTAATATCTCTAAGTTACACCTGACTCTCACCCCTAAAAATATGATGAGAAAGTCACGTGTAGCGATTCTTTTTTGATTGCGTCTGTAATAGCATAGAATATAGTCGTATATAGTTATTAAGGACGACAATAATAGCATATGTGGCTGTATTTTGTCTAACGCTAATCTGATAATAATAAGGGAACAGCAGTTTGACACTGTCGCGGTTGATCGACGATAAACGAGAAACTATAATGTGATTAATTGGTATACTCCTTATCTAATACTTGCACTCCGTGTCTACTAGTCGAGCTACCTTCCGTTCTAACTGTGGATACTTGAATTTACCAAGTTCCCGTACACCGCATATAACACGTTGGCCGGAACTCCTTTATCAGCTCTCACATTCGTTACTACGTGGAAGAACCCCACGAGTTCGCGTATACGTACAAGAGAAGCACGCCACCATTTCCGAAACCGTACTCTATCTCTTACCACAGCTTCATCTGGCACTTACTCTCTCTCTCTCATTCTCTCTCTGTCTTTCTCTCTCTCTCTCTCTCATACTGTCCTTCGCTTCACGGTATGATATCGCCCGGACGAGTAACGGAGACTCGGCGCTACGTCAGAATTCAACGAAATTTATCGGCCGACCTTCCGCTTCCCCGAGCTTTCCATTCTCGCGAGCTTTGCCTGCTCGCGAGCCATTCTATTCCGTGGTCTCGAAGAAGAAGTGAAGAACGACGAGGCTACGAGAGAGGGAACGACATAACTGACCGATACTGAACCAGCCGTCCAATTTCCAGAAGTCTAGATTATTTAGACACTTCATCACGATATGATGATAATTATTGACACTCAGAAAATATCACGACGTTTGCATTTACGACGTTCTGTTAATAAAAAAAAAAAAGCAACGGAATTAGATTTTATTGAAATCTTAATTCCGTCGTGAATTTGTATTTATGGAATTGTGATTTAAATCCAAATTAATCTACAATTTACATCGGTATTTGGAAAAATCTGGAATCCTTGATATTGCTATTTTGTATTCCTTACGTATTTTATTTCAAGTGTTTCTCTTCGCTTTCATCTTTTACACGATAAATGAGCGGGAACCCGAAACTTTCGTGGATTTAATTAAAGGCTCGTTCGGTTAAAGTTTCTTCCACTCTTGATTCTTTGCGTGTTTTTCGAAGGTCGAGGGGCGATCATCATCCAGACTCAGGAAATGTTGCAGTGTGTGTATGTGTGTGTGCGATTCTCACCCTCATGTATAAGGATATCGCCCAGGAACACAGATATATCAAGAAACATGTAAAAGTAGGGATCGCAATAAATGTACCCATAAATTCAAACGAATCAATTAATTACAACTTCGAAAGCTTAGCCCCAGGATTACTAATGATCAGATCTGACAGCTTCAGATGGATAAATCTTTATTCAGTTTGTATCGAGAAGTACAAAAAAAATAAGGTCAAATCGATGACCCACTCGACTTTCAGCAAGAAAGTAACGGTCGTGTATTATCGAGGAAAATAGACAGGGTGAGCCGGGGGCCAAGGGAAACCGGTGATTCGCCCATGATTGGATAAGCGCGTTTGGTGAGGTAGGAGGGGGTGGGGGTGGGGGTGAGAGTTTGCGGAGTTGAGTAAGAACGTCGGTAACGAGTGCCCAGCGGGCTTCGGCGTTTACCCTTCGGTAAGGCAAACGAGAAGAAAAGAAGCCGAGGAGAAGGCGGGCGAGATGAAAAAAAAAAAAAAAAAAAAAAAAAAAGGTTGTAGCAAAAAATCCCGTCAGACGGAAGAAAGAGGATCGCCATGGCTGAAGAATAGTGTAGAGCAAGCAACAGTAGCAAGAAGACAAAGAGACACAGGTAGAAAAATTCGATGCAGAGAACAAACTGCAAAATTGCTAGCGAACAGTCTGACGAAGGATGGGTGATGGAATTGCAAGAGGTTGGCGAAGCTATATTGGTTGCACCAGACTGTAGAAACCGGGTTTTCCTTCCCCCAGTATCCGCTCGGGAGGGAAATGGAAATAGAATGAAAAAAAAAAAAAAAAAAAAAAAGAAAAAGAGAACACACAGTGTCGAGGTGAAAGGGACAGGCGGAGAAACGAGGAGAGAAAATAGAAGAAAAACGAGACAGTCACGGTTTCCAGACTGTAGAAGCATCAACGGCCGGAGCTAGACGTCTACGACAACGATGACGATAGAAGACGCCAACGTCGAGTGTTGCGATTTTCTTGTTTTTGCAAAAGCTCCTGACGGTATATGGCTGAACGAAAATTTCCTTGTTCCGACAGAGTCATGGCTATGTTGTACCGTTTCCGGCGTTACGTGCGGTGAGACGAAAAAACGACCGAAAAAAAAAAATGATATCACGGAGACGAGGGGAAGGGGGGCGGGGGGCGGAACGAGGTGAAAGAGAAGGTTTGCTATAGGTAGAATTATGAACTGGGAAACGAGGAGACGGAAGTACTCGAAAGGTTCTTTAGTCTTATAAGTTTCTTCGTCGAGAGATACAGCCGGTGAAGACCAGAAGACAACTCGGTACACTTGGGTGCACTTGGAACGAAATCCTATGGAACAAAGTTGTAATGAAGACTCGTAAGATGCTTAAATATGCAATTTACAAACAATAGCCTTGGTAATTATATCCGCTGAGTCTATTGTTCCTTAATTACGTATCTAACCAACAAGTGTATAAGATGGAAGAATATAATGGATACTTTAATTGCTGGTTTATTAAAAAATTGGAACAGAAAATCGCTACACGAGGATATAGAAATACTGGTTGTCTCGGAGACATATGCCGGATGTGAAACAAAGCGAAGAGGAATGATTGGGAATAACTCGATTATACGCGAACCTGAAGCGAAGTGAACAAAGGTTCGTGCAAAGGCGAGATACGAATTTGATACATCCTGCGTTCAGCATCGAGTGACTTGTCTCTACTCCACGTTAACTTTATTTCTTGCTATTGCACACGCATGTAACAACAATATATACATAGTGGATAGTTTTCCGGAGCTGGTAAAGTTATTTAATCGATTAACCGTCCCGGATGGTTGCTTTGGACTGTTCAACTCTAACGAATCCCTTCAAATAACAAGTCCAATTGCACAACGGATGACCACGAAGGAGAAACGAAAAAAAACCTGATGAGGCTTCGGGACAAGCACAATACCCGAATCTGCTTTCTCTCACTCGGTTTCCCCGTGAACCTCACTGTTTGATCCGACAATACTGTTTGGCCTCCGCTTGACCTCGGGGCTTAAATGGACACTTCAGGTCGAACATTCATTCCAACGCAATTCTGCGGTGAACGTCGCACTTGGATTACAGGATTGGACAATGAGCTTTTACGTTGGTTAAACTTTTTTCGACGTAAGCTTTCGGTAATAAACGAAGGTCAAGGTACACATCCTTTAAGACATAGAAGTCGAAGATCTTTAAATTTATGTAGGCAGGTATAATTCTATAAGAGATTCGAATTAAGGATAATAAATATAAGATTGTCTGGGCTAAATTAAGCAACTTTTTCATCAGACAGAATATTTTAGTTGCTGCGATTAGTTCAGGAAACTATTAATTAAAGGTTAAACAGGATATCCCAATGACGCAAGATTTTCTGGACTCATAGTGATCGTGATTATCATTCAAAGACTGCAGTAAATAAATCTCCTTCATGAATTTTGTTTAAATTAGAATTCTCTCATCTAGTTTCGAACTTCAAAAGTGTTGGATATTAAAATATCAATTTGTACCCGCTTTCACATGACGACTATTTTCTTTTTCATGACACAGTTATGACTAGTTTTCTCCTCAGTTTTCATCTTTGTTGCCGTCATCGCGACGGGATGGCGTTGCGAACGCCAAATAGAGAAGACACGCAACTACTCGCGCGAAAGAGTTAAAAAATAAAATAGAATAAAAACGCAAGTGCCGTCGAACAGATGGTAAAAGCTCCAAGCCAGCCATCCCCCTCACGAACTACTGTAATAAACTTCGCTCGCCATCTGAGGGTAACGATGGCGCACCAGCGAGCGGCGAATGGTTTCCGTCGGCACCCTGCCTGGATTTCCGATAGAAAAGGTCGCGCTCTTCTTTGTGGAAAAGCTAGGGGGCTAAGCTTTCCAGAAGACGAAGAAGAAGAAGAAGAAGAAGAAAGAAATCGTGAGGCAGAAAAAAATCTCATCTCGCCGACAGGGTTTAAGCTTAAAGCTACTATACTACCGGCACTACTATTACCACGAGCAAACAGCAGTCGGAGGTGAAGAAACGTGTTAAATCCAAAAGTTGGAAAGCGGACAGGTCACACGAAGTACTAGGTGTGCAACCAATACAAAAGTTATGACCGTCCCTTCCACTGCATATGCTTCGGGCTCACAGATGACAGAGAGGCTGTTCCACCAGGTAGTCGAGATGTCAAGATTGGCTAAAAAAAATATATAATACACGAGAGGGTGAAAAAAAAAATTCTGACGGCAAAGGCGTTGGATGAGAGGAAAAATATTCATGGCGACTATTTCACAAATTGGATGACACGCGATACGATGCTCACCAAAAAGAAGTATATCCCAGACCTGTACGAGAGCTAATACATGCCGCACTCTGCCAAAACCCTCACTGTCTGCATTGAACGGGAAGTAATTTTTTTTTTTTTCTTCTTTTTATATCGAATATCGCTTTTTTCGACGGTTAATCTGTGGCCGCACGTGTACCACTGCCTACATGTTTGTTGGCTGTGTGTCCACTGTTCTGTCGTTTCCATGCCGTTCTCTCACTCTCTCTCTTTTTTTTTTGTATCCTCTTCCTGTTCACAGTTCCATACTGTATTCCACTTTTCGCGAACGAAGAGAGGAAGAAAAAAGAATTATCACAAGTTACCATTGAAGCCAATGAGTTTATCTGTGGGTCTCTAAATGGTGAGCCAGATTCAATTATTAGTGACATTTAAAGTGGTTATCCAATTCATATAAATGAAATGTGTTGTTACACATAGGCTACGGGTTAATGGAAGGATTATTTCTTTAGAGTCATCCTAGTTGATTCAATGTTTCAATTTTATAACACGGTAATCTTGGAATACGATATTTTTGCGGACATTATGATAGAAACACAGGATCAAATAGTTGGTTATTGTATTGAGGATGAAATTGGTCGAAATTAACTTTCGCGGGATGATTTGGTGGAATGAATTGTCGTGGGTTGATATAATGTGACACCAATTTTTAATACGTTTGATGGAAAAACCATTGCATAGTATTGCTTCGCTTTAATACAACTATAAACATCCAATACAACGGATAACAAAGTCGATTTATACGATGTTATTATAAACTAATTTAAAACAACTCGATCAGCGTGCCCGCGCAGCGATGCTCGTAAATCCGTGATTTCAAGCCAGTTTTGTTCACTCGAATGTCCATTGATTTAAAAATATTTTCGTCACACGGAATTCAGATGACTTCGTGCGTTGAATTTTTTATGGCATTTTTGATTTCATGTGATGTCGTTCAATAATTCCAAAAGAGGGAGAGAGCAAGCCCTGGGGAACTTCCACTGTCGTACAATCCGGTTGTGTTTGCACCGTGTATCACATCGCGTTTTGTTGATGTCTTTCGCGCAGTAGCTACAAAACCCTCCAACACATTCATCCAAATGCTGTAAGAGTATATTCGCACTGCAGTGACACTTTTTGCTCAATGCGTTTCACACTGCCAACGGTAATTTATGTCCCAATGTACGAGTTTTCGTCGTTTCCGCGAATTGCATTCATCACGACCAACTCTCCATACCGGACGTTCATCACTGACACTGCGTTCTCGTTTTTTTTTTTTTCGTCTCTTTTTTTTTCACTTTGAAACAACCCTACGACAATTTGCCTCGATGCTCAACCGCGATTTATTATATTTTCTGAAAAAATAATAAATGCACGTTAAATTAATTTTCTCTCGTAGCGCTGAGTCAGACAATATTATTTTCTTCACTTGAACGATGCTTCCTCTTTATCGCAGTCAATCTTGTTGCTCTCCGCTGCGATAAAATCGAACCTCGAAGCTACTACGCGCTGTGCTGTGGGACAGACAGAACGTGCTTTACATGCAGGAAACCCTTCGTAATCTTGTATAACCAACGTGCTACTTTACGTGCGATAAAGGGGAAAAAAAGTAGAGAAAAAAAAAAGATAACTTTCTCGTAAATGACCTTCGAATCGTCGAGCAGCTCCTGCTTCAGTAGCGCCAGCTTCTTTGTACTACCAATGTTGGGCCTCCAGGCTTCGCAAATCGATCACCCGCGACTTAACGTGAATAATTCATTGACGCTGTGCCTAACAAATTTCAAGAGCCCTAGAAACTACAATCGTGCCAGAAGGATAAAAAGGTAACCTTACGAAGACTCCTATCACGTCATTGGCGATGAATGAAATCGTAATTTAAAAAAGGGTTGCCTTGGCAAGAGCTTACAGCATGCTCAATTTTTTTTTTCTCGCGCTTCATGAATATTGTACGACAGAGGCTTTGCGTATGCAGATAAGAGGCGTTTCCGTCACTGTTCTTTTTTTTTTTTTTTCAACCTCGTTCAAAGTTTCTCGACGAAATGTTATACAGAACGAATCCTGGACTGTGTTTCTACATGGACAGTTCAGTGCAAAGCGCAAATAATTGTGGCATTTCGGAACTATAGCAACCAACCGACCAAACGTTTATTGCTAGCCGCGAGTACGAGAAACTGGTACTCGTGGCTGGTTCATGCATATAAATGGGACCCAATCCCCGGGAGAACGATACGCCGTTGCGTCGCTTCGATACAATTCGATTTATGTAGTGGACTCTGCCTCGCGTGATTCGTCAGGAAACCTCTGAGTCACGGTTGCACACGACAGCACAGGGCTATCCAACCCTCACAAGCCAATGAAAAGAAAAAAAAAAAAAAAAAAAACACACCAAGTGTAACTATAAATGACAAATCTAGTTGTGTGTACGTTTTGAAAAATAAACACTTCCGATTGATGCACGGTTTTTAGTGCAAATACATTTTTTTCCCTAAGGGCAAACATTCGACAATAAGAGAAATTTTCACGATTGCACTGGCAAGCAAAGCGCGAAATAAAAGATCACGTAACATTGAAACCTTTCAACCTATACGCGTAAAGCTTGCAATCACATGCAATATTTGACGAGAATCGTAATCAAGTTCGCAGTAACAAATACGTTTGTAAAATTGAAAACGTCACGTAAGAATAAAATTTAAAGAATCAACAGTAAACTGTTCTGTTATTTTTGAAAATTGTCCTTTGTCGTTTGGGATTCGTTGTTGAGCGCGTAAAGTGATTATATTGTAGAATTTAAATTTTACGTTTTCAAAAATAATTTTATTGAAAATAACTAAATTTAAAAAAAAAACACACACACACACACATTCACTCATTTCTGGCTGTCTGTGTCATCTGAAAGCGCTATAACTTTTGAAACTGACTGCGGGATGCAGTGAAATCCGTTTACTTTCAAGTCTGGTGTTGCAATTTATCGACATATTACACCATCCACCATAGACACGAATTAAAAAAAAAAGATCCATGTAAAAATAGAGACTGAACATGTTGAGGAATGTAGTGTTTATTAAAGCAACAACGACGTTAATGATCAGTCATTCCTGTGTTTTGCTTTTCTCGCGATTATCTAATGTCCCGGGACGTTAGCATTTTTCTTTCTCTTCCACACTGTATATATATATATATATAATATTTAAGTATAGAAAAATAAGAGACGAGAACGGTTGTGGGTTATAACGCCCAGCGGGTAAAATAAGAGAGATGAAATATGACCGTCGAGAGTTACGTAAGCCGTCGACCGGCAGTTTTTCAGATAGCGAGAGTGCACGAGAGGGTGAAAGCGGGTTCGCTCCCTCCCCTCCACAGATTCAGTGCACAGTAGTGGCAGCAACACCAGCAGCAGCAATCTTCAAGAGCGTTTCCGTGACACTTTTCAGAATTATTTCTCCCACGACAATAACGCGAGTTGTAAACGCGCCTTGCTCGTTGTGCTTCCGGTATACCCCTCTCTCTCTCTCTCTCTCTCTCTCTTTCTCTCTTACTCTTTTCGGTCTCGTAAAACTCGTATAATGCAGGTATAACTTTATAGGTACGATGCTAGAGCGGCGTCGATATAGAAATAAAATATTATACAAATTATATCAAATGACATGACAATACAAACTGATGGTCATATGGGACAGATAATACTAATTGTATCCATTTTTTTTAAATGGTTCTGAAAGCAAAGGTATAGAATAATTTATAAAATGTGAAAATAAAGTTGGCATCAGAGTCATCTCTTAAAGTTTAAAATGTAAAAAAAAATCGCTCCAATTGATCTACAGAAAATGTGACTGCGAAGAGACCGAGACTTAGCAAAGACCAATCGTATACGATTAGTTTTCTCTGTATCAGGCGCTCAGTGTAAAACTTTTAAACCTGGTTGTGTTAGAAAAATATCTTTGGGTTTATTCTAAAAGGATAGAATTTGTTTGAAATGTTTTCCTCGATAAGAAAAAAAGTAGGCATCATGAGAAAAAGAATTTTTTTTTATTGTCTCGGCCCCCTCAATAAAACAGATATTATGATGTAATATTATTATTAATGTATAGTATACGTTAAACGACATTCATCAAAACAATTACAATTAAAAGAACAGGACAGAAATGGAGTTTTTGATGATATTCAAATGTCGTGCAATTATCCTATACAGATTAAATGAATTATGTGATTGAGAAGTGCTAGTTGCATCGTCCATGTGTCATACATTAGTACGTTTCACACAAGCAGGAGGCATGCCTCGCCGCATTTGGCATAGTGCTGCCGTCTCTCAGGGAACCGAGAGCCTGGAAGTTTGAATTCTTGTTGTAGATATTCCAGTTGAAGCCAGCGAGAATTGACAAACTTGGAGAAACTTGGCGTAGGACAAGCCTCGCTTGTCCAACCGATGCGGTGTGCGGTATGTGCGATGCGATCTTCTGAGAAAGCAGCAGTAGAGCAGCAGCAGTGCCACAACATCCTAGTCGTTCTCGTGACACAGACTCGAGCAAACCTAGCACTACACCTACGCTTAATTCGTCGACAAGTGTAAGACAAGGAGTAAACTCCAATTAATTTCCGGTGTGAACGTGCCCCTGCCGACGATTTGCCTGATGCTAAGCTCCTTTCCCCAAACTAGTAGGTACTACAAGTCTAACCGTGAGAAGCTCAAAGCGAGCTAGAGCGTAGATGCTTAATCAAGTTCGCCCAAGTTTCGACTTCAACCGACGTACTACACCGTCTTGTTACATGGAAAACATTAAACGTATTAATTGAAGTAAAACGACAATTTGAGAGGTATATTACACTAGTATTCTGAAATAAGTAGACGCAACCGACGGAACGTAAATTGGATTGGGATAACAAATGATCCTGTTTCAGATTGTGCCTAATAAACTATTTCAACCGTGCTAGTGGGTTTTATTATTTTCATGAGTTTCTTACAATGGTAACCCATTTTTCTTACCTCCTGTGAATTTTGCTTGCACCATGTCAACGTTGCGATTTTTAAACTAGATTCGATATCAGCACCTTCGGAAAAATTACCAGGTTACAGTCTTTTGTTCAAATCAAATCACGTTTTCGTTTTTGGTGACCCAAAAACTCCGACCAATAAACTCAGAGTCGCGAATCGAATTTCTGTGACTACACCAGGATACAGTCTCCTGTACTGCAGTGTAACCGAATACGGTTATGGTACCCCAAAGACTGCTGTCTGCTCGAAACCACAAGATAGGTACGTGCAAATCCTTACAAATTTGGTTAGTCCGGATATCGAGACTCGAGTTATCCACGACAAGAGACCGAACTTCCCACTAGCACAATCGAGACAAAGCCACGTAGAACGAGAATCTTGTTGGAGTTCCTACATACTGTATTATATATATGTATAGACACATGAAATTGAGAAGACGGCTAGCGTTAGATTTGAATAATATGGCAGGAGAAAAGGAGCAACGAAACCGCAGCATAGAGTAACGATCTGGATGAATGTTAATGGTAGGAAGAACTTTAACGTGAGTGCCAAAACTGTCGTAACAGAATTCGCATAGTTGTCACGAAAGTTCTATTTTCATAGTCAGAATTATCAAATGTTTCCAGAATAATATTTTTCTTTTTTTCTGTACAAAAGATTTCCATTGTGTGTCGTAGGATCCGATAATAATATCAAGCAAAATGAACATACTCTGAAACTTCGAACAAGGCTTTACCGACGGTGTAACGATAATCGAAATTTTGATTGTTCATCAAAATAATAGGTAAAGTTGGTAGCAGAGGTTGTAAGATTCGTTCGCAATCATGACCCGGTCGATCGATTCTTCAAACAGTATACCTATAGTGTACTAACTGTAACATATCCCCTATAGTTTACCGCGATATAGAACATGGCTTGGCAGCAAACTGCAGGAGCGAACGAGCGAAACGAAGATGTATCTTATATATATCTCTCCCTCTCTAGTGAAAAGTTCAGCCACGTTCGGTTACGTTGTCGTGAGATGCGAGACGAGGCCAGACACGAGAAGACGCCAGGCAACGTAAAGATACCTACTATCGTTCGTGAACATAGCTTCCGATTACTTTTGCCTTGTTGTGAAGAATCGAGAACACTGCAGTGTCGTTCCAACTATATTTACGTTGCCTGTTTCATGTATTACAGCTTGCCTTTTGAAACGGAGATCAAGATGAATGCAACGCGAGAGGATTACAAGAAAGTGACGAGTTTGTATTAGTAGTCTGTGTGGGAAATCAAAGAGGGAGAAGCGATGAAAGTTCAAGCGAAAGAATCGCACAGAGTCGATATCTCGGAATTAATAGGAGACGCGGTTGAAGCTCATGATAATTTACATCGACCTGAGGTGATTACATTGACGTGACAAGCTTGCAGCAGTTCCTATGGTATATTAAAGAGGCAGTGGAGATGAAAAGAACAGTGGAATTTCTCACATTCTACTACAGTTACGAATGTATGTGGTGGAGACAATGTGAGTGTTCAAATTGGAATACTCGTAAGGCAGGACTGCTTTAAGAACGTGATTCTTATTGACTGTCTCTAGATTACATAAGATGTGAGAGATTCTACTGTAAGGATGGTAAAAACCCGCAAAAAGTCGACATCTCTTATTCAATAGCAGGCTGTTGAAGCCCTCTTATTCAATTGGCTGACGTGGTCTCAATTATTGAGATTTCTGTAGCAGATCAAACTTTTTCCATACAGAAGGCTTGACTATGTTCCGAGAAGGGTCGCAAAAAAGTGGTTGAAAGTCACGCAAAAAAAAGGGTTGAGAGAGGTCCCGTGGACCCTCATCGATCAATCCCTCCAGCTTGCGCGCGGGAATCACTTGTCTATCGTAGTGTCGTTTGCAAGAAGCGTCGAATGTCCTTGTCCTGGAAAATAGAGTCTGCCAGCAGCGGGGAAATGAAAGATGCAAGAGACGGCTGTATTATCGATGCGCAAGCACATCAGGTACTTCTGGGGCTTTATTTGTCGAGGAGAATAAGTTGACTATAGAGGCCCGGGACAAAACAACTTGCAAGAAGAAAAAGAAGAAGGAGATGATGAAAGAAGCTCTTGTCCATCGGGAGAAGTTGCACTGCTTCTGATTCATTAATCAACTTTACTTTTTAGATACAAAGACGAAGGCTGTTCACGATGCAATATGCAAAAGACAACAAAAAAAAAGAAGTTTCAGAATTAAATATTGACGTTGAGCAAGGAAGACAAATTCGAAGAGTCTTTCAACAACTTCACACTATACAAATGATTAGATGAAACGAAAATAAGTTCACTGCTTTTAACCATAGCAAATACTGGATACTTATCACGATTACATATTAGAATTAATACAAAATAATCCAGATAGATGACGGTAATTATACGAATTGAACATTTAGACATACGATATGATATGCCCCTTATATGATGTCTATGTGAAACCAATGAACTATAAATCGAAGTATTTGTCCGCAACAAGTGACAAAATCGATCGAATCAAAAGTCTTGTCACCGTTTCCCAATCCCACGACGAAGGAGAACAAAGCGAATGCAGCCAAAGGCGTCAAATCTATAGTAGTGCAATAACAAGTAAAGCCGCAGATCAATCGTCATTGAGGGAATGTCAAAGTTTGAACGACCCACATCCGTAATTCGCGTGTCCGGTCGGGGATAAACGGTACGGATGCAAGCTAACCGAACCGCACGAGACCGATGCATTGGTTGTATATGTCTGTGGTAACTCGACATTCACCTCTCGATATCACCCTCTCTCTGCGGGAAGCACAAACAATTCCCGGCGTAACAGTACGATGGGGGTTGGATAACGTTCGGCTGGCTTCGACTAGGCTCCGACCCGTGAGCAACCCCATGTGCATTGTGCTCCCGTCACAATCGAATTATATACACAGCATATCTGTGTCTATAGGTCAGATCGACCACGGCGTGTGAACTCGCTTGAGCGAAACCTCCCTGCTGGTTCTATTCCGCGACGGATGCTCCTGATAGTTTGTTGCTCCCTGCCATTCTGTTGAACGCCGCAGTGGCTTTAACGATTCCGGGACGGTGAGACCGTTAAATTTAAGTGCAACCCACCATATAGAATGCAGGTGCAGAATATTATACCTCTACACTCGGATTAATTTAAATCTCCCGGGAAAATGAATAAGCCGGTACCCGGTTTTATGATTCTAAAAGCTCTTAGAGTATTGTACGAACTCTGGATAAGCGGCAGTAACAAAAAAAAAAAAAAAAGAAAAGAAAAGAAAACCATGTGAACATGGAAGATACGGAACAGACGTGTGTTTACATCGTCTACTATCGGGAGATGGATCTGTCCCAACGGACAATCATAGGATTACGAAGTTTGTTTGCTCGTTGAAGGACAAGATTGAGAAATCGCGAGTTGGATAACTCTCCTGGAAGCATTGTGATAGGGATTTGAAAATTGAAAAACGAGAGCCGAACTTTGTTTTCTGATTCCGTTGTCATACCCTAACACGCCATACAGATGATCTTTTCCAAATAAGAGGCGATATCATTTACGTAAATATAACGTGACTTTAAGTTTTTCGATAATGCAGCAGGGTTTATAGACTAGGTGTTCACAGTCCAAATATCAATATATGTTTGGATCACACTTGATTGCCAAAGTCTCCATCCTAAAATGACACTGTAACTGTGTAACAGTTCTGATTTTGCCTATAATATAGATGTGCGCAGTATCAACGTTTATAGAGGTCCATTTCAGCGTATAGCGACTCGATGAAGCAATATAACCCCGGATTCATTGGTGATCCTTGGTGTACAAGTCCACCTCTCAACACATGGCTGTAAACGCCCCATGATACTCCTCTATTAGGTGAAGACAATCTCACGGGATTAACGGACTAGTTTCGTGACCAGTAGCTATCTTGTCTCCTTGTACGCTTCGCTACTCGTGTGCCCCCCCCCCCTCCTCTCCTTCTCGTCCCTTTTCTCTATGGGTTCTCCGGTCTCCGAAGACACCTAGAGTACGAACAACGAGCGCTATAGTTCCGGACCGATGGCCACAAGCCCTCCGTAACATCGTCATCATCCCTGCAACGCTCTTATACCGCCTCAGAGCAGAACCACTCTTGCTTGCGAACGTATAAGCGAAGCTCGCCTATGTCTGGCCTGTTTGCAACACTCTAGTAGCCGCAAAAGCTTATAGCGCTTTAACACAAGCAACAAGCACCTACACTTAGATACTTGCACACACAACACTGACGATCTTAGCCAGCCTGGCCACTGCAGTTAGTGCGTAATGTGCAGATACCACCTCGTTCCCATGGGCATGTTACATTCCGCGGTTGAGGTCGAATGGAAATTGGATGCGGCATGCAACGGATAGAGGTGTGTCGGTGAATACATATTAGGTGTGCGCTCTCTGGGGGAGGGTCAAGAGATGGTGAATGGACTCGCCTTGACTACCTTCTACTTAGTAAATCCCGCTTACCAAGCCTGCGTAATCTTGAATTGAACAAGCCCCACGGATGATATTGTGTATTCTCAAGGACACAAGCTGGAACGTTCTGTAGGTGGTAATTTTCGTTAATCAGTTCGTCAAGAATTGTCTTAGGAGCTTGATTGGAACATGATAATTCCCTTACTGTGTTGTGTAGGGTAGATGATACAATCGTTGCTCCGTCAAGGATCATGTCTACATCACCGCAGATCTTGAAGTAATGAAAATACCAAAAGATCATTGAATTCGATGTCTTATAGGAAATTCCCTTAACTTTACAATCGAGCGAATCTCCAATGTAAATCTGACTATTACCATATCGAATTCTAGTAAAAGTAGGATTATAAAATTAGGAGTTCAGCGAAAAAACTGCACGGTACATATGAAATCCATCAATCCTAGATTCCCATGAGCACTGTCTCGTTTTAGAGGAAACATTTTACAATATCTTCTTACTTATGCCTTCTTCCTACGCTCGGTTGGCCTCAGGAGGAATGAAAGAAATAAAGAAAGTGCAAAAAAAGGTGGATACGAGAGCACAGAAGAAGCAGAAGAAGCCGAAAGCAGTTGCCCGGAGAGAGTTCACCCTACGTCGTGGATGCTTCACAGTTAGCAACTACTTTCTCCCTTCCAGCCAATGCCCGCCCTCCCGTTTCATGTAGTATATATCTACCGCAGCGCTTCTGAGGGGTCTTCGAGCAATCTGCGAAACACAGATAGACAGCCCACATGTACCCACACCACGAGAGTTTGCTACAGAAGTGGCGCCGTTCCTTCGCATCGTCTTGAGATATTGCAATCGAGCAGGGAAACGTACGTGTAAGTATATACGATGTACGTAAGTAAGTACGTACATTCGCGTACGTGGAGGGGGGAGGGGGAACTCGAGGGCAATGAATCACCGCGTCGAGAATCACGCCAAACAAATCTCTCGCTTTTGCACAAGTAACAACGAATGTGCCTGCCAAAAGATCTAGTTTTGAGGTCGGATACGTCGAGAGCAAATCAAATGCATTAAAACCCGTTAATCTTACACTGCTGGTTTATCATATGGCCAGATATTGTGATATTGTTTTGACAGGAAATGCTGGAGCTATCATTTCTTGTACATTATTTTCTGTAATCAGTCAAGACTATTCACATATTTTTCGTAGTAGGACTAATATTGTTGATATGGCAATTCCGTTTTTCGAAGATGTTCATACTAGAGAAATCGGATGTTGATGTTTTACATACTAAAACATTGAAATCTATAACTTTTGAAAATTCATTTGCATATTTCTGTTCTAATCATTTAATTCATGCCACAAATACCAACAAAAAAAAAGCCCTGCACTGTCTTTTTTTAAAAATTCATTGGTACGCTTTTACATGCATTCGCCTATTAGTTGTAGGAAGACAAACCCAAACATTTTTTGGCGTATTTTCGCGGAAACTCGTTATCAAAAGCATCCCGTCACCCAGTCAGAATAAAATGGCTAATCCCCCCAGCCAATTTTATAGCCCGTTGGTATACAATCCCTTCATATTCTGCTGTATGATCCATGTTTTATGCTTTTACGCGAGAACCGCCCTGGCATCGGGGCTACCGCGACCATTACATTTTGCCGGATGACGGAACTTGCGCCAACCCGACAACGTCACACCATGTACTATATGGCTAGATCGAGGTGATGCACCGAAAACTGGTGGAAAGCTCCCCCGACATCATATCGATTAAAACCCACCTATCCCCTCGCCCCCCCCATCCCCGTTTCCTTCGTTCATTCTGGCTCATCCATCCGCTCGCGACATTTTACCACTCACATCCCGCAGTGAGCCCAGTAAAATAATTCATTTGCGCCCCGTTGAGAGTACCTCAGCGACGCGGAAGGATTCGTCACTTTGGTCGGTGCTTTTCCCCGCGTCTGCGCATACGTCGCTCATACGCACTATTTAGACGCTGCACTACACATCAGTGGGAGAGGGAGAATAAAAGAGTGTCACTCAAAAAGTGTGCAAAAGAATGGTTGCCCGTGGGTGTGAAATTCTTTTTGAAAAGATAGAGAACAAAGCTAACAACGGACGACAAAGGTGAATTATGTATATAATTCAAATGGAGGCTCTCTTTTCACATACGCCTGTCTTGGACCTTTCATCATCGACCCACGACCGGGGAATTCCCACGAACCTTTTATCCGCCTCGCCGCTATCCAAACCTGCGGGATAAATTTCACCCCGGGTTAAAAAAAAAAAAGGGAACACCGAGCTTGAGCTCTTCCAGCTCTGCTTTCAATCCTTTTTTAATTTTATTCCCTATCCCCCTTTCATTTTTCATTCCGTTTTAGATGTAGGATGAACGAACGAATGTGGGTTTCTCGGTGTAAAAAAAAAAAAAAAAAAAAAGAAAAAACCGAAATGGTCGCCGAAAGTTTATCACAGTTCAGGTATTTCGAGGGATAACATTTTTTTTTCTCGGAGTTCTTTAAAAAAGGGATTGGTGGTTTTTTTCTCGTCTTTGCGGTTGAGATTGTATTTTCTTGGTTCTTTTTTCGTCAGTAAAGCTCTCGGAGGTCTCCTGCAGGTTCAGAAGCTTGTGAGCGTCGTTGTCCCTGGCGTTCCCGCAACCGGACAAAGGATTCGTTAGTGAGACGGGGAAAGTAGCCAGGCTAGAAGTTTTCTTGCAGTGCTTTATCGGAGCTTTGTATAGAGTATACGTAGGAATGAAAGCGGAGGCCACGCGCGCTCTATGGCCGGATTAACACCCCCCCCCCCCCCCCTCCCCCCATTCTCTGTGTCCTTTCTTCAACCCTGCCACGGATTCGCTTCTTATTTTTATTTTTATTTATTTTATTTTATTTATTTTTTCGTGTGTTTTTCTTCATCAGGGCACGATCTAAGTCTCTTGCGAGCTTGGGCCATTTATTTTCCCCGTAGCAGAGCACAGCAAGGAAAATACAAAAAGGATTGGTCGCGGCTTTTCGTCGCGACAAATAATGGAGAGACCTCTGAGGAGGGTTCAAGTAACACGACTCGTCGTCGCAGAAGAAAAGACACTCGCGGTCATTATTCATCATATACATTTATTTCCTTTTTCAAAGTTTCTCACGAACACGACAAACAGTTGGTCAGTGTCGTATGAAATTTACGCTTGCGAATTAGTGATTACACCAAATTTTATTCCGTCTACAAATTCGAAACTAAAATATTCTATTTTCACAAATTGACAAGTTTTGTGTAGAAATTATTTTCAATCCGAATTTGCACATTTGTATCTAACACAGAAAACTGAATTCCAAAGTGAAAAGGTGAAATTGATAGAAGCGTTTATATACAGTACTCTCTGTGATTCTTGTCGACTATGCTGTGACTGTACATACACACGCTCGTATATGTATTACCCAATAAACCTGATTAAACGCCGTTCTCGCTCTGTTATTGATTTTTCAGTCCCAAATTCGGAGGGAAAGAGTTATTCGATCGTGGATATACGCATGTACGGTTAGTGCAATAAACGGTTGCATACAGACAGTTTGATGAAATGCTCGCGTTTCATCGTTATGTGTGGAGGAAAAAATGCAATTTTCTCCATACGACACAAGCGTAAAAAAACGATGATAGAGAGAGAGCACAGAGATACGAGTAGAACGAAGCGAAACGAGAAGAGGATCCAGCGGATGATCGGAGAGTCTCACGAGGATATAGGCAATTCCCTGGAAAATCAACTGGACCAAGTAGAAATCGCTCCGTGGAAGAATTGAAGCGAGCCAAACTCCTTTAGCCATCGAGCTTTTTGAAGAGCTCTATAATGATGAAACTATCTACGATGGATCTATGAATTTATATAGAAAAACCATTGCTCTCGAAGGATCTTCAAAGTCGGTGCAGTGAAAAAAAAAAAAAAAAATACAAAATTACGCTAAAGTAAAAAGGGGTATGAAAAGAGAAAATAACGTAAAATTGATGTTCAAACCAGTAGCCACGGAATCCAGACAAGCTGCAAGTCGAGAGAAGCGTTCTTCAGAGTTCCTACCGCTCTGGCGATCCAGCCGAGAAAGAATGATAACAGAAAGAACGGATAAGTGAAGAAACAAAAAGGCAGAGCTTTTATCCTTCTTTTGCTTCGACTAGCAATTTGAATTTCGACGAATTCGACTAAACAAATCTTTGTAGGACGATAGTCTCTGTTCCATCTATACTTGGCTCTATATCTCGCTCTCACGCTCTTTTGCCTTCTCACTCGAGTCGAACCCCCTCGTCTCTGTATAATATATTCAAAGCTTCATCGCGCATCGCTCGTGGATTTTCACCCTCGGCTCTCTTCGCTACTTCTCGAGAACTCGTCGACTTCTCGTTTCGATTGATGGAAACTCGAACGGTGATTCCCTCCGGAGCTTGCCACTGCAGAACCCTCACGTATCAATGTAACAAGAATCTAATCGTAGTATCCTATAGAGGCTACTGCATGGGCAATTCTGGGCCAATTCGAGTTGACCTTGAATCACTCTTTTTTTCTATTACGACGAGGGAATCGTGAAAAATTGTTTTGTCATTAATCAGTTTGTTGCGATAAATCACATAAGATCTTGATCGTAAAGTTATATTCGCATTTTCACTAATTTCGAGTTCTTTGCATCGATTTTTTTTTTTTTTTTTTTTCGTGCACAAAACTGTAAGAAGCAAGACTATAGGAAGTGAATTTTTATTTGACACGTCTACTTCCAAAGATATTTGCAAGCGGATATTTTTTAGAAATTCTGCAAATAATTTTATTGTTTGGAAAATTTGAGTGTTTGTAAATTATAATTTTATAAACGGTTCACAAAGGTAGAAAAGTAATAGTGTAAGATAAAAAAATACTCTTTGATAATTTGTTAGAAAAGTTAAATTATTTGATATGGCGAATTTATGCACCGAATCCGCCGAAAATCGTTAGCCATTAATTTTTTACCCAAAAATCTCCACATACAGTTCAGTCGACTGTACAATATTTTATGTTTACTTGCCAAATATCTCTGCAAATTTATTTAAAACGCACCGTCAGTGGTCTATTATACTGTGTGATATGCTCAAGTAAATTTTGATTTCTGTTCATATATCTTTATCGACGTCAGAATACATACAAAAATTGGTACTCGATAGAGACCACCTTCGATCAATCTTATTTCGCTCGAACGTCTGGCATGCATCTTTTCTGCAAGGTCCCACGAGAAAGAACGTTGGAGTGAGATGTAGAGGCATGTATGGATAGGTCGTCGTCGTGGAGAAGATTTATTTCAGGCTGCCAGTAGATCTCGACCTTCGACTCCCTCCGGAAGACTTCGCGAACGGTTTGGTTGTATCGCCTGCGGTCTCACTATACAGTGTGTTCGAAGTGCCCGCTTCGCTTCAATGTACTACGATAGGTACATCGGATAGAGCTCAGCTACGAGTACACGACGTTGATCTTTCTTTTTTTCTCTCTATCTTTTTCATTCACTCTTTTATTTCTCTCTTTTTGCTTCCTCATAGAGGAAGCTTTGTTTTCATGAAAAAAAATTTTTTCGAGATTTTCATGCCAGTATGCTTAGAATCACCTAAAATGTCGAGAAAAGTGGTTTAGAAAAATATGGCATCACTGAATTTACCCTCTAAAATCCTTTTTGAGCAATTTTGTCGAAATCCCCATTTTTTGGCCTATGGCCGGTGCCAAACCTTCGAGAAAAAACTCCGCCAACGGCAACTTTTTTTCGCGAAAATTGAGATATCGAATTTTTTCCGTCACCATTCGTTTCAAGTCGCATATGGCATCACTGAATTTACCCTCTAAAATCCTTTTTGAGCAATTTTGTCGAAATCCCCATTTTTTGGCCTATGGCCGGTGCTAAACCTTCGAGAAAAAACTCCGCCAACGGCAACTTTTTTTCGCGAAAATTGAGATATCGAATTTTTTCCGTCACCATTCGTTTCAAGTCGCATATGACATCACTGAATTTACCCTCTAAAATCCTTTTTGAGCAATTTTGTCGAAATCCCCATTTTTTGGCCTATGGCCGGTGCCAAACCTTCGAGAAAAAACTCCGCCAACGGCAACTTTTTTTCGCGAAAATTGAGATATCGAATTTTTTCCGTCACCATTCGTTTCAAGTCGCATATGGCATCACTGAATTTACCCTCTAAAATCCTTTTTGAGCAATTTTGTCGAAATCCCCATTTTTTGGCCTATGGCCGGTGCCAAACCTTCGAGAAAAAACTCCGCCAACGGCAACTTTTTTTCGCGAAAATTGAGATATCGAATTTTTTCCGTCACCATTCGTTTCAAGTCGCATATGGCATCACTGAATTTACCCTCTAAAATCCTTTTTGAGCAATTTTGTCGAAATCCCCATTTTTTGGCCTATGGCCGGTGCTAAACCTTCGAGAAAAAACTCCGCCAACGGCAACTTTTTTTCGCGAAAATTGAGATATCGAATTTTTTCCGTCACCATTCGTTTCAAGTCGCATATGACATCACTGAATTTACCCTCTAAAATCCTTTTTGAGCAATTTTGTCGAAATCCCCATTTTTTGGCCTATGGCCGGTGCCAAACCTTCGAGAAAAAACTCCGCCAACGGCAACTTTTTTTCGCGAAAATTGAGATATCGAATTTTTTTCCGTCACCATTCGTTTCAAGTCGCATATGGCATCACTGAATTTACCCTCTAAAATCCTTTTTGAGCAATTTTGTCGAAATCCCCATTTTTTGGCCTATGGCCGGTGCCAAACCTTCGAGAAAAAACTCCGCCAACGGCAACTTTTTTTCGCGAAAATTGAGATATCGAATTTTTTCCGTCACCATTCGTTTCAAGTCGCATATGGCATCACTGAATTTACCCTCTAAAATCCTTTTTGAGCAATTTTGTCGAAATCCCCATTTTTTGGCCTATGGCCGGTGCTAAACCTTCGAGAAAAAACTCCGCCAACGGCAACTTTTTTTCGCGAAAATTGAGATATCGAATTTTTTCCGTCACCATTCGTTTCAAGTCGCATATGACATCACTGAATTTACCCTCTAAAATCCTTTTTGAGCAATTTTGTCGAAATCCCCATTTTTTGGCCTATGGCCGGTGCCAAACCTTCGAGAAAAAACTCCGCCAACGGCAACTTTTTTTCGCGAAAATTGAGATATCGAATTTTTTCCGTCACCATTCGTTTCAAGTCGCATATGGCATCACTGAATTTACCCTCTAAAATCCTTTTTGAGCAATTTTGTCGAAATCCCCATTTTTTGGCCTATGGCCGGTGCCAAACCTTCGAGAAAAAACTCCGCCAACGGCAACTTTTTTTCGCGAAAATTGAGATATCGAATTTTTTCCGTCACCATTCGTTTCAAGTCGCATATGGCATCACTGAATTTACCCTCTAAAATCCTTTTTGAGCAATTTTGTCGAAATCCCCATTTTTTGGCCTATGGCCGGTGCTAAACCTTCGAGAAAAAACTCCGCCAACGGCAACTTTTTTTCGCGAAAATTGAGATATCGAATTTTTTCCGTCACCATTCGTTTCAAGTCGCATATGACATCACTGAATTTACCCTCTAAAATCCTTTTTGAGCAATTTTGTCGAAATCCCCATTTTTTGGCCTATGGCCGGTGCCAAACCTTCGAGAAAAAACTCCGCCAACGGCAACTTTTTTTCGCGAAAATTGAGATATCGAATTTTTTTCCGTCACCATTCGTTTCAAGTCGCATATGACATCACTGAATTTACCCTCTAAAATCCTTTTTGAGCAATTTTGTCGAAATCCCCATTTTTTGGCCTATGGCCGGTGCCAAACCTTCGAGAAAAAACTCCGCCAACGGCAACTTTTTTTCGCGAAAATTGAGATATCGAATTTTTTCCGTCACCATTCGTTTCAAGTCGCATATGACATCACTGAATTTACCCTCTAAAATCCTTTTTGAGCAATTTTGTCGAAATCCCCATTTTTTGGCCTATGGCCGGTGCCAAACCTTCGAGAAAAAACTCCGCCAACGGCAACTTTTTTTCGCGAAAATTGAGATATCGAATTTTTTCCGTCACCATTCGTTTCAAGTCGCATATGGCATCACTGAATTTACCCTCTAAAATCCTTTTTGAGCAATTTTGTCGAAATCCCCATTTTTTGGCCTATGGCCGGTGCCAAACCTTCGAGAAAAAACTCCGCCAACGGCAACTTTTTTTCGCGAAAATTGAGATATCGAATTTTTTCCGTCACCATTCGTTTCAAGTCGCATATGGCATCACTGAATTTACCCTCTAAAATCCTTTTTGAGCAATTTTGTCGAAATCCCCATTTTTTGGCCTATGGCCGGTGCTAAACCTTCGAGAAAAAACTCCGCCAACGGCAACTTTTTTTCGCGAAAATTGAGATATCGAATTTTTTCCGTCACCATTCGTTTCAAGTCGCATATGACATCACTGAATTTACCCTCTAAAATCCTTTTTGAGCAATTTTGTCGAAATCCCCATTTTTTGGCCTATGGCCGGTGCCAAACCTTCGAGAAAAAACTCCGCCAACGGCAACTTTTTTTCGCGAAAATTGAGATATCGAATTTTTTCCGTCACCATTCGTTTCAAGTCGCATATGGCATCACTGAATTTACCCTCTAAAATCCTTTTTGAGCAATTTTGTCGAAATCCCCATTTTTTGGCCTATGGCCGGTGCCAAACCTTCGAGAAAAAACTCCGCCAACGGCAACTTTTTTTCGCGAAAATTGAGATATCGAATTTTTTCCGTCACCATTCATTTCAAGTCGCATATGGCATCACTGAATTTACCCTCTAAAATCCTTTTTGAGCAATTTTGTCGAAATCCCCATTTTTTGGCCTATGGCCGGTGCTAAACCTTCGAGAAAAAACTCCGCCAACGGCAACTTTTTTTCGCGAAAATTGAGATATCGAATTTTTTCCGTCACCATTCGTTTCAAGTCGCATATGGCATCACTGAATTTACCCTCTAAAATCCTTTTTGAGCAATTTTGTCGAAATCCCCATTTTTTGGCCTATGGCCGGTGCCAAACCTTCGAGAAAAAACTCCGCCAACGGCAACTTTTTTTCGCGAAAATTGAGATATCGAATTTTTTCCGTCACCATTCGTTTCAAGTCGCATATGGCATCACTGAATTTACCCTCTAAAATCCTTTTTGAGCAATTTTGTCGAAATCCCCATTTTTTGGCCTATGGCCGGTGCCAAACCTTCGAGAAAAAACTCCGCCAACGGCAACTTTTTTTCGCGAAAATTGAGATATCGAATTTTTTCCGTCACCATTCATTTCAAGTCGCATATGGCATCACTGAATTTACCCTCTAAAATCCTTTTTGAGCAATTTTGTCGAAATCCCCATTTTTTGGCCTATGGCCGGTGCCAAACCTTCGAGAAAAAACTCCGCCAACGGCAACTTTTTTTCGCGAAAATTGAGATATCGATTTTTTTCCGTCACCATTCGTTTCAAGTCGCATATGGCATCACTGAATTTACCCTCTAAAATCCTTTTTGAGCAATTTTGTCGAAATCCCCATTTTTTGGCCTATGGCCGGTGCCAAACCTTCGAGAAAAAACTCCGCCAACGGCAACTTTTTTTCGCGAAAATTGAGATATCGAATTTTTTCCGTCACCATTCATTTCAAGTCGCATATGGCATCACTGAATTTACCCTCTAAAATCCTTTTTGAGCAATTTTGTCGAAATCCCCATTTTTTGGCCTATGGCCGGTGCTAAACCTTCGAGAAAAAACTCCGCCAACGGCAACTTTTTTTCGCGAAAATTGAGATATCGAATTTTTTCCGTCACCATTCGTTTCAAGTCGCATATGGCATCACTGAATTTACCCTCTAAAATCCTTTTTGAGCAATTTTGTCGAAATCCCCATTTTTTGGCCTATGGCCGGTGCCAAACCTTCGAGAAAAAACTCCGCCAACGGCAACTTTTTTTCGCGAAAATTGAGATATCGAATTTTTTCCGTCACCATTCGTTTCAAGTCGCATATGGCATCACTGAATTTACCCTCTAAAATCCTTTTTGAGCAATTTTGTCGAAATCCCCATTTTTTGGCCTATGGCCGGTGCCAAACCTTCGAGAAAAAACTCCGCCAACGGCAACTTTTTTTCGCGAAAATTGAGATATCGAATTTTTTCCGTCACCATTCGTTTCAAGTCGCATATGGCATCACTGAATTTACCCTCTAAAATCCTTTTTGAGCAATTTTGTCGAAATCCCCATTTTTTGACCTATGGCCGGTGCTAAACCTTCGAAAAAAAACTCCGCCAACGGCAACTTTTTTTTTTTCTATTCGCCAACGCGGCGATGCTCTCTTCTCACATGAGCGGGCCGATTCCCGAATCTTCAGGATATGCCAGAAAATCCACAGGAGGTAAAAGTAAAAAGTTTCGTCCAAAGTCGTAAACTTGAAATTTCGTAGGGAAATAGAATATAAAAAAGGAAAAATGCGGGGTGGCGGAGGAAAAAAGGAAAAGTTTTGAGATATTCTATGAGCGGATTGTCGACAACTCTTCATTCTCTTAGTTCACTGTCTGGCTCTCAATTTATCTTACGAAAGCCGACGGGTTAGAGTAATCAAACTTCTATCATCAACGCAACCATCCAGAACACCACACCCTTCTTCTTCTTCTTCTCCACCGTTCCCCCTTTTTGATTTTCCCCTCGTATAATTCACAAGGGTAAACGTAATTAAAATACAACTTTCGTCAAGCTCTCGTGTCTTCGGTCGCAAAGAAGATTATTCTGAAGGCATAGGAGTAGAGAGAAACCCGGCGACAGGAGATAGTAAAGAGGGTGAAACTCGGCGGTTTCACAAGAGCACATCGTGGAAACTTTGCCACGCGTTTTTCTTCCTGGTTGGAATTTTGTTATACGCTTGTCCAGGTGCACAAGACAGTAGCTATTGTAAATGCGTTAATCTGATTCTAATAAAGATTTGATGAGCCATCAACAAGCGTTTTGGAAAAGCTTATTTTTTTTTCTTCATATTTCATAAATATTTATAAAAAACAGTTGCAAATTAGAACATTTTTTTTTCGCGAAAACAAAGCTTCCTTTATGAGGAAGCAATAAAAAGATAAAAAAACAAAAAAATTTTGATATAGGGACAAAAAAATACATACTTTCAATAAAATGATTCTAAAATATTTTTCAAGTGATGCAATTCTTAGATTTTGAACATAGAATTTAAAAAATTATAAATTATAACTTTGTAATTAAATGTTTTGCAATAATCGACCAGGAAGTTGCGACAATATTTTGTTTGTGATGAAATACATTTCTGAAATATTTCTGCCATGTTTCCAATAGATCTATGTGAGTATTTGTTGAACCACTGGTTTCATGAGAATTTAATTTATAATAAAATTATCTTGCATCACACGTCACATTGCATTACATTTTGTACAGATTATCACGATAAACTGTATTAAGGAACCTTTTCCGATAATTATTAATCGAGTATATGCATTACTAATATACCGGGATATGTTGCCGATCCATATAGTTTTATTAGCTAATATCGCCGCAGACCGCAGAGTTTCAGTTACGCCTCACACTCCTTCGGGGCATCAATATTTGATCGATCGATATTCCGCCGGTTAATTTCCGTTGACGCAGAGTAGATTCATCGATGTGTGTCTACAACATGGAGTGTTATCCGATGCCGGGAATACATAATAATTTCTAGAAGCGTACATTTAGAAGCCACGATGCGTAAATCAATATTGGAATCTACTTTGTTCAATATTATTGTTGCTGTTACTATCGTTACCGTTAGTCGTGAATTGGTATAACTCTTCAATAAATGGAAGGGTTATATTAGAATTTTTAAAAATCATTAAAATGAGTCGCAAAATGTTGTGATTTTTTCATATACGTTTTAACTAAAATAACAAAGTCAACAAAAAGTTTGAGTGAAAATAACGAACTGTTAGAGCGTATTTAAAAAATAAAGAAAAATGTAAAATTAATGAAATTCAAAACTTTGGAAAATTGGTTTAATTGTCAATAAATTAATTTATATTTTTGTTTTGTTAAATCGAAAGAATGACAGAAAATGATGTGTTCTTTTTTTTTTTTTGCAAAAATGACAAGAAATATTTTGTAAAATGAAATTTTTATTTTTATTTGAAGATCTTTGCAGAAAATATGCTCACTTTTGTAACCAAATTTTCCCTGCGCAAGAACTTCAAATAGAAATTTCTATACTCAGACCGGACAGAGTTTTCCAAAAAAGATAATTATCCATGGAAAACAAAATTGGTTCATCTTGACAAAACAAAAAAAAATTATTTTATTTTTAAATTAAAATTATTTTTTATTTTTTGTGCTTCAGCAGTACTCATATTTTCGAACTCAAAAGTTTTTAAATCCGCAATTACTGTACCATTTAATTGCCAAGATTTTTATTATAGGTGACTCGGTCTCCTTAACAGTACAAAACTCAAACGTTGCTCATACACTGACATACACACGACCTTAGGTAACGTAAGTTCCTTCAACAATTGTACCCCATCTAAGAGAATCTATTAGTGAATCTTACTACTGCATAACTTCAGTAGTAAGATCCACTAATATACAGACATACGAATTTCCATATACGCATATACAAGCTCAAAACTCAGAATGGCATGGAGCTCTCGTTGCCGCACAGTTTGCCTACTGTGGAATCGACGAAAATTATTCAGGACGATATATATCCGATAAGGTTTTACTACGTCCGATCTCGGGCAATGCTGGAATCGCACGCTTCTGTGCCCTCGGTATACTCTGGCCATGTTCAGCCTATAATCCGAAACGTGGTGCACCGGGCGAAGCTGCTGCTGCTGCTGCTGTTACTGCTGCTGTTACTGCTACTGCTGCTGCTACTGATGCTGCTACTGTTGCGCGCGCGCTGTGTTAGCTTGTGCAGCACAGCATTGGTAGCGCAAGAGAGGGCTCAGTGGCGAGTACTCACAGGGGCGAGAGACCTGGGCCAGAGCTACGTAGAATCCTAAACTATCTTCCCTCGCGTACCATTAGCATGTATCGTATTCCTGTAGCCGCTTGCACTATGGCTCGACTGCGCTCCACTCTACCTTCGGTACATGTATACATATACGTAACAGCAGTAGCAATGTACGAGCACGACGAAAACGGGCTCACGTTAACTCTCTACATCTCTACGTGGTAGTATAGGCCGTTGGCTCTCTAGGCATTTCTGATGGTATGTATAGAAATATATATATATATTTATATATATGTATATGGGACGTTCCACGGCTGATTAGCAGGACCCTCATATTTTTCTTTTTTCCTTTTGGGATGTTGGACGGCAATGTGAAAAAGCACTCTAGATTTTTTTCCACGAATCTTTATGAAAATTGTTGTTTTTATAATCAACCAAAATTTGACATCTCAATAATTACGTTGGTGATTTGTTTGAAATTTTTTTGCAGCAAATTCTTTGGTCAAAAACAAAATTTTTGTAACTACGGAAATGGGTGTGAGCCCACGATAGCAGTTAACATTTTTTGTTTGTTTTTGAACAAACAATTTACTGTAAAAAAATCAATCAAATCATCGACGTAATTTTCGACAAGTCAAATTTTGCATGATTATAAATACAACAATTTTCGAAAACAATCTAGAAAAAAGTTCTGGAGTGCTTTTTCATAGTCCGATACGAAATATCGAAAAAAGGAAAAATATATAAGAGTCACGGCCCGGTAGATTAGCCGTGGAATGGCCCATATATAAATACACACGAATCCTCTGTACAAGCAGCTGGTATCGCAGTATTAGTAATTGTGTAGCAGTACATCAGGTATCTATAGGCACAGTAGTTACACTATATGCAACCACTTTAGCTATGACGACACTTGTGTTTGGCTATACGCACGCTGTGCATAAATATACATAGTGATATGTATGTACATGTAGCTCATACAATATAGGAGATTGGATAAGGGACAACTAACAGTGTAATGTTGATTTTAATATTGTGAGGAGACTCGATTTTTCTTTTGTGGCTTGTGACTTGTTTATCACATTTGATAAAGATGCTGGTAAGATCGAAATTTCACAAATTCGCTTAAATTAAATATTACAATATGGAGCTACGAATGAATGTCTATTATTTTCATTTTTGAAGAATATTTAATGTAACATTTGAAAATAGAAAAATTCAATTAAAAAAAAATCCTGACTATAAACTCTTAATCTACAAAAATCAGAAATAATTTGTCAGACTAAAAAAAAATCCGTCAAAGGATTATTTATTCTCTTTGTAGATTAAGAATTTTTAGTCAGGATTTTGGAATAAAATTTTTATTTCGTTTTTTCTTTTATCACGAATGTGTCGAATTTTTATTTGATTAACAATGTGTAAAATGTGACCGCACATAAAACTGCTGTTATAATTTAAAAAAAAAAATGAAATTTATTGTGACGTGACGAAAATTTGAAGACCCAGGAGATGTGCAGAGTGTATCTTCAGTAAGTACTCTAGATGAGAAGCTGTGAAACTGTGGATCGTATACGTTGGCATATATTGCTAGGACTGTAGTCACTTCGTATAGAGATACAGCTATATACCAGCATAACTGCGTTCTCCAGTTCAGTTCCTCACAGGCATGTAGCGATGGTAAATGCGCGTTTCGCGCGCCGCTACCTCGTACGTGTAAACGCGTTGTGTACCGCTATATGCCAGAACGCCCGCAATCCGCTTCAACACAGTGTGCCCGGGCTTGCCCTGCAACCTCCGAACTGTGCTATCTCCGTTTACGTATAGCCTGAATTGCTGTCAATGTTACCCCGTCTATGATACCCGTGGGAAGATTTGCCTGGATACAACAACTACTCGCTTCAACATCGCACCGACATGACAGAAAAATGTAACTCTTGCAACTGTGTAAATGTATCTCTGTGGGATCTCTTCCAATAATGCTTTTATTACGCTCTTCTGAATAACGTGTCATCAATTTGAAATGGAGATGTACTAATTGTCGTTTGTAATAATGCATATAAATAATAAAATCATTTTGAAGAATTAAATGAACCTTTTTCAGACTTCATTGAATTTTCTAGGGTAAAAAAACATTTTTTATTTGTTGTTTTTTTTTTGATAACTTTGAAAATGATTAATGATACGGTCATTTTTATGAAATTCAAATAACAAAAATTGTCGATCAAAAAGTTTGAAAAATAAAAAGAAAAATAAAATTATTAGAAAAAAATGTTGGAGTGGAAATTCCCATATGTTGGGGTATGGATATGTCGTTGAGCAAGGGTCGTGGATGTCATCCTGACAGGCAGTTCCAGAGGGCACACGCTTGATGCTTGTTGCTTTTCCTTCCTGCCAGGTTGTTATGTATGCACGAATACACGTAGCTTGTAATATGCCAATCATAACCAGGTGTGATGTTACTTGGGAAACGGTAAATAACGTATCCAGAGTTGTGAACACCCCATTACATTTGACGTCACTCTATTTAAAAAAAAATGTTTACATGGTACGATATTCTACGAAATAATTAATAATGTCGAATCGTTTATGGCATGAATATACAAATACAGAGGGAGTTTGAAAGTATTGGGATGTTTACAATTCTGAACATATCGGGAATGAAAATGGTTATTCATACCCGCAATCAAGTAGTTTCGATTTGAACTCGTCAGACCTAGTATGTATTTTAAATGGCTAATTTAATAAGTAATAGGTAATATTTATGAAATGAGTCAGAATTAAAAGGAATATGAGGCATATCAATTCAGCCACCCAAAAAAAAAAAATCGTGAGAAAATGTCTAAAAATCACGTTGACTGGTTGAAATAAAACCAAATTAAAAATAAAAAAAATTGATTTTTAATTTAAACTGTAATATGTTAGGAATGATTAATCGTATCAACAACTCTGATAACCTAAAATGTGCTTTGTTCATGGCCCACAAGAAAATCAATATTCAGAATTAATTGTGTAAAATCAGGCAACATTTTACCGCTAAACTGACGACTTTTTTTTCTGTTTTTATCATGATCAGTTCTTTGTCGATTACAACCTCATTTTTCCACTCAGTGACTCGAATTCGAGGGTAAAACTACCAATTTTGCATATAGAAATTATGCGTGCCTGCAATGAGTCGAAATTGGAAAGAATAGGATGGAAAGAATTAGTTACTCACACATGATTTCTGAACGTGAATCTTTTAAAGTCAAATCGAAATTCTGGGATACTCCACGATTTGCAATTAAGTCGGACATGAGTATGAAGAATTAATTAGCGATTTTTTTTTTTTTTTTTTTACAAAAATCTCTGCAGCTTCCCCTTAACCGAGAATATCCATGCAAGCAAAGTATAAAAATTCCTGTTTCGCCGAGGTGTTACGCAGTTGGTGAACGCATTAAGCTATCTCGTAGGTCACGTCAGTGTCATAACTCATAATCACCTGTCGCGATGTGCACGCTATGAAAACGTTATAAAATGCTATAGCAGGTATGTATGCAAGAATAGGTATAGGGACGAGGCAGCCAGAAGAATATATACATGTTTGGCTCGTTCAGTTTCCCTGCGCGTGTAACGACGCAGCTTGGAATTTATGTGAAGTCGTGCACGATCAGTTGCTCCGTGTACGAGGTTTTCTCTTCTCATTCTCCTTCAGCTTCTTGTTTCCTCTGCTCTCTCACGAGCTCCTCCTCGTTTCTTGTTTTTTTTTTTTTTTTTTCTCTCTTTCGCCCCTGTTGGTTTCAAGCCATCAGCAGACCCATCCGGAAGCACCGGTCCCCAACGAAAAATGTATCTCGCCCTGCTTCTGGTTCTATGAAATTGTCAGGGCTGTCTCTTGCTCGCCACTGGAATACACCGAAGCGAAAGAAAAACCAGGAGAGCATCCCAGTGGGATCAAAAATGTCTGCTACAAGACTTCGCCTTCGCCTTTCCTCTTCCAACCATCTTCTCGGAAAATCCAAGTTCACGAGGTCATTCCTTGGAGAATACGCGTATAAAATTACATTGCATTTTGTATATTCCATCGTCGAAAATTTTCTTTCATAGGTTTTCTTTTCTTTTTGGTGGCTTTTGCCTTTTGATACAGGGATGACATTAAGTATTCTCATACATGAGACTTCTTAACTTTTTCGAAGAACAGTCTAATAAAATTTTGTAAAAAATCCGTTGTTAGGTTATCGAAAAAGGAGATGAAAAGTTGCCAGACTTTTTTTTCCCAAGTCAATAGTTTAGGCGCTACACCTTGCTAAAGTACATTTTTTGCAGATGCTGAAAATTTCAAGGTCATTTTTTTAAATATTTAATATCGAAAAGTAGTGATATAAAATATCATTACTTTTTGAGTTGGGAGAACGGAAAAAAAATTAAAGTTGTAAATCAACCATCCTAACCTACATTTTTTGGAAATCTCGAAAAAAAAAGAATCGTCTAAAGTACAGTCAAGTGATCAAAGGTGGCAAACGGTGAAAAAAATCTGCGCGGAACACGAAAAATGTGGCAGTATTTACAGAGAATGCCTAAATTGGATTCAACGTTGATCAAAGCAAGAATGCAATTTTGCTGTTATATATACGTGTAATCTTTACACGCTTGCAGACCAAGACCAGTATAGGATGATAGACTGCATACGGAGTGTGACATAACTCGCCCAAAGGTTCGCGCACCTGTCCAAGGTTTGGCTCTATATATATATATATATATATATAATATATAGTATAGCTTCGGGGAGGAACCCGGTGCAAAACGCTTGTGCCGATGGCAGGCCAATTTCATGGTGGCGCTAGTCGTGAATCAAAGCCCGTTGGGAAACGCGAGCGCGTATACTATGAGCGGTTGGGACGTACGCAGTCTGCGTATACGATGGCCGCTATAGCCTTTCTATGGCGCCTATATACATCGTTCTGGATGTGGAGTACTATATATATGTATATATAGATATATGAAGAAGATGCGAGAGGACAGAGGACATTGGGGTGTTGAACGGGAGAGAGAGCGCCACGGCCTACTAACCGGCTATACATTCAACGAAGCGATTGTATACGACCCTAAGGCTGGCAATCCGCTGAATAATTACCCAATTCAATACGTAATCACGCTACTTCCCGTTAGCTCGCGTCGGCAGGCTAACCGAACTACCACACCCATCGCCACTGGCCACCCTCATCTCTGCTTGGTATATATACACACTCATCTCGTTCAATGGTCCCTACGGACTTTGCTAGACTGCTTATACTCTATGCTCAACGTATAGTTGGAGGATATGCCCTTCGGGTCTTAATTCCAGTTAAGCTCCTTGCTATAAACACGTTCCTCTGTGTTGTGACGACGGGTATCCCAACGATATTGCTTGCTCTTACAGCAATATTCTCAGGATCCTCTTAATGACGAGACATACCAGTGGACATGTAGTTTGATGGGGTTTTCATTTTTTTTTTTTTTTTTTTTTTTTTTGCTTGGTCATAGAAGAAGCTTTGGTTCTTTAAAAAAAAGATTCGAGATTTTTATGTCAGGACACGATTTTTGTGTAGAAAAAATGTGCGTATTTATGTGTGTGTGTGTGTGCATAGGGCTTCAATAATTCAATAATTATAAATTCAATAATTTATAACGGATGAATCGTTGAAGCGATTGAGCTGAAATTTGGCACAAAAGTCAAGTAGTTGCCCGTTTCGACTGTTGTGATTTTTAACCATGCAGGCACTTAGTTTTTATAGCTTCTTGAATTTTTCAAAAAAAGGTCAATGACGCTCTAACTATCCTAAAATTTATTATCATAGAAACCTCGCCGATTGAAAAATAATTCTTTACAGAATTAAAAAATCACATTTATGCAATAATCTATACACAGAATAATTCTGCAAATTATGACAACACACTGCCGATTAAAGTAATTGATAAATGCTCTCGAAGACGAATGGTGAATATCAAAGTATTAACGATATACTGGAATTGCTAAAGTTGCGGCGAAGCAAGTGTTTTGTCAGCGGGGAGAATCGTTTTTAGTGCTGACCACACCAGACTCCTAAAAAAAGCAATATCGTGAGCTCTGCTTTTTGATATCGATATCTTCAAGTTTTGATTGAAAGCTGTAATAACCGAAATAATGTTTGGAACTTCTTTGTCGTTGTTTTTATTTAATGTTATCCATCAATATAATTACTAAATTATGGAACCGTTAACTTTATAAGAAGCTTTTATGTTGTAAATTTTCTGTTAATTAATTATGTCGAACAACGAGATGCGGCAAAACCTCTAGATTGGCCAGATGAGAACTTAGTTAATTAATGAGGATGTCTTTGTAATTTACGAACAGCACTGAGGCTTAAAACCTTTGTATTTACAGGACTGAAACACCAAGAAAATTACTACATAAAATTACAAGCATAAAAGTTTCTCTTTTTTTGTACTCACAATTAGAATTTTTGTGAAGCTAATTTCATTCAGTTGCCAACGCAAAATATAATATAAAAATATATAATATACAAATTCATGAATCCCTCAGCTTTAATAATTAAGATTTATTACATTGTAAGATCTCTGACCATCAAAAGAGATGACGTTTCGGTGGATATTATTTCATTGTTGTATAATACACGAAATGGAAACCTGAATTGTCTTATAAATGCTTTTATTTTTCACCTGTCCTCACAGAGACCACTTCCGATTTTACTAGGTGAAATTGGCGAGTTGCCGAACGATAGGAAACTCATTAATTTCTCGCTCCAGTACTCAGATTTCCGGAATCGATCGTGGGACTGGAGAGCGAAAGGAATATCGAGGACACGAGAAAGCCAAATAACGCCAGGGCCGTAGTGGAGTCAATCCTGGTGGCCTACTGCCTATCCGAACTATCGTGGCTGCCGGCGTTGGGGCTCGGCAAACTTAATTGGTGGATTTAGTCCATATAGCTTGATGACGATCGACCCCAGAGGAGAAATTACGAAACTGGAGAATCCACAAGGGGCTCTTCATCCAGTTTCCATGGCATGCTTTCAATATAGACTTGCTCTTACGTCTATATACCTATGGACTACGTGAACGTGATGAAATCTTTGGTGATCTCCATATTTTGGATATAATCTCTTTTCTATGAGATTGCCGAAGCTCTTTTGGCATTCATCGGCATTCATATCTCGTCCTATCATCTTCCATAATGAAAGACCATTTTTCCCTGTTCCACGATATTCAATTTTACCAGGTTCAATCGACAGAAGATTGCGCTCATAAATTAAATTCTTTCTTACGTACGCCAATGTAAGAGAAGCAGGTTAGTGAATCTCGAGTCGACAATGTGTCTCCGGCAATTTAAACCTGGGCTGTAAAGTTAAAGATCGTTTACAACTCTGTGGAAAACGTTTCGACTATAAACGCGTATAACGACCCTAACACAAGAATGAGAGAGGTTGAGATAGAAAGGCGTATACTGGGGGAGTAGCGTGAATGGAACGACGAGAGAGAGTGTGGTAACGGGCATAGCGCCTATTCCGAGTTAGCGACCGGACGTGCCAACGCCGTCCCATGCACACCACGAGCAAAGTGCTCTCTCGTCGACCGGGAACTCGACTGCAGAAACAGTAGTCACGACTAGGGAGGGGCGACGGTATAACCCGTGAAAGACCTTTATTCTTCCGTGGAAGTCTTCACCTTTACACGCGGTAATTACCCTCACTGTTTAGAGAGACACTGGCCGCACAATCCACGCTTAAGTAACTCGGTTTTCTACATGGTACGACGGAAGACGAATAAGAATTTGTGCTCCACATGGTACTTAATTTACAGTACAATGTGGGGATAGACTTTTCTTTTTTAAGACGCCAATTTTGGTCTTGTTTTAACTTGGTGGCGAATATAATTCCTTACAGCACTGAGGGAATTGTATCTGCAACATTCTTCTGCATCATTTTAGTCTCACGGAGTGTCCTATTTTAAGTTTGCTATTTTAGACGAAGAATATTAAAGAACATATTTTGACGCTGAGTCTTACTGTCCGCGGATCGCAAATGCTTAGTTGTTCCTTCGCAAAGTATTTTTCCTGACTTTTTCCTGACTTCAACTTGAGCAGAACAACGTCATCTCCAATTAACGCTACACCAACATGAAACTCCTTGAAATGCTTTTCAAAGATCAACGACCCTCCGGCAATAAGTAAAACCCTGTTGAAATGGCGGTTAATGATGAGGTCTTTATAAGCTTAGACGTGGGAGATAAACGTCTCGAATAGCCGGTTACGATCTTTTCGATGCCCGTCAGTCTCGCGGATCATCCCGTATCCTCGAAGGCTGATATGGAAGACTATCCGAGACGTTTGGCATTACACCCCAGAGGGTCATCAACTCCTCAACTCCCTCGCGTTTCTATGAGAGACTCTCAAGCGGGGCAAAGATAGCCAGCGGAAAATCACTGGGCATTAACTGTCTTACGATCGTATTCTCCTCAATATATCCTCGTAAAACATTAACTCTTCTTCGGGACATACTTTCATCGCGGCTTTTGTTCCTATATCAACTTATTGCCTCGTTGACAATAAGTCATCGACAAAAGTACCGGAAAACAAAAGTCCCGGATCAATATATACGAGTTTCGAAAGCATTCGTCGAAGAAATAAAACTCTCGTCTTGTTGCCACGGTAGAATTTCAAATTGGCGAGTAGAAACCTCGCTGAATGGATACACAGTGCTTTGGATAGTGGATAAAGGAGAGACTGTATAGCAGAGAGCATACACAAAACGCGCGAGAGAGAGAGAGAGTGAGAGAGTGAGTTTATATCTTGCAAGCATGCTCGAACGAAACTTGGACGGATTTCACGTGAAACACGAAGCATTATTCCATGTTGAAGGTAACGGCACACTTGGGCTGCTCATGAGTCGTTGCAAGTGGGGCTATTCGGGCGTTGAACGACATGCTATCATTTCGTCATCAACGCACACAACTTGGTACCTATAGTGTTGCACTACGTATTTACTACTACTGCTGCTGCTGCTGATGTTGCCTCCGCTATATCGTTTCTCATGGTCCGGTTATAGACGAGAGAGAAAAGGCAGATCTTGGCGTCGGTCGCGTCGACCCGTTTTGAAGTTATCGTTATAACACCGTGTGCGCCTGCTGCTGCCGCCACTGCAGCTCTTCTATATGGATATAACGACACCCCGGAGAGACGAGATTATGTCTATGCACGCGTGTCGGCCGTCCTTTGTTTATAACACGGAAAACTGCGCAAGGGATATTCATCTAGGTGGTCATAAAATGAAGGAAAGAAAAAAGTGGAATAAAAGTGGTATCTGAAAAACCTGAAATGATAAACTGGTCTGATGGCAACGGGCGTATCGTCAAGAACAAAGTAATCTTGATTGTATACTCTTTCGACACATACCCACGGAACTCATTTACGAAGTAAACCCGTAAATGCGTTGTAAAATAAAGAGAAAACTGGATAGGGAAAAGTCATTGTTTCGGTTGATGAGTATACCACGCACTTTTATGGGAAAACATGGGGTTGATGTCCTTAAAATTGCGGTCTGCTGATTCGCTTTTTCTTTTTTAACGAGGCTTTCGCGAGAGTGGCTCATGATGAGAGGGAATGAGGCGCTTTTTATTATTCCCTTGTTCAATCACGCATCAAGTCGATAATGGAGGAAAATGTGTTTTGCGTCGAATTTCATAAAAGTGTAGAAAAATTAATAACTCGGCCGAAAGAATGGAAAAACACCAGTGAGCACAAAACACTGACTAATTGAATTATTAAATCAACGCTTTGAATTGCTTTGAAAACGTGGAAAATAAACGCATCACGTGAGGGACGTCCCTTACTTGTTCACCCTGTAATTTCTCTTACGGAACGTAACCCCTCATTTCGCAAGCCTATATCTTGACTTATGGGAAATCACGAGGAACAGACAGATAGACAACCAAATACAGGAATACATAAATGATTACAAGTATAATATTTCTGTTTGCCTCGAACTTTATGAGATATGAGCTCATACAAAAATATATCGACCCTCTTCTGTATGAGTTGGTCGACCAATAGCGTGGTTGACAGCAAGTACGCTCGCCCACACGATTGGCTGACCATCGGTCGTCCTGTTCTACGTACTACTGTACTAAGGTACCGTTACAGTTCGAGACTGCTATATCGTTGCCAGTCTCGATTCAGTATGTAGTACACATATACGTAGCCCGTATTCTTCGTGCTCTCGCTCTATCATTCGGGCTTACGTGTAGAGCTTACTTCTTAGCTATCCTGGCGCGTCTCCCATTCTCTCTCCATCTTCATTCTCTTTACATCGTTCCCAGTGCCCAGTGTACCAAAGTCGGCGAACCCAGCACTTACCCGAACGACATGCAATCGAGGGTGTACGTGCATATACCGGGAATGTTCCTACAGAGGGAACAGCAGTAGCGAGCTACGACGACACCTCGCATACGAGCAATCTCTCATAGATGTAAAGTCTGATCTTAAGTTTTCGCTATATCGTCTTCCAAGCGAATTCACCTCAACTTCTACTTTATCTACATTTGCATGTATGGTACAAGTGCGTCCTGAAATCTAAGTAGAAGGTCGTCCTAAAATAAAAAGAAAACCTTAAGGGGTCTGGGATGCTCTGTTTTGCATTTTTTTTAAATTCGAACTTTGATTTTTTTTGTTTTTATTATAAGGCGTACTTTTTTTTTCTTATCGAGAAAAAATTTCGAAATAATTCTATCATTCTAGGATAAACCCGAAGAATTTTTTTTGTAATTGGAGAATCCAATAATCCGGATCAAAAACCAGATTTAAGGGTTTCACACTCTGCGCTAGATCCAGAGAAAATTAATCACAGGATAAGCCTCCGCTACATCTCAGTCTCTTCGTTGTGACATTTTAAAAAGTCCATCTCTGCTCATTTAAAATGAGATTATTTGAAGTGTGTTCTACATATCCGCTGAAGCAAAAACGAGCATCGGAATGAATCTGTGCGAATTTTTCATGTCCGTATTACATATACATATCTGAGAAACGAAGTATCTTGAAATCTAAAGAGAAGACGGTTGAGAGAGAGAGAGAGAGAGGCAAAAAGCAAAATAAAGGAACCGTAAAATATAAGAAGTAGACAAGTGTACTGTACTTTATCCGAGAGCCTCTAGAAATGAATAGCATTAAAGTTTCAACGAGATATTAATTAAGGTCACGAAGGGCGAGTCGGGCGTTGAATAAGTCGAAATATATAGCAGTACACAGTACAGTATATATAAATAAATATATATATATATTAATGTATATGTATGTATAAAAAGTATATAGGAGAGTAAGTGAGGGCGGCTCTAAATATATACTACATCGTATACCAGTAGATAGTACAAAAGAGCGAGGCGACGAAACAGTGAGGTCGGTGCTAGGAGAGGGCGCGATGAAATCATTTCAAACTCGTTCGGTCGGCTGCGGTCTTCTTGCTTTTACTCTGTATATGATTGTTGCGTGCTATTTTCGCTATATAGAAGCGCCAAAGCCCGCACTGCTGCTACAACCGGACAACAAAATGAAAATTCATGAGCATACCGTAAGAATAAGTATTTCATTTTATTCGCGTTACGTAAGCTAAAGGGGACTGGGCGAAGGAGATGATGAAGAAGAAGAATAATAATAAGAATTCTTTCTGGCCTTTGGCCCTCCACAACTTACAACTAACGCACTGACACAACACTCCGTACAGAAATAATCTCTTGAATGCAAAAGTAAAGGAAAATAAATCGACAAATTATTTTTTTCAAGGGTGGATCTATAATAAAGCGCTTTTCTCTTGGTAAGTAAGTCGTATTAAAAATTCCATGGAATTAATTGTCTGAATATAACAAATTGTTGAAGTTATATATTTTTTTAAATCGAGGATGGAAGGCGTGAAATTTGCACATTGCTTTTTTATTATTTTCAGTTTTTTCGGATCATTAACTCTATGAGGATGTACGATTAGTAATTTTAGCAAATCACTTCAATGCTAAAACTAACGAAAGTGTTACACAATTTTTTTTATGGTGATTCCACTGATTGTTTGATAAAAAGAATTTTTCTTTTTATTTCGATAAAAAAAAATGGTGTGATAAATCCCATGGAATTGATTGTTTGTAACGTTGTTTTGATTAAGTAAAAAAAATTCTCGAATATGAATGTAATAAATTGTAGAAGTTATATTCTTGAAAAAAAAAATTCAAGATATGATAAAGGATGCAATGTGAGAACGTTGCACATTGCATCCACATTATTTTCCATTTTTCACAGAGCCATCTCTATGAGAAAGTATGACGATTAATTTTGGCCATCTCAGAAAGAATGCTGTGTGAATAAATGGAAAATCATGACGAAAATTAGGTATTATATTTGATGTGATAATGTAAACCGATATGATTTCTCAACTTTTATAGAATTAAAGATTTGTCTGATTTTTTCGAAACTCTGTAATTTTACTCAATATTTGCTAAGCACTAAGATTTTATTCTTTTAACTTAATGCTCTGTTCTCGTTAAGTGAACAATAATGGAAATTTTACTATGCCGAGACAAGAAAGCAGGATAGGAAAATCGTGAGTGGCCGGATGTGCCCGGATACGTGGAAATGAAGGAATAAAATAGAAAAAAAAGTGTAGAAAAAGGAGGGGGGAAAAAAATAAAAGAGCAAGAGAGAATCAGGTCGTTGAGACTGCGGCGTTGAGGCTTGGCAGCGGCCGAGGCTACGACGAGGAATAGTTCACCCTCATCCTCGTCTCTTACACTCGTTCGTTCTCGCTGCGCGAGAGATCAAGACACCCGGCAAGTTTTTATTGCATGCAGTCGACTGAAATGAAATAATGAGAAGGTGGAAATTAAAAAAAAAAAAAAAAAAAGAAAGAAAGAAACGAAAATAAAAGAAAAAGGGAAAGCGCGTAGTAAATGAGAACAATGTGATCCACCATGGGGAGTCATTGTGTGCTGAGCTCAGTGCCCTGTAACATTACGATGGAGAACTCTGCGCGGAAAACGCGATCATATTATTTTAGTGTGACGCCAGATGCAAGAGAACCTACGAACTTTATGACCCACGACTGCTTCTCCGAGCGAGCCTTGCCTCTTCCACACGGTGACTGCAAAAGCTTGAGTCTTTGAAATCGCGAAAAAGACACAAGCGGGACTAAGGAGAACCCAACAACTCTGCGAATTTCTGTAATTGCGACGGCGGAAGGAAAGGTCATGAACTGGTATATAATGAAAGAAAAAAAAAATTAAATTAAAAGGTTGGGTATCGCAAACTCGTGACTTTTTATCATCAGGATTGTTACTATCGCATCACGTTTCTATTGTAAAGTTACTTTCAGTCGAAAATTAAACGAGATACGTTAGTCAGTGACGCCGCGCGCCATCTGATGGAGTGGATTCAAAGCTCGTAGATAAACGCAACCCGGAGTAATTCAGATTAAAGTAGCCTCGGAGATGAACGTGTGTTTAATATTTTATTGATATAATTCTTCGATACGCTGTTAAATCAAGTATTAAAAAATCAATCTTACACATTGTCCATAAAATTCACACTGTAATAATACCGGATCTGATGTTAATTTGCTGTACAACCTCAAAACTTCCAACACATTTTACTTGAACATAGATCCATGAACATCAATGATATTTTTGTGCCATAATTCTCAATTAATTGCTAATTATATATTTATTTTCACTTAATACTCATCACGAACATATATGACAATAAAGTGCATTAATAATAAGAATTACTTGGTGGAACGGATGCCTCTAAATTCGACGTGTAGATAAGATACAAATTCCAACAACTCCTCGATTTGCTGTAATTGCAATGACAGAAGGAAAAGTTAAAAATAAAGAAATGGGAGGTATCGTAACTCTCGTGACTTTCTCATCAGGTTTGTTACTCTCGTCACGCTAATGTTGTGAAGTTACTTTGAATCAAGAACCAAATGAGAGTCGTTAGTCAGGGACGCAGCGAGCCTTCTAATGGAGTGAATCCCAAGCTCGTGGAGAGTCGTATCACCCGAGATCCATCTAGCGGAGTGAAGTGGTACTAATTGAAATGAAAGTAGCTCGTGTATTGTGCGCGACATTCGTGAGTGTCGGTTTTATTTTAAGTTTTGTGAAATGAATTAGAGACTCCATATGATAAATAAAGTGTATTAATATTAAAACAGTAACTTGGTGGAACGCGTGATTATAATTTTAATATTTACAACGAGTGTTTGAGGTTAACTCGAGATAAATACTTTAATATGATATTATGACGAGAATATTTTAATTAATCAATTATATCGCGAATGACTTACGTAATTAAATGACTATTTTACGCCGTATTTGACAAATTATATTTATGTTATTTAATTGAATAATTATGAATAATATGGTATAATTAATTGGATATTATTATTTTAATCATATTATAAAAATAATTTATTTAAAATTATTTCATCTACATACACTGAGATTGAAAAACTTAATTTTTGCTTTATTTGCCAATGCCAACGATACCATGCGTTGTATTGTCCATTAAAAAAATGATATTAGTTGCTTTATGCAACAGCGTATTTTCTACAATTTTATTAAAAACTGCAGAATAATCGTAGCATAAGATATTCCACGAGTAAATTTTTTACCGATGTACCACAATTGCCATTGGCTGGATTTAACAACTGCAGCCATATTCGAACAAAAACAAATAATAATTTATTTCCTATATTTGCTGTCGACGCCGAGAAACGAGAGAAAAATGTCAGTTTGTGGATTCAAAGCGATTCGATAAACGTGTAGGCAGTATCGATGTAGTAATGGCGACAATTGATGGAGGCGATTGAGTTTTATCGAATATTGCATTTTTATATTCGCTGTCGATACTTGTAATGAAAAAAAAAAACAATCTGTAATTCATAAATTGCTTGAACGACTGACCTAAAAATCGCTACACCAGCTACGCCGTAAGTTTCTCGTTAGTTAAAAGCGTCGTTAAAATATATTACAGCATTAAGGATTTAAAATTTTTATAATAATTTTTAAAAAAGGAGGATTAATCATTTATTGACGACTAAAAATTCATTAAGCTTCAATTTAGGTCCTTCAATTTTTTCCAACGCAGATGCAAAGTAGATACGTGCATCCTTACGGTCTTCTTATTTACCATTTTCCAAAAAGCTGAAATTAATCAAAACGCTTTCCCATATAATCAATGTGCAATTTTTTTTTATCGTCTCTAGTACATTCCAAAAAAGTCAAATATACGTATTAAAATTTTCAATGTAGAATAATCTAGTGATGTAATAACAATTGTCAGGTCATGTAAAATTCCTACACTATTATCGATAATAGAAAAAGAAATCTTTTTCATAAATTCTTGCTACGGGGTAACGGCGAGTAATTAGTGGGCGTCTATGTCTCATGGAATATTTCACGCGCACATAGAGCGACATATACGAGAGCCTCTTTCTCTCTCCCTCTCTCTCTCTCTCTCTGGGTTTCCTATCGAACACACCCAGATTTGTGTCGTAAACGAGGAATTCCAATTAGAATTTCGCAGTTTTTCAAGAGAGTCAAGAGACCCGACGCCAAGCCTGTTCCTCGAGCAACACAGTCGGTATTATACCGATAGAAGGAGAAAAATTCGTTTTCGTCGACGCTTTTACATCGAACTACGACGATACGACCGTAACGAGAACACGTCGTTTGCGCCGTAGGGGTAACGAACCCTTCGAAATGTACTCATTATTAGAAGTGTGTGCATATATATATATATATATGTATACCGAAATATAAGCATACGAACCTTTGAGTGCATTGCCAACATTAGCCGGTAACTTCGGCCGGTACAGTTAAACCTCTCTACAATTTTAATTGCTATTTCAAACAACCCTTTAAACACACTTCCTTAATTGTTAACGAATTTTCGGGTGTTGTTTCTCTTGACCCAACATTGTCGAAAACTTCATTACCGAAGTTTGCATAATTTTTTTTTAACAAGTACCAACTTTTTCACAACTTATTGTTTTCAGTTTTTTTTTCTCTGTTGTACTTTTTAAAAAATTGCACCTGTGTTTCGGATTTTATTTTTAATTAACAGCAAATAAAAAGGAAACTTTAGCAACACTCTTTGAGGGGACGGAATCAGGTCGAAATAATTGTTTGCTTGTATTATTTTTAAATAAAATTTACTGTTGACTTTTCGAACAAAACAATTTTTTCCTCCATGCATGTAGTTATGCATTGTAAAACAGTAATGTAAAAAGATAATTTTTTATTTTTATAAACACTCTATTTTATTGTTTAACACATTTTTGAAAAAAATAACAATTATATTTACTGGAGAACTTTACACAAGCAACTAAATTTATCTGCCAAAAAAGAATCACTTTTTGAATATTCTGGCTTGAATCGATCCCCTTAATTATTTCTACTAAATTTCGTTGAAAAAAAAAAAAGAAAATGATTTCACCCGGAATTTTCACGTTTCCTTTTTAATTACAAGTAATAATATAAAAAATAAAAATAAAAAAAATTGCTTAGTAAAACAGTAACACAAACGTTAATTTTATAAAATCTATAAAAAAATGTTAAACACAGAAAATTCTACACAGTTCGACCTTTTTCGTGAATTTCAATTTATGACTTTACACATGTATAGATGAAATGCAACAAAAATTCTCTGTCGAAAAACATCGCTTTATTTAAATATTCTGACCTGACTCGATCCCATTAATTGTGCACGCTAAACTTCGTTGGCCGAATGAACACACTTTTGAGGGAGAGAAAAAAATGTTGAAAAACATATGCGAGTTTTTGTCGGGTCAATTTTGCCGCGAGCTTGTCGTACGTAGAGCTAAAATTACCGGCGAATTCACGCTGGCACGCGAGGCCGTTATAAACGCACACTGCTGACAAACCCCACCGGAATTTGACGAGACATTATATACACACGTATTTAACGAAGCTGAATGCTGATTTTTTTTTTTTTTTTTTTTCATTTTTTTCTCTTCTCCGATATGTTATAAAATAAAACAGAAAATGTTTTCTCGTTAACACTCTATCAACGTCCGATCCGCTTATCTCATTCTCCAAAATGCAGTATATTTTAGCGAATAAACTGTTATCCAACCATTTTTTTTCATGCTATTAAAATTTCATCCAGGATAACCAACAGGCAATGTTTCATGCTTTTTTTTTTTTGCTCTTTTAGGTCGCTCCTCCAGTAATTTTCGCAGTGAAGTAAAACTACGTCGGAATACCAAACGCCAGATGCGGAAAGCTTTTTGTTCATCCTCTCGCGAAATTAATCGAAAAAAGCCGGTAAAGTAGAACCTTCCAAATTGCTTCCTCATTATTTTGTATCTTTGATAAAGCTTTTTTTTTTTTTTTAAAAACCTGCTAACTTCTACGAGGAAGATCAATCTTGGCTTACTCATAGAATTTTTTTTCAGATCTTTCCAATATTTTATTTCATAATGGAGGTTAAATAACCATTCATAAAAAGGCCTAATTTGAAATTATTTAACCATAATCTCAACATTTATTTGAAAAAATGTTAACTGCTGCCCATCGTAAAGTTACAATTTTTTCTAATTTTTCCATTTTTCTTTTTGTTGAATAAGGGCCGAAAAAATACATGGATATGCAGTTTTCGACCGTCAGTGTTCGCGCAGAATTCGAGTTTGCGGGCGGACACTAATGGTCTGTGATTGACTAACTCTAATTGCTAATAACTTGGTCACTTTTGGTCGTAGAAAAAATTGACCACAGACATTTATTGACAAAAAGGTCAATAAAACATTGCGATCACGAAAAGAACTGAGAGAGGAGTAGCTTTTCCTGATAAGGGAAAAGAAGCAAAACTTCAGATAGAAACTTGTTGTTGTTTCATTTTTTTTAATTCTTTTTTTTTTTAATTTTACGTGGATAACTAACGTGCCACGCCAAACGGAGAACCAATTCGGGACTTAATGCTCTCACCGAATGGGAGAGGCTACGAGAGCACAACCACCTTCCCCATCAGCACTGGCAATATAACGGGAGCGGCGAATTCCCGAGTGGCTACTAATCCCTGTGGAGATTAGCGTGCCGCCTTGCTGCTAGCGCTGCTTCTACTGCCGGTGCTTCTGATGGTGCTACTTACTATAGTCATGCTTCCTCAATCCAACGTTATATATAGTATAGTAGCACCATCATATAGCTCGTTCGATGCTTCGTTGTTACGTAACGCTGGTGTTTAAACAGTTAACGAACAGGTCGTACCCGATCACTTATACTTAATGTATTACACTTATCACCTATATAACTGTGCAAAGGTTTTTCGATACACATTCATAATATTCTCGATCGACGTCCAGATGGAATACTCTACGACATACACACGGAATATTTTGTTAGTTATTTTTTCTTCAGGAGCAAAAGCTTAAATTTTGTTATTAGGTTGTTGGCTTTGGTAACATTGTAGTTTTGGATCAATTATCGTCTGATTAGCTAGATTGAAACGTTATCTCATGTTAAGTGGAAAGGACTAGGCTTTTATAAAAACTGCGATTGATGTAGTAATTTAAAAAAAAAATTCAAAACGTAAATAAATAAATAAATGAATAACAATTACCCCACAACAATTTTTTGAAGGGTGTATAACTGCACTCATTTTCTGGCATTATCCCCATTCCAACGCGAACGTATATATACTCGTGATATTTCGCAACTGATTGGCCCTTACAAGCAATGCTTTTGCCATTCTTCACTTTCCGATACCCGTTCCATTACGTTTACTTCGTCATTCACTCATCGCTGTGTATACAGCTCTCAGATATTTGCCGTTTACCACCCTCTCGCATTAATAACATGAGTGAGCCGCGCAGCTTCAGTTGTAATACGGCGAACGAAGGAGGGGGGGTTGGTTTTGGTATATACATAATAATGGCCTGCTCTTGTCTCTTCGTTCCGCTCCCGGTGGGCTGGTTTCGCGAGCTTTCCGACGCACCGTCACATTTAGAAGGAGAAGCTCGAGCAGGCGTCATTCCTGTGTGCATGTGTGTGTGTGTGTGTGTGTGCGTGTGAGCCACAGCAGTGGTTCCCGCGCGATGGATTAAGCACCCCGGCGGAATACTAATTTTCTTGACATACACCGACCGTAATTCTAAACGCGCGCGCCCATGCTTCTCTTCCCTTGTGCCATACCGAGGATCGGATGCTATACGAATTTCTTACTCGCTCTCTCACCGGTCCACAGACCCACAGAATGGTAATATATTATCGTTGGTGGCCGCGAGTTTTCGCCGCTGTGCGCAAGTAGCCGCGTTACCAAACCGCGTTCTATACCTATGAATTCATGAGCTTCGAGCGCGCAATTCTAACAGTTCAAAATTATACCCACTCCACAACGAACACTCACATTTAGGACGCTCTTTTTTTTTTATTAAAGAGGATAATTGGCTATTGACTTAGATTCGATGCTGGAACTGCAATAAAAAAAAATTGCAAAATTGAAAGCTTGCACACACCGAGAAAATCAGTTCGTTGAAACAACCACAAAAATTTGGTAATAATGTTACCACGACCTACTTGACTGAACTTGCCAAGTAATTCGTCTGTAATAAACAAAAAGAATCTGTGAGAAACGATTGCCAAATATAAAAATAGAATATTTGGGTTTATTAAAAAAATGTTAGTAATTCAAAAAATCGTAGGATTGATTTTCTATGGAATTCAAATTATTTCAAATTTCTTTAATGTCGAATAATCACCAAAACTTAATAAAACGAAACCATGTTCTGATGGCATTCTCTTTCGAAGAAACTAATCGACATGAAGAAACTAAATGTCAAATGATTTATGTTCCGGACCACCGTTATCAGCCGCTAATCCCAAATATTATGATCTATAGACGTTCAACTATCTACAGTTACAGTGTCAGATTGCTTTTGCTCGGGAAATTTAGCACCTACAGATTCTTGTCCGTTTGGTCGGTCGCTTGCTTGCTTGCTTGTTCGGTATATACAGGAAACGCTTTACCTCTCGGTGCACTCTACCTCAGCCAGACTGCACTTTATAGCAGGCGAGTGGGATACGACCGTAAATAATTGACAGAGCCATTAGTTCAGCCTGGTGTATGTATTTCTCCCTATATATGTGTGTGTGTGTGTGTGTCCATTTCTGGGTGTAAGAGTTACGGTGTCCATCGATGGAGTCTGTCCTATTACAGGAATCGATAAGCGTTCACCAATGTTCGCCATGTTATATAGTTGTGGCACGCAAAGGCGACGATTATATCCTCGATGTCGGTCTTCTGCACGAATTAACAAATTATATACCACTCTTTCATCTTGCACAGCTTTTATTATCATATTGATTAGGTAAAGAATCATAAATGGCTTTAAAACGCTTCCCTTGAATTGTCGAGTAGACAATGGATATAAAGATTCGACTCTAGTACACGATACTGAGAATAGCCTGAAGAGCAACGGGTGGTTGGATTGTCTGACAATACAGTGGAGCTAATACCTCCCTTTTGTTTACTATCGGATAACGGGAAATGGGAAAAAGTGCTACTGGAAAGCCTACTCAATGAAGTGGTGTGTAAAATGAACTCATTCAGGTGATCCAGATGAGTAGTTTTCGACCCACAAGCGTCTGGCTTTTGTCAATATTGCGATCAAATGTCTTGCTGCTAACCTTTCTTTCACGGTTCCTAAACTGTGTCCAACGATAACTGAATGTGTTTTAATTGTCTTGATTACAATTAAGTGATGACTTTTTTTTATAGTTGATTAATGATTAAAAGCACATTTAATGACACTGTTATAAAAAAAATGTATCATAAATCCAACTACGTCATTGCTCTTTTCCGCCTCAGTGGAATGTTCTGGAATTAACTGTTCAAAATAGTAGCTGATGATTACTTAATGTATTACAAGTACCTCTGCAGTTATTCATAAATTATTCGCATCCAAGTTCCTAGATGAAAGAAAAAAAGGGGCAGCTCGTTAATCAGTTAAATTTCGCCATCAACATCAAAAGTAGCAATCCTTGTAGGTACACAAACGGACAGTCCACTTCCCAACGAAGATGTGACATTTTCAATCAATTAAATTACCTCCAAAGGCAAACTTTAAGTTCCCAACAGAACTGATAGTCCAGAATTCAGCAGCTAATTAGACTGTAGTACAAATCCAAAGCAATCATTTACTCCATTCTGGCTCATCTCCATTAGTAAATTGCAAGCCACTATCCACTTACAAGATCTCATCTCGGTGTCATCATAGCCACCCGTCAAAGCCCACTGGCACGTCTTGTCGTCGTTACGTATACATCACATTCGCCTCCAATGAGAACTAGGCCGTGTGGCAAAAACTATTCGAATATCTTGAAGGCGGTTGAAGACTCTTTCCCGTTTATTCAGCACAAATATACGCTGAAGCGACCGTGACAAGCAACTCCTAGTCCTCGGACTTAATTATAAGTTGGTCATTTCGAAAGTACACCCTAAGTCCGCAGTCAGAATCCTCGTTATATGTTCATCTGTCATTCCACAAGAAACAGCGCAGAACCGAGTTTCTTCAGAGACTTAATGGAGTGTCTAAAGGAACAAAAAAAAAAAAAGTATGAACTGCGAATAACTTACGTTCTTCAAGACCATCCAACATAAAATGAGCATCCCTACTATAAAAAAAAAGACTCCCGAGATACTCTTACTGCCGATCCGACGTGACTAATTAAATTAAAAAATTGAATTACTTTTCCATGAGTTTTCAGTCTTAGCTATCATCTTTTGCTCTCAGTACCAACTTTATCTATCCACGTATATTTGCACTTTGCTGCGATAGAAGGAAAGGGAAATGAATCTACCTTAGGAAAATGATGCGACTATCGTAGCTCTTCTTGGTGTCGGTGTGTACATGACCGAAAGAACTTAAGACGAGACTGTACTCTATCGCCCTTGTTCGGTGGAAAAGTTAATATAACGAAGTGAAGCCTTATCAATGCTACCGCGTCCCTCCCACCGAAGAACGGCGTATATCCACCTTCCTGAAATATCTGGGAAAGCTGCGGAAGAGTGGAAGAAGCAAGAGAGAGAAGTTACGAAAGCACAAGCTGAGTACTGCGAAGCGGGTTGCAACTGCTATACCGGCACAGTGGAGTACTGCGAAGAGGGTGTATAAGCGGAGAAATGGAAAAAGGAAAAGGTTGCGCGGACGGTGTGTGTGCCGGGGGAATCTTTCCTTTACCAACATCCACGCCTTCTCCCTCTTCGATAGCACACCAGGCTTACTAACTGTTTTCCGTAATTAAGCTGGTGCGCTAACGAAGGTTGTACGCCGACCTCCCACATCGAACCCAGTGGAGAACCTGGGCCGGAGGTCGTGTGGCGCTTTGTATATATATATATAGCTGTGGATCGTTGAGGGCCAAGCTAACGTCATCAGGAATGCCTCTTGATCGTCGTATTTACTGACTTTCATGCTATAAAAGGCCAATGGCGAAACCGACGAAGCCATTGAGGTGAGCAAATACGAGTTAAGCTTTCGAAGATCGATGAAATATACAAGCTGATTAACCGGAGGTGATGCAACTTTTATTGAAAAAAAAAAAAAAATACATTATAACATGCTGCGAGGGAATTTCTTTTGGTTTATTCAGTTATGGTCAACGAGATAGTTATATATAAGCTCCTTACTGAAAACCGAACACTTAAACACCTTGTAACTTATAAGAAGTTGAACATAGTTTCCAATAGTAGCTCAGTTGGTTACTTTTTTGTGTACTTAATTAAGATATTTTTGCATTATAGTTTAAATCGGGTTGAATGAAAATGTTACTACTTTATAACAACACGTAACTGGATTTCTTATAGTTTTTTTTTTTTTTTTTTCATAAAATGCGAGTTAGTATTGAAAATTTGTGGGGAGGTCAGATCGAATTTAAGGATATTTTCTGAAAATAATAATACCAACTTATAACAATATTGTAAATAGAAAATAAGTTAAGGAAAGAAAATTGCCTCGACTTTGCAACGAATGCATAATCAAGGAAGTAAAAGTCATAAAGCAAACATTTGAAAAAATCCAAAGTAGGTTCTCCAATTTCACGTGTCAATTTTTTTATACACTCAAAATACATTTTGACAAATAAATATTTCCGGTTTAAAAACAACGGACTCTATAACATAATTTTCTTAAAATCTCCTTTTTCTCAAAGACATCCCCAATCCTCTCATTAAACTAACTATTTTCCTTCTATGTAATTTCTCGGTGCAATTCTCCTCAGACTATCAAGCTTCTTTTTCTCGTTTCTAAAATGGCAAAAAGGTTTAGGAAGAGTTTGATCGCACAGCAGGTCGTAAGATAAAAATTGCAGAGGAGAGCCGAAGAAAACGAGAGAGAAATCGTTGTGCGAGAGTGAGAGAGAGAGAGAGAGAGGGAGGGAGAGAAAAGTGTGCTGGCGAAGTCGTGGCAAAGGCATCCGCAGGATGTTGCTATAAGCAACCGCGAGGCAGTAGCGCAACCAACCATCAGAGCAGCAGCCCAGGGGATACTACAGCATGTCCGGAAGCAAACCTCACACACCCGGAACCATTCCCCCCCCCCCCCCCCCCTACACCAAGCATCCCTCCCACGTTCATCCTTCGCCATCTACCGAGAGTGGCATACCTCGCTTTTTATTTATTCATTTTTATTTACCCAACAGATACGATCCGTAGTGGTTTTACGAGAGGAATGGCGAGCCAGCTATGCTCTCTCTGCCTGATGCTTCTATATACAGTATACATACTATATACATATGAGAAAAGGATGGAAAGGGTGGAAACGCGGATCGGCCTCGTGCCATTCGAGCTGCTGTGTGGTGTACACCCCCTCCCCCACCCCACCCCACCGCCACCTTGCTTCTGGTCCACGCCATATGAGATTTTTATTGTTTGCTTTCTCCGCGGTGACCCGAAGCCTCTGCGAACCCGCGCTGTGATGCCGAGTATACACCTCTCTATCTCCGCAAACGAATAAGGTTTATTCGTCGATATATAACACTGTATATGTATATATATATGCATATATATAAACTCTTTTTTCCAATAAATTTTACGATTCTCAAGGTTTTTGCATAAAGTACACGTTGAGCTACCAATTTTTATCACCCACATTGCGTCGAAATATTTTGAAAATATATTGCGAAATTTTTTATTTAAAATATGGCAATATTTTTGATAAAGGCAATATATCTGAATAAAGCTGTCGATAATATTATTGGAATTAAATTATGTCCTTCGCAGACACAATTTAATTTCCATAATTTTTTATGTCTTCCGGAATATTTTCCAAAATTGAACATTACCTTGACGATAAACTGATTTTTTTTTTTTTTTTGGTAATAAAAAATGAAATAAAATATTTTACGATTGTAGAAAGTTAGATTAAAGAGATAGATCTTGTTATAAATTATCATTTTCAGTAACATGTGTGTTTGATTAACTTTTAAAGAGATATTCAGCACTATTTTACATTCACCATTCAATGTAATCCTTATTTTCTCCAATGAAATGCAATTTTCATATTCTGAGCTCCGCACGAAGTAGTACGAGTCAGCGTTACAAACGACGAGCACGTGTGATCGTAAAAAGAAGTCAAACATTTGTCTGCAGAAGTGATCCGAATCTAATATTGACGCGAATTATAAAATCTTACATAATCGATTGTCGAGTATACTATAAAAAATAATGTTTCTTTTTGGCTTTTCTAAAAGTGTAGAATTAATTAAAAAATTATTTGAATAAAAATAAAAGAGTAATTTTACTGATTGCTTAATTTAGCTTCTAAAAAAATTGTAAAAATATGTCCCATCTTTTAATGGCGTAAACTAAGTTACTTTTGTGTAACTTTGCTTGTTATACAGCTTTGAAACTTTAAGCAAGAATCGATAAATTCGGCTTTACCTGCTTTAGTATTAGTTTCCTTTTGAAAATGTGTCCGAACAATTTTTTAAAGTCACAACTCAATAATTCTTGGTTCACTTAATTATTTTTGTAGTTTCATTAATTTTTTCCACCAATTTAATAGTTCAATATCGAAAATTAAAAAATACTACTGAAGTTTTTTTAAACCTACTATCTCACTGTACAATCTTTATTTATAGGGAAGCAAAAGTTTAGCCACAGCAAACGAGTATTACTGACCTCTTAAGGGCTCGCAGATTTTCTGAACTATAAACATAGACTGGTACCAGTTTTATACTTGAGCCTCGAACAGCGCCTCAACGTCGATGAGCGCCCAACTGTTTGAGTTTCAATTTGTGCTTAATAAATGCGTTTGATTAATATTCATTGATATGCAAAACGTGCCTGGAAAACGGCAGCTCTACGAAACCACTTCAGTCTACATACATATATACATAGATCGAACATGTATGTCTTCGTATATATTTGTACGCGTCTGGATTCGTGGATTTGTTGGTAGTAGTGTAAAATATATATATGTATATTTGTGATATTAATGCATGCATTAACGAAGAGTGGCGTGGCTCTGAAACGAGAATTCAGAACTAACGTAAATTTAAATGTCATAAAAGTAGTGATAGCGAGGTACAAAAAAGAAAAAAACTTTAAATCATAATTGCATTAAAAATCGTCGAATTTGATTTGTAAATCTTGAGGCACATTTTCCTCGCCACGGGTGCGTCACTGAAAAACAAAGAAATCTGACTTCACAGACAGATTTATAATTTACATTTCATGAATTAAACTCTCCATGAGAATTTAAAAAAAAACCCCTTTTAATGAGATTAAAAATTATTTTATAAAGTAATATTTACTGAAGTTAAGAAGAGATTTGAAAGAAAGAAGGAAGATTTTCTGTGAATAAAATAAATGATTAATTTTATGTTGGTGTAAGAAATTTCACTGAGTATTTAATTTTGAATGCAAATTATGAATCAAATTATCCATGAAAAAATGGAAAATAATTTTCTTTCATTATTCGTAAAACGACAAAAACAAAATTGTTCGCTAAAGTTGAGGTGGGAAATTTTGCACTGTCTAGATACTACGACAAATTGTCTCGTATTTTTTTAATTGTCGAAACTTTTAATGTTGGAAATGTATCGAAGCAATTGCAGAGAAATTAAAGCAATCGTAGTAGTACACTAAATAAAATTGCATATACTACAGTTTGAAGCACTGTTGCGGGGTTGCATTGAATAGGCACGTATATATTATAGATATATATATATATATATATATATACAGCTTGAGAGAGTTTCCACAAGCTCGTAGATAAACATCTCGAAGCACACTCAGAGTTCACCGCTCCACAGTGTTTGCAGGGTTGTAGATCGAAAAACCATCGTAGCTGATGGTTTGAGAGCAGCTCGGATGGAAGGAAAATAAAAAGGAGAGAAAAAAAAGAAAAAGAAGGACCAATGCAATTACTCTCGACTCAACTTGTTCATGAAGTGAAAGAACTATCTGTCTAAGTCTTGTGTATATGTGTGTGTGTGTGTGTTCATTTGTCATCCTTTTAACGCGTCCGATGGATAAGGCCATGGTAATTTCGCGTTGAGTATGTCCGTTGAATAATTCCGTGCTTACGAGTACGTGAGCGGAAAGCCAGAGACGAATATCGCTGCTCGACTATACAAGCATGTATATCGTATACAGCCTTCTGCGCACGATTCTCGCTCTTTCTCTCTCTCTTTCTCTCTCTCTCTCTCTCTCGGTCTCCATATTCTCGTAGAGGCAAAGAGAGAGGATCTCGGACAACCCCAACCCTCCAGAGTCAGTTATAGTATGGTGTATGCACGCAATTATTCCAAACGTGGCCCCTAACTTTCCTGAATTACAAACACAACGTTGAGGAAGTTACAGAAATTAAGTGCTGGATAATACAAAAATTACAAATATTAATGATTCTTTGTTTTTGATTAATTTTTTTTTTCTGCAGTATAACTGAGAAAAATGTTTGTTATAGCAATTCAGAATATTGTGAGAATATATGGAGATAGTATATTGTGTTGATTTGAATACATTTTTTTCTGTCCATTTCTAGTTTTATTGAAAAATTACATAAATCATGTGTTGAGAATTGTTTATTTTCATTATTTTCATTTCATTATTATATCTTTACTTCATATTACTTACTTCAAATTAACAGAAATAATTCTGTTAATTTTACACATTTTTCTTTCTGCACATTGAACGCATTTACTAACTTAACATATAAAATTGTGTCAATTTGATACATTTTTTTTTGTTACTCTTCAAATTGAACGGGGAAATCCGTAATTCACACAATACATCTGTCAAACTAAGGCAACAAATTTGTTACATTGAAATCTGGTACATCGATTTTACACAATTTTTTATCTGTGTATATATATAGTAACAAATGTATGTGGAAAATAGTAAAGTCTCCCATACATTTTTTTGGGTGTAAGAGTGAGAATATTTACTTTTACTACTTGAATCCATCTTCACTACCTTGTCGATTTATTAATTTTTGTTTGGTCTTAAATTCTACGCATTCGTTAAAACTTGAATACAAAATAAAAAAATTACATCAATTTTTGTTAAAACACATTGATTTAAAAAGCTGTAGGTTTTGTTCAGTGAAGGTTTTCGTTCAAAGACGATACGAGAGTTTGTAAATATGACATAAGTTGAAAAAAAAAAAGTAATCGTATGGACAATTACTAAACATTAGTATTAAAGCTTAATTTTGTTATTAAATATCATTGTTAACAACATTTAATTAACTTGTAAAATGTTTATCAAACGTATTTTAAATTGAAAACTTCTTGTATTCTTCGATTTCCTAAACTGAACGCAACATTCAAAGTCTGAGTCTCGAACCAAGTAGTACGAGTAAACGTTACAAGCGGCGAGCACGTGTGCTCGTAAAGAAAGGTACATTGACCTGCAAGTCGATAATTTGTACCAAACTGAACCTAATCTTGATCCAAGTCAAGAAATCATCCAAATCCACTGTCGAGTATTTAAACTATACGAAAAAGACTGTCGTTAACAGAAAAACTTAATAATCAAATACACTCAATTACTCACCGTTCAAATCCAACGACTCTTCCAACTCACTCTTCAAACACTGTCCCCTCAAAGCGGAAAATCTCCAAAACTATTAAACTTTCACCAAAAAATTGACTAATACCAACCCTGGCAAAAACATATAACCAACACTAAACAATTGTCATGTCGTACTATCAATCACTCTACAAATCTTCCAACAGAAAAAAAAACTGTTTGAAATCCCCTAAACCATCATGTCCACTGATGTATTTTTTGTTTAGTTGCTTCAACTGATGTCTTCGAAGATGCACCGTGCAGTACTGAACCTTTGCTGCATGAACATTAATAATAAGAATAATAATATTAATGTTGATAATGACAAGTGTATTCAGTCCGCGCGAAGAAAAAGACCCTTGTCAATGTCACTTTTTTGGAGTCTCCTTTATTAGTCACTATACGAAATGGCAGTACAACAAACTACAACGAGTGAGAGAGACGTGAAACTTTCAACGGTGGTGCACGCGTAACTGTTGAACGCGGTGTTAGAAACGCTCGTTCCGTCCTCAGAGAGGAACGACGACTGGACCAGCGTAGAAGAGCGTGCGCCGGTAACGGCTCCGGCCGCGGCAAGTTTCGCTCCGACGCAGAAACGCTAGGCGAGAGAGATGAGGGAGAGAGAGAGAGAGAGAAGAGGAGAGACTAGCCGACGTTCTCTCTTTAGGAGCTGAAGAGCGGTAGTAGCAGGAGCATCGTCCACCTCCGCTAGTCCGTTCGGCGACCCACCCCGATCCTGGCGTTGCTGCTAGCGCTGGAGTTGCTAGTGCGGCGCTCTCTCACCCTCACACCGGCACCTCCGCCATTCTCGCCGGTCGTCGCTGCCGCCAACCTCCTACCACCGACTACTATCGATCCCAGCCACCCACCACGTCGAGAGAGGACCGAGTTGGAAGGCAAGCAACGGGAGGCGATGCTGGTGCGCTACTCCAGAGGACGAGGCCGACGCTGAGGATGGGATGCGGAGAACGGCGTTTCATTTGCTTCAGCAGCCAAGCCGATTTTGACTACGGAGTCAGGAGAGGAAAGAGTGAGGGAGAACGGACTCCTTACTGCGTTCAGGAGAGATGAAGGACCGTAGGTTCTCGAAATAGGATAGTTCGGATGCCAAAGAGCGAAGGCAATGAAGGAATGAGCTACCAAGGGTGAGAGTGAAGAGGAACTGGATAGACAAGAAGAAGAGGAAAGTATGAGATGGACTGAGGTGCTAGTTTCGTAGGAATGCCAGGGTAGATGGAAAGGGGAAGGGAAAAAATGAAGGGAAAGGTATGATACGCGAGGACAATGTCTCCGTAATTGAGGCATTCGGCAGAGTCTTGTTTGAAATGCTTCGTGGGATTTGAGGAAAGGTTTATAAGATTTTGTTTTGTCCTTGTGATGTTAGAGGTTCTTAATAGCATCTAGTTTTAATTACGGATGCCAGAGAGTGAAGGCAATAAAGGAATGAACTTTCGAGGGAAAGAGTGAAGAGGTACTGGATAGATAAGAAGAAAAAGAAGAAGAAAGTATAAGATGGTGAACTGAAGTGCTCGTTTTGTAGGAATGCTACGGTATATGGAAAAGGGAGGGAAAAAAAATGAAGGGTAAAGTATGATAGGCGAGGACAATGTCTTCGTAATTGAGACATTTGGAAGAGTCTTGTTTGAAGCGCGTAATGGGAATTGAGAAAAGGTTTATAAGTTGTCCTTTGTGATGTTGGAGGTTCTCAATAGTATCCTCCATCAATTGACTGAAAATGCCTTATCGGAATACTGATCTGACTGTTGGGTTAATAATCGGCTCTATAGCAAAAAACTCTTGTGTTCGTAGACGGTAGAAACTTTATGAGTAAAAACAACAAAAAAATGAAGGAGCTCATTGAAAGGCATCGCAAATAATATGAGGTTAAAGCGAATTTGAGTACTGAATGACAGCGTAACACGGAGTAACGTACAAAGGGATAAAGGTGAAGGCGCAGTTTCTAGAAGTAGAAATTGTTTGGATGCCAAAGAGTGAAGGCAATGAAGGAATGTCTTTCCGAAGGTACGAGTGAGAAGGAGCGTGTTAATCGACAAAGATAAGAGGAAGAAAGTATGAGACGGTCGGCCGAAATGCTAGCCTCGTTGGAATGTCAGGATAGATGGAAAGGGGGTGGACAAAAAATGAAGGAAAGGTATGCGATGAGAGTATAATTTTCCTGTAATTGAGGTATTTAGCAAAGTCTCGACTGAGACATTTCTTAAAAGGATTATAATAGGTTTTTAATTTTTAATTGTCTTCTAACGATATAACACGTCCCCAATATAATCATCTATGGTTCTACTGAAAAGGCCCCCATGCTTATTTGGTTCAATAGCAAAGAAACCTGTATTTGTATCCTGTAGGAAAATAGTTTTTTCAGTGCAAACAAAAAATCAAAGACCTTATTGAAAAGACATCGTCAATTATATTCACCCAAGCAGATTTTACTACAAAGCAAAAAGGAAAGTGCAGGTCGATTTATGGAAGTGAAGAAACTTAGAATAGGATAGTTCAGACACAAACGTATTGAGGCAACTGAGGGGCGTTGATTCGCAGAGGGCGACGGTGAACAGGATAACCGACGACGGTAACAAAAAGAGGGAATGAGGTTCCCCCTGGACCAGTAGCCTATAGAATGGAGTGAATGACAGGGTGGTGCGCGCGCGAGAGAAAGACGAGAGAGAGAGAGAAAAGAGAGGGAAAAAATAAGTGTGAGGTAGAAATAGGAGAGAAGAAAGGGTGAGATTGGTATGAGGCGGAGAGTGAAGTCGAACAGCGCTTGCTATATGAAGGAAGACGACGTGCAGGAGCTGAGTGTGTAACGAGGGTTCGATAGGCGTACTGGGACCGATCGGTTCACAAAAAAAAAAGGGCCTACTGAAACGAGTTTTATCACGGTCTTATCGACGTCGACGAGACGAGAGGACAAGTGAGGAAAAGGAGAATAGTCCACGGGAAAAGAAGAGTGAGAAGGAAACATATTCTCATTGGCTAGCTATGATCATATACGTGGAAATCATGCATTTCAGATTCCTTCTTTTTTTTTTTTTTTTTTTTTTTTCATCTTTTCCTTCATTCAGTTCGCACCGACAATCCAATGTAGTTTCCAGAAAGAGAACTTCCATCTCTCGGATAACATTGGATAACATTGGTATTAGGTAGCGGAAAGGGAGACTCCTTGCTCTCCACATGAACGCCTCAAGAAGATCAGAAGCATATTGAAGGATGGCGATGGGGTCGCTACGCTGATGGTTTAATAAATCTACTGATTGGAATGTCGGGAAATTGGAAATCTTTGTGCATTACGAGATAAAAGGACTTTTTCTGATTCAAGTTGAGCACAAAGGCTCGCGTCGTTAATGAGTTCGAAGTTGTTGATAACATGAATGTTTTTCGTCATTAGAAATATCTACTTTTGCCCTCCTTTCGAACCATTTGTTCTTTATTGTATTCATGGGAAAAAAACCTCCCATTGCCTTCATGAATCTCTACATTTATTTTTTTTTTAAATGTCATAGCTGTTAATAACACTTTAATCACATTCTACATTTTCACTTTCAGAAAATGAATCGTTTTTTCTTAGCCTACTCATGATAATACTTGTATTTTCCATATTATCAAACTTGAATGGAATTGTCTTTGGAATGCTATACAGGGATTGAAAGTTCGAGGATCCCGTAAATGAGGAATTGAATTAGAAGGCAGGAGTGGTGGGTTATCGTAAGCAGGGAGATAGAGTAAGACGCAGGGATGAACAGACTAAAGTGTAGACAGACGTTATATACAGAAGTTCTCGCGCTTATACCTTCGTCGAAAGTTCGACGAAGATCCCGAAATCGATTGGACCCACGACGCTGTGGGTAAGTCGCGTATGCTGAATCTCAACGGAATTGGGAAGAGATTCTCGCGGGACGCTCGAGCTCACTAGGTATTTTGGAGTTACTCTCGGCATCTAGGCGAAACTTGTCGTCTTAGTACACGCAAGATCTCTGCACATGGCACATGATATTCCTTATCCCATCTAAAGTTACGTGAATGGAGAGACGTCGTTAACGGTCCGATCAAATATCGCGTGGAGCTTAACAAAATAATTTCCACGAAGTTCAAGATAAAATTAAATAATGCAAGTGCGGGAGAAACAGCTGCTTTTTTTTTTATATACGTACTTTATCCGACCGTGTTCAGATTACAGGAAAAAGCACAATGTCTTCATCTGCAGAATTTTTCAGCTGAAGCATTGAGAGACAAACCTGGATACCTCTAAATGGCAGGTTAAAAAAAAAATCAACTGTGGTTTCCATGTTAATTATTTGGTAGTTTCTGCTGCTATAAAAATCTATGAAAACCTATGACAATTACAATCATTAATCCTACCTATAAAAATATGGTCTAATCGTCTAACAATTTATTCTGAATTTTAATTAGTCAGAAATTAATTTCTCTGTGGGAGAAAATGGCGTTGTCCTTTGGCCCTAAAATTTAACTACTTCGGAGAAAATACGGAGTATGGGTTATTGACCGAGGTGCGTCATTGTGCCTTAAGGTTTTTAAGTATACGACATAGCCATATAAGTTTCTTTTCTCTTTCGTTTCAAGCATTAACTGCACAGACTGCTGGCTTCGTAAATTCGTTTTATATGGCCCCGAGATGAACTCATCGATAAAACGTAGAGAGAAAACGGTCTCAGTGGGTTGGGGAAGGTGGAATAGACGAAGATGCAAGAGTATTTGTTAGAGCAGACGAACATGAACGTCAGCGTGGGAAGCCGACCAGTTGCTTGCCGGAGACCTCGCCAGCATCACGAACTTTTCCTTCTCTCTGCTTTTCTGTGCTTCTTCCTCTCATCTCTCTCTCTCTCTCTCTCTCTCTCTCTCTCTATCTACCCCTCTGCCCCGCTGAATAAAAGGTTGCTGAGCGTGACGCTTGCTACTTGTACCAATCGCTATACTACTGTGCGGTTCACTCGTCCATCGTCCATCGAGCGTAAAGTACGCGTAAAGCTTTCTTTATCTTTGCCTCGAGGATACACAACAACGAATCCAGTGGTCGATGAACACTGGCTCTTGTATATGGGTTTACAGCGTAAGATAAGATTTTGTAGCGTTCGCTCGGAAAATGGAACGTTATTTCAACGAAACCAACTGAATTGTCGATTCCCAGCACGCTGTTACAACGATAAGAAGCTGAAAAGCCGATGAAGCAAGATACTACAATGGCTATCATATTTATCAGTATTAATGAGGTCAGATACTGAAGTGGACTCACTGATTGGGTTTGTAGAAATTGGAATACCTGTTCTCAGGAAAGAGATTTAATGGTTTATCTTAATCCGGTGGATACAAACCGTCGGATAAATGATTAATTAAAGCAACGATTTCTTTTTTCTTCGGCAGTTGCTTCAGCAGACATTTTTAAGGCGAGCGAAAATGTTGTACTCAATGAACATTTTTTACTCACTTGTGCTTAGCTGTCTGTCTGTGTTAACTGAAAACTAACTATAACTTTTGAAAGAGACTTCGACCTCTAATTAGGTTAGCTGCTAACCTAATTTATCATGTTTTCGGCAAACCGCAACATTTTCGACAAAAATTCGACAGAACATTTTTTTTGTCAAGGATCATATCTCCGCATTTTTACATACTTCGTATGTAACAAGAATGGAAGAAGGCAAAACCTCCCTGGTCGTATTAGGGTTGATTCTTTTTTTTATTACGCAGATCCCATCGATCACCCATTCGTATAGCTGAAACTCTACTAATTCCAGGTCGCACTCCCCTCGCTCAAATTTTCGGGTATAAAACTCGAGTTTTACGGTATATCCCGAAGTTCGTAGCCCAGCAACACACTCGGGAACATAGATAAAACGAAGCGATGCTGGGATTGTCGAGAGACAGAAAAGATGGTCGAGGTAAAAAAAAATTTCTTTTTTTTTTTTTTTTCTGGCCCCTTGAGTCGAACAACCGAAATCGCAAACTTTGTGAAGGCTACTAGGAGAGAAAAAAATTTGAACATACCCTCATATTACTTGACCTCAGCAACGTGTTCGTGACTTTTTCTCCCATGTTTGTATAAAACACGCAGAGAAAAAAGCTCCAAGTGCAGGAGAAGTTATCGGGTACGGTTCATAAATCATTCGCGATGAGAGGAGATGCGGCCGATGCGAAACCGACATAATAAACTCATTCGCTATCCCGAGGGTACGGCTTAATACGGCTTAATACGAAAATGCTTCACATTCCGGCTATACATAAGCTGCCAGCGTAAATTGCACTGGACCGTGGAGAGCTTTCACTCCTCGTAATATTTGATGAAATGTTTTTTTTTTACTTATTGAGGCCAGCCTGCTCGCATGGAAATGAAAGCTTTGAAAAAAAAAAAAAAAAACACTGGGACTTCTCAAAAAGTTATGAGCATTGAACAAAATGGTTTCGAATAACGACGAAAATTATCGACCTAATAAATTTGACTGTTTATTTTTTATTCGAAGAAAATTTGTATACGATCCTCAGTTTGATAAAGATCTGTCGAGTAAATTTTTTTTTTCGAATCAATATGAATTAATTTAAATTCTGACGTTTTTTTTTCGAATGTTCGGAATTTTGTGAATGCTAAGAAACGATGTAGCGAATATCGAAAAAGTTTCCTTTTCATTTTTCGCAAATGTAATAAATTCATAAAATGCACAAATTTCTGTTCATAAACAATTATGACTTTAACCTATCACAGTCGCTTGTTAACTTGATTAATCAATTTTACATTCATGCAGGTCATAAATTTGTACAATTAGCGGAAAAGTTGATGAAAAATAATTTTCGTGTTTTAATTATTTTTTACTAATTGAAAACGTCGCAAATTTGTAAAATTCTCGTTAAAATAAGTTGAATAATTGTACGTTAAATAATCAACAAATATCGACATGGAGATCTCGAAATATAAGTAAGAGCAAACGACAAATATATTCGATTACAGATAATTGAGACTAGGGGATGATAATTGAACGATCGATCGGTGAAACTGGAGCTAATGACTTTTGCCTCGTGTCTCCCAATAAAAATGTAACCACGTGGAATTAATTAAGCAGGATAGAAACCCATATTAAATATATAAATACTCTTTGAGGTATTTACTAAAATATCTGGTATTACAACATCTCGAATTACGTGTTACTCAAGATATTTGCAAATAAATTTATAAAATATATGAAGACACTGAATAGTTTATTTATTTTTTCACAAAATGTGCAAAAGAGAAAGATAACAAACCAAATAAAAAGTTGACTGCCTTATTGCGGTGTAAATAATTTGTCGAGTGTTCTGGATTGCAGAATATACATTTGCCAATTTCTGTGCACATTTATCAATTTTATTTAATTTTTTTCGTCGATACTTCGAAAACGTAAACACGTGGAATTAATTAAGTAGGACATCAGTGTTACATATAACGAAATATTTACTCAAATATCTCATATTATATTGTAGATATCTGCGTTGCGTGTTACTCAAGATATTTGCAAAGAAATTTATAAAATGTATGAATAATATTAAGACCCCGAGACTTAGTTACATTCTGCTGAGCGTATTATACACGGCAATGAAATATCTCTTAATTAATCCGCGTTGCAAGCAACGAAAGAACGGAGTGCGAGGAGGGGCAGAGGCAAGGACGGAAGAGGTAGGAGTCTGAGAAAGGGATGGCGCAGAGGCAGTGGCGAGAATTAACAAAGCGTAAACGCGAGAAAAAGAGGCAGGCGAGTGAACTGAAGAGTAAGAGAGAACAGAAAAGAAAAAAAGAAGAAGAATAAAAAAAATGAAAGGAAAAGAAAAACCAAGAGAGTCGAGGTGAACTTGTTTCACGTAGACGTTCCTATGCAACTCTCTTTTTCACCAAGAACTCACTTCGTCTTTTAATGATTTTCGTTTCACTGAATTATCAATGAGCCGAAAATAATGAAAAACGTGCGCGGCTCATTAGGAACTTGGTACAATCAATCAGCTTTGGAAAGTTTGAGATTATTTCTTATTTCTATACAAAAAAGAAAGTTCAAACAAGATTTTTTTTTTTTTTTTATACAATAGAGGTACCGTTGTATACATTTTTGACATAGTAGCTGAATAGAGAATAAAAGAAACTCGTCACAATGCTAAAGTAAGAAGAAAAAAAAGGTGGATGTTAGATGGAATTTTTTTAATTCTATAGAATTGTGGATTAATTAATGAAATCCTTATTTTCTTTTACGAAAGTTACACTTATTGGAGCGATGTCGATTAGGGTGGTATGATAAAAGTAGTTCTTTTTTCATCTGGTCTTGAATGTCTTCGTTTTGAAGAAATAAAAAGTTGGATATTTTGTTAAATTTAAAAAAGTGTTAAGATCGTTCCCTAAACATCTATTTTACCTTTCTTTCATCGTAATGAAAAATAAATAATTTAGTAGCCTTATTTTGAAGAAAAAAAAACCTACAATTTTTTCAGATTGAAAAAAAAATTGTAAAATAAATTTTTAGGTTAAATTAAAATTTTTAAGTTAAGTTTTTTGATTCAAGTTTGCTTCATAATTAAACTTTTAAAAAACGCATCTGCTTAAATTAGAAATAATTCTAAGATGCTTCCTCCTGTCAAATAGAGGTTGATAAAGAAAAAGAGAAAATAAATGTTCAGAGTCACATTGTACACTTTTGGAGTCCGAGGTATTATCATTATTATCTCGAATAATATTTTACGATGCCATAAACGTTTATATCTTTATATCTTAAACGCGTCAGCACGGATATCTCGGTTGGACATAATTATGGCAATACTCCAGTGTACAAGCCGAAGTTGGTTCGAGAGACGTTCACGTTCTATAACGGGAGCTTTCGGACGTGGCTCAGAGGGTGGTCTATCGCTTCACGCAGTTCTCTCGTGACTAAGCCTACCCTCTCATGACGGCCTCCCGTGACCACTTTCCTTCCATTGACGGGCTCTGATCCTTCTCAGACACCCACGTCGACGTAGGCATTACCACGACATCCATCCGCTCTTCTAACTGTGTCAGCCTGTCGACAGTTGGACTCGCTAGCTTCCTCCAATTCGTTACAGAGAGGCTCAAAAATCCATTTGGAACTGAAAGACTTATGTGAACGAAAAGAAATTCGAAGAATATCACTCATGAAATATTAATAACTCAATAGGGTAGGCGCAATATAAAAATAGGACATGTTTTTATTTTTCCACCCGTAATCCTAAAATTTTGCTACCATTTGGATAAATGAAAAGAAAAATTATATTTTTATAATGAGTAATTTTATCATTTTTATACTTTTTATGGATTGGCTGATAGTAAATAAGTAAAAAATAATTTTATAAAAATAAGTACATTTTTTAAGTGATAAATCAAAGTTTGTAGTTTATCGAATTTTCTATTATTTTTTACACTTTAAAAGTGTAAAAAATTTTTTTTTCTACAATTCTGTCTTCGTCGCTAACTCGTAATTAAATTTTTTAAAAGTCTAACATAACATTATTATACACTGTGCTTTCCAGCGGATTAACAATACAAAATGTGCCAGTTAAATTTCGTTCCAGTTCACGAGTCACAGAAAAACTTGTAATTAGCAAATTATCGGATATGCCAATCAATACACAGCGGAGACAGAACACAGTGTTTTTCTGCCGCATGCGCGCAGTAAACAAGTTATTTGCAAAAACGGAAATATACGTTCGGTTAAAAATAATTTTGGTAAATGATAAAATCATTTGTTACGTTAATTACAAGTAATTCTATTAATCATAACATTGGAAAACTATTGAATTAACAAAAAAAATGTAGAATTGTCAATTTCAATGATTGAAACATTTTGCACACACCACATAACATATTTTTCGTGGTAACAAAAAAAATATTGTAACATTCACAAAAAACCAGGAATGCCAAAATTTTGATGTTATAAATTTTTATAATAATATTCTAAACTGTAATAACAATTTTTTTTTATTTCATAATATATTCATTGTTAAAGAAAAAAAAAATCTTAAATAAAAATATTTTCTTCTATCGCTTTTAATACTTCTGTTTTAATTTAACAAAAAAAAGTTGTCCACAGAAAGTTTCTATAAAATACACGCAAATGTTATATTCGCTTTTACTGTGTATTTCTGATTATCAGCTAAAAAGATTTTTCTTCATACAGCTGAAAAAAAACACACACACACATATCCTATTTATTTCTCAACTGTCGATTGCTCATCGACTGAAAGTTATATAACAGCTTTTTGGAAGAAATTTGAAAATCCGTTGGTGACATATTTCGGTAATACAAATATTAAGTGTTGAAAGGATATATAATACTGGTCTGAATGTTTGCTTTACGCTTCGGGTTACATATAGATGCATTAATGCCGAGCGCCAGTAGTCGCAGCAGTGCTTGCACAGCCAGCGAGTGAGTAAGAGAGACCGAGACAGAAAGAGGTAGAGAGAGAGAGAGATGCATCGCGACGTTTCCACCTAATGAAAACAGACCGATAGAGTGTGTATGTGCACTGTGTCTGCCGCGGGACACGCCAGATACGATAGGCTGTCGTGTATATCACGAGAGAAGCATATTCCGCACGAACCTAATGCTAGTGGCCTCCACAGCCCGACCGCCAACTCCTGCCACTTTTTAATTAATCGAGGATCGTATTCAGCATCGCTTACAATTTACTTTAACATCCCGCCACACACCGGTCAACTCTCTCTCGTACACTTCACAGCTTTCCATTTTTTTTTTTTGTCAAACCTGTTCGGTTTTGCTACGTGGCACCAATAAAAAACAAATAAATTAATACCTTTTCCGAATGATGAAAATGTATTTGATATAAATTGGTGTACGATTGAAGTGTTCAGTAGCACGAAAATTTAAAGAATATTATGGAAAAATATTCAACTAATGCTATTAACATCGTGGAACTAAAAATTTAAATTTCAAAATTTAAGATTAATCATTTAATTAGTGAATTTAATAGCATTCTGGAAACAATAAGTCATGCTTTTTAATTAATTATAACATCAGTGCTCGCTATAAATAAAACAAAATTTTAGAACACTACAAAACGTTATGTTTAGCTTGAATGAAATTATCTACTGCAGTAGACAATAAATTAGATAAGTAATACATAAAATTAATGATAAATTGAATTCAGCAGATAAATTTAATTATTTACTATAGTATATATTATACTAAAAAACGTGATGGAGTTACATTTTTTTATTTCACTGATAAATTTAGAATAAAAAAATATTTTGTAACTGATGCGTGGATAAAAAATATATAGTACAGATGTATTTTAAATGGAATTTGAAAAAAAAAAAAAAAAAAATCGTTTTGGATGAAACTCGTCTGTCAGAAATTTTTGTGGTCGCTTATTACACATGAAAAATAAAAAAAGGAATATCGTATCCAATATGGCAAATCAAAATGTAAAATTGATTTGATTTCCATGTAGTCCCTTTTATTGAATCTGCTATTTTTCTTGTATTATTTTTGAAGGAACGACTAGATTTAATTAATTTCATAAATATTCAGTTATTTTTTCTGGTCATTCAGGCCGATTTTTTTTATCGACAAAATAAAAACGTTTTTTTTAGGTCTCGTAAAAAATGACCACAAAATAAAAAACGTCTGATTTGTTTATTTCACAACTCACAAATTTTGATATCCTAAATTTGACAACGAACCTGCTAAAAATTTGATAAAAGTCAGGGAGTCAGCTTTTCAAAAATAAAATTCTTATCACGTCAATTGAGTGAGAGTCGACGCACTCTTCACTCCGGTCTTTATTTTTTTTTTCTTATCATCTCCGCTTTCCGACATCAAGAGCTGAGGTTCCGATACGATACGATTACCAAGCAATTCAAGTGCACTTCTCCAGATACGCTCGAGCGATTCGATACCCACTCAATACTTACACACATACATAGTGTATACACAATTTGCTGGAAAGTCCGAGCCCTCTCCGAGAGTCCAACGAGAGAGAAACAAAAAGTTTTGTCAGCAAAGCCATCGAGAAGAGAAATTAAGGGTCTGGTTTTGTTACAAACGTCCCTAAAATCAACCCTCAAGCGCAAAGCACAGATCGGCTTATCTCACTCTTGAAGAAGACCGGTGTCCACTTTCCACCAGTGTATCGAACAAAAAAAAAAAGAAAAAAAAAGAAAAAGTCTCTTCGCTTATAACCGAACTAAGCTCGAATATCTCCTTTCTTCTTCGATAACAATCGCGATGAAATGTAGAAAGCACATATATATACCGAGGAGAAACGGAAGTAGAGTAAAGTTGCAAAACAAAGTGGACGAGAATTAAGTGGATAAATATAAAGATAGTCGGATTGTGAGAAAAGTGGAGAAAGTAGAATCGCGCTCGCGTGCTCCCAGAACGATGCCACATTCAGTAGAGTAAACCAGTATATTGTCAGACGTGACTCTGTGCAACGAGAAAGTCGAAGACCACATATGTAATTTATTTATTTTCTATTTATTTAAATTTCTTTATGAATTTTTAGTAAATTAATGATAAATGTTTTGCAACTATGTGTGTTCGACAAATTACCTTATTGATATTGTAACGATAATCGGTTGTTGATAAAGTAAATCTGAAGTACTGCTGTTTTTATAAATGTATATCTAAACTTTTCTATAGAACAGGATTAGCACTTTTTTTTTAAATGTAAAAACAATAAGCTTATGTTTTTCTCTTTCCATTTTGCTTTTTTCTATTTTTTGACATACCATCACATTTGATTAATAAATATGTAGATTTTTTTTCTTCTGATGGTGAAAGCTGGGAAACCCATTTTTTAGAAATAGAAAATAATTAAATTGTGAGTGACTTGCACGTAGCAATGTGATAATTGAGCAACACGTTTGTAATTCAACTGATGTTGGGAATAATAGTTATGTTTCATACCGAAATATCCATAAGCAAACATACGCAGTTTACTAGAATGGAAACGATTATTATTCAAATATCATCAATATTTACTCTGCAGCGTGATAAAATGATTTTGATCAAATAAATTATTTTTAGCGTGTTCCATTTAACCAAAAAGTTGATATTTTATGTCTAGGGCTCCAATCAAAAATTTAGGGACTTTTTTCCAGGGGACTTTTTTTCCGGGATTCCAGTGACTCAACATACCTTAGTTACTGCTGAGAGCAAGAGACAAAAGACGTTAGCAGTGACACATAAAATAAAAAAAAGTGATAAAAGCAGATATATAAGTACAGTCAAAAGTAAATTGATGTCCCGTCCATCGTTCGACAAACTCTTCCAGCCCGTTTGCTTAAACGTGTCGCGAGATTCGCAACGTCTCGAATATCGAAAATCCCATTAGCGCGCCGATCGTTGGTGCCGCACGAACGTCGTCGTGACGCTCTGCGATTCAAATGTAACGAGGCGGAATAGACTCGGTCCCACGTGATGCAAAAAAAAAACGCTGACTGTGTAGAATAAAACTAACTGGAAGGAAGAGAAATCGACTGGTTCGTCAATCGCAGTACTCGCTTTTCTGTGTGCAGCTAAAATGATTTCTAACACATAAATGGATCATCATTTCTCTGGTTCGTTTACACGTAAATTTCTCTGGACACTTGTTAAAAAAAAAAAAAAAAAAAAGCATTGGGCTCCGTCGTAGTATTGAAATTTTTTATTGCCATCATCCAAGAGAGAAAAAATTCTGAACACGAAAAAAAAGAATCACTAATTATTGTGCAGTGATAAACTTTTCTTTTTATTAATTTTTTTCATAATTATAAATAATAAACAATAATTACTCTAAGTAATATTTATTTCGACATTGAATGATAACATCTTGAACTCGTAATAATCATTCTGTAAAAGTATTTTTAATTCCTTTTCATTCGAATTTATTTCATAGTTACATTAACCAAGTAAAGATAAAATAAAAATATCCATATATAAAATTATGTAATATTATAAAATTATCAAATAAAATGAATAAACGGTACATTAAACACGTTAAACAAAGTTGTGTCTAATATAAAAGTACTTCGTTAGATATATAATTACCTTTTATTTATATATTAAACTAAAATTAAATTTACCAATAAAACTATATTACCTTTCCAACTTATTTTAACCACCAATGAAATTACTTTAAATTCAGTTACTTAATAGTAACTAGCACAACCACGATTATTCGAGTACATGATAAAATTCACTCCGTGAATTTTTATTTGCTTTCTTGACGAGCACGTGTCCGAGAGCGGCAATGAACATTAGTACTAGACTTCCACTCCACACATTGCATTCTACGTACGAGGGCAACGAGTCATGAGACCTGAACGTTTATCGGTACCCTCGACAAATACCATCGTATAATTAGCAACCCGTCGTTCATTTATATCGATCAATAAATATTCAACCTATAGCCTGGAGCTAGGTATCTCGATCACCCTCGGAACACCGTCAAAGAGTCGGAGAGAGAGAGAGAGAGGGAGATAGAGAGAGTGTGAGAGAAAATTCGCTCTCCCAGAACCATGAATCCCACCGCGCTGTTAGCTCGTTCCCGAGGAAATAAAGTGCTTGGCAATTTCCACTCTAGCCACGGATAACCCGAGGGGCACGTACCATCGCTGAATTACACGTTACAACCAGCCGAGCGGTGACAGCAGCATATAACGCCCTAACGCCACACGGAATATCCCGACTCGACTATACATCCATTGGTCCACACTCTTCTACACCGGAAGCCGGGGTCACTCGTATCAGGGGCAAGTAAATTCAAGTCTATTAAAGCTTATTTTGCCAATTTGAAAAAATAGTCATTACCTTTTTTTAACTACCACTATTCTTTCAATCTTATATTTTTTTCTCAGTTTTTAGGAAAAATAAGAAAATTCTTCGTTTTTTTTTTTTCAAACGAGAATTAGAAAAAATGTTATTGATAAAATTAACGGCTTTTTTTTTTAAATATCAAATGTAATAAATAAATAATAAATGTAATAATACTAGAAAAGTTTTAGAAAGATCTGCTTAAGGCTTTCTTTTAAAAAAGATTCACAAAATTCATCTTATTTTCATAGTTCTAGAACAGGCTCCGCGCCTTTAAAAAATCGGCCACCGCATCAGGCTTTCAGAGGCTACATTAATATAAGTAATGTACAACTTTCAGTGAAATTACCGGCTGTGAATTATTAAAATTAAAAAATTCCATGCAAAGAGCTGCTTCTTTCTTCAAGAAGTAACATTTTCTAATGGAAAAAAGATTTTCCAAGAAGCAACTACACAGCGTAAAAAAGTGAAACTTTTTTTTGTCCGAAAGCATAATTCTTTGCCCAGAATTTAAAACCTACTTTAAACATATTTGCTTGATTCTATCCAGAAATATTCGATTTTGTATTGACAACTGGAGCAACAGGCAAGTTGGTCCATATTTTAAAAACTAGCAAATTAATGTTTATCCCAGAAAACGCTGATTGCGCGAGGAATATAAGTTTTCAGATTGGTTAGCTTAGTTAACACACAAAATGGCATTCATTTCAATCCAATTTACTCAGCCAAATTTTGTTTCAAAAATTTGTAAACAAAAAGTGATACTATTGACCCCGGTCTCGTTCTACCAATCGTTATTCTATACACTATATTTATACATCCAAACGCGTTATACCTCTGACGCAGCACCGACATTGCCCATTATTTATTATGATATATATAACGAGTAAAAAAAAATCGATCGTTGACCGAGAGCTTTTCATTCCTGCTTCTTTCTCTCTCTCTCGCTCCCTCTCTCTCTCTCTCTCTCTCCCTCTCTGGTCGATGGAAAAACCGAAGCTAGCACTCAAGGGGCGCTCGGCAACGTGTTTTTCGTGTTCGCTGCACTAACCCGCTCTTGCGCGAACTCTCGACGCCGTCGACGCCGAGGCAGCTGCAACCTAGCTTGCAAAAAGCCCCCACATTGGAATGAAAGTTCTCCCGGTTCTCCAAGTGCAATAGAATTTTTTTTTTTTTTCCCTTTCACCTCCCTCGTATTCATCGGTCCGGACGTGTATGTGTGTACGTACGAGAATCGTAATTCGTAATTCAAATGCTAAAATTGCTGTACGTTGGTAACGAAATGTTTGAAACTTTTTCGGAATGCAACTTTTTTTGCAACTTGTTAGCTGCGAAGCAATGCAGCATCATCACAAATGATATACAGGTCGCTGGAAAAAGTAGGCAAATGATACAGCTACAGGTGACAAAAAAATTGAGAATTAGAAACCCGCACATTGGTTCTCTATATTTTTAGTCTGTAGTATACGCAGCTTCTTCTGCATTTTGGCTTCCTCCGGGACAGTTCATCCAAAGACATTTTTATCCGATGGCAATTGATTCACTAGTAATCAGACAATTATTCCAATATTCGACTAGTCCATTGGCGAAATGTTTCAATGATCGACTGGTCCAGAAGCGAATTGTTTCAATGACTGACTGAACCAATGGCGAACATCTTGAATGACCAACTGATCAAATGGTGAATTTTTTGAACATCCAATTCCCAATTATTCAAGTCCGACTGATCCAATGACGAAGTGTTTCAACTATGGGCTGATTTAATGTTCAACTACTCCAATGACCGACTGATCCAATAGCCATTTGTACTTGTTTTCATATAAACCGAAAAGTAACATGAATTTGGCTTTAGAATTTTGGACAGTTCAGTGTTGATTGCGTGATTAAATTTCCTACCATGTAACAGTACGAATAACTTTCAACGTTATTAATTAATTTTATTAGGTACATGTCGTTTTGGCATGAATCAAGTGGGGTTTATTTTGTCTCGTACTCATTTGTTTATTTTCTTATGCACCCGTTACACACGGTGATTCCCACAGTTCCCATAATAGAACATGTATTATTACAATCCAATTATATCAACACTAGTAGACTAAGTGATATATATTTAAAGTCCATAAAATACGCAATGCGACAATATATTGTATTAAATCATAAATAAATCATAAATACAACATTCACATGCAGAACTTGTGAACTGGAGGGTTTCAACGTTACTGTCGTCGTTGTCGTTCTCGTGGACAAGGTCTGTACCTCTTTTCTACACTTCTGTCCACAGCCTTTTCGATTCTCGTGCGAGCTACACTTTACGCTGGAAAACGAATGTTCCGATGGTCCATGTCGGGAAAAGGGGTAAGTGATGTGTGCCTCTGGGATTAAATCTATTTTTAAACGGGGAAGGAAAATGACCGAAGTAGAAACGCGCAAGAGAGACACAGAGAAAAGTCTGGTGTGTGAGATTGGAGTTAGGATGGCGAGACGGCGAGACGTGAACGAGATAGGAACAAAGATTGAAAGAGGTTAAACTCGAGGATTGCGGGGAGGATGCGAGAGAGGGTTGGAAAATCGTGAGGGTGTGAGAGAGAGAGAGACAGAGACAGAGCCCAAGCGGTTAAGGGAGAATTGTTAGAGAGCTCGCGGAGTGGAAGACTGTGAAATAACCTTGCCGTAAAATTAAGATAATGCCAAGAAATTGCCCAGTGGCGACTTCAACCGAGTTTTCAAGTTTTCCATTTTAAGTCCTCTCAGTCATAACCCTGTAGCATACTTACTCACCCACCGCTGCTCATAACTTGCAAGCGGAAGCTGCACCTGTAATATTAGTTATTTTACTCTCATCCACAGTCCATAGTACAATTTCAGTTAAAATACGCGGATCGTGCAAAGACAGTCTGTATTTCAACGAGAAAACCCGGTTTGTTACTTTTAGTTCTTTTTTTTTTCAGTTCTGCACTTTGGGCACTTAAGTAAAATTATCGTAAATTCCATTTTTAAAAAAAATTTTCGAAATTAATACGACGTATGATGGAATTGAACTTATGCACATCGAATGCACTCTAGTGCAGATTCGCATCGGAGTGCACTCGCGGGATTAATTCGCAAAAGCTATTTGATAGTATGGCTATGACGTTCTCGAAATAGAGCGTTGAGGAGGTTCGCCTATTAGTCGAAATCCAATTTAGTGTTTTCATTTCTGTAGAATCTAATACCCGAGGATCATAGAATTAACAAACTTTTATTACATTTTAAGAAGCAAAAATCCAACAAGCATATTGAGAATGTACTTTACAGCATAGATTTTTTCAGGGCGAAGTTAAATTTGACTGATAATCACTAGTTGTTCAGTAAGAGGATTATTTTGAATACTGGTTTGCAGAAAAAGATTATATAGTTATAAATAATTTAATAGAACCTCGGATGGAGAGATTAATAAAGACAAGATTTCATTTATGCGATAGAATTAGAAGAAAGGGATTGGTACCAAAGAGACGTGATTGCCGTTGTCGACACGGAAAGTGCTTTAATGTGAATATTATTCGAATTTTGCAAAAGTTATTAATTATTAATTTTTAATTTTAAATAACCACCTGTCAAAAGAGAGTAATCAAAAAGGTGGGGAAAATATTTTGCAATATAATTCCCGGAGTGAATCCACTTGATCAATGGATTCGGAGGCGATGGAAGACCTCTTCGCTCGCTGCTTATATTACGCTGTGGGGCGCGCGGGTGTATGCGAGAGCGCCTCGCACGCGGACGCCGCATAGCGGAGGCTGGTGTACTACGGTAGGCTGCTTGAAGGTTTTAATTCCGCGCCTCAGACTTGTTGTCACGTGCTCTATGAGCGCGCTATTATGTTAATAATATTTTATTATGAGTGCAAAATTATTAATAACATATAATCCAATTTATTTACATGCTTATTTCGAAGGGGAAAAACTACAAGTCCCACTTCTTGATATGTCGCAATATTTTTTACGTTATTAATATCTCAATGATACATACGTCATTTTAATGAAAAAAAAATTTAGAATCCAAAATTTCGGATATAGTAGAAAGTTCTTGCTTATATTTAAAAATCTGAAAAAATTCTACAACATCAGGTATAATATAATAACATTTTTAAGCATATACAGAAATGGGCCAAAACTTTTTTATTCCATTTCAGACGATTTTATCGGAATTTTCGTCTACAAATTTTTAATTTTTTTTTTTTTTTACTTAATGTTTTCTTAAATTATCGACACAAAATAAATATATAATTCTTTCACTACAAATATGCCTATTAATGTTCTCTCTTATGTATACATTTATTTGTATAGTCGTGTTTCTTCGAGTCTACATGATGAATGTTTAATAAGGAAACAAATTTGAAAGCAACAAGAGGCAAAGGGTGCTGTAGATAAATAGAAAGTGAGAGAAAGAGGAAGAAGTTAGTTGAAAACCGGATAGCAAAGGTACGAGATAATTTCCGGTAGTCGACGTTATACTTATACCCGCGTGTTCCGTTTTACAAGGGAAAAGTCTGTGCACTGGGCGCAGGCAATCCCCCCTTAGACCATGGCAAACAGTTTGAACCAAGTAATAGGAAGGAGAGACACCAGCCAAAAGTTGCTCAAAGATTTTAGTAGCGCAGACGAGAAGCTCTGTTTCGATATAAGCGCTGTCTTGGCTGCACCGTTCCATGAAGAGAGGAAAAGGGGGGAGAGAAAAGTTTTACTCTTGTCGTTCTGAATGTATATATATATATACATAGAGTAGATAGTGCAGCAAGGAAGCGCAACGTAACAACGAGAAGCTACTCAGCTGCTCTCCCGCATCGGGAACTCGTGAACACTCTACAGTAGAGTAACTTGCCACTCTCCTCTTTACACATTCAAAACACATTTGTAATATTCATAACGAGTGATTTTTTTTTCGTTGTGTTTTATAAATCTATACATTTATAAACAGTGTATTTTATAAATTGGGACAATCGGTCGTTGTGTCTCGCTCCACGTCAACACCACAAGTGATTTTTGCTTTGTATTTTATAGTATCCCGTAAATTTTATAAAATTTTTTTATGAATATATGAATTTATGAATAGCTTATTTTATAAATTGTGATAAACGGTCGCTGCAACACATTTCAACATCGACCAGCTGAACTCAAATTTTCGACGAATTATTAAGTAAAAATAAAAAAATAATTAAAAGTAGCCGTACATTAAAAAATGTAATTAGTTATTTTGTGTAAATGCTTGGATTTTTATTCACACGAAACACTATCAATTATTTGTGCTACATATAACATTCAGCAGCGGATCTATAATAACCAAGTACGTGCCTTACTGCCTTAATTAATTTTTTATTCATATTTTCATGTCTTAAGATAAATTTTCTTTTGGTTTTTTTTTTTTCGCATGAGAGCTTTAAAGTCTACAGGAGATGCGAAAGACTGACACGTTCAAGGTTTCACTGCATCCATATAGGTTTCCTTTCACGGGTGTTCGAACTCGTTTTTCCGCAAACGAACGTCGAGAAGGAATTCCATTCGCTTCATGATTGACGTGACTGGTCGAAATGAAAATTCTCTACTCGACAAACATGCCGAGTTGAAACGTTGACCTTTACTCGAATATCTCTCACTCATTTCATCAAAGTTAATTAGTGACATTTGTCATTATATGTACATTAATGTCTAATTAATACTCAATATCGAAATGCCATATTAATTAGTTTCACTGAGTGCACTTATTGTATCAATCGAGATATGCGATTTATTGGGATTTAAATAATATTCATTTAACGTCTTCAGTAATGTTAATTGAAAATAAATCGGTTTAATATCATAGCACCAGTGGAGTCAATTATAATAATTTAGTTGCTAACGTAGCATATTTGCTATATTTGAGAAATAGCCATTTTCTTTGAAGATATCTTCTTCAATTTTAGGTAGAAAAATTCTGAAAAAAACTTTGATCTTCTGGGGAATTTTATTATAAACATATCCTTCATTTTTAGTTTATAAAAAACATGTATTTAGTTGTGAATTTTTATTAAAAATTCACTGATCAATTCGGAGAAAAGTTTATTTATATTCGTAGTTTCATGATTTTAAAAATAAACGAATAGAATTATTTGAAATTTTTTATTCGATAAGAAATAAAGTAGGTCTTAGAATGAAAAGAAACTTTTTTGACCGACTCAATCCAGGGTTTAATCATGGGACAAAAGTTACGTCATAGACGAAGCTGGATTTTTTTTACATATGAACTCACGAGGCAAAAAGCGTTATGATTTTCCACGAGATGGTTCGAGAAGCTGCCTTGCAGCCAACTTGCCGCATGAATTTAGGCTGAGTTCAAGCCAAATTTAGATCAGTAGAGGAAACATCGTGGTACGGGACGGCATCGCGACGCTCCTCAACTCTTGTTTCCGTTAGTGTATTCACCTCGTGCTCCGTACTCGCCGATATACTCGAAAGACCAAGTTCGTGCGCACGGAAACTCGACGAGACGACCCTCCCTGCCCCGCAGAGTTAAGCGCTGAGTTATACCTCACGGATCTTGCATGCTGAGGCAAAATTATATGTGGTGCGAGTAAATATTATCTAGTACGTGTCTGTGTCTAACCACAATAAATTAAATGATATTTTTCCAGAATAAAAGTAAAGTGAAACGCTAAACTAATGTGCTTAATGATTGGTGGCTTAATATAAAATATATTCAGGTACATAAAACCGGATTTTGACACATAGACGACAAACATTTGTTTAACTTGTCTTAAGACACAAGAAAAAGTTTTCTAAATTATTGATTGTAAAAAAAACTGCTATATAATCATCATAGAATAAAAATTTAAAAGCATTAAAGTGTGTTTTTTAAATTTATTTATTTTTATATATTTCTATCAAAAAGAAAATCGTGAAAAAAAAATCCCATGCTCCTGTTTTTTCGTAACGATATTCTCTGTTGATTCATGAAAAAATTCCTCGAATCCCGGATATTAAAATATATAACAGATTTGTTTAAAAATATCAATTACAAAAATTAATTTTTGGGCGTAGGATTTTTCATACGTTTTTATTAACGGATAAGATCAAATAAAACACGTTATTCTGCCTGAAGTGAATACACAAACAAATGGATGCCGATATTCATCAGTGCATATTTATTTGGATTCGTTAAAATTTAATTAAACCAATTATTGTGGCTACCGTTGATAAATGAAATTTTGAATTCTTCGATTACTGCAATGCATATTTAAAAAAAAAAGTTAATTCTAGGAAATAAAGAACTGAGGAGAAACATTTATGAGGCAACCAATAATATTTGATAAATTCAATTAGATTAAATGCTTAATTATTGTACTAGAAATTCTGTTTTCTGACTTACAAGTAAAATAAAAAAAGGCTTAAGTGTTGCTTTTATAAAGAAAAAAAAACAAATAGCATCTCGTTAATGCGAAAGAAGTAAATAGTATTTTACGAGAAATAAATGAAACAATGTTGCAGAACGAAGAAAATTTGTATGCCGAAAAGTGTATGGCTCGGGGCTATCGTTTGACGACAAGAGTTAGATTGCTGCTGGTCACTATGGGCAAACATACGACACGATCAAAGGGATCCCGCGTGTGTATACTCACCGGTTCGGTATAGATAGGTATATTTGATCGTCGATATTGGATCGAGTATACTCTTGATGTGTGCTGTGTTGTTAGCCTACCTGAAGCGACTCTATAGAATCATCAGAAGCTTCGGCAACCAGTCATGGTGTAACCTTCAATACGCCAGTCAACCTTTCAATATTGAAGTTACCTTTGTAAAATTTCTCTACGGTCAAAAAGGCTCTTCAACATCAAACACGTTAGAATAAAGAGTTAGAAGCAAGAAAAAAATCATTTTACGTTGAAAATTTTAACAGACACTCTGACCGGCATTTTTACAGACACTCTTACATCCAAGCTATTTCAATATGATTTATGGTCGTCAAAATATAAGATTGTATAGGAAACCCATTTAACCCGTCATTGGGTTAGACAGATAAACAGATTAGGCATAAAGCTAAAAGTCAACTTAAAGGGAAATAAGAGAAAAAAATTGTCTGGGGCAGAATTAAATAAGATTGGACATCAAGAACAACTGAACGATGACCATCAAATACTTATTTCTGATGACTGATATAGACACAACATAAGAAAACAAAAAACATCCGCATCTAATAGTGATCTGATGGTAATTGAAAACGACATGTCTAATATTTCATGAAGACTGGCTTTGAGTGAGAGTAAACGCTACTACAATTATTATTAAAATGACATTTTTTTATCTTCAATGTTTTTCATACTTTCTCCATGTTTTCTAAGGACATTTCTTATTAATCCAGGAGTTTTATCCAACTCTCTGAAAATTCAGTTGACAAAAACTAAAATAGTCCCAAGTAATTTCTAGCATGAGGAGACAACCATCGTTACGCAACAAGCGTACAGTTAGCACAAAGGTTTCCTTTGATCAAGAGATGCGGTAGTTTCACGACCCCCTCAAAGTGATTAAAAATTTGAGAGTCCACGTCTGGCGTTCACGTGAACACTTCAAAGTGTAGACGCTTCTCGTATTTTCATCTATGAAAGTGAAGTGAGAGAAGACACGCTGTCAAGTTGAGTTTTCGCCTCCCCCCCCCCCCTTATGTGAATATAAAGCAATTAAAATGTGGTTGGTTGGCGACTGCTGGTTTTCGAATCGAATAATTACGTGATCTAGTCGAGTGGACGGGAGAGAGCGGGATACGTTATTCCTCGCTATTCCGTGGCCTTAATGAAGGTTGACACAGATTCTCAACGAGTATGGATTGTCAACTGTGCCGATGTCGTCGTCGTCGTCGTCACCATCACTGCACGGTCTCGACACGAGCTTTCGTTTCTACCGGAGCTTTTGCCCCCGTATCTCTACCCCTTTTTATCTGTGTATATATATATATGTGTGTATTCAACACTATATGTCAGTTTCACCCCCAACGTTTCAGCCCTCACGCTATCCTATAAAACTCGTGTCGTGTCGTCGTCGTCGTCGTCGTCGTCGTCGTCGTCGTCGTCGTCGTCGTCGTCGCGTCTATCGGGCTTCGCACCACTCATCTTGACCCTCTTTTCGCGAAGGGGATGCGAATCGTTAAAGTGTGAGAGTACCCAGACTGTCCGACCCTCTCTTTTTCTATCTTGGCAAAGCTTGAACTCTCCTGAACCATTGAAAACTCTCACTCGTATAACTTTAACACTTAAACAAAGCTTACCGAACATTCTCATACGAAAAACATTATACATAAAAAAAAAAAAGGTTGCAACGCTAAACACAGAACGATATGACTGTTATTTTACCTTGAACATTTGTTATGTCTACTTTTAGGATAGTGGGATTGATGTTTCAAGTTGTCTTGCACCTTTTTATTTTTTCCCGTTACAAATATGACATATGACGCTGGTACTAGCGCACATGTGTACTATTTCATGTCTCGAAGCCTCCCAGTTGTCAGCTAGATTTAATAAAAAAAAATCTTGACAGTCCCCGGAAATAGGTTTCTTGTCGGAACTAGGGCCATTTCTCCACGTCAAGCACCTTCAACAAGCCTTCATCCACGTGTATTACCTATAGTGGCAGAGAGTCCCCGATTACCTTTACTCCCAGTGCTGACGTGCCTAGATATACGTTCTCCATCGATACCAGATATCCGGTGAATTCACACCCATTGGAGTTTACATTGCCAATGAATGGATCTTTGCCATTGACGCTCGTTTCTATTTCTCCTGAGAGTTCTCTCTCACCCCGTTATTCAGGTACCTTCGTATTTGCTGTGGGTTGCATCGTTTAAGCGTGAGACTTACGAAGGCATTCGATGTTTGAAACGTACACGAAGCGACCACATCGAAATCGCCTTTTGGTTTTGGTATAGACGGGTAGATTTTGGTCGTCAACAGAGAGAATTCAATGGCTCTACAGCTAGTCTCAGTTTCACAGACGACTTTAGGTGGGCTGGTTCGTTTACCAGGGATAGATTCTTCCTCATTCCCGAACCAATTAACGCTTCCTACAAATGCTTCCTTTGTAGCCTCGAGGAATCGGAGTCAGACAGAAGGTTAGAATGGCGGCTGTGAGCAGCGATCGCAAGAGACGGAATCAGAAGAAAACGAAGAACAGGACAAGGAGTAGGACGGAGAACTGGGATTCAACCATGTTTCCTTCGTCTTCTTCTTCTTCTTCTTCTTCTTCTTCTTCTTGTCTGTTTCGTCTGACTTCTCTTTCATGGCGATCCAACCATTCTTCATGATGTACCTACAGCTATTTGAACAGACCTTAAGAAGAGGCGAGGTGGGGCCCAGACCGGTGTGACTGCTATTCGACGATGTACCAGCTCAAAAAAAGACAGAAAAGACGAGCGAGACAGAGAACTTCTCGCTCTCGTTTCGAGGAGAATCGTGCGGCACAAAGGCAACAAGTGAGGCGAGTTTCCGCTATTCGGGACACGGACACACCACCTAGCTACCTCCTTTTAGGCTCTCGAGACGAAAGCCTAGCCACTCTAGTAGCCCCACAGGACCCAAGGTCTGTCGTTGAGTTTGTCAAATGTATCTCGTGCTCATTGAGAGATGGATCAAAGTAATAGGAAGAGTGCCAAGTGTGGTGGGGGAAATGCAATTGAATGCATCGTTTTAGCAGCCTTTTGCAGAACCGATTTAGCCAACTTCACTATTTTAGTTTTAGCTACTTTAACCAAAAGACATCGCTAGTTGGGAATTCTGTAGAAATGAAAACTAGAAAATCTTTAAAGATCCTAAAATAGTTGTCATTTGCACCTGGGCACAAATATTTCCTATGTGTATTCGTTGGACAGACATTAATTAAAATGGTATTAATGATAAATTTGTATTTTTTCCTAAAAGAATTTAATCTTCAGTTGCAATACCCAACAAAATCTCAGATGAATTACTCGATTGGAAATGATTGGTGGAATCCAATACGAGTTAGAAAATTACGTACTGTTGAATTCCAATCTGAATTTCTGGGCAAAGAATCATTTCACCAAGAGACGTGATAAGAAATTCACCTCATAGTACGGGATTCTTTATAGGATTTCGATTCCCGGATAAGCTCCTTGATTGAATTGTTTGGATAAAGTCATACGCCATGAATACATTGGCGTCTTGCATCACATGGCACAATCGTATAAGTTCCTTTTTTTTATCACAAAAGGACTTTTGTTACCTTTACTAGTTTGGCTATATCGCTAGGAATAATAGATCATCGTGTTGCAGTTACAAAATCCTACCTATAGCTGCGACATTTTTTTTAGATACTCATAGATTTGCTAAAGAAGCCATATGAAATAAGCAAAACACATATTTTTGGAGTAGCAAAACTATTCTTCATGGTGCAACAGTCATACGATTCCACGGAACAAAAACAAACAAAAAATATATTCTTCTGCTTCCTACAAGTTTATTTGGCATCCCTTGTACGCCGGTTACGATTGAACCAACTATTCCTTTCTTTTTTTTTTTTTTTTTTTTTTTTTTTCATTGAAGGGTCCACTTTTACAAAGGTCATCAAAACCAGAGCTGTCGACTCATCCGGTACTTCACAATACCTGATGGACATTGATGGGAGAGTAAATACCAACGTAGGTAGTAAAATGAACGAAGAACCGGTCGACGCAAATGCCTCGCTTTATTCTCACTGAGCATTCATAGCTCAAACAACGAATCAAGTGCGCCAGAGCGAAGTGGTGAATCGCGAGTGAACATCAGTAAAAGCATTGCTGTTCCTGGAACTTCGAAATCCCACAAATTCCAAGCACAAATTCAACTTCAACTTGCATCCAGTGTTACTAACATTGTTCCTCCGGGTTTACGTCGTTGGATTGTAAATTCGAGTGTAGAGCTATATAACCAGCCAGCCAGGTAGAAGATAGAGATTCGTGGTATGACGTTTTGAATGTCGGAAATTTGCGAATACTCGTCCCCCCCCCCCCCCTCTCGCTCTTCTCTCACTTTCTCGCTGGAACCGCGCATTTATCCATGACGTATATTCGTGAAATATTGTCAAGTGTCTGAAACGTTGTTTTATGGTACAGCCGAAGTATGATGCTATATGTTCCTGTACAATATGTATTACGGGGCCGACGCGTAGGCTGTCTACTGCAGTATAGCTTCATACCCGGTTCACTGTTTGCAAATCCTTATTCAAACATAGAATGCATATATTGTGTTGCATCTATGGATGTATGGATGGTATAACGTACACTACACATGACGGGTTACAAGCAGCCAGTTTTATTGCTTCGCAACATGCGGATATAAAGGGGCATTTACGAGGTTGAACGTGACGTTGTGCGGGCGAAAACTATGGAACGTTCAAAGCACCTCGAGAGCCACTGGAAAGGAAGGTAGAGAGTCGTTTACTATCACAAGTATTTTGGTAAAGCACTTCATCGCGGTATTAAGTACTCGCACGGCGGGAGCTTTTGCATGAAGTGGACCAACGCACCGAGAGCAGCTTAATCCTGCTACTGAAAATTTATTACTCAGACTGTCTCTCTCTCTCTCTCTCTCTCTCTCTCTCACACACACACACACACACACACACACACACGCTTTAACACCAACCCTACCAACGCTTGACTGTCAAACGACCACGTTCACCTTCTCTAATTAATTTTCGAGTATATGCACTGTGTGTCAGTAGGTACTTGCTTGCCACCTAAGCGTGTGTCTCTAATAAGCTGATGCCACGGGTCTTGCCCAGCAGTTTGTTTGGACCCTAAAAGCGAGGTGCAGTGCTTCATATACGGAGACTGGACGCTCTGCAGGATATTCTGGTCAAGCTTATTACCAAGGATCTTGGAGTAGTATGCTTTTCGGTCAACTAACCTTGAAAGTACCCTTTTAGTTGCGATTAATTAAATCCAAGCATATGTGTTGAAGTCTTTTCAGTATCTATTAGGGATATCAAACATAAAACACTCACAGATATTTTCACAGAAACTTTTATGAGAAAGTACTTTGTTTAATCTTGACTTATTGGTAGAAGAAGCCGAACTAAAAAAAAAAATTTAGTTAGGACAGTCGAGTATACTTGGCTGCGATATCGATGACTTTAATTTGTCTTTCAATTGCTAGTTACTTCTATGCAATTTTTCAGTTCATCGTTGTCAAATATTCACCCCAGTTCAGTTACTTTTAGAATTATGCAAATTCGCTAGAAGGGATCTTACAACTAGTGATTTAATGGATCTGTTTTTTTTTTTTTTTTTAATAAAAATATATGAAGCGTTCCTTGAAATTCGGTCCCTTCAGAAAACCTGACTATTTTATTAAAAATACGTGTATGTACAAACTCACCTGCTACATTATTCTCGATATAATCCGTCCGAGAACTTTCAGCGTTAACGCAACTCGAAATTCCTGGAAAGCGTACATGACACCTGTCCGAACGATGTGACACGAGAAAACACATAGCGAGAGGGTTGGTATCTGCTGTCGCTCGCGTAACATAAAAAAAAAAAATTCTACACACCGATGATCGAGTTTTCACGGTAAGGGTCATGTAACCCATCGCAAAACCGGACACTCGTCATCACGACAGCAACACTCGTTGGAAAGCGTTGGTCTAAAGCTTGAACAACAGTTGCTGTTCATTGTCGAAGTTATCAACCTGAAACAAGATTTCCTTGTCACTGTATTTGGTTACACGTCAAACAAAAAGGCTGAATGCACATATGCAGCTCAGTTGGAGCAGCTCGATACTAAAAAAAAAAAAAATAGAACCGAAAACAAGACTTTCCTTGTTACTAAATTTGATTGCACTTCAAAAAACAAGACCGAACATACTTGCAGATCAGTTAGGACAACTTTTCTCGCACTTTTTACACCCAACAGCTCACGCTAATTAATTCACCCCAGCGAACTACACTGAACAACTGCACCACAAACTATATTTTAGTTCATTGTTGAAGTAATTATTCTGAAAAAAAAACTCTCAATCAAGAATCCCCTTGTTTTTGAATTTTCGTCGCGCGACGTACAGTATACCGATGGCACTTGGAGATCACTTAGGACAGCTTTTCTCGCACTTTTTATGACCAACAGCTCTTGATAATTAATTCACCCCCAGCAATCCACATTGCACAACTGCACCACAATCTGTATTCCACAAGCATTGACGGCATAGACAACCACGGTACAGTAATTGCACTCGACAATTGAATTACCAGATGTTAAACGGAACATTAACCGAGATCCAGGTCGATGTACATACGAGAATGAACTGTACGATAATGACCGCGACCAGTGTATAAAAGTGCACACAGCATATTACCGCATCGTTCACTGCAGTCCGATGCACCGTGGTTGCACCCCCTGTGTCCATCCACTTGGTGGTATAGAAGAGAGCACCACGCTCGAGTGCACGTGTACCAACACACTCGGTCGCAATCGCTAACGTGTTTGCGTTTGTGTGCAACCATGTATGGCTGCTTGACTGTATTTACCGGTGAGGGAAAAACGGGGGTTAGACGGCACTACAAAGAGAGTGGGGAGAGAGGCGAGTGGCAGTGTGCTCTCGCTCTCTGCACACTGGTTTTCTAGGTGGTGTGGAGAACGCCATTGGGAGCTTGAAGGCTGAAGCGAAAATCGCGAGGGATTTGCGTCTACTACAGAGATGCTCCAGGCTTTTCCACTTACTCCCGTCATTTATGCGAAACTGCTGCTTCTGCTTCGACCGGGCTCATACTGCTGCTTCTCTCTCCCTCTCTCTCTCTCTCTCTCTCTCTCTCTCTCGGTGTGCAGAACGCGGGGCTTCGTCTCTAATTGCCAGAGAATCTCCGCGGGGTTGATCGTCGACCAACCGACCAACCCCTCGACCTCACTTCTAGAAGTCATGACCGGGGCACGTTGGATCGGGGGACGGTAAAAAAAACAAGTAAATTGAATTTTTTGGGTTGTTTTAACAGAAAGTTTCGGTTAAATTCGACACAAATGTTTGTATGTATTTGTAGTTTTACAGTAAGAATACAAATAAAATTATACCACATTTTTTTACTTTACGGAAAATTTTAAGTCATTTGGACATGAAAAAATGTGTTACTTTTCTTTTTCAACATATTTATTGGCATTTGTAGAACTTCATCGTTACATCAAGCAGATATGGTCAACATGAATATTTAAGGTCGCTAAATTATCTGAAAATTGTGTTGCAATCGTTCAACTAAAAAGAAGTTCTACCATTTTGATTAACTTTCCTTTTTTTTTTTGTAAATTTAACAATTTTTTTTGTTCGTTGTAATTGTAAAACCAAAAAATAATAATTCTCTTTATTTTCTTTTGACAATTTTAAAGTAACACTTTCTTTTTTTTAATTTAACGCATTTATACACTGTTTCCGTAATTTCTAATTTAAAAAATTGCTAATTTAAAAAAAAATCATAAATTGAAACTAAACGAAAATTCTCATTTCTAATTTTACAAAATATTTGTAAAATCGCCAAATGCGAGACAATCTTTCTCTTATTTTTTAAACTTTTACAAAAAAATATGAAATATCAACAAAAAAAAAAGTGCTAACAAACCGGAATTTATTACTTTGGCAACTGGTACTCCGATTTTACACAACAAAATTTTATTGTGCATGTACCTAAAGAATCATACAAGAAAAAAAAATGAGTTTCTGGTAATTCGATGTACTCAGACAAATTTTTCAGATGAAAAAATAAATAGAAATAAAAGAAAGCGAGAAGTGACCCAATTGAGCCCGGTCTCCTTTATGCGTTCTATATGTATATTATGGATCTCTTTCTCTCTTTTGCTTTTCCCACTTTCAATGTCTTTCTCGTCTCTCGGTTTTACTACCAACGAGGAGACACGAGGGTCTCTATGGAGTGCGAGCACCGCTGGTGACAGCCACTCTACCGTTCTAAAGTATCCTACTATAGTAGTGTACCGACACGGGAAACTCTGTGTACGGAACGTGGGAGTAGCGGGACGGATTGGGGAGGAAAACGAAGTTGAACGAGAAATCGCTTCTAGTCTAATTGGCAAGGAATTCCAACAAGAGACGGAGGCTTTTACTCCGGAATCGAGAGTGAAAGAGTGCCAGGATGACGTGGTAGTACGGACCAATTGAAGAAAGCCAGCCAACAACGATTCTGGCCGAGTTATCCACGGCTAAACGAAATATCGCTTCAACTACCTCATTCTATATACTCTGGCTTGAAAAGAGTTAACGCATTTCGATATTCGGCTCTAACATGTATATGAGCGTTATAGTTGAGAGAATCGGAAGAGAGAAGGGCAATATTGGCAATGCCAAAACGCTCTCTTCGGCATCAAACTGCCAAATATCTATTTCAGTAGAAGAAATTTTTATGGAATATTTCAATCCTTCGAACTTACCATCGATTCGAGAAAAATTTGGCAGATGCTGCGATGGCAGTTTCGTATATTTTCAATCGGTTTTATCGAGACGTTGAACCTATTATTAAGAATTATTTGGCTCTTTGTAGAACGAAAGCTTGGTACAGATTTTTTAAGTCCATCAATTTTCAGGATTAAAAACGTTTTTATTTATTTTTCTCGTTGAAAAAAAAAAAAAAACATTTTAACAAATGTCTCAAACGCCTTTTTAAAATTTGATTTTTAAGAATTACTTTTTAAACCATTCATTTTTAGTTTTATTGTAAATTAAATATATTTCACGATATACACAGAATTACAGCGACATTAAATGTTTATTTCTATTACTGCGGCAAATTGATGGGATGTGCCATTTCATCTATGTTAAAAAATTAATCTTTTGTACATTTTAAATCATATGAATTTTATTTATTTATTTATTTTTTTCCAGATAAGCAACGAGCTATGGGGTCACGAGTGTTCTGGACAGTTATTTTTCTTCTGGAGCTACTGTCCGCAGTCCAACCTCTGCCACGCGATATAAAGATCGGTGAGACACATACCTCTGAAAGTATTTTTTTTTCTATTTATTTGTAAACTCGTGCTCTTGACACTCGTACACATTGCATCATAAAACACACACACACACACACACATGCATATAAAATACGTATTCGTACTTTATTTTCTCCGTGTCACTTTTGTGGTGCTTAAAGTTTAACGCCCAGAGCTATTTCGAGAAGAATGACGTTGGTCCAGTGAATTTCCTGCAAAATTTCCTTTCGTTTAAAAGTTACACGGGAAAATTTTGTTTAACGTTCTACCTGCAACTTGAATAAAATTTATTACCTCGACATTCGTTTGTTTTGCCCTCGAGTTTTATTTATTTATTTTTTTTCAACGCAGTAGAGAAAAATCAATATACATTCATACCTTAGTCACACATAACTTTCTGAATATATTTCCGTCTTTTCGTTCCTAAAAAAATCATGCAATTTCTCTTGTGTCTGGTTTAATATCTTTGGATTTTATTCTGAATACGGGTCACGGATTCAACTTGAAAATTTAGTGCTCGTGCTATGATGTAGAGAGTGACAGTAATTCAGTACGTTTTTTCACAAACATTTTCAATTTTTATTAAGAATTTATTTTTATTAAGTTTTATTTACGAAAATTAAGCAGGAAGATTTACTTTTTTTCAATTTTTGCAAGAAATCTATGAGTTAATGTTAATGCAGCTCTCCATCGTGAAATTACAATTTTTTTCGAATTTTCTTCATTTTTTAAATGAAACAAGGCAGAAAAAAAATAGATTGAATCGCCGGCCCACATCAAATTTTTATTTTCAAACAAAAAAATGTTCAGAATTTGTTCAGATTCCAAAAATATGCCGCTCGATAAATTGTTTTTAAAAAATCGTAGATAATTAAAAATGTGTATATATATTTTTTTAAATTAATGCTCTTTACAATTCTGCCAATCATATAAAAAATTGCAGACCTAATCGAAAGGGTCAAGGATCAAACCCAGGTCGAAGCCAGGTGAAATGCTTTCCATGTGCATCCAAATACTCATCGAGTATTTCTTGGCAACGTTTCTTTTACAAATTTAAAATGGCATCCAAATTTTTTTTTTAGGCTCTACGCCTAGTCCTATATAGGTAGTTACATGAAAAACCTGCGAAGGGTATTAAGAGTCATCTTGGGCTCCAAGGGTCATAAAAACTGTAAGGTACGAATGCAGCATGCATATGCATGTATTTGCAGAATAAACCTCGAGTTTTCTCAAGATTTTGCACTTTTGTAATGCTACAGGGAACAATCAATGTAGTCGCCTTGCTTTTGTGCGCCGTCAGGTCACGACTATAGCGGCCCCGTTTTCTCCTCTCTCTCACCTCTTGTTTCTTGTTCTTGCTACTCTGGTTTACTGGGCTTCACGTCGCGTTCTCAACTCGATCGTAAAATTCCGGAGATATCGTCACTCCCGCGAGGCTACCAGTCCTCCTACATATATATATATATATATATATACAACGGTTTCACGTTCGCGATACAAAGAAAACACCGGAATAGACGTGAACTGGATATTTTAAGGATCGAGGAGTTCCATTTCCGGCCTAGAAAAAGGGATGACGGGGGAGGATTGAAACAAACGGGAGGCTCAAGGTATACGGCTTCTTTTGGACCGTTACTTTGAATCGATCACGTCCATTTGATCACATATACAGAGCTTTGGCCTCCTTCGATGCTGACATGCCCATTGAACTTTGTCTCAAATATTCAGGACGCTATTACTCGTATATACACAAAACATTTCGGTGAATAGAGATTGGATATCGATGAGGCTCCATTTTCATTTCGCCTTCGGGTTTAATTTATTCTCATCTTTGCAAACTAATGATTATTAAAATTATCATTATCGCTGTAATTAAAAGACGACTTAAGAATCAATACTTTTTTTTATCATTTATTTGCAAACATACATTCTTTTTAGACCATCTTATTTTTTTTTATAGAAATACTTTTCTTCTTCATGTTTTTATTATTATTAACATTATTATTATTATTATTATTGTCATTATTGTGATAAAATGTCACACTATCGATTACGAAGTGACGAAGTATTTGAAGTCAACAAATTAGAAGACAATTTTTATTGTTGTTTATTGAATAAAATTTGATATCGATCTCTCTTACCTTTGTTTGAAGAAAAAAAATGGAATGTCAAATATTTTTATGTGTATTTAACACCATTTTTTATTTGCAACTCTTGATGCAGAGATTTCGTTGGCCAAATAATTTTTTTTTCCTTTTTCTTTTTTACCAAGACAGTGAAATATTTTTCATAAGTTATCCATATGTTGAATGATGTATGACTCTGAAATCCAGACAAAGGGGGGGGGGGGGGGGGTAGGGGGCGGACGTCTAAAATATTTCACGTGTATGTGTATAATAGGCAAATTATTTTAGAGATGAGCCAAAGTTCAAGAGGATAATATAAAGCCCTTTTGCCGTTCATGCCCTTCGAAGTGGATGGACGATGGTCATTTTTAACCTTCCCTCAAACCACTGCTAAAATATACTTCAATCTGTCTGTAGTAAATTATACGTATATATGCTGAATGAGCACGGCTGAATACGTGATATTCATTCTTGACCTATGAATTTTAATGGCGCGGAGAGTAGCTGACGGGATATGGCGCGGAGGAGGCTGGATTCGTGTGCGGGATTTTCCCTATCTCATTTCTTTTTCTATATAATACAGCTTCTTCATTCGTCCCTTTCTCGCTCTTTCTCGTTCACATTTTGCGCGGCGTATAGAAGATGCTGCTTCTGGCGTGTGCGCGCTCTCGCCCGTTTATTGATATAAAACGCCCAGTCTGCCGGGGCCATCCATCCTCCCTCACACGGAAAAGAATCCCGAAGGATCTTCATCGGTTACAACGTTATATAGCGACCCCGAGAGTTGAATTCGAGCCCTCCAAACGTGACGCGAACTAGTTGAAAGAGATATTGCTGCTCTGGTAAATAGAATACGGTCGCTCTAGTCTTTGTACCCTCAATATTTTTTTTTTTTTTCTTTTTTTTTTTAAAGGAAAATAACGTATCACGCAAGTCAATGGAAGAAGATATGTTGCGGATCGAGAGAATGAGTATATTTTCATTATACGAAATATCTTGTGTTATTTTTACAGGAAAAAAAGTGTCATCTCCTTTTGCAATATATTTTATGAAATTCTTACAGATAACAAGAATATATTTTATGTTATTTCTACTGAATAATATTTTTTTCTTCCTATTTAAAAAAAAATATGACAGAAGAATTGATAACAAAATTGTCTCGGTTCTGACATACAATGGATAGTTATTTTTTTTTTTAATTTCTATAATTACTTGGTAATCGTAATAGAACAAAAAAATTCAGGTTCAATTCCAAAGAATTCAATTCCCAACATCTGCATCAGCTTTTTATTAGAAAAAAAGGTTAAAAAAGTCTGGATGAAAAAAAAATTGAAATGCCTTATACACAAACGAAAAGAAAAGCTCGATGAAAATAATTTTGTTAAATATGTATAAAAATAATTCGCCACTTCAACAAAAAGTAATTGTGTCATTTACCATCTTTTTGACAAAACTGATAATATGGATTTGAAAAAAAATTGTAAATTTGTAGAATATTCACTTTTTCTTTTGGTTAAACTAAAAAAAGAAACAAAAAATATATTCTTTACAATTCCATCTCTTTAGTTTGTAAAAAAAAAAACATCAACAAATATATTATAAAATATAAATACAAAGTCCTACGAAATTTTTATAAAAATCTGTAAATCTAAAAAGCTGCACACTTTTTTATCTCTAAAGTACAAATATTTAGAGTCGATTTTAGTGCAAATAGCAAAATTCAAAATGTAATTTGAACGAGAATGGAAAAACATATTCAGTAATTATGTAGTTCAATAATAGCGCATGCATGCTTCTGGGGAAAATGTAATTATTCGAAGTAGATGAAGAGAACAGTAGGAGGGAAGGGAGGGGGGGGGGGGTGCTCGGGGGAAGAACAATTAGGGACGTAGAGGTACTCATGGGACATGTGGAGCCTGGTCGGTTGCGGCTCTTGTTACGATAATTTGAGACAATGATTGGCTCAATCACTGGTTTATTCAAAACGAGGACCCATCGAGCTCTCGCCGGTTTGTCCTCGCATAGCTCACCGGTAGTTCTCTTCGCGATTTCACATCTGCCGCGCAATTCCTTTCCCCTGGTGGCGGTGATGCAATAGTGCTTCTGGTGGTGATGGTGCTGCTGCTGCTGCTGCTGTGGTTAGGTTCTCGCTAGCGCCCGCGCCCACTCGACTCTATCCGTCGAACTTTGTTTCACGAACCTATTAAAATTCCACTCGGCTCTGGCTTAATGACGCTGCGACCAAACTCTCAGCTCGGGCTCACGCTCTTCTCTGCGACAGATAATAGTTTTAAGTTTAATTAAACCACGTGCTCTCTCTGGTGCCTTCGTCCCAATTCGATAATCAGATACCAAGTGCAATGACGACGAGAGGCGATCATAGATACGAGCAATGCAAACGGTACAACGGACGATGAGCACAGAAAATTAGTATCATGGAAAATTTAATAAAAAAAAGAATCCAAGCTAGAACATAGCAAGTTGCTTCTTCGATTAATTTCCATTTCTTTTTTCATAGAGTCTATGAGAAAGCTGTGGAAGGGATGGAAAATAATGAGGGAATGTGCAAAATAGATAGTCTGTACAACGAGAACAAATTATTTCATTCAATTTTAATGAAAAAGGAATAATTTACGTTTCTTTGAATTGAAACAAAGAAATATTCGAGTATACATTTTTTTATCGTTCCACTTATTATAATACTTTTTTTTTTTTTTAACAAACGATATTTAACTGTTAGTCGAATATTTGAATATGTTAGAAAAAAATTAATGACCTCTAATCATTTTATTACTAAAACGAGGAAAAAGAATAATGGTATTTTTTGCCAGTAAAGAGTCTAAGACACATGATATTTTAACCAAGGTTTGATATTGAGTTAAAGCGATCCAGACATTTTTATATCTTATGATAATTCGAATTCAATTATTATCATTCTGAGTTTCAGCTGGAAATTAAAATTTTATAAAGTTAGTAAGTAAAAAAAAAATAATAACAATTAATTCTATCGTGCAGTTGCTGCCAACGAATTCCGCAAATTTGTTATATTTTTTTTGTCTACAGTTGAAACAATTTGTAAAAATCTCCTTTAATATATTATTTAATGAGCTCAAGTTCTATAAAAATTATTATATTTTTTACAAGCAAATTATATTATATTATAATAACAAATTTGTCATTATATTTCATTATAATTTAAAGAATCTAAAGTATCTTTAGTACTTAAAAAAATTACGAGGCAACGCTTCGTAAAAAAAAAGTACTGCATGCATGGAGCACGAAATTTCGTTTACCCCAGAAAAGCTTATTCGAGCTTTTATCATTAAACAAGAAACTGCTCCTTAGAAACGTGGCATAGCTTTTTCTCTCGGTTTTCCGCAGCAACGACTAAACGAGAGGCAGTAAAGAAAAACTATACTCGAGTTTTTATTCTCCTTTCGAGAAGTTTCTTCAAGTGCTAAACGCGCTTTTCGGAGGATTCACAGTCTTAAAAATCCAACCCTCGAAAAAAAGAAAAAAAAATTCCCTTGATGCAATTACTCCCAAGACTTAATGGATTCCAATTTCTCTTACGACAATCAAAATTTTCTTGCCATAATGACGATTTTTTGCAATTAACAGGACGTCTTTTTTTCCGAGCATTAAACGGTGTAAGAATTAAGTGAGCTAAATGCTAGTTACTTTCACGAGAATAAACACCTTTACAACTTTATTGAAACTTTAGAGGACGCTATTTATTCGAAATTATGATAAAGCCACTATTATTTTTTTTTTTTTTTTTTTTTTTTTTCTTCTTCTCGTATCTTCTTAACTGACTATGAAATACGAACCACAGCAGCTTTACCTCTGCTGAGAAAGTCGCTGCGGGAACCCCAGTGTAATTCTACACCCCACCGGGCATCTTCTCGGCTATTAAGAGTGTTATGCAAATTTGAGCTGTGCGAAAGCCGTGCACCAACCGGGACATACCTCAGAATAAGAGAGACTCCATTGGGGGGAGGGGGGGGGGGGGGGGGGGGCAAAAAGGGGAGATACCCAATCTCGCTGTTACACGATCCATGTAACGAAAACGATGTAAACACATTTTTACATCTATTTACGATTATATTAAACACTTTTTTTACGTTTACTTTTTAAATCTTTTTTTCTCTTTCTTTATATTTTATTTTACATTGTAACAAAAAAAAAGTTTTATATGTTTTTAAAAATTAGAGCACTACAAATTTCTCAGTGATTTTTTCTCTCGAAACTATTAATTACAATTTGATTATACCTCATTTTTATTTCAAAGGGAGCTAATTTTTTACTGACTACGATCATTTTTCTAAAGTATTTTATAGTCTTTTTTTTACGTTCACTGAGAGTCTTCGTTTAAAAAACAGAGGCACCTGTGAAAAATGTATCAAATTTAAAAAATATATTTAGGAGTTTTTGACAGCTATTGGAATATTTTCATATACTTTTTTGAAAAATTCGAATCCCAAAACTAAGTCACTAACAACAATTTTTGTTTAGCCCTAAAAAACGTCAAGGAGGATACGAAAAAATTTTCATTTTTTTCTCAATTGTTCACTCCCCCCCCCCCCCCCTTATTCGAAACAGCCGAAAAATCATATTAAACTTACGACAGCATCCGAGATTTGAAAGTGAGATCATCAGTTTGCCAAGTCGATAACGTACATTCGTATGGTAATTGGATGAACGTATGTACGTATACATATACTCGCACCGTAAAGTATAAAACGAACTGGCGGATATCGAGGCCGTAAAAATCCAGACGAAAAGTTTGATCGTCTTGAAATTACTTGTGGGGTTATCGTATGTAGAGAAGACCTATATGTACCACGTTCGTGGTCACTAGCACGACCAAACCGAGTATATATATTACCCATACTATATACGGGGCATTCCGTATCAAATTGACCTAGATCTGAACCTTTGACTTGAATCTTAAATCTTATTTGTTCATTTTTTTGTTTAAAGATGAACTTGATTTGTTTGTATTTTTTAGATAAAATTTAAGTAAACAAGACAAAAGTCAGAAATTAAAAACCTTGAGAAAAGTTCTTTAAGATCCTATATTTGATGTAAAATTTCTTTCGAGCATAATTTTTGTATATAACACAGAATTTTTTTAATTTTGAGACATTTTTCAATGCATCCTTTTCCTCCATTATTATATTTTATTTTAAATTCTCAAAATGCAATACTTTTTTTTCAATTTTATTTTCTATTTAATAAAATTATACCCATTTCATTTAAAACATTGATACTGATATAAAATTTTAGAAAATCATTTTACGTTTTTAATGTTTGGCGAAAGATTTTTTTCTCCACTTAATTATCGTTAAGTTTTGAAAAAGTATAGGCACAGACAACATTTTTTTCACGTTCATTTCCTAATTTTCAATTCTGGATAATGATTTTCTTTTTTAAATCACGAAAAATCCAATTTACCGAAAAAGATGTATCAAAAAAAAAATCTGCGTGCCTTTTTGAGGTAGAAAAATAACGTAAAAAATCATGGGTTAAATCCGAGGGTCCATCCAAGTTTAGATCTGATATAGAATACTCCGTATATATTTATATATATATACACCTGGAAACGCAGAATAGCGAGGAAGAGTAGAATCGGTGGCGACGACGAGTTATCGGAGTCCAAGGTCCGACTTCGTCGGGCTTCGCTCGACGGGAAAACTACGTCGACGCGGACGGAATTTATTTTTCTCGAAGTGAGACCGAAGATCTCTTCAGTCGAATGGTTCGCGTAGGGTGAGCGTCGCGAATACCCCCTTTTCTCGTACTCATCGTTGTCCTCTTATCCCGGTGGCGTAGTCGTCGTCGTCGTCGACGTCGTCGTCGTGCTACGCTGTCCTCTATACGCTTGGAGATCATCCGGTGAGTTCTCGTGGACGCGCGAGCGGACTTGAGAAAGAGAAAGAGAGAGAACCAAAGACGGTAGCGCGTCCTGTAACATTGAAAGTTTCGTACCGTGAAATTGAAGTTTCACGGTTGGCGAATGCGTACATCGACGGAGTCCTCGGACGCGCGACAAGTGAAGTATAATCTCTTCCTTCCTCATACGTTTCTTTCCTCACTTATACAAGAAGCATCTCGTGATAAGTTGGTCATCCATTTTACCATTGTTTTTGAAAAGCATTCGTTCATTTTTTTTCAATTTTTTTTTTTACTTCTTCAGGGCGTCAAAAATGTTTGAAGTACTTTAAGTTTTTTGGACTATCTTTCCTCACTATTGTTTATTTAATCGAAACCTCTTTTTTTGAACTATTTGTTTTTACACGAAATGTTCATCTTCGAAATATTGGATTTTTTTTGTGTCAAAAGTGGAAAAATGAGGGAGCAATTTGCAAAGTTTGACTTTGCAGCCTTTTTTACATTTTTTTTTAAAGCCCAATAAAATTTAAAACAAAGTCAAAATGTTTTTCCGCAATAAAAAAATTATTTCTTTACTCCGCTTGAAAAAGCACAAAAGTAACTTTTTTCCATAAAAAATGTAACACTGAACATTTTTTTTTATATGCTTCAAAACCCCGACTAAAAAATGTCGTTGATTAATTGTGAGCATGATTGAAAAAAAAACAATTGTAAATGTTCATGATGATCTAAAAAGAAATTCAAAAAAATGTCAGAACTCCCTTTGAGACCACTCAAAAATTAATTGACCCACTTTCCTCACATAGAATGCCTCATATATATATTCTCACGCTCATCTTATTTCTCTTGCTGGCCGCACGTCCGCTCGAGGCTCTTTGACGTCCAGCGACTCCTTACAGTTTAATCGGGTTGATTGCGTCCACGGGGAGGAAGTGAAAAGATCGGAAGACGAAATGTTCTAGCGACACATTTTATTACCCGGTTCATCACGAAAGTCGTATCTATGGTCTCTCTGTGCGCTCTGGGCGCTGGTAAAGGCACAAAGCTGCCGGACATACGCGAGGGGCATCTGATGGTGGATATATATATATATATATATATAGATATAGCAAGGGAAAGAGAGAGGCTACTGCGGCGAGTCGATTTCCCGGGTGGCTCGTTATCGCTTGTACGAGGGTGACGCGAAAAGAGTTACGCCTCGACGAGTTCTTCGCGTTATAGGTATTACCTAACGTTGCAACGTACACTCGACCGCACGTAATTCTTTAGGTGCATCGTCGGCGAAATATATATATTATGATATATATATATATATAAGTAAAGAAGCTTACGAATGAGAATAGCCAAAAAGGGAATGTTTAATCGTCGGAAATTAGCGTAAAAAGTGCTTCCAAAAAGTTCGTATTAAAAGATAAATTATTCTTCTTCTAATTTATTGAAGGGTGGTATAAGCAAAAAAAAAAAAAAAACGCGATACCAATTTAAAATAAATATATTAATTTTTTTAAATACTGTCTCTTTTTTCCCTATTTTTGTCGACATTTTTGGACAACGCAAAAATAGAGTCAGGACAGAGGGACTTTTCGCCAATTTCCAAGTTTCGGCACTTTTTTATTTCCTAAAAGCTGCATTCTCTTGTCAAAGTGAAAAACTTTGAAGGAAGTAACAAAAAGAATCTATTTTGTATGGATTATCAGACGATTAACCATGCACTGTTCACAAACTAATTTGCGATACGGTCTATGATTGAAACAAATATTTGTATATATCACGAGTGGTAACTTTTCTCAGAGGTAAACGTACAGTGATAATCTGAACTAACTAAATTGTCGCCACCTTATATTTACGCCTTGACACAGTGAATTGGCCAGCCCTTATGTCTTTCGTCCTTCGTTGTCCATGGTCAACGTCCAGTTTTATGCCAGTGCTGTAAAACCCTGCTATATAGAATGGAAGAGACATCGAGAGTCGCCAGTGGTGGGATCTCTCACAAACGAGACCAAACAAGCGCCACCGACCCTCTTTCATTTTTAACTCTCGTTTGGTTGGTATGGGTCCAGTCTCGTTTGCTCAGTGAGGCGGTCAGCGCTGTGTGTTGTCCACCAAGCTTTATATATACACTATAGTGGCTGTAACAATAAATTGCTTTGGGTATAGTATACCGGCCGGTACCAACGGCGTCTAGACGTGACGATAATGCCGAAACTTCGTGCTCACGGAACTCCACAGTGCCTGAACAAATTGAGAAGAGTGATTTCCATTGCACGCGCTCTCGTACACTCTGCTCTACAAAATTTCAGTTGGATCTTTTGACGTATCCTCGCTTTTATTGCAAAGACACTGTGTCTAAAAGTATACCTGTATATCGATCGTATATATATATATATGTCGAACCATACGCTGAATGGCCTGATAAAATGCCATGACAAGAGAAAAAGGGACATGGTGCGCAATAAATGACACTCGGTGAAAAGAGTTTTAATTTTACGTTTTTATGGTTACAAAAATATCGCGTGATGTCGTGAAAAGAGTCATTCAATTTTATTGTTACTTTTGACAGCTCGTCTGCTGTCTCAGTTTATTGGCCCAAAGAAATATTGATACTTTTAATTTAATTTAATTTTTTTTTTTACACCTAATTCACTCAATTTGCAAACAGATGGTAGCGCTTTTTGAGAATAATTTGCACCAATTCCCTCAACTTCAACTAAAATCGCAATGCTTCTTCAGGACACTTTGCACCAATTTCTTAAATTTTCACAATTCCCTCAATTTCCAGATCGTCACGTTTTTTATAACATTTTTGTCTGAACTAGTACGGTAGAATGTTTTCAATTTTTTTTTTAAATCGTACAAAAATAATTCCAAAAAAAGATTCGAAAAAAAAAGATCCCCACAACGTAATATAAAAAAATTCTGAAGCATATTCAATTCATTAAATACCTCAGATATAGAAAAAAAATGAAACTCCTGCCGTTTGGATATTAGAAGTTCTCTTTAACACATTGACTTAAAAAAAAAACACCATATTTCTTATCATCTTCAAGAATGACACTCAAAAAATATTTCAAACATTAATAATATTTAATTTTCAAAGAACAAAAAATATGTTTCATTAATTATGTTAATGACTATTGAAAAAAAAAAAAAACATGTAAAAGCAATATTTTCCATTTTATTCCAACAAATTAGGGACTTATCGTAGCATAATATTCATTCTTGGAATGAATATGACACGCTTAACTCGAGTAACGAGAGGACGGTCGACGCGTCATCAAGCCTCGTTAATCAATAGTTGAATGCAGCCCTAATTACGTGTGTGGTAGGTTGTCCAGTGTTCAACTGCAGTTAGCGGAGAAACAATGGAAGGATCCACGAGTCGATGCGTATACGATCGGTCAGTTGGCACGTCTAGTTCACATGCAACAGGGATACCGTATAATGCGCGTGTACAGTTTCAATACTCATCGTGGATGACTCCATGCCGGTGAACCGTGATCCATGAGCTCGGCAGGACATTGGAAAACAATGACAGCTCGAAGGGAGACAGGGGACAGTTCTCTCGATCGCTGCGGTACAGTCCTGTGTATTCTGATGGTAACGGGTATTCAGTGACAGCAGGCGCGCGTTAAACGACTATCCGCGCGCCTCGCGAGTAAATCGATGACCATTCTCACCTTCTATATACATACCAGAAACTCAAAATTTTCCCATGGACATTTGTGACCTGGCACAACTGGCCTCAAATGACAAATAAATACCTCATCATTTTCTAACCACCATTGTTGAAGGATTGAGGGGTTATAAAATTTAAAACGATATTCAAGATTTTTTGCTGCTGAAATATCATTTATGGTCATTAGTTAAAACGGAGTCTTTTTCTTGATTTTTATGTTTTGAGATTTTTTTTTTTTTTCTTAGCCAAAGAGTTGTGACTTAAAGGTTCAAAAATCATATAGAAATTATAGGATGTTGGAGCTGTAAAAAAAAGTAAAAGAATAGATCAAATAAATATTTTAAGAAACTGAAAAAAAAACACATGAATTTCAAAAATAAACTGCTGCGACATTTATAAAAAAAAAATTATTTGTCATACGTCTCTGAAATCTCATCTTAACTGAACATCAATTTGTCAAAATTCATGTACTCCATATTTACTTGAACCAACTCTTATTTCAGTCATTGCATTTTGAGCAAAAATAGCTGGCCATGTGTATAAAATAATGATACTTAAATTAAATCCACGCATGCCCACCACCATAATCCACATTGGTAAGTGAGCCACAATCTAAAAGTAAATAAAATTATATTAAAGCAGTAAAAAAAAATAAGACACGTAGAAAATGTACCTCGGAAAAGCCGTGAGCTTAACGCCCTCTTATTAACATTAACCTTTACACGAGAGTTAAACCTCCAGGGACTGTGGGTGGATAGTCTCGCGACGCGACAGCATGCAATTTTCACAGTACTTACTTTTGTCCGACTTGGTAATGTCCGTGACCACTGCGCTACGGTAACATGGCGTACAAGCGTTAGGTGTAGCGGACTACCCTTGTATATATACTCAACTTTATCCAGAGGATTCGTGGGCTAGCCAAATTGACACATATATATACACGAGGACTCTGTTTATATATATACACAGAAACAGTTGCACAGGAAACCGTATATACATATGTACATGTGTGTATATATGGGGCATTCCATACCGATTCGACTTGAGTCTGACCTTCGAACTCTCGGATCAGATCCACATTTTTTTATGTTACTGCTCCAACTCTAGGAGACAACAAAAAAAATTTAATTAGATTTTGTTTTTAACATTTGATATACTTATGGTCATTTCAAACCAACAAAAAATGGGGGTTTCGAAAAAATCACTCTAAAAAGGTGTTTAGGAGGTATGACCTTGAAATTTCAAGCAATATCTAAGATGTAACCGCATGTCAATCCGTTGAAAGTTAAATAAAAAAGGAAAAGAAAAGTCCGCATACTTTTTTTTCTCAAGTTAATAGTTTAGGCGCTACACCTTGCTAAAGTGCATTTTTTGCAAATGCAGAAAATTTCAAAGTCATATCAAATGATCAAAAAAAAACTAATAAAAATTCTGTTTGCTTCTTAGAGTTGGAGCTATAAGATAAAAGAAATCGCGGATCAAATCCGAGAGGTCGAGGTTCAGACCGAGCTGGAATTGGTATGGAATACCCCATATATACAGAAACAGAAGAGAGAAACACCGTGCTATTTTTATCAATAGTCTAGTTTGCGGTAGTCTCTCAGTGCAGATTATAGAGGTTTACGTACGCGTGCTTTTCCCCTTCACCCACTTTGCCCCCCCCCCCCCCCCCTCCCTCCCTCGTCTAACGTTCTTGCTACAGTCGCCAGTAGACCTCTGATGTGACCGGCGGTCTGACCATTGCTTGCCGTAACTACTGTGGTGTTCCAGCAACCAGGGGGACTTTATTCTTCAAAGCATTATGCACAATTGCAGGACATTGAGATTAACCAAATCACCGTTTTAATTATTATTATCACTAGAAATTATAATTAATAAACCAGATAAAGTTTGTTTATCATTATTGCTGCAGTTTGGGCTATTTTATGAAAGCTGTTTGTACGTTTTAGTTTTTAATACTTTTTTCACCACAATATTCTTGCGGATAAAAATATAACTTTAGGAAACTTGGTTCATAAAAGCTTTTTTTTCTATAGCAATACTAAGTAATTTACGCTTAAATTATTATTGTATGATTATAAGCAATTTTTTTCATCGAATATACATATTTTTTTAATAGTATATTATTTTTCAATATTTAATTGCAAATGGCTGTAAAAAATAATTAAATGTGATTACATTGAATAGCAAGACTAATATATTTATATGAAATCTATAGATGCTGCGCTGTTTTTTTTAATTCTTATATTTTTCGTGTTTAATGATCAAAAACACAAAAAGTGTGTGTGTGTGTTTTTTTTTTTAAATAATGCAGTGAATTTGACCTGACTCCCTCGAGGGAGTCAGTGCTTTTGGTTAACACAGGACAATTCACATAAAATTTCATTTCCTACAAGTGCAAAACCCTCGACAACAGTCGAGGGTTTTGCATTTCGATGCACCATTCTTTCATTCCTATTTTCAACAATTCACGGATCAATACACGGGGAATGCTCTACGTGCGTCTGATGTTTGCGTGAAATTCTATCGATACATGGGGAATAGCAACTTTCAATATTGTCAGTGCACAGAGCGCTAAAATGAAAGTTTTGCAGACGATAGTATGCCAGAGGCGTGAGAGGAGAGTATATTTATATATATATAGGAGCGTTCATGGCGCGAAATGGTTCAAAGATCGATGCTGTGTCCTAGGGACAGTGGCGTGTGTGCGAAACCCAAGAGAATTTTTCCCGCGGGGCTGGACAAAGAGAGCCTCTCTCTGCAGCGTCGTGGAACCAAGCGAATAGTCGATGTCGTCGAATATCTGTGAAAGCAGAACTATCAAATGTGATCTCCACTTGCCTGTACTTCACTAATACATATACGAACTCTCGATTCTACATTCAGATATAAATAAATCTTTTTGTACATATACGCGCATGATGCACTCAACAGGTTTCAAAAAATGAAAAATAGAAGTATCGACGTTCGTGAAGGAAAGAGCAATGTTATTTATGAATTCGATTCCTAATAAGTGAAGAAATAAAATTGATTGAGATTTTTTTTAGTATTTATTTATTATCTGCTTGAGATGAAAATGCAATTTTTTAAATTACAATGTTATCAATATATATACACATGAGTTGGTTAAAAAAATTAGGGGTTTCTATCATACGTAATTAATTCTTAATAGCTCCAGAAGAATTTAAATAAAAATCGCGCTAAGAAATAAAAATAAAATTCATTGAGATTTTCAGTATTACTTTATTTGTTATTTAAGATGAAACGGCAATTAAACAGATATATTATGAATTTAAATAACAATATAATGATTTTTGTGAGTTGGATTAAAGAAAAAAACAGTTTTTATCATACGTTATTAATTCTTAACAGCATGAGAGGAATTTTAATGAAGTCATTAGCAAGAAAATTACCGCATTCTGAAATTTTTATAATTTAGATACAGAGTGCTTGGGTAGAAAAAGGATCTTAACTTTGTGTTTATAATATGCCCGGTCATCAAGGTGGCGTTGACGTCTTAAGAACTAAAAGTTTTGTCTTTAAATAGTCTTTAAAGAGGTTACCTCTGCTGAATCAACAACTTTTTCGATTAGACTGTAATTCCGTAGTGCTTAAAATTCGGGTGATATTTTTGGGTCCTTACAGCTTAATCAAGCAGGAAATTCTATCTCAATTACGTAGGCTTCATTGCTGAATTAAGAAACTCCGCGCGTGTTCAAACTTTTAAAAAATGTTTTGTACACGTTTCACCCAACGTTCTAGACAGATTTACTGGTAATCCTTAAAGATATGCATCAAAAGACTACCGCAAATGAGCCTCCCCAAAAATACCCTGGAAAAAAAAAATCCAGAAATGAAATGCTTTCGGTTTGCAAGTTGTAGGAATTTTATTGTTTCTTGAGAGAAACAGAAGAAATCATTACCTCATCACCACTAATAAAATGAAAACTGGCATAAAAATAAAGTGTTGTTTTTACAGAAGAGCAACATGCGGCTGGGATGCAACGAGAGATGTTCTGCAAATCCTGGTGAAAACATGGAAACTAGCTATTTCGTATAACTCAAAATAGCTCATTTTATTGGATAAAATAGCTGTTAATTTGGGTATTCAACCTACATCTATCAAGCAATACCCCAAGCTCACATAAAGTGATCTGTGAGCTATAAATAATCAAACGGGCAATGTGCAATTTGCGACACCACGTTGAAAAACGTGACATTTGCTGGTGGATGTTCCCTCCGCTGGTTGAACAGGAAAACGTAACTGTAAGCTGCACACATTGGTCGACTGGTTGTGTTTTCGTGCTTGAGCTCACGCTCGAGCTATGGTTGCTAGTGCTGTTGGTGGCAGTGGCATACGCCACGTTGGGTATTCTCCCTTGGCATTGGCTCGTAAGGATGTTGCGAGAGAAAGAGAGATGAGGACAAAGAGGACCTTAGTACTTGGCTGGCTTTTACGACGTTGGACGTTTTTTCTTTTTCCTTTTTTTTTTCGTTGAAATACGACGGAAAACGTACGAGGCTAGAGGGTGGCCACGAGCCTCGGTGTCGGCTCGTTCGTTTCCTGTATACCCATCGAGCTAAACTTCAAAAGCACCCTTCGAAATGCGCTTTCCACTACTCGCTCTCTGTCTCACCCACTTTGGTACCGACCGCAAGCTTCTACCAGGCATATGTACTATTGTACAGAGCGTTAGCCTCGTTTTCCAACTGGCACCTGCCCGCTCGTTCGCTTGCCTTCTCTACCATCACCTTCGCATCGCTGGACTACACCTTCGCACTGTAAATCGCATTGTTTAAGGTTTATAACCGCGGCGATGAAAAGTAGACAGAGCTTCGTTTATGAGAGGCTTTGTCTACAATGAAAACTGGCAGGTTTTCCGACGAGACACATATATGGCTTTTGGTAACATCGTTTTAGGAACGATATGCATTCGCATGATTTTCGTTTCATGGTATTAGGACAAACCTGTCTAAACTCTTTGGAGTCTAAGTCGAGTTTTTAATATAGTTATCGATGGCTTAGGTGTATTTCTTGATTCTTTTCGCATGTTCAGATTAACATGGACACAGAAAATTATGAAGAGATTGACTTTTGAGGATTCTGGCAGAATTAAAAAAATATTGTTATTAAATCGCAAGAAATTAATGACTGTTTTTTTTTCTTTTTTTTAATTTACTTAAATCGCTGATAGAAAAAAAAATTGCAGCTTCAATATCACCAATTTCGGATGGATTGAAAACGTTAAACTTCGGTACAATCGGGGTAGATAATAACGTTAATTAACAGAGTTTGTAATTAACCAACAACTGGAGCTCTCACTTAACACATCTGAAATTTCGTCGCTTTAATTCGCATGTCAACGTCATAGAGACTGTCCTCTAACGCTTGGGGCGATGTAGAGCCGTGTTTCTCCATGACAGGATGCTGCTACTGATGTTGCCCTCGGGAAAGCTCAACCCCCCCCCCCCCCCCCCCAAATCCCCCGGACGCCTCACTCTACGAGTAGACTTGGACCAAGTGCTATAATGAACGTTTCTAATGTAATCCTAATCAAGCACGGTTGGCAAATCGCGCACTTTACTCTGCGTCAACCCCCTTTTACCCTCTCGCCTCACAGCAACCTTAAGCCCTTCGACCTACCTACAAATCGGTCGAATACAGTCTCTCGCTCAACTTAGTTTCCGCACGCCCGATTCTCACGTTACTGGCACCCTCTGGTTTCATCTCATAGAGTTACCCAAAGCCAGAGAAACGGAACTGTAAACGTGGTTTAGCCAGTATACAGTGCATCGTGTGCAATTTCGTATAGAACTACACGCACGCTTTTAGTATCTAGACGAAAATTTCAACGTTACGGTTATCCACGTGTTAACCATGTGCATGTATGCAAACTTTTACGATACGACGTGATACTATGATATACTGTTTTATATTGGACGTTTCTTGCGAAATCGTAATATCGAGTAAATAAAAAATTATAATTTCACTTTATTGCCTTCAGTTGATATTAATTTAAAAATTCTTAGATTCTTCGGAAAATTGGTTGGGCACCTATCGCGTTGTTGTTGAATTTTTCAAAATAAAAAAAAATAATTTTAGAGGTCGACAAACCGTGAGTTTGATGAATAAATCATTTTTCGTTGTCTTTTAAAGAATGTTTTGTTAAATTAGTAAAGTGACAAAAAAAAATGTAAAAAGAAGTCAACAATTTTTTTTTTTTTTTTGTGAAAGTAGATACTTTCGAAAATTGTTTGTACATATTTTTAAAATAAAAAAAGTATAATAATCAATTTACAAAAAAATAATATATAAATAAATAAATAGTGTATAAAAATCAGGGATGGGCAGCATTGAATGAAAACTACACTCTTGAATTCGAAAATGTATTTAGAAACACGATTTAAATACATTTTCGAATGAAAAACCATTTAAAGGTGTAATTTTCATTCAATGCTGCCTATTCCTGATTAAAATAAACGACAATGGCCGAATTTTGAGGGAAAGAATCTGAATATGCATGTAAATTGATTTGGTTTGGAATGTCCTATATAAACATGTAGACATCTGCCTATATTGCGGCGAACACAGGCATTACTCGTGAAAGCGCGTATACGGCACAGCATTTGGCTGTATAAAGTTGGGAAGCATGGGTTGGAAACGCGAAAACGAGTAACCGAGAGCGAAACGGTATTACGTTGTACGCGTGGCTGCACCTGCTCGTCCCGCAACCTCCGGCCACTGTTTCGCGCCCAGCGTTGTTAATTCAACGAGGAAGTGGGTCGCCTTAGTCTTCTCTTTCTCCTCCCGATTTACCTTCGTGCCTAGGGTTTTGTGTGTGAAACGACATACAGTACGTCCAAACCCCTCCAGGGTTTTCAACAATGTTTCCGGAGTATGAACGCAACGCGAATAGTTTTGAAATCGCCAGGGTTTCCTTGTGCTTTCGTCGACAACGAGTCTATATAACATTTGGGGCCTTTCACCTAACGGGGAAACGCTGGGTTACCGCTATATATGCACATATCAAATGGACTATAGATATTATTATTATGGGCCAACTTATTATGAAGCAAGAGAGACGACCAGTGGCTCCGCAAAATTTTTTGAATGATTGAGCAAAAAATAGTCATAAAAAATAGCCAATAATAACAGTACAAGTTGATTTTTTTTAGATAGTATTCTCTATTAAAAAAAAGATTCATCAATTTCAGGCAAAAGAAAACATGTGTTTTTTTTAAATATAAAACAAGTCTTATTGATTTTTTCATAACAGTGATTTAATCATGTAAAAAAAATGTGTCGTCTGAAATTTGTGAAGTTTGTTAAATAAATCGTCTCGCACTTTAAAAAACATTTAAAATTATTTTATTTTCATCAATTACTCACAATTTTCAATAATTGGAAATACAACTCTAATATGGATTAAGAACTGAGGCAATACACGATATTGATAAATATTCCTCTCCTGGACAAAAAGATTTAACAAAATAGTCGGACCAATTTTCTGTGTCACTTATGCTTAATACTAAAGGGAGGCATTTAAAAAAAAAAGGATATTGCGCCAGACATATGATCCAGAATTGCCGTAAACACCGAGAGTGCAGGTCTAGTGGAGATCAGACTAAAGCGGTGGATTTATATGTAGTAAATTATTCAGAATTCTGTAGAAGCTTTCGTGAGCACAGTCTGTGGCCAGGATTTATCAGATGGTACATGTAAATATATATAAATAAATTATCTACCAAAACATAAATGTAACTTTGGATCCATTGTTTGGGTGATGTAACGAAAATATGAAATATTAAACAAGAAATATTTTACAACCATTTTATCCTCTTCATCATTTTCTTATTTCCTTTTTTTTTTCATTTTCCATAAAATACTAATTCTAGTGGAATTAATAATTAGGTTAGATTAAATTTCAAGATCCTTTTGGAATTTGTACTTGAATTTCCTCCAAACAAAAATTAATTAGGAATTAGCATTAAAAAAAAATCAAACTTAATTAAAATTCATTAAATTGAAGTGAAAAAAAAAATCCATATAGTAATAATACTTAAATATAAATTAATTATATATTTCACAGGAATAAATAGTTTAATCTGAAATAATTACAAATCTGTCACTTTTTGAGGTGTAACAAAAAAATGGCGTACAGTTTTTAGTTGTCTAAAAAAACAACGATAATTGAAAAATTTCAAGAACATTTATTATTTTTTTCTAAATGTGAATTTTCTGTTTTGGTACCACGAATGTGTGTGTACGTCTGAACTGTTTACAATTAAAGGGGCTTCATTATTTTGTACTGCCTTACCAAAGAGTCTTGTTATCAACAACCTGTTACGAGTTTAGTGAATTTTTTTGTAAATATCAAACATCGATTTCGTTTACAGGTGCAATTTTTCATCGCGATGGGGAGGAACATCATCAGGCTTTTTTAAAAGCTCTCGAGCGTCTCGACAAAGAAAATATCGCTCCGACTTTTCAGCTGGTAAAGGTTGTAAAGATCGTTAACAACACCGACAGTTATGAGACCGGTATCGAAGGTGAGTGGATTTACGAGATTGATCGATTTATAAGAAAAAGAAAAATATAAAACGGTTCGTACGTACACAGTAAAAAAAATAAATGAAAAATTGTAGTTTTAACAAAAAAAATTAATCCACAGAAATTTTTTGTTTATTTAACAAGAAGTTTTTTACAATTTTATACTTTTACGTATTAATTTAAAAAATGATACCAATAAAAAATAAAATGAAGATACAACATTTAAAAAAAAAATGTAAAATAATTTAATTAATAAAAAAGAATTCGCTACTTCTAATTTAGCAAAAAAAAATTTGCAAATTGAATAAATTTACGCTCTCACTTTTCTAATTGTACACATTATTTTTCTATAAATTCAAGATTTGAATTTTTTGTTGTCACCGTTAATTTAAAAAATAAAAAATTGCCAAATCTCTTTTTAGACTTAAAAAAAAATACAATATCTGTATATTCGCCGAATATAAAAATTCTTTTTATTATCTGTTATATTTATTTTTAAAAAATCGTGATATCCAATAAAAATCCATGTAATTTTTAAAAAATTCGGGGCAGCAGAAACTGGTAGTCCAATTGTTGAAAAAATAGTCCTGTGTACACAGTACGAATGTGTTAAATTATATTTGCGTTTGTATATGGAAGAGCCGATTGAATGGAGTGCGAGATATATTTGCTTCGTCGTTAAGTCTCCTCGAATTACTACAGTAGACTAGTGCATTTGTATTTGTAGTCGTTCGTATCTCGCTTTGAACTTGCTAAGCCAAACACCCGAGTGCATATGGGACATTCCACATGGCTTCGACCTAGGTCTGAGTTTTTTACCCTTCCGATTGGGTCCGTAATTTTTTACAAGATTGACATAACTCTAAAAAGCACTATAATATAAAAAAAAATTTGTACGTATTTTTAATTATTCGCGATTTTCTACAACAAATTATCGACCGACACATTTTTTAAATCTGAAAAAATTCTAAAAAACTTTTTTTCGAGAATAAAAATGTTTGGCAACCGAGCCGAAGTGGGTCTGCGAGTCCATCTATTTTTTTCGGCCCGTTTTCAATAACAAAAAAAAATGGAAATAAATTAGAAAAAATAGTCACTCTACTCTAAAAATGTTCTAGCTGCTCCCCATCGTAAAATTACTATTTTGTCGAATATTTTCCATTTTCTTTTGTTAAAAAAAGGTCAAAAAAAAAATAGATGGAATCGCCAGCCCACTTCGGCTCGGTTACCAAAAATTGTTATTCTCGAAAAAAGGTTTTTCAGAATTTTTTCCGATTTTTAAAACGTGCCGTGTTCGATAATGTGTTTAAAAATGAAATCGTAGTTAATAATAAAAGTGTAAATTTTTTTTTTTCTTAATTAGTACTTTTTAGAATTACGTTAATCATACAAAAAAATGCTGACCAAATCTGAAGGGTCAAGGGTCAGACCCAGCTGGAAACCATGTGGAATACCCCATATGTAAGATATACACAGTACACTGCTTATTTCCATGCTCCGTACCACTGCAGAGATATACATCCAGGTACTATGGGCGAACCTCATCCTGTACTCGGGATTATACGTCGAGACGGATCTTAAGCTTCGTCGACACGCGCTCGACTTCGCAAACGACACTGCTTTCGCTCGCGTTCGAGCTTTTGCCTTTTCTCATACTGGCAAATCTCTTCCTCCTCCCTTTTTCCCTATCACCTTAGTCCAACCTTTTCACAAGTAGGTAACCGAACGTGACTCTCGAGCACTTTAAAAGCAACGTGAAAGCATTTGGGTCTCGGGATCTCGACAGATGCAATAGTCAACGACAACTTTGGATACTATTCAACACGTTACTGCAATACCTACATATGTACACTTAGGAAAAATAGCAGTTGGTATAAAATCAGCCATTCGCGAGTTTTCAAGATTTCTTTTCATTTACCATCGACAACACTGAGAGGAAAAAAAGGGGGGTATCAAAAATAATTCGGAGTGACACGACATCGTGAAAATTGACTTAATTATTTCAATGAAATGTGAGAATATTTTCCAATAACAACAATCTTTATCTCTGCGATTTTTTTAGATTTTTTGTAAGTGTCTTTGAGTGTCTGTAAATGTCTGTAAGAGTCTATGATTATTAGTGATTGTCTGTGAATTGTCGTAAATATCTATGACTCTATATGAGTATATAGGAGTGTATGTGTGAGTATGAAAGAAAACACATCGCACTTTATTATATTGTAGATTATTCAGATCAACACATGTCCATCGTTTTTCTTTTTTTTTTTCGTGTGAAGAGAGAAGCGTATTTAAACAGTGTCACAGAATGAACAACGGGAATTGATTAGTTCTAGAATATTATTATACACTGGTGTGTACAATATGGCACATCGAACGAAACGAGTACTCGAGAGCCGCGTAACGAACGAGATCAGGTTGCCAACATCGGAGTTGCCAGTTCGTTAGTCTTGCTTGTTTTCACGTGGACACGCGAGCGAGCAGAAAAGAGAGTGATAGGCGTGCCGAGTATACATGCAAATTGATGTGTGTGCTGACCCCCGAAATGAGAGAGAGTTGCGGAAAAGAATAAAGGTAAAACAAAACGAAGAGGGAGAATAAATTGGAATTGCCTATCCGGAAACAAACTTTTTGTGCATCAATGCTGCTCTGCAAGCTGCCATGGGAACGGCGTGGAAGCTCCCGGAAATCGAGAACGCACCCATACACGCATATATACGCGCTTTAACCCGCCTGGGAAATATACAGATCCTCGGGTACTTTATTATTCTTGCTTCGAAAGTATAGTTACTAAATCTTTTTTAAATTAGTTTCAACGTTCGTTTTTTTTTTTTTTTCATTGAACAATAAATACTTTGTATATTGTAAATAATATCGATATTGAACTCTTTAACTGCACGTGGAAAAATAATTTCCTCATTAAATATAAGTTGAAAATATAAATTTAAGAAAAAAAAAAAAACATTTTTTTGTTCCGGTATGATTAATTGATGACCTTGCAGCCTGTAATCTCGTCGCTGAGGGAGTGGCTGCCATATTCGGACCCGGAAGTCCGCACACTCGGGGAATAGTGTCGAGCATAGCCGCCAAATTCGATATCCCTCATATCGAATATGTATGGCGAAGCATCGAAGAATCAGACACACCACCGACCACCATCAACTTGTACCCCGACAGCCAAAAAATTGCACAGGTATTGATATTTAAAAAAAAATAATACTAATTTAAAATAAAATAACAAAATGTTCAATTCGATATCCTCCACATTCGGTGGATTATTGGTAGGACCTCCGAGAATGGTCGTGCACTCTTTTTAGACATATGTGAGCTTAAGAAACTTTTATATCTTACAGAACAGATGGTGTTTATACTTTCGGTAACCAATATTGGTTTTCGGGAAGTTCAGAAAATTACCTATTTTTTCATTTCTCGTGTGTTTCGAATGTAGGACCATGTGTTTCTAGTGATATTATATTCCTGTACAATTTGACGCATATTAACGATCGAGACTGTAAAGTGCGAAATTCCATATTTTTATCGACCGTAGTCGGTAACAAAATCTACTCCAACCTCCCCGAACTGGACTGGACCGGACCGGACCAGACCTGACCTGACCAAACCAAGCCGGACCGACGGAATCGGTCCGAACCAGAACAGACCCAACCGATCCGAACCGAACCAGACCAGACCAGGCCAGACCGAACCAAAACGAACTGAACCCAAACTTACCTAAGAACTGGCGCCAAAACGGACGAGCAGAAATGCTTCGCCTTAACCACCTTTTCCAAAATCAGAATATTATGCTAAAGAACTGTATTATTTTTCGAGACAGTCTATTTAGAGATTTACAGTATTTTTTTGATATTACGATAGCATAAACGGGATATCTATCGAATTATTTATAAGGTTCTTTATACGAGTTTTGTTGACGAGTGAGAGCACAGTGAGTGCATGTTCCTGTAGCAGAGAATGCCCAAGCTCCCGGAGTACTATACTTACTACATATGTGCTTTCTCGTTTTTATGTGTGCTTTCGCGTTTCCAGCACCGTGGACTGACAATACAGTATAATCCCATTTTACGTCTCGAGTCTCAGGCCACTCGGTGAATAAATGCCAAGAAAAGAAAGAGAGACAGTGAGAAGACGAGCGACGGAAGAAAGAGAAAAATTTCGAGTACATCCATATTTCACTGGGCTTTTTCAATCTACTTCTTCGTCACTCACGCGTTTTTTTTCCTCATTTCATTTGTCAGAAACCGAGAATCTACATCAAAGACGAAAAAAAAAAAATTTTAAAGAAGGAACAACAATTTTCATATCGCCGCAATAACACTTTTGCCTACTTGCATAATTCATTTTTGTAATAGGATTCCCAGCCTTTCCGCAGCGACAGTTAGACTTCCTTTGTCAATACTTTTTTTCCTGTTTTGTTTTTACTTTTATTTGCTTTCTTTTTTTTTACGAGTTTTTTAATATCGTACTGTTCCTGATGGTGGTTTAGTAGAACAAAGTACAAATATATGTCATTTACTTTCACGTCTGATGGTAAATTTATTATTTACTTTTTTTCAGGGGTGCACTTCTACTTTTTAATTTGTAAGTTTTAGATTTACAAACAAAATAGGAAATAAATAGTTGATGATACAAATAGGTGGACGAGTTTGCATATTTATTTTACTACATTTATCGTAACTTACATTTAAAAAAAATGGTTAATACATTTAATAATATATTTCTTTACATTAACAAAAAAGAGAAGTAAACATTTTTATTAACTCTCAATCTTTGTGAATATAAAAATATTTTTCTTACTACCGTGACAATTTTTATTTGTCTAAATGACAAACATTTTATGTTTCGAAAAAAACGTTTTTTTCAGTTTTAGCAGGCAGGCTTCTTTTTTCTCAGTTACTCACTTTTTTTTTTTTTGAGAATTTTTACTAATCGCAAGATTTAAAAAATTTTAGAAACAAAATATTGTTACTGCTTTTAAAGATATGTAATTTTTTCCACTTTTTCTAGTTTAACAAAAAATATCCAAATGACTTTTTCTTGAAATATCAAAGGATTTTAAAATTTTTTAAAAATAAAAGTTCAATAAAACTATATTTGCAGAATATTAAACCCACTATTTTTGTTTTATTGATTTTGCACCTAGCAAGTTTAATTTTAAAAATCGTATGTAATCATTTTTTCACAAAGCATAGCAGACAGACAGATTTATCAAATTAATTTTTACCTATGAATGATGACAATTTTCTTTTTTAATTTAAATTGTTTAGGCTATTTCGGATACTCTTGGATCTCTCAGCTGGAATCGATTCACAGTAATTTACGAGACAAATGATGGTCTCGCAAGACTACAAAAGGCTCTAGCCAGACATGGACCAAGCAGCAGTCCAGTCACCGTGCGTCAACTGAGAAATTTCGAGACAGATGTAAACAAAGCTCCAGATTATCGACCGTTACTGAAGGAGATTGCAAACTCAACCGACTACAATATTCTAATGGATATCGAACCGAAAAACTTGATGGAAGTCTTGAAACAGGGACGTACGGTGAAGCTTCTGAACGATTATTACAAATACTTCATCGCCCACATGGTAATCTGATTTTCAATCTTATTTATTCCACACGCTCTATTCGACCTTTTTTTATTTGTATATATTCTACCACATTTGCTAGAAAATGCAAAAACATTTTCTGAAAAAAATAAAATAAATTCACGTTGATTTAAATAAAAATCTCATAGGGAAAAAATTGCTTCATTACTTTCTTAATTACTTCATTTTTCGTGTCATTTAAAAAATAAATATTTGTGAAAAAAAAACTTTTTTTTCGTTTTTTTTTGTCAACGTATAATAATAATAATAATTTATGAGATAAATACAGAATCCAAAATGAGTTCTAGTCATTGCTTTAGCTTTGTTATATGAAAGTGATTAAATTCTATTTATTATCAAATTTGCAGCACACATCGGACGCTGATATTCTAAAAGTGCTGAATGGCTCAGCAACGAACATAACGATCTTCCAAATCGTAAGAGACGACGCGTACAACCTTAATATGGTAATTTATAAATATAATATGAGAAAAAAAAAGCTCGGCGAAAAGTCAGTTAAGTTAAGGATAAAAGGGTAGTGAATGGCGTGTATGAACGTACCTATAACATTTCTCAAGGCCTATAAAGCAACCTGTTTCATTCTTTATCCTCATCATCATCTCTTAGGTTGGCTTATACCGCGACATCCCCTACCATTTGGCGTTATTCACACTACGCTCGACCACCCAGCGGCCCCTCGAGCTCAGCAACTCTCACGTGAATTCCACCCGCATGCCCACTTATCCGAAGCCTCATCCAAAGTAAACCCTGGCCATATAAATCTCGCTCGATTTAACAGTCTTGAAGAAGACGCGTATAAAGAGAAGGATTCAAGCCCACAGCTTCAAAGTATATGATTAAGTTATATTGATCAGTTGAAATGGCGTTAAGCACACGGCTATTGGCCAATATAATATTCAGTATTTTTTATTGATTCAATTGTTTTTTATTTTTTGAGGATCTAGAAATACTTGATTTTTTTAATTGGCAATTTTTTTTTCCTGAATTTGAAAATCTTTTTAAAAAATCCATAAAATCAGATGTGAGATGACAACATTTTTTAGCCTGCATGACTTTTTTTAAATTTATTTGATGCTTTGTTTTATTTTTGATGTGCCTATCAAATTATCGAGTTTAATTTAATACTTTTTAAAAGAAAAATAGGTCTTATTCCTTCAGGATTTAAGAAAAAATACTATCCATTCACTTTAACACTGTTTCCTTCTGTCGTCATTCCAGGATTACTATTTCAGAGATAGTTAAACCCTGCCAATAACTGTACCCCTCTTACGCATTTCACTTATATAGATGATTCATACGCATAAAATTTTTTTACTGCATATGAAAGATTATCCTTGAAAATGTAAATCTCGAATACCAGAAGTTTTAAAATAATAATATTTCACTTTCCCCTCAAAAATATTATGATGATCATGACCTCATATTTGGAGGTTTGATATACTTTTATACAATTCTTTTTATTACAAGATATTATGTTAGCAAATTTTAGTAGGATCGTTTACGGGGCATTCTACCTCGGACTGACCTTTGACCCTTCCAATTGGGACCGCAAATTTTTATATGATTGACATCACTCTAAAAGGCATTAATTCGAACAAAAAATTTTTTACACATTTTAAATTATCTACGATTTTCTAATTTTTTCCATTTTTTTGTTGTTGTTGAAAAAACGCCGAAAAATATTAATATGGTATCCCTGGCCCATTTCGGTTTTTCCGAATTCTTTCAGATTTAAAAAATGTGTAGTCCGATAATTCGTTTTAAAAAATCGTACATGATTAAAAACGTGTAAAAAAAAAGTTAAACAAAAAAATTAGTGTCTCTTAGAGTTACGTAAACCATATAAAAAATTGGGCACCCAATCGAAAGGGTCGACGGTCAAACCCAGGTCGAAGCCACGTGGAATGACTCATACATAGAACATCTTTTTTTTCATAAGTATTGAAAAATAATTGTCTTCTTTCAGGTGGAAAGCGCTTGTCTATTCGATTCGGTTATTCTCTTTTACCAAGCGCTGCTGGCATTAAACTTGCGGAATGAAAATAACGACTCACCGATTCCCATTGAGCCGCAGCCGCTCTCTTGTGGCGATGATCTAAAATATCCAGCGGGACTCAATATTACCAGCATAATGCGCAACGTATGTATAGCTTTATTGTGCATATACTCTACATTTCATTGTGTATCGATATGCCAATATTTCGAATATTTTTGTACGATAGTTTGTTTCGATCGGGCCCTTCTCGTTCGACGCTCGTAGAATCCGGCCTTGCCGACTGCAGCGTAACAACTCTTTCCTTGTAGAACTCTCGATAGTTCCCGAGATTCAGAGATGACGCTGGGCTGCTCCTTCGTAACAATTTTAAACTTATTGAAACTTCGAAAAAAGTAATTTAATTTTTTTTAAATAGAATCTATAATCAGGTAATTCGACGATACAATGCAATGATACAACATTTTTTGTATGCCAAATTCGTATTTGGTTTCCTCATTATTTTTCATTTTCCACCCATCTTTCTTTATGAGGAAGCTACAAAAACTAAAGCGATGTTTTTTTTCCACATAGAGATATCTTTGGTGTAAAATGTGCTACTTTGCGTCCTTGTTTTATGATACAACATTGTTAATGACGCCATTTTAATGACTTAGGTTGCGAAGGAAGGGCGAACAACGGGCCCACTGCGATTTGAGGAGACTGGAGGCAGAGGATTCAATCTGACTATAAAAGAGTCCGGAAAGGATTCATTAAACGTAACAGCGTATTGGGACGACGGAGAATTGAGAATTGCGACAACTGAACAGGATCGAAGTGCTAGCATCTTCAAAAGTTTTCAGGAAAAAGAATTTATCGTAACAACAAAACTCGTAAGATTTTTTTTCGTGCAGAGTACATTTTTCTTGGAATAAATAAAATTATCCTCGTTTTGTTAATTAGACACATTATTTTTTTCGGATTTTTCTCTTGAATCATTGATAAATGTTTTTGTAAATTTGTTGAATTTATCACTTCTCTTTTTTTACAATTATAAGTGACAATAAAAAGTATATTCACTTAAGAAAAGTAGTTTGATTAAATGAGAGGTGACATAAAATATTTCGTAAAAAAAAGATACTAAACTTTTAACAAATTATTTTTATACTTTTTTAATAGAGAATTATAGAGTAACGAAAAACATGTGTGTCTAATTAACCCAAAGTTCCTGGTGGACATTTGCGGACATAAACTTTCTGCTGAAACTATATAAATTTCAATTTACTTTTTACCTCGATTGCAGGGTGAGCCCTACGTGATAGAACTTCCAGAGGGCTCGACCGAAGGTATGGAAATAAACGGCAAACGATACGACGGTTACTGCTTAGAGCTCATTAAGGAAATAGCCTCGGAGTTGAAGATGAAAGTCAAATTCGAAATTGTCGCTGACGGGCAATACGGAACTATGAATCCAGAGACAAAACAGTGGAACGGACTTATCAGGCGTCTCCTAGATCACGTAAGAAAAAATCAGAAATTAACATTTCAGGGATCGCGCACGAAGTTTCTCACACCTATTTCCAATTGTCGCAAAAAAAAAGTTCATAATTTATTTTGTGAGTGGTTTAAAATACCCAGAATAAATACAAATTATTTCAGATTTTTTAATCCTACATTTCACATTGAAGTATATACCCATTTTTTAATTTTTGTGTGTTTTCTTTTCGATTCGCAAAAAGAAAAGAAAAAAAATCCTGCCAAGAAATCAATAAATTTTCATGCCTTACTTTTTATTTAAAGGAAGCCGATTTAGCTATTTGTGATTTAACGATTACGAAGGCACGAGAGAGCGCCGTTGATTTTACAATGCCTTTCATGACTTTGGGAATCAGTATTCTTTTCGCAAAAGCCGAAGATAAAGAACCGGCTCTCTTTTCATTCTTGTTGCCATTTTCTACGGACGTCTGGATGTACATGGCAACCGCTTTTGTTGCTGTATCAATTATGCTTTTTATGCTTGCAAGGTAAACACAATTTCTTTTTTCTGTCATGCCAATTTTCACTATTAAAAAAAGAAATCTTCTGAAAAATTACACTTACCAGCTCTGGAAACTTTTATTCTCAAGCTATTATGTGAAATAAAAATACAAATATTAGGTAAAATTATTGCTATTAATAAGAATTTGCAGTATCGGAACAATCTATTTAAAAATATTTTGTAACGGTGTATATATTTGTATTATAGAATGGCACCTGGAGAGTGGGTGAGCTCTCACCCATGTGCAACGGAACCTGAGGAACTTGAGAATAGTTTCAATCTTATGAACTCCTTCTGGCTGACCATCGGATCTCTTATGCAGCAAGGTTCGGATATTCTTCCAAGGTAATCAAATTCTTCACGAATATACTTACTCGATGAACCCTTTCACCTCATGAAAACCCTAGCCTCACACTCTCTTACCAAACACAACCAAACCATTACCCGTAAAAAAAAAAAAACCTTTCTCCGGCAATTTCTCGAATACTAAACATCGCAACTCAGATTCTCAGCAACCAAAAAGGTATCAATCCTCTCCTTCTTTTAATTAATCCAAAAATCCTGAGATTACTTCAAGGTACGAGCACTGACATCAGTGGAATTCCAATAGCGCGCGAGGCGTTTCACTGTCGAACCCTTGGCATTTCTTCCCTTTTGCTTTTGGTGGGGTTTTAGTCGCGCGACCAACAAGCATCAGCCCGCGGATATATATAGAGAAGATCCAAGAAGAGGATGAACGACGCTCTTAGTAAAGGTATACAGAAGAGAGCGAGAGTTCTCTCCTCTTCATGGACTTCCAAGGGATACCGGCACACGGTTGGTAGCAACCCACACAAGGCGAAGAGGAGCAGAGAGGGAGGAAAGGGGTGGGGGGGAGGGGGCGAAACCCTTTGCCGAGAGACCGCACCGGCTCCGCATTTTTTTTACGACAATTAAGCTTAACGAGGTGCTGTTTACGCGTACGTATTTGAGGCGGCTTGCCACTTGTTAGCGCCGCAGCGCCTCACGGCGCTAACTCTGCCGTCCACCTCAACGTTGCACTGGAGATGGGTTGGAAGAAGAGAGAACGGCGGCTTCCCGCGTGTCTCGGGACGAGAGAAGAAGAGGCGGTTCGTCGTTGTGTCGTCGTGCGTGTTTACTCAGCACATACCCGCGGCCGCGATGCTACTTCGCTGTTTACGTCTCGAGTACTCGTAAACTCGTAGGTACTCGTGGAGGACCGTCGGTAAACGAGCATCGTTTGCATATACGCGAGACTCAAAGAGTCCTCGTCCCTTTTACACAAGTGTATTATATATACACATGCACAGTTGTATACGTATATCTATATACCGACTGTATGAAACGCGTGAGCGTACTTTGAAATATGCTACTTCAGAGTCTGACCAATGTTGCAAACAACATTTGTGAATTATCAGACGCTTTGATAGAAGTTTGAAACTCTGATTGTAATATAATGTTTGCTTGGTGTAGTGAAGTACCTTTCGTTTCGATGCCACTTTTCGTGTAGCTTTGGACGTAGCTGCAGGGGAATTGGAGGGTAGTTAGAATTTGGTTTAATATGATGTCTCTGTTAAATTTAGAGGCTGTATTTTTTTTATGGAAGAAAATTGTATTATAAAATCGTCCCGGAGAAAAATACCTACCACTATAATGAAATTGTGAAAGTTACATTTTTTTTATAATAATTTTTGTATGTGTTATATGCATTTAAAAAAAGTCGATCTCCACCTAGAATTCTTTTGATGTCACCACGAAGGATTAATTTTCATTTATTGCATTTTTCTTAATTTCTATCGTTAATAATGCCTTCTCTATTACAGCAGAATTATTGATGTTTTTTGTTTTATTACAGAGCACCGTCGATTCGTATGGTAGCCGGCATGTGGTGGTTCTTCACACTCATCATGGTCAGTTCGTACACTGCGAATCTCGCTGCTTTTCTCGCCTCGACAAAGCAGGATGTTTCGATCGAGAACATCGATCAACTTGCGGGACAAACGAAGATTAAATATGGAGCAGTTAAAGGCGGAGCAACCGCCGGTTACTTTGCAGTATGTTTTCGCTTTAGTCTGTCACAAATACTAAGACTATCTACAGGGAGAAAGCAAAAATTGATCACTTTTTCTTAATAATTTTTTTTTTTATTAACAAATTTCACTATAATTCAATTAAATCATTTCGTTAAAATATTTCCATCCAATTTATAAAGAATTATAATAATTTCAAGGACTTTGTAGATTTTTCCAAAAGAAAAAAAAATTGTATCTATTCTATGAAGTTTTAGTTACGTGAATTAGTTTCGTGAAAATTTATTGAAATACATCAATTCTGCTGTACGATCGACAGGGATCGAATGTGACGAAATATCAAAAAATGTGGAGCACTATGGCCGAGGCAAGGCCATCAGTGCTAGCAAGCTCAAATGACGAGGGCGTCGACCGGGTCCTTAATAGCGATAGAACCTACGCATTTTTCATGGAATCGACGACCATCGATTACGTAATGGAAAAAAATTGCAACCTGATTCAAGTCGGTTCTTTGCTGGACAATAAAGGCTATGGGATCGCCACACCACCCAGTGAGTTCTAAGACAATCATATGTCTCATCTTTCAACAGAAAAAAAAAAACATTATTATTACAACAACAATTATCATTTTTTTATTAATAATTAATAAACAAAATTTTTAATAAGGACAAGGTGTTTTTAAATATTTAGGCTATCAAGGACGTCTACAAATTTTTTCAGATCTTTGAATCTCATTTTTAAGAAAAAAAATTGTTTTTTTTGCTTCCCCTTAAAGGAAACTTTGTTTTCGTAAAAAAAAATAAAATTTCAATATTTTCATCCTAGGTTGCCCAAATCATCCAAAACGTCGAGAAAAGTGATTTGTACGAAATTACAATCCTTTACCGGGAAGCCAAATATTTTTTTACAAAACTGTTTTTATTTAGGTTTTGTCATTTTTATCCGCCATTTCAAGATACAAAAGTCTTTAAACTCAGTGCATTGAAAAAATACATTTTAAACATGGATTTATATTTTTCCTATGTTTAAAAAATTATTGAATTTTCAAAATATTGTTAGAACTGAATTTTTTTTTTTTAAAGGATTTCTTAAATCCAGTTTTACTAAAAAAAAGTTCAAACGTAATTAATGATCCTTGAAACAGGACATTTTAAAAAATTTCCAAATCATTGTTTTTTTAATAAAAGATTCTTTCGCATTGATTAATTGTCTCGAAAAATGAAGGAGAGAGAGAGTACCTTTTTATCTTGAATTCAATTATAAAAAAATGTAAGGTACAAAATAATTTTGGAAATCAAGAGTGAAGTTTTCAAATGAGAAAGTATTTTTTTTTAAACAGACGATTTCGTGTTTTTTGTCACTTTTCTAATTGAACAGAAAAAAAACGTACGATAACAAAAAAAAATATACAAACGGGTATTTATGAAAACCAATTTTAGGAAATGTATTTTTTAGACTCGCCCTATAGGACACGAATTAGTGAGACGATTTTGAAGCTTCAAGAGCGTGGATTTCTTCGTGATCTGAAGGATAAATGGTGGAGCAAAGTCTCGCAGAATTGTTCCAGGGGCACCAGTGACGCTGGTGAAGGTGAACTCGGAATGGCTAACGTGGGCGGTGTTTTTCTCGTTCTACTGTTCGGCGTCGTTGGCTCAATCATCATGGGGATCGTTGAGTTCATTTGGAATGTAAAGAAAGTCGCCGTAGAGGAAAAGGTAAAAAAAAATTCAACGAAGTGGACCAATCGTTATCTTGCTAAATTAAACATTCAAACCACATTGTTGTTTGGAATCGTGAAACTTCTTTTTTTTAAGCTTCAATGTTACCGATGATAATTCATTCAATTGGCTTTAACAGATCACACCGCGTGAAGCCCTCAACGCGGAACTTGCGTTTCTCGTGAAATTTTGGGTCCAAACGAAGCCCGTGAAAGTGTCGAAAAGCATTCAGAGCTCGAGTTCGGGCGAAGGTGGATTTGGCAGAGGAATTTCAGCACCCAGATCGATAATTGGATCATTCGCCAGACTCAACATTCTCGATAAATTGGACAAAGATGATCCGCAAAACAAAAGCAACAATCGCAGGCATTCATAATTTTGTTTGTGTTTATTTGATTTTATTTCAATTAAAATGAATTAAATTAATTAATATATTAAAATAAATAAAAGTATGAAGGGTTGAACCAAAGATTAATGAAAATCAGAAATCGAATGAAAACGTATTTCAAATGTTTAAAATAATTATTTACTGTTCAGAGATTTGAAAAAAATCTTAAGCTTATACAATAATTATGAATAAGTTAGTCATAAAGATTTTGTGAAAAAAAGTTTTAAATATAATTTTATATTCGAATGGTACTCATTTCGAGGTATTTTCTGTCAAACGGTGAATGTAATTCAATAGAAAAGAAGACTGAAAAATCAATGGAGAATAAAAGAGTGAAGAAGAGAGGACCACACTGAAGGCGATCCTGTGAGAGCCATCCAAGAAGATGCGGTTATAAAGCCATAACTTTTTGGGACCCATTCGTTACCTCCCAAAAAAATGGTGCTGTATTTCACGTTGCCAGCCATAGACAACGCAGCGTGTATTTTCTTTGCCGTTTATCCACAATTATACCTGTCAGGACTGTGTACTGACCGCCGGAAGCCCCGAAAGACAATTATAATTTTTAAATTGAAGCAAAAATATTGACGTTTAAGAATTCCCAAGAATTATCAGAATTCTCGATAATAAAAATCAAAGTGTTTTCTTTGTGTGGATATAACAACAAAAAAAACATTGGGATAAATCAGAAAGAATCAGAATCAGAAATTAACCGAATTTACCAGGAATACCTCATAAATAAATAAATAAATAAATTTTATTAATAAAAATATAAAACTCATTTATAACTTGTTTTTTTCTTTATATAATGTGTTAAACTTTATACAATTACAAAAATTCTCTTCTGTCAGAAGGACTCAAAACTTCTTAATTTTCTTTAATTTATTTACTCCGCAATTTAATACGAGAGACTATTTTCATCATCATCATCGCTGCAGGTCCCGTATTTTGGTTCACGTAAAATTCAACAATATTTGGACAATGTCATAATGGGGTTAACAAAGCTCACTCTAGGTTTAGAGGATTTGCAAAAGCCGGTTCTGTTGTCTCTCATCCTGTCGTATGCATCGGTTCTGCTTTGAACAGGTCACCTGTATATCTACGGAGGCACAGAGGAGTGAATACAGCACCCGCAGGGCACGCCCGCGGTACCTTTGTGTCATTATTGTCCTAGCAGCAGGGGCACAGCTAGATATAGAAAGGCAGCAAGGCCAGCGCCGAGAAAAAGACTCCTGAATATACCCCCCTTCGAGTGGAAATAATGTTATAGACGAAGCTCTCTGACTGTGCCGTCAAAGGAAAAGCCAAAATGACGTTGGACCCGCGCGTCTCTCCTTTTGACGTACCAAATTATTCGCGCCACTAAATACAACCGTCGCGGAACTTGCGTTCCGTTTCAATGGACTTCTCCGAATCGTCTGGAGCGAGTAAATAAAAAAAAGAACGTAATTGTGAACCAACGCAAACCTCAATGACCCATAAAACAGGTAAATATTTTTTTCTACTTTTCAAAAATATTCTGAAATATTTGACGAATGTTTAATAATGTCTGATAAATATTTTGCATATATTTTTTAATATTTGGCAAAATTTTGAAAATTATTTAAAACTATTTTCGAATTTATATATATATATTTTTTTAATATCTGACGAATATGTAAAAATATTTCGAAGATAAATAAAATCTCAAAAATCATATATATATATATATATTTTTAATATATTATGTATATATTCTGGTAGATAATTTCAGAACTGCGCGGGTGGCGTCGTAACGGCGGCAATTCAACCGACTGCGGGTTTTAGGCAAAGGCAGACAAGATCACCCGGCGCGCGCGCTCTCGGAGCCTCTTGGACGCGCCAAACCCGGAATGATTCATAGAACTTCCGAAAAAGGCATCGGCAATTATTCAGGACAAGGCGGAGTGAGGTGTCGTCCTGTACAAACAGTGGACGCGTGGGAGGTCCGAGCTATATCTCCTTATACTATATTACCGATGCTGGTGCTGCTATACAACTACCACACCGCCGCTGCTAACAAGGGCACAACGAGTCCAGCTCAAACCCCCGTTGATCGTCCTACGCTGCCGGCGGACCCGAGACCTGATGCCTCTATTTGACTCGGTAAGTACTTTCTTCCCTTTTTCCTGCATTTCTGTAGATCCTCTGTCTCACCTGCCGTATATTTATTGAAACATCGACGATAACCAAAAATACTCCGAATAACGCCTCGCGCAGACTAAAACATCATATATATATGATATATTTCATGACATTAAAATTATTAAAGATTTATTGATAGACATGCGAATTATAATCGTAAACCAGCTCGTTTTAATGTATTTCTAAAAATTGACCGTTAGATGGCGAACGGCTCGAGAGTTTCTTGCATGCGATTCGTTACAGGTGAAGTAAAATTACAACTTTTATTTTAATCTTCCTAACTTTTGAAATAATTAGTACAAAATACTTCAATTTCACATCGCACTAGTATACTAAATTAAATATACCAATTTATATATCAGAACCTGTTAAATCGGAGGACCGGCTGCGTTAATTTTTACAACAATTCTGTAGACAGCACGAATTTTTCTGTTAAATTGAAAGTGACATAAAAAATGTTGTAAATGTGTCAAACTTACAGAAAAAAATATTTCAATTTAACAGAAATTAGTCTGTTAAGTCACAATAATTGTGTAAAAATAACACATTATTTTATGTCAAAATGATACAACATTTGTGTAAAATTAAAATACACAATTTTCAATTTTGTTTTTACCGTGTATAACACATTTCATTTTTTTAATGATGAGACAAATCTGGTCATGCTTTCGATCGTAATTTTTGTATACAAACAAATGTTGATGAACACAAAAAAAACCCATAAGAACATTATGTATGTACCAATCAAAAGACGAAATGAGGCCACACAAAACTTTACATATTCATAGTGTAATTATTGTTAAGAATGCCAACAAAGTAACATGCAAATTTTTGCATGATACATTTTTTGTTTCGGTTAGTTTTTTTTTATATTTTTTTTATTTGCGCTTCATGTTTCGTGCAGAGAGGCGCGAGAACGAAACACGCTTGATATGCCTTGAAGCCATTAAGTTTTTTATCCTTGCACCTTGCCCCGTCGAATGTCCCTTCTCGCATCGCTCTCATGCACCGACAGAAGCAACAGCCGCAGCCCTGTCGCGTACATTATTATTACCGCGGATAGGAAGGCGTTGAACCTGCGAAAGCTGCGTTCCTTCTTCACTTCTTGCACGCGGCTTCTTCTTCGGCTGCGATGTTCAATGCAATGTGTGCACCAAGAGAGAGTGAATAAGACTTTCCTGTCCCAGACGATGAATCTCGTCGTCGTCGTCGTCGTCGTCGTCGTCGTCTTCGTTGTCGCGAGAGCTTGCCCGAACCCTTGGCCGCGTTTTATAAACGCGCCGCGATCTTATCAGCCGCTTAGCGAGAAAACAACAGGTGTGCGAAATCGGCAACGATCGCGCGCTCGCTCGGTAGTCAAAAGAAAAATTTTGCGCAGCTTTTAGTCAAACCCCTTCTCGCGTCTTCATCACTCGATCTCGCAAGTGTTTCAGAGACCTTTTCGCGATATCTTCACATCTCTAACCTTCGAGTTGTAGAATACACTTTAAGTATACTATATAAAGAGGGTGTTTACTGTTTCAATTCTCTTTTGGTTAAAATCGCTTCTTTTTTAATGTGATTTTTTTCTTTTTTAGGTTTTCACATTCTTTCGTTTGTTAATTTTTTTTTGTCAAGGGAATATTGTTTCCTTTTATATAATAAATAATTGCGATTCAAATCACGAGGAATGCTGACATTGAATAATAACTATAATAATTCCAAAAGAGTTATGATTTAATTAGTAAAATAATAATAATAATATTAAAAACAGTGATTATGTAGTAAAAAAAATCCTCCGTTCAGACAGTGTTAAATGTTATCGTAAATAAAATGAGATGTGTAGAATTTAATCCATGTATCACAAAAGTACTTCATTCCATTCTTAAATCAACAGCCTTTTAATAATATTTTTATCAAATGACAGAAATAAAACTCTCAGAAAATTAGCATATCAAATTAATCTACAGAACGTATTGATTTATTATGTTGACGGATTTGCTTTAACAATTCATTTTTACTTTATTGTTGACAAAATGATAATTTTCTAAGTGACGGAAAAATGGTCCAAATCCTGAAGAATATCCAATAAGAACATCATTCACCGCGAAAAAAAAAATTAAATCCTATCTCTATTTTATTGACTGGAATTAATCTAAAATGACTAATTAAATTTTACGATCTAACCACACATATATTTCACTATAAAAGTTGGAGTTTATATACTTGACGAGCATTTTGGATATATATTCATAATTAAAGGGTGTCTCTTGAAAGTCGTTGACGTGTTGTGGTAACTAGATGGTTTATATAGTCTCTCACTCGTAGAGAGCTATTATAGACTGATATTACTTCGTAGAAAGATTAGCCTCGTCTTAGCTCTCTTCTAACTCTCATAAGCGTCATGTACATCATATCTCATCGTATCTATAGTGGCGAACGAGTGCGAGAGAGTGAGAAAGAGAGAGAGAGAGAGAGAGAGAGAGAGAGAGAGAGAGAGAGAGAACGAATGAAGGTAGAAAATATTATGGGTATGCTAATGAATCCGAATCGGCTCGTAAATAAATTAAACGCTTCACTCGCACCGCGCGCGGCATATATAGTTGTGTAAAGCCGTGGCGGTGCTGGTGCTGCTGTTGCTGCTGCTAGCCCTCTTATCTTCACCAAGCACCGTCTTTTGATCGCATGCGAATGTCTCGAGTGAAAGCTTCGGCACAGTCGAGAATGATGAGGAACCAGTGAGATGATGAAGATGATGATGAAGAGCACGAAGAAGCAGTGGAAGCGAATGAATAACGAAGGTAGAAGTACCGAGACAACCAAGACAAAGATGTACATATATATGATTAGTGTGTATAGTGCATTCCAGGTCACATATATATATTTTCTTCAGATTTATTTTTAAATATTCAGCCAATATTCTGTTTTGATAATATTTTGAATACTTTGAAACTACACTAAAATTGGGAAAAAAATCTTATAATAATAATAATAATAATAATAAAGTAAAAAATTATTAATAAATTTATAATAAATAAATTGCTTAATAAATTCCATAGGAAATTTTTTTTTATGTGATAATAAGTCTCCAATTTTTTTGTCGTGATTTTTAGTTCGTTTTTTTTTTGGAATGGCTCAAAAGTCGTGAGTTTTCTGCAAGTCTTTATAAAAATGTTTCACGATTGTTGATATATTTTATATTTTTTTCATTATTCTCGTATTGCGATGTCAGAAATTTTTTATATCTTATTGGCAGTTGGTACTCCATCTGCATTTAATTGGCTTTTGGCCCCTTTATAAGTGAAATGAATAAATAAATAAATAGTTCACCTATAAAAAAACTTATCAAAAGGTACAGAATTAATTCTTTGCCACAATATTTTGATATAAATATTATACGAACCTACATACAGAACATTTCAAAAAATTTATGGAAAATCTTATTTTTTCCATGCCCTACAATATACTATAAAAGAAAAAAAAATACTAATATAAACTTGACCTGAAATGACCCATATATATACGCACAGACATTTAATTTGCTCGCGACGAACGAGCGCAGGCATTATTTTATTATACACTTGTACACAAGCCATTTTAACGAGTAATCAAAGTTGCCACGGACAAACAATTAATGTCGCAATTCGTAAATTCGCGGTGAGATTCGCATTAAATTACAAGTGTCCGCAGTGCATAATGAGTGAGAAAAGAGGGGTGTTCGAGTTTCTGTTTTGCTGTCGTCGAGGCTGTTGCGACTTGATGCCGTTTCAAGTTTTCTGACCGAAGAGTAGAGAGGACATTAGAGTCGAATCTTATCTTTTATACGACCAAAAACGGCAATCCCGGTGTCATTTCCAGGTAGCATTAAAGCCTCTCCTGCGTTCTCGTTTAAAATCGCACTCTACCGGACGATGAGCGTTAGAGGATTCCGCAGCAGCGGAAGGGATTCGTATTATATATGTATATATGGGGAGGGGGCTTTAAATTTTGTAAATTTTGTAAATTTTGTAAATTTTGTAAATTTTGTAAATTTTGTAAATTTTGTAAATTTTGTAAATTTTGTAAATTTTGTAAATTTTGTAAATTTTGTAAATTTTGTAAATTTTGTAAATTTTGTAAATTTTGTAAATTTTGAAAATTTTATAAATCTTGTAAATTCTTTAGAGAAGTTCTCATGGGGGACTTAAAAAATCAGAGTGTTCGTGTGTCATTTGGCCCTGGCCAGTTCGCCTATATAAAGAGATGTGCATATATTCTCGGTAGTGTTGTTTAGTCTTTGCGTGGAACTTTTGCTGCTGATGCTGACGGCACGTCGAAATATCAAGATACCTTTGGAATTTCCCGAGGAATGCTTTTCGGCTAGTCCTTCGGTCGTTCAGCCTCATTGGCACCAACACATGGGGTTAAATGACTCACACTTGTTACAAAATTTAAGCAATTTCAAGTTTTCTCATGATGGTCTATCTGCTTAAGAAACAAAAAAGAGCTATTTGTTTTTTCAACATTTTACGAGAGATCAGCTTCGAATCATTTTTATATACAATTTGTCTGAAATTCCTATCAGGCTGACCATTAAATTTTTTTTTTACTTTTTGATTAACGATTCAACTGAATTTTAGATTAATCCAATTGTTAGATTAATTCTATTTGATTAAAATAAAAATTAAAAAAAAAATGACAACAAAAACTTTGTTAACTTGAACTAAACTTGATCTGAAAGTAGGATTTCCTCAATATTATTAAACTGTTTGATTAATAATGATTACAGCAAAACAAGAGACAAACGCGCGGCTTAAGTGGAGAAAAATATGTTGCCGATCATAGAGACCACACCGAAGACGATATTTCGGAAAACTTGGCTGGAAGTTAGATAAACGATGACGAAGTGTTATAGCTTGACGACTACCGTTTGTGGATTCTATAGCAGTGGAGAATTGGTAGATAAAAGGGAAGCATTAAAATTGTAACAGTAGTCTCGACACTGGTTTCAGTGGTACCTGCAGGCATAGTGAAGCACACGGCTACAACCGCTTTATATCCTGTGCTCTCGACATCGCGGGTCTACCGCACACACACACACACACATACACACACGCGGTTCCCAAAAGAGCGTTGTGGCTTTCGTGTCGTCGACTGATCGTATACAGTCGTTGGCCAGATCACAGAAGCTCTCAGCACTGCCACGGTCTTTTCCCTTTCATGTTTTAACGAACCGCCTTATCGGCTAATTATAAAGGCCGGGCTGTTGTACAAATAGCCTGGGTTTAGTGGATGTCGTACCGATAAGCCGGTGCCGTGCCAGTTGGCTACCGCGCTTCCCACTCGACGTTACCATCATTGTGTCACGCACACAACACTAGATATTTGAATAATGTGTGCATCGCCCATGATGCCCTCCTAAAAATCTCTTCACGCACGAGATCTGTCCACGAAACACGAGACCTAATACTCAACGAACACGCGGTAACGCCTTGCAAATTTTATGCTTTTTCAATGAGTTATTCATAAGTTTTTTTTTTGCCTAATCGGTAAACTTTTGATCTTGACCAATATCAATTTGTCCCAAAATTTCTTACATTGTCTGCTCAAAGAAAAACTATTTTTTTTTAAATACTACAAATTTTACGTACTGCAACATTTTGTATTTCATTTTTAGATTTAAAAAAAAAATTTGAAACTGTCTAAAAAAATATAGCACTTATATTATTAAGTACACAAATACGGTTATTGGAGATTGAAAATTGGTAATTTTGAAAATTAGAAAAAAATATCACAACTCAGAAATGATTTTCTAATTGATATTTCTCCAGCCGTCCTCTATTTATTCATATTCTTAACCAAGTATTTTTTTGAGAAAATAAAAAGTTGCCGCAAATTTATAAAATTCGGACAAGCCTGAATTATCTGTTTTTCTTTTATCGTATATTTTATTTTTCATTTTTTGTTTCCATCAATTAAAAAAAAATCTACGGAAATTAACCCTAACTGGTCAATTTTATTTCAATCATATGTTATTAATTCAATTACATTATAATCAGTGATTCCCTGCATTAAAAACACAAACTGTCCTCCACAAGAGACAATAAAATCACAAAAAAAAAAATTGTAGATATCGTTTTAAAAAAATGAGCACTTGACTCACAAATATGAAGTGCTTCGTTCTTTAAGATACTTTAAAAAACTGAATTAAATGATTTCACTTGAATACCCGAACAGATAATTAATATTATGTTCTCCTCGAAAAAAAAAATCCTCCTCCAGAATTTCTCTTCGGTTTGCCTTAATCAGTGTAAATCAAATACATCAGAATATTAACTGCTACTATGACCAACTATTACTGCTACGAGAAACTCCCTGAATTGCGAATACCAGAGCCGCAATCATGAGAATTATTGCACAATTTTTATACGAGCCATTAAGAGGATAGTAATTATATCGATGGATGAAGATAGCTCGTTTGAATCACGCTAATGTGCTCCTTACATTTTATTTTAATTATTATTTTTTTTTTTTTTTTCAGACCGAAAACTCTTTGTCGATCTACGAGACTGCTACCATCGTCATAAGATCTCTATAACGATCAGCATGAGAAAAGATTGAAGATCGTGTACGAATCCAGACCCCGTGTTCTCCATCTTTCCCTCTCTCTCTCTCTCTCTCTTCCAATCTTTCGTGCATTTTTTCCATCTCTTTACTTTTAACGATCTGTTTTGATGTGTGATGATTCTAAGCTCGAGGGGGCGTCCACCGGCAGCTTCGTTCGATCTCTGACTGGCCAAGCACCGCTCGCGAGCATCTCATTTCATTTTATCAAGAGATATATATATATATATATGAAGTATTCCATTCCAAATCACTGATTTTCGACCTTCACCCTCTTCGGTATGGATTCATTTTTTTTCACTTAAATACCCAAGTGAATATTGTATTCTCAATTTTTTAAAGATTTTTTTTACGACGTTTTTGGGTGACTTACGAATTAAAAAAAAAATTCTGTGTCGAATCAACATCACAGCAAACTCGCAAATAATAAGAAAAAAAAATCGTGACAGTAAACTCCCCCAAGATTTTTTTTTACAAAATCATCTCACTTCCTACATATCTTAAAAATGTATTTTAGAGATTTTTTTAAAAATCAAAATCGACTCTTCCGGTAGATTTTATTTTTAAACAAACAAAAAAAGTCAAATATTTAGAAAATTAAACGTGAAAAAAAAGTTTAATAGACACATCTAAAAGTACATTTGAAGACGAAGAACTTTCATATACTTATTTTTACGATACAACTTTCATCTTAAAATATGTGGGCAATAAAAATATTCAGAAATATTTTGCAAACTCGTAAGACTCACAAAAAATCTGTAAATTTTTTTATTTTTTCACTAGGCATGCTCCTTTTATTTAGGGGAATGAGTACAAAAAATGAATGACGTAGAGAATCAAGAGTCAATTTGGCATGGAATATCTTATATGTAATACTGGTTACGCACCGACGTCGTCGCGCAGACGCCGACGCCGCCACCGCGTGCTCCAAGCACCCTGCTGTGGCGGTCTGGATGCCTAACAAGCGACCGATACGATCGTGTCTTCTTTCCCCCTCTCACTTACTCTGTTTTATTATCTTCTCTTCTCTCGCTTATTCGCTTTGCATACCGCGTCGCCGACTACGACGCCGATCTCGCTGGCGCTGGTGCGCGCCCTCTTTGTCTCCCTTTTAGCATCCTCCTCTTCTTTATTTCCATTGCTTCGATTCACATCGTCTCCTCCTACGCTCGGATTCTTCCTCATTTCTTGATGTCGGAAATTATGAATGAGCGCACAGGATGAAAAATAGAGTAAAGTCAAAGAAACTTCACAAATCTACAATTTTTTTTCACTTTTCTAGTGTAACAAAAAAAAAGTGTAATTTCGACAAATTTATACTTTCTGTCACTAGCATTTTTTTAAATCGTAAAATCGTTTGTTACTCATCTATTAAAATTGCTTTTATAAAAAAAGTATTACTCCAACAGTTCAAAATAATATTCTACCATCTGGATAATTTCCCCCCAAAATCTAAACATCTACTGATGAGCCATTTGACTGTTGCGAAATCGCTAAAAATGATCTCCACATGAACCATCGCGATCGCTCAATTCCCGAAGCTCCGAGTACCTCCCGCTATTTGGAAATCCACCATGGTGGTCTTATCTAAAAAGAAAGAGACGTAAGATCTCTCGGCAAGGTCTCGCATCTCATAATGGTGATAGAAAAAAGAAAGAAAAAAAGCGTTTTCGAGATAAAATCATAAGGAAAATTCGTCGTGGTGTTTTCGAAGAGCTGCAGGACACGAATATCCATTGGTTGCTCATGAAGCACCACGAGTGGCTCATAGATAAGGGTTCCTCATCGACAGAGAGAGAGAGAAATAGAAAAAGGAGAAATATATCCCGAAGGGTTTGTCCTGTTCACTCGCCCCATTCACTCGGTCTCGCTCTTTATCCCTCTTGGTTGGTTTGATCGTTGCGACGGGACAGTCGGCACGTTGCAAAGGAAGTCACGAATCCTCTCCTGCTGGTAAACACGCCAAGAATTCCCGAGGCACCACGCGCGCATTCATTTCTTCGTTGATTCGTTGGTTCGCCATGGCTGTATATGGTCTCTCTTTCTCTTTCTTTTCTTTTTTTTTTCGGATACGTCTTTTGACTATGCACACGGTGGACCAGCACGTTCAGTGACTAAACAAGAGAGAGAGAGAATAAAGATGGCTAAGAGAGTTTTCGAATGCGGCATCAAGGATCACACCGGTGGAAGCAACATCACCCAGGAACATCAACGGCAAAAGCCAAGAAGCAGCATCAGCAACAGCAGCAGCAGCAGCAACAGCTCACTGTGAGCATCAGCTTCGTGATCTTATCCCAGAACGGATCGCTTCTGACTTTTGTCGGTACCTACATCTTTCCGGTCTCCGGCTCTTTGAGTAATGGAAGTCGACCGAAATCAATTTCAATTCCAACGGAGTGGTCTCTACGACCCGCGAGCGCGGTTCGCCTCTTTGAGCTTCTTTTAGATCCGGGGGCCACGAGCTGTTTTTCTCCTTCTCTGATCCTTCTTCTTTTAATTCCATGTTCGTTAAGGATAAACGGATTATCAAGAAAAATATCAGAGTCACGAGATATATTCGAATGACAAGGTTTTAGTTGTTAATCGATTTTTGGTATTCTTACGTTGTTCATCACTCTGAGCATTCAGACGTGGGGATTTTTCGAAATTTTTCTTATCCCTAAATTCAACAGGTGGAAACACTGTAATTTAAAAGAAAATTGTTCTACTGTATATTATGCTTTTCAACACATAAAACAGCGTACAAAATTAATTAATATGATTTACATTCCAGAATCGGATATGGGTTGCTTGAATGCCAGAGAATTTTTTCTGGTCGAACACCGTAGATGAGTATTGGCAAAACATTTTTTTGAAATTGGAGAATTTGTTTTCTATAACTCTGTATACAGCGATGTCGCGTGATTCACGAATGCCAGAGATTTTAAGTCAAAGGTACATAATGTATACGACATGTTCCCGCAAACCGCGAGAGGTCCGAGCGGCGCGAGTATGTTGCCAAGCAGCTACCGCATTCCGCCGAAACTTATAACGACTCATTATCGCTTTAATTATGCCACAGACGTAAGGTGCGCACGTCCGGGAGCCACGCCGTGTTGTATAGCGAGAAAAGGAGTCGCCGGACCAAACGATACGTATAGTATATATGCACGGTGTGTATAAGCATCGACTCCCAAAGAAACAAGATGCTCGCACCGAGATATCGAAGATTCTCGTTATCGCAACGAAAGATCGGGAAGTCCCAACGTAACACGGTGCCCAAGTCCCGGAGAAGCCATATATATTAAATTCCTCATTTTGCCTTTACTCTGAAATAATAAAATTTTGTATAGTATATGGGGCAAAATACGTCAAGTCGGCCACCCCAATTTTTCATCTCAACAAAACGTCCTCACATTTCTTCAGGATGTTGGTCTAGTTAAAGAAAAATCTTAGGAATATTTTGAGATTTTTTTATTGCATATTCCAGCCATTGAAGATGTTTTTTGCGAAAACATCAAATTTCACAAAAAATGTTGTTGGAAAGTACGCTGAAAATCCAAAATTTGATGTTGTTATGATGGGCGTTAAAAAAAAAAACAATGATTATTTTCAGAAATTTTTAATACCTGGAATATGCAATAAAAAATCTGAAAAAATTCCTACGTTTTTTCTTCAACCAGACCAACATCCTGAATAAATTTGAGGACGTTTTGTTGACATTAAAAATTGAGGTGGCCGACGTGTTTTCCCTCATATATTTTACAATTGCAAAGTCTTGATTCTATGGGTTCAAATGGAAAGCCTCACGATTAGTAAAATGTAAGTATAAAATTAATTACAAATTACAGAGATTCTAAACAAAGTCATCTTGTAAAATATTAAAATAATATTTTTAACTGTTTACATAATTATATCTATTTATAGATTACATTGTACCAGATTACAAAGTCAATGTCTTTGGATGATATGTGAACCCCGAACATGTAACGAATTTTTATTCCCACTTAAAGAGTCCTTTAATTATCTTCTAAAAAGTTTCAGGCAGACCTTGTTTCTCATGTTTCGTTCAAGATCGTCGTTGGAATTTTGCGGTGTTGCGCGCGCGTCTTTATCTCAATTCCTAAATCTTCGTGGGGTCCTGTCGCACTGACTCGCGGCAAAACGCCGCGCGGTGACCACTTAACGATCTCTTCTCCGTCGCCGGTGCGTGATTCGTGAACCTATGCATCCTGTACGAGCCGTAGGCGGCGCGGCTCTCTGCGATCGTGTCGCTTGGAAGAGAAGACCCTCATCTCAAACCGCGTAGATTCCGTATATACACTTTTATCGCGGTCGGCAAATACCTATTCGACAAATTTCTGTCTTGGGAATCTACGAAGCCACTATACACGCAAGCGACAAAACTCTTCACGAACGAGAACGCGGGTAAGCCGATTTTTCTTGGAATTGGAATTTGTCACGTACTGATCACGAGCCCCAATAAAACTATCCTTGAATAGAGAAGAAAAAAAAATGAATTAAAAGAAGGGAGTAAGGAAAGAACGAATTTAAAAAAAATTCATCAGATTTTCAGCATTTTTTTTTTTAATTTAGTGTTTTAAGACAAGAGACGGATCTGAAAAATCAAGGTCATTAAAGATGCCAAGAATTTGATTTTTAATATTATAGTGATATCAAAAAGCTATCAATACATTATTATTAAGAAATTGTTTAACTTTATAGAAAACTTGATTCTTTTTCATATAAAATTAATTCTATGAATTTTCCGAAATTATACGATTCAATTTTTTTTAGGAATTATTGATAAGTTGTGAATAAAAAAAAAATTCGTATAAATATTCATAAAAAATTTCGAGAATACTCTACGAATATTTACATAAAAACAGCCGTAAAGAATTCTCAAAGGCGGAAATTTCACAAATGCAAGTTAATTCGAAAGAAAATATATAGTCAGTAATGTAAAGTATTTGCGCTGTATTCCAGATATCGTAGACAGTGGCATATAATAGTTCTCCGAGCCGCCACTAGGTGGCAAATCAGACGATCGTTTCGCACAAACGAAACACCCTAAATTATAAAATTGTCTTATCGCCAATAATATCAGTCTTCCATTATTCAATACAACCTTGTCGTAGGACTTCTTGGATTTCTGTGGGTTTACAACAAAAACTTTGAAGTTTTCGGTGCTTTAAATGGACATTTCTTCGATTTTCATGTGAAATTTAAGAGGCTAAAATAATTATCCAAACACTTGACTGCGGTGCGGCAGCACCGTAGGGATCTCGTAAATGCGAAATAAATCATCGTTCGCCCCACTTGAGGAAAAAATGCAATTAAAAATATATAGCTAAATACCTAATATGGATTTTTGTTACCGATTTTTATATAAAAAGCCGTTGAAATTTCTGTGTTTACTTGCCCGAATCAACCAGTCTCGGTCGTCTTTGTACGTATTGTGCAACAATGTATCATTCATCGATCTATCGATCCTCACGTGTCCCACCAAGTGCTCACCGTTCCCATCTGCTATGTGCGACGCATTATTGGGAGGCTCTTCCTGTCGTTCTTTCGGTCCCTCGCGTCTTTCTGTGACTCGAGATCTCTCGCCGCTGGTCCCATCGATCTATCACGCGCTGCGTCATCCGGAGTGCCGTCGATGGGACCGGTGAAATCGCGAAAGGATCGCGCCCCATCGCCCGATCGCGGCCACGTTTGATCGATCACACTCGACAAACATTTTTTCTTATCTAACAACGTGTACGGTATTTGTAGCTCTAGCTCTTTCTCATAGAAACCGACATTTTTTTTTTGGTTTCTCTCCTAGCTCTTTGTCGGCCACTCATTCATACCTGTATCATCGACGATGACGTGCCAGCTCTCTCATAGATACCTGAATACCGTGCATCGAATAGTGGAGCTAAGTGATCAATATGGAATCAAAAGCTCATTCATCAAAACGATAGTGTTGCGAATATGAATGTACTTCCGTCATTGCGCAGGGGCGGTATGTCTACAGATGCATTAAATCCATTACAGAAAAAATTGACAATAGTCTATGAGTCAGATGGTACATCAACTGGTGCAATGGTGCAATTCGGTCGGTAAACCAAATCTGCTTTGATCGCAGTTCAAGATTAAATTCTCTCCCTGAAATCCAAACGTAATAAATTTTTTAAAACAGCTATTAACAAAAAAACGAGCTTTTAATCCGTTTTCGCATTTTTGACAAAGTTTTTGAAACAAAAATATCTTTTTCTTCGACTTGATATAAAATGTGAAAAAAAAAGTTTGTGAGACTGCGGACTTTTGAATTTGAAAATAAAAAATAGCGGATCCAATTGTGGCGGACTGATATTTAAAAAAAGTTATTTCATTTACATAAAAATCCGTGCTGACAAATTGTTCACATTGCTATTTACGAATCTAACCATGAAATGGTAGCACCAAAGACCTAGTCCACAAATGTCTCGGATTTTGAGACCCACACGAAGAGTACCGAATCGTTAAAAAAAAAAAAAAATATATATATATATATAGTCAACACAGCATTATAAGGGAACACAGAAGCACAAGAGCGTAGGTCAGAAGTTAAGACAAGAAGATCAGCTCCTCCACATTTCTTCTTTAATACGTTAAGTCATATACGTAGAGCTGGAACACGCATTATAGACAGCATTATATACAACAGTATAGTTCACCTCACCAAGGGGCTTGGGGGGCCGCTAATTATACGGGCTTTCTCGCGATGAGCCTCCATAACCATTATGATCGGTCGGCGTATACGATTACGGCGTTTTTGCTCGCGCTCTTCCTGGCAAAGACGTAGAACGGTAATTATCCTCGCGTATAAGAGGCCATCGGCTGGTCTCTCGCGAGCAAGAGAGTATATCGCGCGTACACACAGCGTTCCTCTTCTTCGCCGCGCTTTTATATACATATATATATATACAGAGAACTTGTGTTGCTACTATACGCAAGTTGTGTTCTTTCCTCGCGAGAGGGGCTCTACCACGTATCAGCATCAACAGCGGCATAAAAGCATCGACAAAACGATGCCTGAATGTAGCAGCAAAAGCCCTTTACATTCGCGGCATCGCATATCACAAGCGCAGAGGGCTTTTACCTCGTGCGACAAGAGCCCGTCCAAGTTGGAGATCTTCTTAACTGGCGGCGAGCAGTATTTTCATACCGATTTCCCGGCACGTTTTCTCTCTCAATGAATCTGCACGCAAACACACACGGAGCATCCTCTTCAGGTCTTTCTGCTGCTTCTGTGATGATCGGCTATAACAATATTGTCAACTCTCCCTTAAGTTTAACACTTCGTAATTTCGGATTTTTCCCTCAATTCACTTTCTTGGCTATCTTGGTGCAAGATGATTGATTGAACCATATTCCTCCGTGTTGCTAAATGGTTGAATAATGAGAAACAAAATTTAGCAAACCTTATTACTAACAGGGACATTTGATAAATTAAACAAAAGATGTTATATTTTTTTTTTTAACGAATGCAACATTCATTCATTTAAAAAAGTCTGTTTAGATGTAAGGATGAACAAAAAAAATTTCAAAACTGCAATTTTAGATTGTTACACTCATTTTATTCATAAAACTTTCCAAGAGTTTATGTTTTTTTTTTTTTTTACAGGAAAAAGGCTTTGACAATAAAAAGGTTCGAAAAATTGAGAGCGCGATGAAAATTGTCGAAACTATGAAATGAAGAAAAGCAACGTAATCACTTAAAGGGACTCTACAACCACGATTTGATAATATCCAATTCCTGCGCCCCACTTTCATCACCCTTCTGAATTTACTGTGGCGCCTTGAGTACTATCCCGAAATCACTAAACCACATCAACCCCTCGACATCGCATGAGGGTTGAAAACAGCGAACCATCGAACACATAGAGAACCAGGGGAACTGAGGTATTGGCTAGCAAATGGAGCAGACAACTCGCCAACACTAAACACCCTTAGAACTGTCATGTACAAACTATATATATATATCCCTATAATATAATAATATTTCACCGTCGCCGTTTAAAAGAATTTACCTTATCGGGGTCAAGGGCCCCTCAAACAAGTCCCCTATGGAAACCCCTCCCAGGGCCTGATTTTTCAAGTCCCCTTGATAACATTATTTAATTAAGCCTCGCCTACTTCGACCTTTTTTTTAATATAATTTTCGACACGTCATAAGCTCGAGTCCTCAATTCCACCGAAAAAAGGTCGAAACAGACGAAAATTAATTAAATAACGTTATTAATAAGCGGCCAAAGCCTAAAGATAATCTGGTCCCCTTGATAAAAGCCCTCCCATGGTCGGATAGTTCAAAGTTGCCCATGAGATGTCCCTCCAAAGAATAAAACAAATTTACAGAATTTTGAAAACACCGAATGAAAAATTTGCACTTATCGTGGCATGAGGGTTGGCTCGCGCATGGGGGACGTAGCCTCCCTAATATATATCTATATATATATATACTAGGCGGGCTATATATATATTCTTATATACACATATATATAATAATTTCAGGTAGGACGATGCAGTAACTATACATATATGTGTACATGAAGGACTGACGGGGATGCTGCCGAAAGAGGGGGATGCTACGAAACGAATGTACCACGCTTATACAGCATAATACTACCTATGTGCGCCTTACGAAGAAAACGAGTCGGCGAGCGGCACGGTTCAAAGCGTTGGTGACATGTGACCGGCATTGTGAAGCCTCTTTGCCGCAGTTTCACGTCCATCTCTCTCTCTCACCGTGACACTCTCCACGCTCATTTATGTGCTTTTCTGTATGTATTACGAAACGAAACAGCATTTCGTGCTTTGTGTCGTCTCGCGTCCGTAACAACCCCCTACAATTTTCTTTAGCTTTTCACCTTTATCTACCGCATAACAACCTCACTCCTTTATACAGAAGAAAAAAAAATATGCTTGTGTAAAATTGGAGTTTGCCAGCTTTTGAAGGAACACCCGTTTTGTTAATTTGATCGATTTTTTTTTTGGTATTTTTTTTTTTTTTTTTGCATTTTTCTGTTAAATCTGCTGAAAAATGGTACGAAGATTTTGTAAATTTGACGAGCTTACGGCAATGAAAAAAAATTGTTGTAAAGTTAGAAGCTAGAAAAAAAATTTGTTGTAGTTATACATTTTTATTTTTTAAATGTCGAAGCTACTTAAGAAATGCGTCTCATATATTTATTTATCAGATTAGAAGTGACAAAAAAAGAGACAAAATTTACACATTTTTTTTTGTTAGTGCAGAAATCACGACAAGAACAAAAAATGTTATATTTATGAATCGTTGTTTGTGAAATTAGAAGCGACAAGAAAAATGTGTTAAATTTACAAAAATAATTATTTTGTATCAGAAGTTTTTTTAATTGACAATAAGAAATTGTTACATTTTTTTTTTTGTACTTTTACTGTAAAACCACAAAAAATTTAATATTGCTTTTACTGCCTTACGTAACAACCTTCCTCTTTTATTTCTCTATACTGCTTGTTGTAAAGATTTTTTTCCAAGATATAACAGCAGCTCCCCAACATTTTATTATTTTTTCCTCGTACATATACGTCGTATAACGATGAAAACTTGTACTCGTATTATCAGAACGATCTTGAAGATAGAGATGTCTTTTTTTTTTTTCTTTTTAGGGCGAAGGGCTTAAGGCTGCACGTGTTCCAGGGCACACGTGTGCCCTATAACCTTCTGAAAAGTCCTCGAGGACCGATCTTGAGTACATTATGCTTCGAGAGTCGCGCATACGGAGCGAAAGAGGTGAGAGGCGCGGGATCTTTTGTGAGCCACAGCGATTTCCGCGTATCGTGCAGGTTGTATTGAGGCAACAAGGGTGATGTACCTTCGGTGAACACGCACGGTGAAACTGACTTGTGTCTTTCAATGCTCGCTTGGTTAAACTCGAGCTGAATTTACAGAAAGCCAGTCAGCTTCACCGTACAGATTTTATTAGGAAGGAGAGAAAAAAAGGGCTAAATTGTCACGTGAGACAAAATTTACGAGAATAGAAATTTAAAGAATAATTATTATAAATTTTGAGCAATATTTTTTTCTTTCTTATAAACATTTTTTTGTCGATATTTTTATTTCCAGATTCAAAATTATAATTCAAGATTGAAAATTATATTTCAAGAAATATATTTTTATTCAGATTCAGACAAAAAATATTTATATTTTAGGCAAATGAGAACATGTTACAAAAAAAAAGTAATAACAAAAAAATATATGTTTTTAAAAGAAATATTTTTAAAAATCAAAAATTACATTTTTTTTACATTTTTGGTGAAAAATTCAGCATAACACTTTTAAGATGTGGGTGTTTCAAAAAAGTATTTAAAAAAAAAAAATTTATTATTTGAATTTTTAAATTAAAAATTGAAACAATAGAGTCTGAAGAGAGAAATTAAAAAATGGCGAAAATCACGTGTGGAAAAAAATTATTCAATTTGCAATCATAAACTAAATATGATCGACAAATGGTGAAATTTTTGTTTGTTTTAGTATTAAATAGTTCATTTTGCCCCGTTCTAGCTTCCACACGATCAGTGAATAAAGTATGAAGAGGTTTCTTAGACGAATATCTCACATCTCTTCACGAGGATATCTCACGAAACTTGACGGATAAAAAAAAGTAATAGTTATCGTTAAAACGAACAATAATCGTAGTAAGGAACTTCCATAATCATCCCTTTTATATTCATTATATTCGAACGGCGATGTGGCCCTCGGTGTTGTTTTTCAGCTCGTTCTCCTTGGCATTTTGTATTAATATATTAGCGATCACCAGGCGTTATTCCACAAACGATCGGCGTACAGTAACTCTCGACTATTGTCGGGGAAATCCAGAAAAGAGGGAGAGTTTCAGCGAGAGAGGGAGAGAGAGAGAGAGAGAGAGAGAGAGTCGCAAAGATGTTGGGAACATTAACGATAATTCATATCAGAGCCCGTACCACTTCTGTATATACATCGTATATGGGACGTTCCATGCCAAATTAAAAAGAAACATTGGTTTCATTCATCAATGATGATGCATTAAACATTTATTATGAACCAAAAGTTTCATTTGAATTTTTAAACAATGAACGTCATTACAGAATTATTTATTTTTAATAATAAAGTTGCCAAAAAGATTTTTGTTAATTTGTTCAATTAAATTGATGGGGAATTTTTTTTTGTATGCGATTATTTCTCAAATATTTCCGAATACGCAAAATCGTTTTTTCTTTTTTTAGGAATGCTAAAGAAAATCGTGAATTTTGGATATATTTTCGTAAAAAGTTTTCACGCCACACATAAAAAGTTTCAAGATAATTAAACGAACAGTTTCATAGAAACAGTCTTGAAAGAATCGTAGAAAATTCAAAATTACAAGAAAATAAAAAAAGAAAATTTGTTGAATTAGAAGTGACAAAAAAATCCAAATTGACAAAAATTATTTTTTTAATTAATGATTAATTATTAAGGTTGACTATTAAATAATGACCATCAATAATGTTGTGAATAACCATTAATTTATAATAATAATAATATTGCCAACCAGTCTTTAATTAATTACAAAAAAAAATTGTTCAAGAAATTCTATAGAAACGATTTTTTTTTATTTATTTAAAAAAAATCATCGTTATATTTTTGTGTGATTGTTTTGGCATGGAATGGCCCACACAGTGTGCTACAGTGTGCTTACGGGGTGCCAGTATCGCTATTCCTGCTGGTAACTCTCTCGCTAGCTTCGCAATAACTATAACTATAAAGTAGAGGCTTACCACACAGCCACACGCCAGTGTGTATATGCGGTTTGTTGGGCGGTTCCAGCGATCGCGAAAGGGTCACCGAATAAGCATTATCGATATTTATACGCGAGAGATCCTCCTGCTGTCGACTGCTTATACTCTCCGCGTATTCTCAAAACTCATTGAATATTGCTCAGTGAAATTTGTGCGTTTTGTTATTACATTTCACGAGGAGTATAAGAACAACCGTAATATAATTAAATAGAATGTCGGAAGGGTTTTTAAAAAGAGTGAATTTTCGTCGAAAGGTAGCAAAGATTCACCTCCTTCTCGAGGATCCTTCCTTTCAACGCAGCTTTAGTTTTGCCCCTTTCGTCGTTATAAAGATCGTTTGGATCGAGCATTAAATAATGCTTTATTCGTTGAAGAACGGCGACGCTTCGAACAGTCGATATGAAAATTAGTCCCTAAATTTGAACATGGGGATCCAATTTTTTTGTATGTACTGTTACATATATTACACATATTTTCTGTGAAGATATATTTATTGTATAATTACAGAAGTGACCCAGGCAGAGTATTATCGAATTAAAGTAAATACGCCGAAATAAATATAAAATTTTACACATAATTTTGTAAATAAACTATTTAGTAATAATTAATTTAGTCAATATTGTCTCTCGTTAATTGAACGAGATTAATTATCTTCGCGTTAATCAATCGAATGTATAATAATTCTGTGTTAGTTCGTATTTTACAAACTGAATCAACAGTAAATTGACAATTAATTTAATCACAGATTTCTAAATGAATAGCTAATTAATTATTTCTTCATTCACAAATTTACAAACGGATGTCTAATCAATTACTTAGTCAATTATAAATTTCTAAATAAACATTTAATTGACCATTGATGAATTAATTAATTATAATACATTTAAGTAATTTAACTAAAATTCAAGAATGATTTTTCCTCATTATCATCGTAAAATAGCCTGAGCAATTCTTTTTAATATGACTTTTAATTAATTTTGATAAAAATAAAATTCTAATTAAAAGTATTTTTACTCGTGATAATGATAAAATCGCCGAATCAAATTTATATTTAATTAATTAAATCAATTTTCATTAATTCAAATTTAATTCACTCATTTTTCTACTGTAAAAAAAAAGAGTATTCAACAAAAATGAATTACAGTGATATTTACTCGTAATAGTCGTAAAATCGCCTTACGAACTTTGTATATTCGCTATCGCGAAGAATATTCCACAACGAATTGTTTACTGCTACTGTAACTGCTGCCGTTCGATGTCCCGGTTCTTGAGGAGCGTGTAACCGTGAAAAAGGGGATGAGAGCCCGGTGTATGGTTCCTTCGACACGACCCGGAAAAAAAAAAAAAAAAAGAAAAAAAAACCGCAAAAGTTGTTTCGCTCCCTCAGCCAAACTCGCCATTCTGTAATAGCTAAAGTTCATAGCTGTGTCCGATGCTAATTTCGCAGATTAGCTCCCTCTCTGCGTTCGCCCCTGCGGCTCGTATATGCATTCACTCTCCGTGGCTTCTCGTTTTGCGCGCGCTCTCTGTTGACGCGCGATATCGAGAGAAGCCTTCAACATTGGAGGGACCTCAGCGAGAGAGTAGTATAGAAACGTATAGAGGGCCAGCTGGGTCAGTCTTCGAAGAAGAAGAAGAAGAAGAAGAAGAAGAGGCAGAAGCGGTGGTGAAGGAGGAGGAGAAAGGAGAAGAAGAAGAAGAAGAAGAAGAAGGCCTTCGCCGTCACGGGGCGGCGAGATGAAAGGCACGCTGATGTTTACATAATAGTGGTCCACCGCGCGATTCTCCCCCTCTCCCTTCTGGTGGAGCGCGGCCGACGCTTCGACCCTTCCACAAGCATCACTGGCAGCAGCATATCAGCCTCATCCCCCTCTTGCTCATTCTCGCTACTCAGCGTAGTAATACTCGAGAAAGTGGAGGTTATACGGGTCACCCCTTACTTCAAAACAACCACACAAGTAATGTCAATGTGGAACTAAGGTTTCATTGGGTTGTTATTGTTCTGTTGAAATGTGTTTTTTTTATATGCGGAAATTTTGCAATTTTTTTTTTTTTTATGTGATTGAGAGATTTTTTTTTTTTGGTTTCCAAAAAATTCGACTAGTGACGTTTTAGTAGAACATAAAAATTCAGTTTATATAGGTGAATATATAACTGATGATTACGTTGTTTTTATTCGTTTTGTCGAAGTGGTTTGCAAAAAAAAATTTTTTAATTTTCTCAATCACCTAGTAAAGATTTAGAAATTCTATTATAGAAAATAAAACATTTCAACAAAACAATAATAGCATTGAAAATATTAAGATTCTATATCGACATCACTTCTGCGTTTGAGTTGTGTGAAGCGACTCAAACTTTTGAATTGTTTAGCTAATGTAATTGATCTCATTGATATCGATTCACTGGTTTAGTGTAATGCTTGTTAATAGGACCAATGCGGGTATGAAATATCGTTTTGCATCAGCTGCGATTTTTCGCACTCTGCGCTGCAAACGCGATGTTATATATAGAAAGAAAGAGCAATGGGGGCAGGGAATATGTATGGGGCATTCCACCTGACTTCGACCTGGGTCTGACCTTTGACCCCTCCGATTGGGTCCGCAATTTTTTATATGATTGACATAACTCTAAAAAGCACAAATTTTAAAAAATAATTATTTACTGACGCACTTTTAATTATCGTCGATTTTTTTAAAGCAAATTGTCGAACGACATATTTTAAAGATCTGAAAAAAATCGGAAGAATCTTTTGTCGAAAATAAAAATTTTTTGTACCGTCTATTTTTTCAGCCTTTTGTCAACAAACGAAAAAAGTAAAAAATTGACAAAAAAAAAATAGTAAAAATATGCAGCACATGATTTTTGAAATTTTTTTTTCAGATTTCAGTACAGTTACTATTTTTAAAAAAAGGTTTTTCAGATTTTTAAAATGTGTTGTTCAATAATTTGTTTGAAAAAATCATAGATAATTAAAAATGTGTAATAAAAAAAAAAAAATTAAGAATTAGAAATTAGTGCTCTTTAGAGTTATGTCAATCATATAAAAAATTGCGGACCCAATCGGTGAAGGGTCAAACTCAGGTCAAAACCAGGTGGAATGCCCCATATATATATATATGCTGTGTACCTCATAGTCTCCCACCTTCGGAAACATCAAAAGCGCCGACAGCGCACCGATGCGCACCTGCCTCCGTCACGCGCACGCCACCTATCCTCGTGCCATCCCACTCTCACTCCCGCATGAAGATTCTCATTACCCCCACGCTGATCTCTCGCCACCCCCCCTCCCGGCCCACTCGTTGTTGTCGTCTTCTTCGTCGTTCGTCTCATTCTCGCGATGTGTAAAAGAACTGCGCGAATATCCGCCATCCGAAGCTATAGGAAAAATGGACACTGCCGTTGAGGATGAAACTTGCGATTTGTCGAACTCGCGTTTAAGCCACCCTGGAAAGTGTCACTTGATAACGATTAGAATGGCTGAGGTGTCTCGATGACTTCGTAAGTACTTTATGCCACGCAGTGCGAAAAGTGCCTACTTCTCGCACGCTAAGCGCATCGAAGCACTTCTCGCACGAGTGCGATAAAGTTGCTTTATGCCACGCGGTGCGAGAAGTGCCTACTTTTCACACCAGTGCGATAAAGTTAGTTTATGCCACGCGGTGCGAGAAGTGCCTACTTTTCACACCAGTGCGATAAAGTTAGTTTATGCCACGCGGTGCGAGAAGTGCCTACTTTTCACACCAGTGCGATAAAGTTGGTTTATGCCACGCGGGGCGAGAAGTGTCTACTTCGCGCAGCTTCGCTTCGCTTAGCGTGTGAGAAACAGCCACTTCTCGCACTAGTGCGATAAAGTTGTGTACGAAACTCGTGCGAGAAACTTTTTCTCAACAACACTCGTGATGAAAAAGTTTGATCGCACTCGTATCGTAACATTCTCTTTCTCATTATGTAAGGAAACATATATTGTCGGGTTAAAAACGTTTTCACTGCTACAAAAAAAAAAAAAAGCGAGAACGAAAAATTGTGGGATACTTTGTTACCCCACTGTGCCATTTTGGGGATAAGAGAGATACGCATGGGACTAGTTTAAGATACGGGAGGCTGGACTGTAACCTCAAAATCATTTATTTATAAACGCCCCGGCTTGGTATAATGCTCACGAAGTCCAATAAACGAATTTTAAATGTAGCCTTTCGTTATCCCCTTGAGCTCACGCTGCGGGTGCTTTACGGTCCTTGATGTTTTCTCGCTCACGTCGTCGTCGGGCCGCAAACGACCAAACGTGCTCTCGCCACAACCCGCCCCGAAGTATATCCCCAACCAGAATACTTTAACGTGTTTAAGGTATGAACGTCATTAACGATGGTGTATACACAATATCCGCGCACCACCATGTACGTACATAATACCCTTTTAACGATATTACATTTGGATACATTTCATTGAAGCGCGAAATTTTCAATGTTAAAAGATTATCTCGCATACTTGTATCAAGTTATCGGATTATTGCGCACTTAACGCATTATCCACCAAGAAATATACTACCTGTCTTATGCAGCAGAGGAAAAATATTCTTCTGGAATATTCACATAGTGACAACACAAGATTACGGCTAAATATTAAGATTACTAAAAGAAAAACTGAAAACTTACCATATTTCTTTTTTTTTTTTTGTCACTACTAATTCGACAAATAGCTTTTTTTGTTTGTCCACCTTTTTGGTGCTGGTTTTATTTTTTTTTAATAAACTCACCAAATTTACAAAATATTTTTGACAGCTCTCAAATTTTCCAACAAAAATCCCGCCGAAAGTTATAACTTTTTTTAAATCAAGCAGTGGAATAAATAAAAATGCGCAGTAAAAAAATTTGTAAACAGAGGAGAATAATATTGTAAAATGTAATAACAACTTTTTTTTATAAAGTTAAAAAAAAAAGTTGTGAATTTTTTTTTTATCCAATGTTACATTATTTTTGATTCTAAACATCTAAGAGAATTAAATTTATCAAATTCTCTGGATTGAATACACATGATTCAATAAAAAAATAAATTCTCTACTCTTGTTATTTAAAACACAAAAATTTATACAAACCGTAACAATGATTTACTTGACTGACTAATCACTGATTTTTCTAGTGTGAAGCCTGCTAGAAAAAAGCTGCAGTTCGTGGACAAATTAATCTACACAAAGGACAATAAAATAATAAGCAAATCAGATTCCTTATTCGAGAGTGCGTCTGATAAAGAGTCTGCTTATAAACAAACGCCAAAGGAGCGAAAGCGTTGGGGGAAGAAGGAATAAGCAAGACGACGTGAAGAAAACAAAGTGTACAACCACCGAGGAGAGGAGAGTGAGAACAGCGAATAGGTGGAAGCGAGAGGATAATCAACGTTGAGTTTGAGGAAGAGAGTGAAAAAGATACGTCGAGATCGTTGGAAGGGATGAAAGGCGCCGACTGCCCTCTGGCCTCCCCACTTTCTTAACCTACTACACTACACCTGGTGATGCCTTACGCGGGCCGTCGCACTCTACAATATCAACGTACCTATATATATATCCATCCCTTCTCCTCCCCCAGCACCCCCGTTTTTCCCTTCCCCACTCTATTCTTATCCTTATCTCTCTCTTTCTCCCTCCAACGGCATCGTTGGCGCATAATGAAATCAACGCTATCGGGCCACGTAATGCAATCAACGCGACTTTCGTCCTTCTTCACGTTTTTTTCCCCGCCTTTCATCTCTTTCGTTGTTCGCGACTGGCACAGGACTGATTTGTCACAGATAAAATATATATTTAGTAAAAAAAAAAAAAAAAATTAATTTTCGTAAATACCAAAAACGCTGGTTATTTGGACACTTTTGTTGTGTTGAAATGATTTTTAAACAGTTAAATATGTAAAATTAGAAATAGTTAAATTGACATTATTTTTTTATACTAATAGTGACTCAGTTTTTCAAAATTTAGAAACGACCGAAAATAATATACGATGTTTAACTTTTTTTGTTAGAAAACGTATTTAACGAAAAGAAACAAACTATTGTTTAATATAAAGAAAAAAACAGAAGATAATTTTTTAAAAGTAACTTTTTTTAATAACAATTTCTATTAAACACTTTTTTTTTAACTTTCTACCCTTGCGAACCATTCTTCACTAATCTTGAGCAAGTAAATTAAATTAACTTTTTTTTTTTTTGCAACCATCACAAAAACTATTAAATAAAATTAAATACTTTCATATTTCTTCAATATTCCTTAATAATTTTTTCTTTGATAAATGAAACTTTTTTCTGGCACATTATTTTCATAATTTATTTTTGTAAAATCAACAAAAATCATTTCTCGTCGATTGTCAACAAAAACTTTTTGTTAAAGGGAAAATATTATGACTTTCGAATATTCGAACTTCGTAAAAGAATTTTTACGAAGTTCGAATTTCCATAAATTAAATTATTTCCATAAAACAGAGAAAATTTTTTAAAGTAGCATTTCGAAAAAAAATAATGTGTTTAAATTATACAAAACCATAAGCAACATTTAGTGACAAAAAAATTGAAATTATCTAATAATTTATTTATATAACATCTTACTATTTTTTTTTTTTTTTTTCAAAACAGCAATTACACTAATATCTCTTAAATTGCAGGAAATCCAGAACGGTGAAAAAGAAGACAAAGATTGATACTGAGGCCGAAAAAAAAAAACGCACGACAAAAAAAATGCATAAAGAGAGAAGTGATACGCGATCTTAAGGCAAAGACGCCCGCGCTCACTTTAGGAATCCCATTCGGCAGGAAGATTAATGAACGGTCGGATATGTTGCATCTATTACCGAGCGAAAAGAGGTAAAATGATACGAGATCGGGATCGCCATGTATATCTATATATGTTATGGTCTCTCGCACGCGGCACGATCATTCGGTGCTTTTCGGGCTCCATGGGTCAGTTAGGATCGATTGCGTGTTTAGGAGAATGCACGATAAATAATTAAGGCCTGACTATGATCGGTTGAGTGATATGCTGGCGCGTGGAGAACGCTCGGTTAATGGTTTTATATATATATATATAATACCCCGACGTATAGCCGCGCCAGAAGGGACGGACTTTCGGAGAAAATCATTTCCTTATCTTCATCTGTCGATCTGTCCTCGTTTCATCTCTCATGACAAAAAGTTATGCACGCCAGCAACGACGTCGATACGTCTCCTTGGAAATCTTGCGTTATGGATATACGTAATGGAAATATGAGAGAAGGACAATTAAGGACCGGAAATGTCGGCAACGCTAACGCGAAATAGTAGAAGAGAAAAACAAATGGTATGGAAAATTAATTTGTACGTACGAACTATCTAAATCGACGGTCATATGCGATCGGAAGTGGAAGGCACTTAACGCTATAGTAAAATCAGTGACAATTTTCGTGGTTTTTCCTTTTTTTCCGAAATTTTTACGCAATAGATGTATCCTTGGGGAGAAGAGGAGAGGAGAGTACTGATATTTTTTTTTGTAAATTAACAAAAAAAAATATATATCAGTTGCAAAAAAAAAAAAAAATTAATATGAAATTTGTTTCTGATGAACTAGTAACAAAACTTCAAATTTATTCGTCAAATTCTGCACGTATTTACACAGGTAACTTAAATGTAGCTTACACACTTCTGCAGAAAAGGAGAATTCGTATTATACTAATTTTTTATTTTAATCAGTGAAGTGATAAAAAAAAAATGTGAATTAAATATTTTTTTACGATCTACTGACAATTTGTTTTTTTTTCTTTCAAATTTTTCACATAACGCAGATGTATCTTGACTCTAAGCTTATAGACTTTGGGAGAAAAGGAAAGCTCGTACTGTACTGATTTTTCTTTTTTAATTAGAAAAGTGACCAAAAAGAAAATTGTAAATTAAACATTTCTTTTGTATTAAATCAGTGACAATTTTTTTTTTTCGTCAAAATTTGTAGGTTTATCGACAGATGTAACTTAAATGTAGCTTATTATACATCGCTCTGTATCCTTCGGAAGAAGAGAGAGAGAGAGAGAGAGAGAGAGAAAGAGAGAGCTCGTGCCGGTGCTCTTGACGTTACGGTACACCGCGATGATCATTAGCGGCTCGAGCTCCGCGTCCGGTACTACCATACGTACTACACAGCGATATACACCGAGAGAATTTTCTTACATCTCCACCGTCTATACTACCCTCTACGTACCTATATACATTTATATGTATATACCTATATACATTTATACGTATATATATATATATATATATTGGCGTGCGATGTGCCATGCTGCTCGCTTCTAAGGAACTTGTCCGCGGGGCACCCATCGATTCGAGAAAATAAAGCTTCGCGCGAGCGGCCTTTTTTGTATCGGCACCTTTGCCAAGATCTCCCCGATTCCCTCTCTCTCTCTCTCTCTCTCTCTCTCTCTCTTTCTCTCTTTCTCTTTCTCTTATTCTCTTATTCTCTCCGGCGCAGAAAGAGAAGAGAAAACCGGCGCGCGAAGCGAACCGCCGCCGCGCTCTCTGCCGCTAAAGGGGTTTACCGCGCGAACGCTCTCGTCTCAACCAAGCGGAGTCGGCGTCGGGTCCTTTTACCACTCACATATATGTTAAGCTATATATACCTCTAATGTTCCTTGTATAAGTTAGGAATACTCATCATGGTATATCTCGCAAACAAACAAAAAACACACACACACACACACAGACAATCACCCGATTCAGCTGTATACAATATTATACACCAATGTTACTTGTTCGTAAAACGAATTACTTTAACGTATACCACGTCTTTCACGACGCAACTTCGCCTTTTTACGTATTTGTACTAATTACTTATACCTCGGGGGGATTTTACATTTAACTTTGGAGTTTCTTACCAATTCAATTTATTCCGCACGTGGCTCGATTTTTATTCGCGGGTATAAGGACAACAAACGCGGCACACACGACAATGTCAATCACTCTTCGATGCGCTTATTCTTTTACAAACCCAGATATTCGATTGAAAATTTTATTTCTCCAATTTTTTCTTTAATTATCAATTACATTTTTTTTATGTCATTTTTAAAATGTTTTCTTTTTTGCTACGTGGATTTTTATTCACTTTGGAAAACAATTTTATTTCCAACCGATTTGCTTAAGCACGGATTTTCAGGATCGTTTTTCGAAATTACCGAATTCACATTTCTGGTTTTTTTTTTGCTTCCTCATACAGGAAGCTTTTTCTTCATGAAAAAATTTTTTTTTCGAGATTTTTGGAACTTTTTTTGTGTTATCTCAAAGCGATTCTTCAGTGATGTCGATTTTTCGTTTACAATTTTTTTTCATCATTGAAAAGATCTTTTTTTAAAGTAGAAATTAATTTTGAAAAAAAATTATTCAACTCCAAAATGATTATATTCGTATCTATGAATTCCTTTTTTTTTTTACTCGATCCATACATTGTTACGTTTTTTTAAATATTTAAAGTAGACAAATATGGTATTTTGAGTGACAAAACATTTATTAGAAAGAAAATGTATGTATATTTCATTTATTTATTTATTTATTTATTTATTTATTTATTTATTTATGTATTCATTAAAAAAAAAAAAAAGAGGTTTTATTACAACGACCGAAAAAGGAGAAGAAGCGTGTTCCGGAACAAGTGAGCGGAGCAACGTTTCGCTGTATCATTCGCTATACGCTCGAATGGCTCGCGTGTTATGTTCTACTTCTACTTATTCGTGTATAAAAGTTATACGTATAGCTATTCGGTACCTATGTATATATTATATAGTGTATATACTATAGAGATACGTGTATAGATGGGGTAAGCGGCGCGCAGAGGGCGTTATACATTCTGAAAGAAATCGAGACTCTCGATTCGCCTCGTAAACTCGATGTTGAATTAACGCTCCCGGCCGTTCGTCCTGGATTTTATAGTTCCCCGGCTCACCGACCCGATTTCATGCGCGCGAGCCCAAACGAGTGCCGCGTCGGGCACCATTATCGCACGGGGCGCGCGCGAGTGCTTTCGTGTTAGTCCTCGTCTCTCTCTCTTTCTCTTTCTCTCAATATCGAAATTATCATCGAAGCACTCCGCACTCCCGTCGTGGAAAAATTATCGAATCCACTCAAGTAGGATTTCTCGATTCCGATAAGTTTCACAAAACGAAAACTGCGGGCTGTTGTTTTAAAAGCAATTATATGCTTTCATTTTCCTGAAACGCAAAAATCGTATTTCAAGCTGAATTGCGTTTCTACGATATTGAAGATGCCTAATGTGGAATATTATAGAGAACAATTTTTGTTGTTGTTAATTCGTCGTTCGTACATTTTTTATAAGATTTTTTTAACCATTTGCATGATTTTTTTTTTTAAACGAAAATTGAAAAAGTTTATATTAAAAACAGGGCTGAGATTTATGAAAATTTATTGCTAATTAATAATCGGTAATTTTGTAAATTTCTGAAAATAATTTTGCAAGCTAATTAGTTGGAAAGAAATTTATAAAATTTAATTTTTTTTTTTTTGCTATTGCAACGCTAATCAAAATGCCAAATCGACGCCAACACCTTCACCTATATTAATAATAGTTATATGTTAGGTTCTTTATAACACCGCAAATCCGCCCTCGCTCACTGCCCTTCATTCTGTCACAAATCTCAAAGTCCAAGAGCCCTCAGAACCGCACTGAAAGGTCGTCACATAGCCCGGCACCTGCGAGTTAACGGACCTTAATGAAGATTAATGATTTCAGGTGCGCCACAGTGGTCAGAATCCAAAAGAAGCGGTAGCATCTCTCCTTCTCGTCACAGTCATCGTAACCTGCGAACTAAGAGATGAGACTGCCCTCCTCGCCCTCAACTGCTTCGGGGAAAATCCAACCACTATAGCATAACCATTGTGTATTAACATATAATGGTATGAAGCGATGGTGTCGTCTCCTTGTCATTATACGCGTATCAGTGCTCTGCACAAATTCAGGTCTTCTAGTAGAACTGTGTATAAGCAAATGTATATATACATAAAAAAGGGTTTTAGGGACTTTTTTAATACGTGAAGGCAGTTTTGGGGACTCATAAAAAATTCTAGGGATTTTTTTTTAGAAGTAAAAATCAAGAAAATCTAATCTAATCTGAAGGACGTCAAAGAATTTGAGTTCATTCTTTGAGTAGAGTGTTAGAGACTGTCTTCATAAAATCCAGGGACTGTTTTTATAAGTAAGAATAAGAGAACCTAGCATAACCCAAATAACCTATTAGTTTTTAAGATCCTATTAATAGTTCCAAAACCAATAATTCAATCTTACAAAACTCATAGGTTCTTTAGGTTCTTTAAAGCCAGTTTTGCGGACTGTCCTCATAAAAGCTAAGGATTTTTTTCTTACTTTTTTATAAGTTAAAAGAACAGAAGCTGACCCAAAAGAACTTGAAGAATCTGGATTTTTAAGATCCAATGATTGGTTTTGAAACTACTAATAAGAACTTAAGAACCCATAGGTTCTTTAGTTTAGGGTTTCTTCTATTTACTTATAAAAAACGGGAATATACTATATACACAATGTCCTTAAAAGTCTCTTTACATATACATATATATGCTTATACACTGTACATATTATATGTATAGTCGCGGATATACGGTTGAAGCTTGAAGGGCCTGCACAGGGTCGTAGCGAATCGGGCGAGAGAGAGCTATACGGTTCTCTCATTGTCCTCTCACCGGCTTTGCCTCCCCACTCACGTTTCTCGTTTTGGGCCTCAGAGAGAGAGAAGGAGAGAGCAACGGCGCTATACACGCCTTGGTGTTGTTGTGTCCTGCGGGATTCAAACGAATGCGAAGAAGTGGGACACGCTACACGAGAAGAGATCGACTTGCGACAAGTCCACCTGCGAGCTTGCTACTGCTCCTCATGCGTCGCTCGAAATCTCTTCTATACTCCTCTTTTGTCGGCGCCCGGCCGATCGTTCGAACGCCCATCTCCTCCCTCCATCCTACTTTTCGGTGCTTTGATCTTCGGCGATATGTCCACAGATTCGTCGGCTCGAAGACGACAGCGTCGAAGCTTATATAGCAAAAGAGGGGAGGATATCATTGAGGTTTATTATATATGTTATAATATACCGATCTCACTCTTTTCTTCACTGAAATCGCGTATCACTTTCTCTCTTTCATACGGAGAAATATATAAATGGCGTTAAAACCCTCAATGACTGAAATTCATTGAAAAACGCAGAATTGTTTTTTTTTTTGTGAATTTGAAATGTTATGCAAGCGGTTTTTAAGATTTTCATCTTGGGTTTTCTTTTTGTATTGCAGAGCAATGTAGACAGGTTTTTTTAGATTATTAAAATATGGTTTTAATCACAATTTGGAGTATTCAGAACCTAAAAAAAAAAACTCTCTTCTCTATCAATTTTTTAATGACTGTAATGGTTTTCTTCATTCAAAAATAAAAATAAGTTGATAAATTATATTTTTTGGTAAAACCATATTTATTTTTCATTTTGCAATACAACGAGAAGTATAACAAATTTTAAAAAATTAACAAATATTACCGTAGAATAAAAAAAGAAAAATGTTAAGTAAATAATTATAATTTGAAAAACCATATTTTTCGGTAAGAAATTGTTGCTTTCTATTTTCAACAATTTAAAAAAATTACAGATATTGCCATAGAGTTTAGAATTTTTAAAAAGTAAAAATTGTGGACTAATCAACGCACGTATAGGCTTATCGATATATCTCATCGGTAGGATGCGGAATACAGAAGCGCTGTATGCTGTTATACAGTATTAAAGGGCGACGAAAGTTTTCCTAGAGTTCAGTTTTGTTCGGGCCAACCCTCTTCTTCCATTTTTTTTCCACTGCCCCTTTTTTCATCTTCTTCTTCTTCTTCTTCTTCTTCTTCATCTTCGCGTCCATTGGGACTGCCGGTTCTTGGGCTGCGGTGCGGGACCCCACCCCAAACTCTCAGCTCTCGCACTTGGCTCAGCTCCCGGCCACCTTATTCTGCCTCTGGCAGCAGCAGCAGCACCTTCCTTCGGAAAGAGCCCACGGGCTAACGTTTAACAGCCGTATAATCACCATACTCTCTTGCTCCTGCTGAGCTGTGCTGCCTCTTCGACCTGCCACCAACACAACTTGTCCTCTTCCTCTACCAAACCACCCCCACTATATGTTCTGCCTAAATTCGAACTATAAGTCTATTCGACAATTCGGTAGCACGAATTTTTTTTTCTCATTATAAATATCTTGTTTGCTTCCTCATAGGGGAAGCTTTGTTTTCGTGAACATTTTTTTTTTTCGGAGTTCTTCATTTCAGGACACTCAGAATGGTCCACAACGTCGAGAAAAGTGGTTTACAAAAAATGTCCGAATGGATGTGAGCTTTGCTTTGCACCCTTTTTCCCTTTTCTAATACAATATTTCGACTTCGTTCAATCAATTCTCTATATTCTGACCTGAGTTTTTTTTTTTACAATATCGAAATTCCGTTTCAAACAATAAATCGCAATTTTTGATCATTTAAAAAAAAAATGCAAAAGTTTTTTTGACGAAATTTGATAGGGTAATAATATAAAAAATATAAGATAAAAACTATATAATATTTAAAAAAAAAAACGAGAAAAAAGTGAATTAAATTTTCGAATAAATCTTATTTACTTCAAAACGTGAATTCGCAATTAAATCGTGACTCCACCCTTTAAAGAGCACAGTAGACGAAAACAGCGCTAACCACATCCACAAAGTACGAAAACGTATAAAACAGCCTCTAGGGGGGGGGGGGGTTCGGATAGAAGAAGTAACCCCTCGGGACAAAACTTGGATCTCGGTGGGGGTGTCCCTCCCCCTACCACATCTTGTTGCACCTTCCTCGCAGCCTCAACCACTACCACCGACCACTGTAGGTTCACGACTGCTGGTTACTTCATGCCGGTTGAACAGGTACGATTGTCAGTCAGTGCCGAACGTCCCTGCCAGCTTGAACCTCCATGAAAAATCCGAAAAACTATCTCAATTTTACGAAAAATAATAATTTACCTTTTGATAACAACATTTGTCAAAAAAAATTAAAAAATAAAACATCACATAAAATTAATATTTATCAACAATCTTAATTATACAACATTAATAATTAATATTTCAAGAATACATTTTTTTTAAAACCATCACCTACAATTAAGATTTTTCATCAATCTTAATTTTTTTAAATAATTGATTTTTCAATAAAAAATTAGTAAAAAAAAAAAATATCAGTTAGAATTATTATTTTTCACCAACATTAATTTACTAAAAATAATAATTGATTTTTGAATAAAAAAAAAAAAACGTGAGCTAAAAATCACAAAATTAATTTTTTTTTGAGTGGCAAAAATTTGAAAATTACATTGTTATTGTACAAACCGGAAGTCAAGGAAGAGGCTCTTTTTTTTTTTTATTCGCCGTGCGCAAGGTGAATAAGAGGCAAAAAAGAAGAAGAAGAAGAAGAAGAAGAAGAAGTGGAAAGGAGAGGAAAGAAGACGAAGAGTTTTAAGGGCGAGTGAGTGAGAAAGGGGGCAGGGTATAAAAGGAAGAAGAAATCTGTGTGGCTGAAGGGGGCAAAGGAAAGAGAGCTAAAGAGAAGCAACCGCGAGCAGGGATCGGGAGAGAAGCTGCCCAAGAGCTCTCTGCTTTTACTATACGTAAACCGGCAGTGTGGTGCGCGCTGTCGTGCAGGACGCACGAGTGCCTAACAGACGTTGCGTTTTATTCACGTCTTTCCACGCGTGTATCCACGTGACATCATACACGCGCTCTGCTGTTTTTGGTTTTATTTAAAAATAACGAAAAAGAAGGAAAAAAAAAAAAATCATCGATTAATTTCTTCGTAATAATTGAATTAATAAACGACGATTATGAGTGATACGATAAATCGAGCGGTTCATTATACCGCTTCGTGATAATTACAAGTTTCTTTCTTTTCTTTTTTTTTTTAATCCTCGTTACAAAAAAAAAAAGACGAAGTTGATAAAAATAATTAAAACGATGACTACGAACTGTGTGCGATTGGTTAAAACAGTGATTTGAATACATTTTAATCCTGAGTTTGTCGTTTTATTTGATAAGAAAGAAAAGTGAGAATTCGAGGTATACACGGAGGAGCAACCGGAAGTACGCCGGGGTTTTGCAGATATGAGGATGAAATTGCAGGTAATTTAGAACTTTGTTTATTTTTCCACTAATTTGAGGTTTGCGCTTGTTTATTTTTGTAACTTTTATTTTTCTCTGTAATTTGTGTTTTATTGTAGAAAAAAAAAAAGAAACAATCGGAAATTAATGACAAAAATTTTTTTTTTTTTGGTAAAATAGATATTTTAGTCTTTTTTTCGGATTCGTTGTTGAACGACTTTTCAATTTCATTTTGATAGCAGAAAATTAAAAAAAAAAAAGCAGTGAAGCTGGTTTATTCAACTGCATTTATGCTAAAATAATTATGTAGTGATTTGAGGATGTTAAAGATTTTGATTTTGCAATGTTCTGTATAGTGCAGAGTGAATTAGGGAGGATTTTTTGAAATTTAGAAAAATATTCTTGACCACGTGGGTGCTAAGATATAAATTAAGTTCAGTCTCTTAACATTCGGCAGATGTTTCAAAATTTGTCGCGAACGATTAGGAAAACAGATTTTTTTAAATATTAGTTTATGTATAAAGATTTGAATGCTCGAGCATTTATGAAAAATAAAAAAAATTCAAACAGTATAAAATCGAATCAAAAGTTTCTGTCAACTTTTTGAATAAGCCTACAAATTTTGTTATTTTTACTGTATTTCATGAAATTTTCTTACGATTTTTTTTTTTCCCCCAAATTGTAGCAATAATCTTAAAATTTATAAATTCTTTTTTAAAAAAAGAGAAAAAAACTGTAGATTTTCTTTGATGAGTTATAATAACATAAAAAATATGGGGATTATGGATTAATCGCAAAGTGCTTGAAAATTAATAAAAATAAATAGTAAATTACGATACGAGTGCGGTAAAGTTTTTCGGACGCACGCGATGCGTGCGTAAAATCTTCATTTTCGCATGGAGTGAAGTAAAAGGTTTATCAGAATTTTTCCAGATTTTCAAAAAGTATAAAAATGTTTTTTTTTTTTAAATTAGTGCTTTTCATAGTTATGTCAATCATACATAAAAATGACGTTCCCAATCGGAAGGGTTAAGGGTCAGACCCAATTCGAAACCATGTGAAATACCCCATACACATAGATTATTGCCAAAAACGAGATTTCTCGAAAGCTGCAAAGCAGATTTTTCTTCATTTCGTTAACACACGCATATGAAGATATTATTGTGTACATGCCCTTTTTGGTGCCGTCATTTTCCACATACTCGGGGGATTCTCACACGTCACGCAGGCCAAAATGAACGAGCCTTTGAACTCGAGCTCTACACGGACCAAACAGCGCATCGACTAAACGCCTGGGGAGTCCAGAAGCCCGCGCGCTTAACGTTTGAACCCCGACCACTCTACTACAGCACATATATAGACTCTCTCTCTCTCTCTCTCTGCCCCCTACCGACTCACCTTTGAACCCTTTCAATCCCTTTGCGCGGAAGCACACACGCTCACGCGCGTCAAAACCAATTTCGTTGAACGCGCGTGCCACTGTTGCTTCGCTTATTTTTCCTTCTGTGTACGCGTAAAAAAAAAAAGGAACATTTACAAGGTATTTATTGCCACCGGAAAAAGCAAAATTACTGTAGTGAGATTCGAGGCAAAACCGATTTATGGAATGTATTCATGTATGGGACATTCCGTCCCAAATTGGCAATTTTACATTTCATTTATTATTGTTTTTTCACTATATTGAAAATAGTTAACATAAAAAAAAATGTAGTGGATTTTAGTAAACGAGATTTTTTGCTGAAAGTACAAATTTCATTCTTCTTTTTACTGCATACATTTTATTTAACAAAAAGTGTTTTGTCACACTTTTTTTTTTTTTTTTTTTTTAAACAGCCCTCTTAATTTCCGAAAAATTAGAAGAATCGATCTGGTGGTTATCAATCGTTAGCTATAATTGTGATGAGTTTGAACCGTTAATGGAACGAAACACAAAAGTTTCTTATCGCGGAAAGACGAAGTGCTCTCTTGGGCTCGACGTAAAGCGTAAGAAAGTGTTTTCCAAGAATGGCTATATGGAAGCAACAACCCCAAGGGTAAGACAGACGAGATAGCGGTTATATAGAGGTATACGACTCTATCGAATCGTTGAAAAGTCGCCGGGCCGCCTAGAACCATACCTCTCGGTCTAGGACAGCCGAGGAATATAAGAGGAGAGGAGAGCAGTAGTAGTAGTAGTGTGCTGGTTGCGCAGCGCGCTTGCTTTTGCCGCTGTTGTGTTGCTGCTGCTGCTGCTGCTGCTGCTGCTGCTTGTGCTGTTGGTGCGCGCTTCGGGGGGCGGTGAGCAATTAGCGACACAGCGGCGAGATCAGAGGCCAAGGGCGGGGTGGGAGGCAGCCTAATTACACACGGTACCGGCCGACTTCAAAAGAGCCGCGCGCGCCGCGCGCTCACAGTTCCTCCGTACTCTACTCTAATACTATTTCTCTCTCGCTCGCTCTCTCTCTCTCTCTCTCACTCACTCGCTCTTCTTCACCGTTTTCTCACTCTCGGTCCCTCGGATCGAGCGCGCGCGCGAGCTACGTTCGTACCTACTATATACCTCTACGACGCGCGCGTTCCCTTCATCCCCTCTGTGAGAGAGCCGAGAACCGATCCAAACCGAACGAAAACAACGCGATTTACCTTCCGGCTGTATGAAGTAACAGCCGAGTGTTTCACACTGTTTTTCTCGGTCATCCTCAGGATAACATACAGAAAAGGCACATTGCTTCCTTCTTAATATCGATTTCTCACAAGGTCACCTCTAGGAACAAGCTTATTTATCAATTTTGACCTCCTCGTGGAGGAAGCTTTGAGTAAACATTTTTTTGTAAAATTCAAACTCACGTAAAGTCCGAAAATGCTTCACCGAACATCACCAAATTTGATGATTAGCAGCGCTTAATATTGCTTTTCAGCTATAGAACATTTCAGTTTGTTTTGTTAGATTATTATGTGAGCTAGAGATTTTTTGTTTTTTTTTTTTTTTTAATTCAAAATCTCATAAAAATTGAACTGTTTTGTCGATTCATTACAAATTCAATACCGATTCTCTATTAACTTAGCTTTATTTGTAAAAAATATTTGGCTCGATAGCTACAAATTTGCGAAAGGTAGAGAACGTAAAGAAGACATTTTTCGAAAAATTCGAAAATGAATAAAAGATAATCTTTCTTTTGAATTTTTTTGAAAATTGTCACAAACAAAGGCTTTTCTACCTGAATATTTAAATATACTAGTTTTAATACTATTTTTTAATAAAAATGACAAAAAAATATTTTTTTAATAAAAATGACAAAAAAATATTTTTTTGATAAAATAACAAAAAATATTTTTTAAATAAAAATGACAAAAAAATATCTTTTTAATAAAAATGACAAAAAAATATTTTTTTAAATAAAAATGCCAAAAAATATTTTTTTAATAAAAATGACAAAAAAATATTTTTTTAATAAAAATGACAAAAAAAGATTTTTTTAATAAAAATAAAAGTCTTTTGTTTCTTTTTCGAGATTTTTATGTCAGGACTTTCGAAATGGTCCCAAACGACGAGAAAAGGGATTTAGAAAAAATGTGTGTGTGTGTGATGCAAAATTCAAACCTTATTCATATATAAAAATGGCTTCATCAATTAAGCTGAAATTTGGCACACCTGTAAGGCAGATAACCGCCTTTTTTAAATAATAATTTTCAAGAAAATTTCAAACATTCAAATTTTATTCAACATTGTAATTTTCTAAAAATGTCTGTACGTGCTCTAGTGGCCGCAAATTTTTAGCTATCGAGCTAAATATTTTTTTTACAAATACAGCTATATTAAAGGACGATTGTTATTAAATTTGAGATGAATTTATAAATAGGTTCGATTTTTATGAAATTTTTTGCCTTTCTCATAAAAATCTTCTGAATTTATTCAAAGTAAACTTCATCACTCATGCATATAAAAAAATGAACCTTCGCATAAAGCTACATAAAATATTTTTAAAAAATCAGTTTTTCCAAAAGTAGCACTAAATAAAATTTTTTTCTCTAAAATATACATAAAAGTGTACTGAAGTTGTCCAAAGCATACTTCATCACTCATGTATATAAAAAAAAAAGCGGCACACCCTATATAGAACACAGGAGTTCCCGAAGACATTGTGAACACGTGGACGGGCACGCGTCACGAGTATCCTCTCGCGAACCGACGAAAACCAGTTCCGGATGACGCGCCGCTGGAGGGTGGGTGTGACGGGCGTGCTCTCCGATTCGCCCCCAGAGCACCATATACTTACTGCACTCTATTATACGCGTGTGTTTGAGTGAAAAAAAAAATGGAAAAAATTAGAAAAAATAGTAACTTTGTGATGGACACCTAGAAATTTTTTGCATGTAACACGTAACTGTTGAGAATTTTTTCAATTTTTTCCAAATAAATTGTCGAGATTTTGCTTAAATAATTCCAAACTACACCTTTTTATTAATGGTTATTTAATGTTCATTATTAAATTACATACATTAGAAAAATTTGTAAAAATTCTAAAAATCATGAGTTTTAAAGTTACTATTTTTTTTTTCGAATTCTTTCCATTTTTTTGTTGTTGAAAAAATGCCGAAAAAAATAGAAGGAAACTATTTCGTTATGGTTATCAAATTTTTTTTTTAGGATGATTTTCTAGAATGAAAAGAAAATTTTATTTGAAATTAAAAATGTGTACCTATTTTTTTTTTTTTTTTAATTTGTGGTTTTTAAAGTTACATCAATCATAAAACAAATTGTGGAACCCGATCTGAAGAGTCATGAGTCAGACCAGGTCGAAGCCGCGTGGAATACCCCATATATATTCTGCACCCGAGATATATATATATACATATCGCGGGGGCAGAAAGGCGATTCGCGCGCGTGAACCACGGCAGAGGCGTGTGGACTATTTTCACGAGCGTGCGCGATGCAGTAACCACACTGCGACTCTCTCTCTCTCTCTGCCGCGAGAGTCACATCAGTCAAGTCTTTTGAGGCTGTGACCACGGAGAGAGCCAAGAGGAGAGCGACAAGCCGAAGCTGCACCGGCAACGGGCAACTCTCTGCGAAGGTGAAACAGCCGCGCGCCACACGGGGGAAAAAGGCATTTTACCGATTCTCTTGGCTGGTCTGTATGAAGCACGGCGCAAAGCGGTAAGATCAAAAGCCCGGTCCGTTCTGTTCACTGGCTCGCGCCGCGCGCCGCAACCACTACACTACGTGTGTATATATACCCCGAACTCGGAGGACCGCGTGTTGTGTATGTGTGTTTCACTGGTTACGGCTGCGCGCTTATACGGAAAATGACCAATGCCTCAGGTTCACAGGTTTATAAAGTTTGAAAACAAAAAATCGAAATAGCAAAATAAATGTATCTACGGCAATACTGTGCTTGGTATTTTTTTTATGTAATCGAAACTTTGCACTAAAGTTCGTACGAGCTCAAAAGATAAACACATTTTTTTTGGAATAATTTTTTTTTTGGCCTCTTGGTTCATTTTCGAAATTTTGTAATTTTAGATATAAGATAGTTTGTTGATAAAATAAAAGATAAAATATCAATATAATATATTGATATATATTTTTTTTTAATTCTGGCTGAGAAATAAAATAGAAAAAGATTATAATTATATTTAAAAATTTGCAAATTTTTCTCATATCTGTTCACTTGGAACTTAACCAGTTTTAATAATTTTTATAAAACTATAAAAAAATTTTTAAAAATTGAGACAAAAAAAATCCATTAGGAACCAAGAGTAGATTGAAGCTATTTGCAACCACTAGGGAAAAAAACGAAAAAAAGGTGGTGGGGGAAAGGAGACTTGGGAATTGGGAAGTAAATTTAAAGAGGATGATAGACTGTGTGTGGGACCTAAATAAATATAGCCCTTGCTTGTAGTACCCGATCGCAAATTTGTCCAGGTCCCTCAAGGTCTCGTCCTTCAACTCTTAGGAAGGTGTTTACGCCGATGGCCCCTTTTGGTAAATCTTGCCAGCTGTTATTCTGTTCCCTTTTTTTTTTTTTCTAGAGAAGTTTCAATTGAATATTTTATTTTATAAAAATTGCTTGTAACTGAACTATTAAACAACTTTAAAAAATATATATTTTATTAATTTCTTACCATTAAAAAAAGAAAACTCATCAAATCGATGATAAAAATAATTGATAATAAATCATTTGTTTTTAAATCCTATAACTCGAAAACGGTTAAAGCAACTGATCTAAAATTTTGCATAAAACTTAAGCAGAGGCTTTTAATATTTGATAAAAAATTTAGTGTGAATCGAACAAGAAGCTCATATTTCATAGATCAAAAATTTTTTTTTTACAAAACTTCCTCTGTGACGAAGCCAAAATTGATCAACGTACTTCCTCGAAGAGGTAGTTTTGTACAAAATAAAAAAAAGTAATGAGCAATATGTGCCAAAATTTTGTTCAAATACTCCTAAAATGCAATATTTATAATACAGGCAATGACACCACCCAAGCTTTTTTTTTTTTTTTTTAATATTTCGGTTTCTTAAGTGCGACTGTAAATTTAAGGTATAAGCATCGATATTTCCAGAAGCCGTTATCGCTTATATTAGTCCTCTTGGATGAATTACGCGAAGCAACGACTCTCTGAGATATATCGAAGAGGGAGCGCGCTCGCGCGCTTTGAGCAATCACTATATATACTCGACGAGGCGCAATTACGAATCTCATTATCGGCTTGTCTGACTGACCGCGAGTGAGAAAGACGACGAGAAAGAAGGTGGGAGG